>JAPXFY010000014.1:17878314-17985814 GCA_030674185.1 Monoplex corrugatus | reverse complement strand
GGATCCCTTTGGGGTCCCACCCAGCACTGTCAGGTGTTTCTTGTTAACTTTGTTAACAGAAAAAAATAAAAGAGATATTGAGAAGGAAAAACTGAAAATCAGTGGGACAGCTGCAAAACTTCTTCACGCAGATATAAAATATACTGAGGCATTCAAAGAAAATATCCATCCTGTGCAGACACAGAAGACTTCAAAAAATTTGGATTTTTTACTATCTTTGCTTCTACTATTTTTAGAAATTTCTTTGCATGAAAGAATGCCAGGAAAGTGTAGTGACAACTCAGAAAGACAGGAAACTTCAGAGCCCTTTGTGGCATGTCAGGCCTAACTGAAAAGCAAAACTGGCTGTGTCTGGAGAAGACTGTTTTGTGTATCTTTAAACAGAAAAGTTTGCATTTCCTTAGAAACTAATCTGTTGAAGTCTTTCATTCCCGACCATGGTTATAGTTCAGTTCAAGGGTCATCGCTTAATTAGTAGTCTAGTAGGTCTTGCTTACGGTCGTTTCTTTACAAATTTATGGCAACTCCGCTTTTCTTTCTGAAACTTCTGACTGTTGTGTTGACATTCAGAACTGAATGATACAGAATAAACTACAGTTGAATGGGAATAAGACTGAAGTAGTGCTCATTGGCACAGGCACAGGCACAGGCACAGGCACAGGCACAAGCTTTTCATTGTAAAAGTTTATTCTATCCAGGTAGGGAACTACACTATTATACTTTCTGATTCAATCAAAATCCTTAGTGCTGTTCATGTTCCTCGACCCTCCATGCAGAAATTCATCACCCAAACCTGTCAGTTGTGTTAGTATCAACTGTGATATATTTCAGTTTTGTTCACCATTATTTTTTAAGTTCAGCAGCACCTAAACTTGAAACTTCTCTTATCTTGTCGTGTATTGATTATTGTAAACTCTGTTCTCTGGCTTGTCTGCTTCATCATGCAAGCCTCCAGCATATTCAGAATTCTGCTGCTCTTCTTGCCTTTCATAAAATCAGGCATGATCATATTACGCCCTTGCTTCACTTTTTCCATTGGTTGCCTTATTGATTTCATACAAAATCAATACATGTACAAGTGTATCAATGGTATCGCACCTATTTATAAATCTTTGTGACAACCTCTGAATGCCTTGCTCTGTGCTTCATGTGTAAGTATTGTTGTGGTTCTGTTGGCCAGTCTTACTTTGTCATGTCAGTGTTTGCTTCTTGCTTAACCCTTTGACTCCTGCACCCTTTCCACCAACAGCACAAACTTAACCCTTCGATTCCCTCACCCTATCCACCATGTTTTTGAAGTTTTTGCTTTGCGAGCATGGTTGACAATGCAGGATGCTAGTGGACAGGAACGGGAGTCAAAGGGTTAACCCCTTTCCCTTGATGTTTCCTAGGTCAGAATGGTATCTGTGGCCATGGAGCATTCAAATATATGCTGCTCGTTCTCACTGGAATCCCTTACTCCAAGATATTACAGAGATCACTTTCATCCACTCTTTTATGATGGTCAAGTTCAAACTGATGCCTTCACCAGTAACCTGTCACTGTGTCAGGAGGACCAGATAACTGAATCTGTTGCAACAATGCCACCTCTGTAAAGTGGAGCAATAGAAAACATGGCTGAGTATAGGTTTGCTGACCACCAAACTCCATTACAGCCAGCAGAAACCATATTTATGGCTAGATGTGACCTGACTATGTAGAGAATGAAAGAAGAAAATGCACTGTTTTAGGATGGCTTTAAAACATATCTTTTTCAACAGTCTTGTTGACTGTAAGTGTAAGGTAGTGCCTTCAGCTTAATGACGACAAGACAGAAGCTATCCTCATTGGCACCCGTCAGAAACTTTCTCAGCTGCCTCCTCACTGCAAAAAAATATTCCTAAGCTAGAAATAATGCCGTGTTACAAAATGCAGCGGAAAAGATCAAGAAATCTATGGCAGATATAGATCTGGGCTGAGTTCGACCGCACACTGTCAATAGATCAATGTACATCGTGCGCACACTTTGACAGCCAGCGGAAAGGGGGCAGGGGAGAGAGAGAGACCCTAAAAAAAGCAAAACAAAAACGTATGCACCAAAACGTGAATGCATCTCAAGATCTAGAAATCAGCATTGAGACTTTGTGTGGAATATGTGAAAACTCAGTGCTTTCTGTGGAATATGTGAAAACTCAATGCTGTTCTGTGCCCTGTACACCTACATTACGGCATCGCCTCTTGCTATTACAGTTAAGTGTCCTTGCGATGTTTCTTTCGGCATGGCATCATGCATTCATGCATCTTTCATCATATGTATAGATTAACAGCAAGAGAATTAAACTGCTTACTACACCACCAGTTGAAAATGCATGTATTTTGCATTGTGACAGTCACTTTCTTAACTTAGTTTTTTTTCATTAACTTTCAATGTGTTGCGACAGAGTACTTTCTGTTGGTTTTATCAAAAATCTTACAACTATGATGAGTCAGACATAAATGATGTAGAACCACAGACACTAGATCTAAAATTTACCGCGGCCAGTGGCTTGGCATTGAAAGAGCAGACCGTCGCTTTGTACGGTTCCCTGGCACTGAGCAGCTGTTTTGTCTTTCGCGGTGGCTCAGTGAGTGCGTTCAACTAAACAGTAGGCTGTGCACAGCCTATGTTAATTAACATACGACATTAATGTTTGTACATTTAGACTGATGTTAAAACATAACTATAGACATTTTTGAACAACTAAAACCTTATTGCAAGCTAAAAAGTCATATTTATGATAGAAAACATGTGATTCAGTTTAATCTGTGATTTGAACAGTAAAATAGTTTCATCCGTGACAAGAAAAATGGTGTGACAACACAACTTGTCTTACTCATCTTGATCATACTCAGCCATTTTGGCGAGAAAGAAATATTCCATCACGCCTTGAATGCTCCTTGATCAAACAAAATGTTGGACTGGCTTTTCCATAGGCAGTAGCTCATACTTTATAGGGCATAGTTTCATCCGTGACAGGTGTTACACGAACGCTAAAAACTCACGTAGTTTCCAAAGTATCCATTTGATTGTAGTGCTGATCAGTTCTATTCAGACAGTTTTATGCATAAAACTTGAAAAGCCCTATTTCATTGCAGTTTTTAATCTTTTTTTTTCCACTGTGATTGATCAAAGCACTGTAGGCCTGTGACACAAAAGTGTCACGAATGAAACTTTATATTTACACTTTAATATAGCAGAATATATGAGAAAAATAGGCAAAAAACCCAAATGAAATTATAAACTAGTGAGTAACCTTGATAAGAAACCAAAAAATACGTACATAGGTACAACCATTGGTTTAACACCAAACTTTATTCTCAGCCTACTACACATATCTGTAAAAGGAAGGTTGAAATTTGAGCAAAAGTGTAAATATAAACTTGTCTGGCTAATAAATGATTTGTTCAACTTCCATGAATTCATGTCTACTATTTGATCTGACATTTAAAGCTCATTATCTCGGATTGCTCAGGCTTTGTAAAGGCAAGAAAATTAGTTGCAGTGATTTGAACTAGGAAAGTCACCCCAAAGCACCTTTTGACCCTGGCTCATATATAAAAAAAAAAAGGGGGGGGGGAGAGGGGAGCATATGTGCAACCACAAGCCAAGACCTCACTGTGATGTGATGGGAAATTGGTGATGACATGATCCACTTCAGGAATTTCAGCAGGGTAAGATATGGAAAGGGGGAAAGAAAGTGTCATAAATAAAATATGCATGGACTCAAGGGCGCATTAAAAGAAGATTCTGTGCACAAATTTATCCAAGCAGTATAAACATAAACTCTGCGTGAAGGACAAGGAAGTTAATACTTATACATTCAATTTCAAGCGAACACACACACACACACACACACACACACACACACACACACACACACACACACACACACACACACACACACACACACACACACACACACACACACACATACAACCACACACACACACACAGAGGTAAAAGTACATGCACAAAGAGCCATATCCGGATAAAAGTACATGAAGTGGCATTCACTGAATTCTGTTGAGTAACTCTTTATGGTTTGTCATTGAGACCATGTGGCTTGTGTGTTCCAAGTTTATCTATGAGATGGGATTCTCTGTCTTTCCTGCCTATGGTGCTGTTATTGTATAGAAGCCAGCGTGTGTGTGTTAGTGTGTGTGTGTTAGTGTGTGTGTATATGTGTTAAGGTGTGTGTGTTAGTGTGTAAGTATTAGTATGTGTGTCTGTGTGTTAGTGTGAGTGTGTTAGTGTGTGTTTGTGTTGCTCTGTGTGTGTGTGCGTGTGTGCTAATGTACGTGTTTTGTTTTAGTGTGTGTGTGTGTTGTGTGTGTGTGTGTGTGTGTGTGTGTGTGTGTGTGTGTGTGCTAGAGTCTGTGTGTTAGTGTGTGTGTGTGTCTCCGAGTGTGTGTGTCTCCGAGTGTGTGTGTCTCCGAGTGTGTGTATGTGTGCACGTGTCTGTGTATCTTTGTATATTGTATGTATTGTTGTATGTGTGTGTTAGTTTCTATACATGTGCAATATGTGTGTGTATAATGTGTGTGCGTTTGTGTCATGTGGGGGATGGGTGTGGGTGGGTATGGGTGAGTGTGTGCGTAAGTGTGTGTGTTTGTGCGTGTTTGTTTTTGTGTGTAGGTGTGTGTGTGTGCGCGTGCGCGTGTGTGTGTATGGTGGGCATGTCTGTATGATTTCTTCTTAAGAAAATGAAAGACATCTCTTCGCTTTTGAAGATCACCAAGTCCCTGACAACTCAGGGAAGATGTTATGTTAGTCATTGTAGCAAAAGGTTAAATGGTGTCATCAAAACAATCTTGGGTATTGAAATATAATTCTTTCCCTGACTACATATCGCTAACAATGCTTGTCTGTTTATAATCTGAACACGAATATTCTCATCATTATGTGTAAATGCTATCATCTTAGATAGCAATACATCCATTTGAATATCTATCTGCATACAAACAATGACCGCTTTTACAAAGATTACCATATGGTGTACAGCTGTTTTCATACAACAAAAGAATCGAATGTGGTCCCATTTCTCTCCCACGCACATTGCTTTGCCATACGAATGAACAGATATGACTGTTGTCCACAATCTTACATATAAGTACACACATTTCAGCATAACAGACAATAGACGAAACAAGAATTTACATAAATCATCATACCAATGCACATAGTCAAATAGAAAAAGATGTAAAAACATGATTACTTATCAGGAAATCTGCTTTTTAGAGCAGCATACGCAGTTCATGCATCTTAACATTGTAATGACAAATCAACTGTTACAATCAAACAATAGTTTTATTATCATTATCAATGGAAGTAGTTGTAATAGCAGTAGCAGTAGTAGTAATGGTGGTGGTGGTGGTAACATTTTAATGTCTTTCTCTCTCTATTACATTACACAGTCAAGAGACTTTGACCTGTGACAACACAATACTAACGTGGAGGTCCAATAACAATTGTAAAGACAGATATAAAATATTCACATACTCCCATTTGTTCAAACAGCAAAACTATCATCGGGGGCTGGAAACCAAACAGGAGCGGGAGGGGAAGGAATATTTTTTGGGGGAGGGGGCTAAAATCGAGAAAGTGTGCAATATGACCCATCTTGTATTTCCAAAACAGGAACATTTGTTCTTCCCCCTTCTCATGAGCACGCACTGTAAATACTCGACTGAACAGTACCAACAAAGAATATCGTCCTCTCGGCAGCAGGTAAAGAAATGAGCTGTTTGTCCGGTGAAAAAAAGTAATCACAGTCGGGTGTCTAGTATTGGTTTTGTTCCATCCATTTTCCCTTCTCTGCATACACTACTCACATGTACAAACACGACTATGTATGCCAAACACAACCCGCCTGCAAACACACTTCCACGTCTGTCATGTGCACTACACTGCACGTGTCCACTTATCTGTTGGCCATACGTTTTTTTGCCTGTCTACGGTTAGACTATCATGTGTGCAATTCCTCCCACGCCTGACACACGCACCAAACGTGCTTCCACGCACACACACACCCAACTTCTAGACAGTGACACACCAGACAATATACAGCGCCTCTTGACTCGCACCACTGAGTGTTACTCGGACATTAAGAACTGGATGACGTTCAATAAACTTCAGCTTAATGACGACAAGACAGAAGCTATCCTCATTGGCACCCGTCAGAAACTTTCTCAGCTGTCTCCTCTTTCTCTCCCATTATGTAACACATCAGTCCCAATTTCTGATTCAGCTAAAAACCTTGGTGTCTGCATTGACTCTACCCTCTCCATGAACAACTTTGTTTCTCAAACTGCCAGATCTTGCTACTATCACCTCCATCGTATAAGCCTGATCAGTAAGTATCTCTCTGTCGAAACAACTGCAAAACTCGTTCTCTCCTTCATAATGTCTCGCATTGACTATTGTAATTCACTCCTGTCTGGTCTTCCTGCCTCCACCATTCACATCCTACAGCGCATTCAAAACAATGCTGCACGCCTTGTACTCAAAAAAAAAAAGCTGACCACATATCTCCTCTCCTGGCACAACTTCACTGGCTCCCTGTATCAAAGCGCATACAGTACAAACTAGACACCATGTGCTACAAAAGCCTCAATAACGCAGCCCCCGATTACCTGTCAAGCCTACTTGAGATCTATGTTCCCTCACGTACCCTCCGCTCTGCCTCCAATCCTCTGACTTTTCGCTTTCCACGCACTAAGCTCAATACCTATGGTCCACGAGCCTTCTCTGTTTCTGGTCCACTTTCTTGGAACAAACTTCCTCTCTCTGTCCGTCAGCAACCTACTTTTGTCTCCTTCAAGTCCGCACTCAAAACTCACCTTTTCTCCTCTGCATAAAATCCTGACCTCACTCAATCCCCTCTGCAGCCTGTCTCCACTCGGAGGGGAGTCACATTGTAATATATAATTGTATATAATATGCTCTCTATAATTTTCCATTGCTTTTATTCTTTCTCCCCATTTTAGCTGTGTGTGTTTGTGTGCGTGCGTGCGTGTGTGGTCTGTTTTAGCACTTAGATTTGATTTTATCAAGATTTTGCGCTATACAAATAAAGTATTGTATTGTATTGTATAGACATGCGTATGTGTGTATGTGTACTGGGGCGAGTGTGGGTGGACAGGGTGGTGAGTGTTAGTGGGGGAACTATGGAGTGAGATCAGAGTGAGAGAATGGAGGATTGAGAGTTGAAGTCATGGTATGCAAGTGGGAAAGACTTCTGACTTTCAGTCGGAAGGTCAAGGTCCAGCCTCGTTACCTCTTCCTATTGGGTGAAGGGTGGAGATTTTTTTTCCGATCTTGCAGGTCCGACGTGTGTGCAAAACCGTGTGCTAAACCCTTATAGTTATGTACTCAGAACATCAAATGTGCACTTTAAAAATTGAATAAGACATGTCATTGTCTGGAGGCTTATGGGAACATGAAAATATCCAGCATGCATTTCCATTGCAGAAGGAGCAAAATACTGCCTGCATATTGTGGGCAAAACAACATCATGCATGCATCTAAGAAAATCAGAATTTGGAGAAAAAAAAATGTAAGCTGCGTTTATCTGCTGCTTGTTTTGTCTGGTCTGTGTCAGTGTTGTTATTTTATTGTGTGTCATGCAGAGGGGTTTTTTTGTTTGTTTGTTTCTTTCTTTCTTTCTTTCTTTCTTTTTTTGTATCAGTATTCTTATGTGCTTTATAAATACTCATTCATTCCTTTTTTGCTGTAGGTTCTGCTGGCTGCCTATGAGAAAGGGGTGAAGTTCAAACCTCGCCTGGTCAGTCTGTTCCACGGACAGCACATGGAGCCTTGGTACGTGAAGCTCAACCCCGAGGGTACACATGTTCCTGTGTTAGTGCATGGTGCAGTTGTCCTCAATAATCCTGAGGACATAATTGACTACATAGATACTTTGGAAACAGGTAAATGTGGCTCTCTGTGTCATGTATGTGTCTGTCTGTCTGTCTGTCTGTCTAATGTATGTGTGTAGTGCATAGTATGTGTGTTAGTGTGTGTGTGCATATATGCATGTGTGTATGTGTTTGTGTGTGTATGTACACATGTGTATATGTGTGTGTGTTTAAAAGAGGTGTGTCCATGGATCTGTATGTATGAATCCAGACTACAGGTTCAACCCAGTGGACAGTTTAACATGCATTTTCGTCTGACCTCAGTTTGCTAACCCTAGAATCATAAAACTTCTCCCTCAGTCTGTCTGCCTGTATAATGTATTATACATACAAGTTTAAAGAAAAAAAAATAGTTAAAAACCAAGCTCACAATTATCTTTTCAAGTCTAAAAAGCAGTACATGTAAAGTGCAATACAGTACAAGTACAGTACAGTACAGTAGAGCATAGGTGATTTTTTTTTTTATGTTATGTGTTATGTGATTTGAGTTTGAAACATGCTAACCATGAACTTTTCTTAACGTCTGATTTTTTTATGTCCCCAACAATACATAAAATATACATAAAACTTTATTTGAATTGAATGTGTCCATAATTGGTCTGTTTGGAAACAGCTCAGAACTTAACTTGAATATGCATAGGACCAGTGGTCGTGGTCTGTGGCTAAGAAGCCAAAGAAATTTGCTCATAAAGATACATACAATGTTTGCGTATGGATTGAAATCCATGTGTAGTCAGCATTTGGAATGTAGCATACTGATGATTTGAAAGTTTAAGTAAAATTACTCATCTACATTTTTTTGAGAATAGAAACTTTGTATACAATCTGATTACACTGAAAAATAATGCTTCCTGTTTAACCTTTTGACTGCTGCACCCTATCCACCAAAAACATAACCCTTTGATTCTCTCACCCTATCCACCAGCTTCCTGCAGGAAGCTGGCAGAGTGAGGGAATCAAAGGGTTAAGTTTTTGCTTTGCTAGCATGGTTGACAATACAGAATGCTAGTGGACATGGTGCGGGAGTCCAAGAGTTAAGCTGCAGTTAACTGAGTTATAAGAAATTTCTTGTCCAAACTGGTCCACAGTACTCCACTTGTGGATGTGATTGTATTTACTAGTGATCTGTGTGATTTTTAGTGCACATACAATGAAGCACAAGATGGTACAGCAGACAATGTAATGCAGAATAATATACTTACAGCGTAGTTCAGTGCGTAGCTAGACCAATGAATTAGTGGAGAAAAAGTTAAAAGCACCTGTCTAGGACATGAGATGTCCCAGGGTGAAATCATGGGTTGAACAGGGAATTTTTGTTTCTTTCTATCAGACCATAAAAAGTGGTGTATGTGCCAATCTGTTGGATGAGATGAAGTCTTTTATGCAGTATGCACTTAGCACATGTAAAACATACACACTCTCTCTCATTCTCAAACAACACTCGTACACACAACAGCAGGGGTAAAATTCTGTAGAAAATCCATATTCATAAGTAAACAAAAATACCTGTTAATGAAAATAAAAAGAAAAGTAAGCGGCACTTCACTACAGCAAAACACTGTCCCCAGGGAGAATAGCACAAAGATCAGTCCATCAATCTCTTGTGATGAAAAAGAAATAAAAATCCAGTAGAATGCGGCTGCACAGTCAGGAATCAAGAAGGGTGGGTACATTGCAGATTCAGGAGTGAAGCTGGTGCCAGACATACAGACGGCAGTGGGACAGTCAGTGGCGGCAGTCAGGGAGCAGCTCAACACTGTTCCTGTTGACATCATCACATATGGCGTTGTCTTCCATCCCCATCTGTCCTCCACCTGCCAGCTCCCCTCTGCTGTACAGCGCAGCATGAGAGGTGAGTCATGCGTCTTGTATCGTCATTCACTTGGTTCATTGTTTGCTTGGTTGATTGGCTGATTTCACCCATAGAGATACCAGGGGCTCTTTCAGTATACATGTAAATAGCATCCCCACCTTCTGGAAATTCTGTGCTAGTAATTTCCTCTTTTCTGTCACTCACTTTGTTTCTTTCTTCCTCCTTTGCTTTCTATCATTTCTTCCTATCATTTAATGCCTTGCTGGTCCATTCACCTGTATGCGTTCGATAAAGTTTTATGTACTTTTTCTTAGGAGTGACAATTGGACAAAACAATGCTGCAAGGCTGATTCTCAAGTCACCCAAACATGAACATATCACACCTCTTCTGAAATCCTTGCACTGGCTACCTGTACAATCTAGAATCTCATATAAACTTTCTTCAATCTGTTTCTCATCTGTCTCTGGCACAGGCCCTGATTATCTGTCTGACATTCTTCGCCTCTACATCCCTTCTCGAAATCTCCGTTCCTCATCTGATGATCGCATTCTCTGTCTCCCTACTGTTAGAACAAAATCCTTTGGTCAGCGTTGTTTCTCCTATCAGGGTCCAACCATCTGGAATACCCTCCCCCTCACCAATAGACATTCTACTTCTACAGCCTCTTTCAAGTCCTCTCTGAAGACCTATCTGTTTAAGCAATACTGACCCGGCCCTATCTTACGCCGCCTCCCTCCCCCCCCCCCCCCCTAGAATCCCCTCAGTGCCCCGCCCCCCTCCCGCTGCCCCCAATCCACTGCATCTCTCCTGTTTATTTAAGCAACACTGATCCCGGTTCTATCTTACGCCGCCTCCCACCCTCCTCTGGAATCCCCTCAGTGCCCCCCCCCCCCCCCTTCCGCTGCCCCCAATCCACTTTACCTCTAGTGTTTATATTTTCCATGTGTTTGAGCGTGTGTGGAGTGGTGTGTGTGTGTGTGTGTGTGTGTGTGTGTGTGTGTGTGTGGGTGGTGTGTGTGTGTGCGTGCGTGCGCGTGCGGCGCGCCAGTGTGTGCGGGTGGGGTGGGGTGTGTGTGTGTGCGGGGGAGGGGGGAGGGGGCATTGCGAGCATGTCTTTTTGAGTTTTATTCATTTGTTGATTCATTTGCTTGTTTGATTTAGTGATTGTTTGATTTGTTCTAGTCATTATCATAATTTGTATCGATGTAAAGCGCTTAGAGCTCAGTCGAGAAAAGGCGCTCAACAAATCTTCGTTATTATTATTATTATTATGTATTGAGTGCATTTTTGGCTCTAGGGAGGTGAGATATGTGGAAGCAATTTTAGGTAAGTTATGCCCGATTTTATAAATATATTTTGGTGTCCTTAGATATGCTGAAATTTGTATTTGTGTTTTTTAAATCCCCTGTGCGATAATTTGATGGAGTGGTCAATGCTGGGGGCATGTCCTTTGATTATGTGCACAAATGCATTGATATGTGTACTTAATTTTCTTTTCTTTTTTTCTTTTTTTTTTTTCCTGTTGAAGTTTTGTATGTTTTGAAATGATTATAACCCTGATATGGATCTGCGCAGTCGGCTGAACTTTAACAAAAATAACAGTAAAAATAACAGATCGGCTGATTGGTTGGTTGATTCATTAATTCAGTGATTGGTTCTTTTGGTTAGTTGATTGATTAGTTGGTTGATTGGCTCTTTCAGTGATTGCTGTATTTGGTTTGCTGGTTAGTTGGTTATTGATTGTTAACTGAGTAGCTGAGCTGGTTGATTGATTAGCTGGTTGATTGGCTGGTTGATTGGTAGAATGATTTGGTGGTTTATAGGTTAGCTGGTTGATTGATTGATTGGTTGGTTGGTTGGTTGGTTGGTTGGTCAGTTGACTAGCTGGTTGATTGGTTGTTTGACTAGCTGGTTGATTGGCTGGTTGGTTGGTTGATAAGCTAGTTGATTGATTAGGTGGTTAATTGGTTGTTTTGTTTTTCTTTCGCTCTCCTTTCCTTTCCTACTTTGCCCTCCATCTCTCTTTGTCTCTGTCTTTGTGTCTCTTTGTGGCTCATTAACAGGCAAGCCAACAAATTAATGAAGCACAAACTGAATGACGTTAAGATCAGAAAAAAACAAAAAATAAATTAGAATGTTTGTTCAATGCATAACAATGCAAAACAGGCACAACTGGCCTTTGTCAGGTGTAAATGTAAGACAACAAAGAACAAAGAACAAACAATAGAGAACAAATAGAGAAAAAAATTGAGGAAAAACAACAAAACTTCCCTGATGTTTTGTCAAGCAAGAGGAAGGTTTCTGTTGGTTGTTAGTAAATGTTTATTTTCTTACGTTTACGCTTGGTAGAGGCCAGTTGGTCAAAATTCTATGCCTGTCTTTTCTTACTATACGTCTCCTGATTCCGTTTTTGTGTTTCTCCGGTTTCTATTTCCTTGAACATGGGCGATCACATTTGTTTTGGATCAAATAAAATTAATTTAAGGAATAAAAGAAAGAAAAGTAAATCCTAAAGTAAAGACAGGAAGGATAGGATGATTACTTCAGGTCAGTCATAGGAGGGTGTGCGATTATATCAATACACAGAGGGGTGAAAACCTCTGACATATTCCAGAATTCAGGTTTGGAAAATGTTAGTCTTTTTTTTTTAACACATATTTTACAAGCAATTTGGGTTTGGTCTTCTGGTTAAGAAAACATTGATGCTGCGCTTTATTACTACCATGTTCTGTATGTTTAAACTGGTGTCCTGCAAGTCAGGTGACAGGGGACTGCTTTCTGTCCTCAGAATCTAGTGATATATTTAGTGTACAGTTCATGTGAGCAACACCATCAGTGTTTTTGACCTTTTTTTTTTTTTTTTTTGCAAGGAAACATCATGTTAGCTACAACAGTCACAGCTATTATGATCAATCCTGGTTTTTGTTTTGTTTTCTACATCTAGTTGCTATGTTTACAATATTATTTATTATTTGGTGGTGTATGACAAGGGGCATAATTAATAGTGTCCTGTCTGGGTAATGTGATGAGGCTAATGTAAAATTATGTCCCTTCCTCTATTTTGACTCTCTCTGTCTCTCTCTCTCCCTCTCTCTCTCTCCCTCTCTCTCTCCCCCCCCTGTCACTGTCTTTTTTTCTCACTGTCCCTCTGTCTCTACCCCACCCCCTCTCTCTCTCCTCCTCTACTTCTTTCTCTCTCTTGCTATATGAAATGTCCAGTGGGACGTTACGCTACTCCTTGAGTAATGAAGTGTTCTGAAGTTTAAAAGCGCTTCTTCTCTCTCTCTTTTTCTCCCCCCCCCCCCCTCCCCGATCCATTTGCTATTGATTTATACATCCAAGAACACTCCTGTGTTCACTCATACTAGTCATAGTGTTGTGTGTTGTATATATTGTTATATTTTGTATATATTTATGTTGCTTTTGTTCACATACACCTTCATGAGAGATCATGGCCAGTAGCATGAATAAATCATCTGAAGTCTAAGCTCTTCTACCCTCCTGTCTTTTTCATGCTCTTTCTCGCTCTCCTGCCTCTCCTCTCTCTCCTTCTCTCTCTCTCTCTCTCTCTCTCTCTCTCTCTCTCTCTCTCTCTCTCTCTCTCTTCTCTCTCTCTCTCTCTCTCTCTCTCGCTCTCTTTCTTTCTCTCTCTGTGTAATGCTCTCTGTGTAATGTCATTCACACAGCCTCTCTGGGGGGGGGGGGGGATGCTGGGGGCTCTTTCTGTATGAATAGTATCCCCACCTCCTTTATCTTTATTTCTTCCTTACTCCTTTGCTTTCTGTAATCTCTTCCCATTGTTTTCTGCCTTGCTGGTCCATTCACCTATATGTATTCCGTAAAGCCTTGCATACTTTTTGTTAGGATTGATAATTGGATATATGTTTTGACTGCATGTTTGGCTGTTAGGAAATGTGCTGTGCAGGGGCTGTTTTGGGTAATGTAGGCTGTTTTTTTATGTATGTTTTAGTGTCTTTAGTTGTGTTCACATTTGTAGTCAGAATTGTATTTTGAAATCCTCTGTTGATAAATTGGACAGAATGGTCAGTGCCAGAGGCATATCTTTAGATTATGTGTGCACATGCAGTGATATGTGTACTTTACTTTTTCAGCTTTTTTTCCTAACCAGATGTTGTATACGTTTTGAAATGGTTATAGCACCAGTATGGCTGTGCAGTCAGCTAGGATTTAAACAATAAGAATGATAAAATTCACACAGCAGTTTGGTGAGAGACTACAGACCACTAGACAAGACAAGACAAGACAAGACGAGACAAAATTCAAAGGTAATAAACCAAACAAGAAATGTGTGTGTAGCCAGCCTTTGCTCTACAAAGTGAGAAAATAATGTAATGAAAACTAAAAAGTGAAAACATAAGGTACTGAAGAAATGTGTCATTATTAATAACTTGATTGCAAATGAGAAAAGAATAGCAGTCAAAATGGGCACTGAACAATTAAAAAAAAACATAAATCCACCCATGATATACATATAGATAGATAGACAGATGGACAGACAGATAGATAGATAGATAGATAGATAATGATAGATAGATAGATAGATAGATAGATAGATAAGATAGATAGATAAAAATAGACAGATATATTGATTGATTGATTGATTGATTGACTGATAGATAGATATATTATATAGAGATATATAGATAGTATATTATATAGAGATATATATATTATACACACCCACTTTTTTTTAACATATTTTATTCATCTTATACGTATGTATATAAACAAACATACTGACATACAAATGCAAACTCCATTATTTCAATCCATGAAGACTAGCATAACAAGTATCTCATCACATACACTAGAGACAAGCATTCCACAGATTGAAGGGAAAATCTTCTTCTCTGTCATGGCGGCAAGGCTGACTAAATGCATCATAGAGAATAAGTTTTGGGATGTGTCAGTTCTAAAAGGAATCACCCCAGAAGTGTTGCGCTGTGCAATGGTGATTGAGAAAGCAATTCAAAGAGAATACAGCAGAGAAAAGGGGTCCCCGATGTGTTTGTTGTGACTTGACCTGGCCAATGGGTATGAACCCGTCCCCAGAAGAAAAAAAAATTATTGTCTCTCTCAATGATCTGGAGGGTCAGTACATGGCTATACAGTGTTACAGACCCACAGTCAGAGACAGTGAGTGATGTGTTAGAACATGTGTTGGATGAAGGAATGACAGTTGATGACACTGAGGAACTTAAGATCAGTGATTATGATGCATGTGAAGAAACCGTGACACATTTTGAAAACAATGCCCTATCATGTAAAACAGTAGAAAATGAGACTGAGGCGAAAGTGGCGTTAGGTACACAAGTACTTCAGGTGTTAATGAACATGTGCCTGGCGATGACAATTCAGATGAGATAATTGCACAGCAAATACTAGAATTTAACCTTAAAGAAATGGAAAGAAAGATGGAAAGACGCCCCTGGATTTGTCATGATGGTAGAGAGGTGAACTTCGGTACAGACCCTGTCGACAAAGGGAAATGTCCGGATCCATCATGAAAGTGGCTGTGACATTACATGATGTATGACAGTTAAGAAAATTCATTATCCCTGCCATGAATTATTTCTATCATCCATGTCCGATGGACTGTAAAAAGAAAGTGATAATGTACATGAATTGTATGTATCGTAATGCCGTTTTGTGGTTGCCATTGTTGCGAAGCCCTACCCCCATCGTACCCATCCCTATACCCATGTACCCTTGTGAATGGGCTAAAAGCCTAACACAATAAAACATTTCGCATTCCCAAAAAGAATAAAAGACACACCCACTGTTTTGTGTCACATATCACATAGCCCATTGTAGCTTGATGACAAAAATGAAATGTGTATGTTTGTCTATCACCCTTGAGGAATATTATTTCCCCCTCCCTCCATCCGCACAATTGTTTATTGTGGAAATGAAAAGGCTCAAATACAGTCTCTTTTGTTGTGGATGAATGCCAAGTGCCACCCTCAGTGTCAGTGTCTCAAGATGACGTCTCCGCACTCCGAATAAATTCCATATGCACTAACGTCACAGGTGCCATGTGTATGGTGATCATGGCACAAGCCTTAAGACCTGCACATAAACCCATGAGCTGGCCAGGTCCTGAGGCTCTACCTAGACTATGTTTTACCTAGTCTATATTTTATACTGGTATTTTATCAGCCTACCACTGGAATAATCTTGGTTACATGTAAATGACATGTGTATGTGTGTATCTTACCTTCAAAAAAGGAACATACATATACAGTAAATAAATAATTAATTAAAAGTCTGACTCACAACACAACTAGCTATTGTGTATAAACTCGTCTCACATGACAGAACAGCCCCCCCCCCCCCCCTTTAGTCAATGCCCAAATGTTCAGCCATCTGTCAACTAGGTGAAGCCAATGTTTTCTTAATCATCAATAGGTAAGTAAGTGGGTAAGTAAGTAAGCAAGCAAGTAAGTAAGCAAGCAAGCAAGCGAGAGAGTAAGTGAATAAGAAGTGAGTAAGTAGGTGAATAAATAACTACAAAATAAAGGAGTATGTAGATTTTGAGGCCACCCTCAAAAGTTACAACACTTTAGTAATCACATTATAACATTAAAGCTTAACACCAAGCCTGTCACCGTAAACATCATATTTGGTTAAATATCATCCAGGCATATGCCTATGCATCTATTAGATCAGAAGAAGTGATAAAACATTTTTACTGTGACCTACAAACAGTGGAAGACAGAATACCAAACAGAAAAATGTGTATAATCATGGACGACCTAGATGCAAAGATTGGGGAAGATGAAGACAGGTAATATGGAATAGGGCATATGGGCTTGGTGACAGTAATGAACATGGAGACACTCATGTTAGCGTCCTTTTGTAAGGCAAATGATCTTGTCAAAGCGAACACTCTCTTCAGGCAACCACATTGCAGACATTACATGTTGATATCCCCTGCAGAGAGATAAAGAAATCAAACACAAATTACCAG
The DNA here is from genome assembly GCA_030674185.1 of Monoplex corrugatus. Taxonomy (NCBI): domain Eukaryota; kingdom Metazoa; phylum Mollusca; class Gastropoda; order Littorinimorpha; family Ranellidae; genus Monoplex; species Monoplex corrugatus. The sequence goes on along the minus strand of JAPXFY010000014.1, from coordinate 17,969,074 downwards.
AGCATGGAAAACAACGGTGTTTAATTAAAAAACAAGATCAGGTGTGGATTAAGATTCAGACCACACACACTGCTGACAGCAAAACCAAGATTAAAGGTATACAAGCAAAACAGTGCAAAACAAATCAAATTTGACATGGACAAATTCAAAGATCAAGAAACCACCGCTGCTTGCCAAATTAAGTCTGACAGTCGTTTTTTGGACTTACTGGAAGAACATTCAGTTAACGAAAAATATTATGGGGAGGACATGAAACAAATTTGGGCAGAAACTGCTGATGCGAAATAAACAGGAAAATAAGAAAGGCATCAAAGTCATAGATGCACGACGAAGTAATAGGACTGGCTAAAAAGAAAAGTCAAGCACTTAAAAGTAAAAACCAAGAAGAATATAAAAAAAACTGAAAAGAGTTTAGGCGTTGACAGATGGAGGTATGTAGGCAGGTTGAAACCCAGACCGCGTCATGATTTGAAGGCTGATGTTTATCCATAAGTACCGTACATGTCAGTGATCTTTTGGACTGTGGCTGTTGTTGGGTTGGTTGGTTGGTTGGTTGTTGGTTGTTGTTGATTGGTTGTGTTGGTTGGTTGTTGTTGTTCGTTGTTTTTGTTGGTTGTTGTTGCATCTGTTTTTCTTCTCCTGTCATCTTCCTCTACTTTTCTTCTCTGCTCTCTCCTTTCTCTCTCTCTCTCTCTCTTCTCCTCTCTCTCTCTCTCTCTCTCTCCTCCTCTCTCTCTCTCTCTCTCTCTCTCTCTCTCTTTCTTTCTCTCTCTCTGTCTGTCTGTCTCTCTCTCTCTCTCTCTATCTGTGTGTGTGTGTGTGTGTGTGTGTGGTGTGTGTGTGTGTGTGTGTGTGTTTGTGTGGTTTAGCCCCTTTCTATTTTCACTTGTCCTCTCTGTGTATATGCTCCATGTTAGTTTGTATGCGAGTGGACATGATCATGTTTGCTTCTCGTAGTATGTATGTATGGTTGGTGAAGCAATTCAAAACAGTGTGACACAAAACTAAAAGACTGCTGTGAAAAATAGAACACAGCTTGTCTGGAATGTCAAAGGTATTCAAGGGGTTCCAGTAATGTTTGTTATGATAGATGTTGAACTGAAATGAACTTGGATGTATGAGGCCTAGATTATGAGGATCATCCAGTGAATAGTGAGAATGTCCAAATAACTTTAAAAGTAGGTATGTTAAAGCTTGAAACATTACATACAGTGGCCCAATTATTCCATGATCAGATTATGAGATTGTGTGCAAATAGTGTGATGTCATTTGCTATGATGTTGGATCTTGTTATTACAAGCATCATATCCACATTTAGTATTTTTGAATGGCATGCTTACATCAGAAATTAAATTTTATAAAGGAAGTTTTGGCATAGATGTTCTAAAAACATTACAATGTGACGTGTATGTTGGATGCAGCTATTTTGCAGGCTGTAGTTTATAGATACGTGTCATTGTTTTTTTAATATAGACAGGATGATGTTAAAAGCGAGCATAAACCAGATGGGCCAGTTGAAGCTTCTGACAAGGAAAATGTTTAAAAAATATAGAGAAGTTTCAAATGAAGACAGGTGAGTAATATGTGAAGAAATTACTAACTTGCCTGTCTATTTCCTCTTTTCTTTCCTCCGAAGTGAACGACAGACTGGCGGGCCTGTGATTAAGGAAATATTGTCTTCATCTAGTTGATAGATAGCCGAGGCTTTGTGCATTGACTAGGAGGGGGTGGTGGGGCGTGGCCTTCGCAACATACATGGCCAGACACAAAGGGCCGTGTATATCATGTGATGTCACACATGTGGTCAGTTTGCTTTGTTAGAAGTGCCATGTTTAAACAGTGTGTGGTTACCATGTATTGATCGTCGGCCTTCTTGTAGTATTTCTTCTTCTCCTAATGTGCTTTTACTAACAACTGTTGAGAATTGTTTCGTAAGTGTACAAAGTGAACATGATTGAAAAGTGCTATGTGCGTGGATGTAGAGGCAGTTATGATAAAAACGAGAAAATTTCTGTGTTCTCATTTCCGACTGATACAGACAAGCGACGGCTATGGAAAACTAAAATTCCCCGTGCCAAATTTGAACCAACATCTCAATCAGTTGTATGTGCAAAGCATTTCAGTGCAGAGAGAGAGAGGTGTGTGTGTGTGTGTGTGTGTGTGTGTGTGTGTGTGTGTGTGTGTGTGTGTGTGTGTGGATAGTCATTTCAGACAGTCAGTGTTAGATAGTCAGTGTTGAATGTGTTTTTGTGGTGTATATTTTCTGTGGTGGTGGTAGTGGTGGTAGTTGTGGTGATGAGACAGAGAGAGTGTGTGTGTGTGTGTGTGTGTGTGTGGTGGTCTTCAATTTAATGTCTATTCACTAAAGTGATTTTAGACAACAACAACAACAAAAAAAGGGGGGAATACAGGAGGAGTGAACTTCATAAGGATTAAATTCCCTACAGATGATGTGTGCCCCGTTAGCACATTGGTAAAACCGCGTACCGCAATTCTGAAGCGCAGAATCGCCCAGATTCGCTCCCCGGCGTGGGAAAAAAAAAAAAAAAAAAATAGACAACAGCAGAAGGGCATCCAGGAGTCATGACCCCGAGAGTGTAAGGATTCAGGCGAAACACTTGTCTAAAGGGGGTTACTTCTCTGAAGACCTGTTGTCTAGCTCTCCCTAGAGTTTCTTTCTACCTTTCTACCTAGTTAATCTGACGTCAGATTTGCAGCAGTGAAACGGTTGGTCATGGCTGAGCGACCATCACAATGCATTGCATAAGTTGTCTGTGGTGGATTGACGTTGGCTCTGATCAGATATAAACCCCACCCCCCCCCACCCCCACCCCCAGTAATGTGTTGGTACCGGTAAACGATATAATGTCATGTCTGTGGATGGAGCACGCCTTCCATGTGATTTAGTTCCCAAGATTGGGCGTCTGAACTGTCAGAGAGATGCATAATATGTTGTGCTTGAGAGAACACTGTGGTGAACTAGAAACACTTAAGTACTAACACACACCCTTTTTTTGTCTGTCTTCCTATTAATCACCGTTTTGTTTCTGCCTGAGCGCTTCCCATTGTCAATGCCTCAAAACAAAATCGTGGCCTGCCAGGTAATCAGAGAAGGGAACACGCAGGTGAACATGTTTATAATTAAGGTAGCGAGGTAGATATTTTAATAGGAAGGCGTGTTCAGACCTGTAGCGCTCTCTCTCTCTCTCTCTCTCTCTCTCTCTCTCTCTCTCTTCTCTCTCTCTCTCTCTCTCTCTCTCTCTCTTCTCTCTCTCTCTCTCTCTCTCTCTCTCTCTCTCTCTCTCTCTCTCTCTCTCTCTCTCCTCTCTCTCTCTCTCTGTGTACACACACGTGCACGCACACACATACACACACAACACACACACACACACATACAACACACACACACACACATACACACATACACACACACACACACACACACACACACACACACACACACACACACACCACATGCACACATACACCGCAGCGGATATTATTTTATATCAATTGGAGAGATAAGTGTGCCTTTGTGTGTGTGTGTGTTGGGGGGGGGGGGGGTGTTTGCGTGCATATTTGAGTGCATGTTTGAGTGCATGTGTGTGTGAGAGAGAGAAAGAGGTATGAACAATATTTTCTCAGCTCTTTATGGGTGGTTTGCCAACGTTCAGGACACCCGAAAGCTTACATTAAGAAGGCTTGGCACAAGGTCATGGTCATACGGATAAAAATGCTTAAAATTAGAGCTTTCCACGGAAGGTGTACATGTTTTCACCGAGGTAGGTAGGAGTTAGAGACCGAAAATTATGGCATGTGTTTTTGGAGAAATACAGATGAATGGACCAATAAGACAAGAAATGAGAAAGGAGGAATCTACAAAAAGGAAGAGAATTATAGAAGAGGAAGAAAGAGGAAGAAAGAGAGTAATGGAACAGAAGTCATTTCTAGAGGAAGAAAGATGGTGATAGAACAGAAGTCATTTTAAGAGGAAGAAAGAGAGTGATTGAACAGGTCATTTTAAGAGGAAGAAGGAGAGTGATAGAACAAAGGTCATTTTAAGAGGAAGAAAGAGAGTGATTGAACAGGTCATTTTAAGAGGAAGAAGGAGAGTGATAGAACAAAGGTCATTTTAAGAGGAAGAAAGAGAGTGATAGAACAGGTCATTTTAAGAGGAAGAAGGAGAGTGATAGAACAGAAGTCATTTTAAGAGGAAGAAAGAGAGTGATAGAACAGGTCATTTTAAGAGGAAGAAGGAGAGTGATAGAACAAAGGTCATTTTAAGAGGAAGAAAGAGAGTGATAGAACAGAAGTCATTTTAAGAGGAAGAAGGAGAGTGATAGAACAAAGGTCATTTTAAGAGGAAGAAAAAGAGTGATTGAACAGTCATTTTAAGAGGAAGAAGGAGAGTGATTGAACAGGTCATTTTAAGAGGAAGAAGGAGAGTGATAGAACAAAGGTCATTTTAAGAGGAAGAAAGAGAGTGATTGAACAGGTCATTTTAAGAGGAAGAAAGAGAGTGATTGAACAGAAGTCATTTTAAGAGGAAGAAAGAGAGTGATTGAACAGGTCATTTTAAGAGGAAGAAAGAGAGTGATAGAACAGAAGTCATTTTAAGAGGAAGAAAGAGAGTGATAGAACAGAAGTCATTTTAAGAGGAAGAAAGAGAGTGATAGAACAGAAGTCATTTTAAGAGGAAGAAAGAGAGTGATAGAACAGGTCATTTTAAGAGGAAGAAAGAGAGTGATAGAACAGAGGTCATTTTAAGAGGAAGAAAGAGAGTGATAGAACAGAGGTCATTTTAAGAGGAAGAAAGAGAGTGATAGAACAGAGGTCATTTTAAGAGGAAGAAAGAGAGTGATTGAACAGGTCATTTTAAGAGGAAGAAAGAGAGTGATAGAACAGGTCATTTTAAGAGGAAGAAAGAGTGATAGAACAGAAGTCATTTTAAGAGGAAGAAAGAGAGTGTTTCGTTCTTTCTACAGCCAACTCGGAAGACAGGGCAATGCTTTTTCGTCTTTACTCCTCACTGTCTGATTTTCAACTGTCTATATATATACATTTCACAGTGAACAGCAATCAGTTATCATTTAAACGAATATCATGCCGTGCTGCTATCCGCACGCTGTTTACTGTCAACACACGTCACATCTCCCTTTCTTTAAGGAAAACAAAATCAATTAATCATTTTCCCTATCTTTCAGTCCATACGAAATAAATGTTTCCTACCTTTATCACAACATTAACTTAACAAACACTCATTCTTTCTCTCACGCACAGGGCCCAATCATTCATTCACCTCATTTTATCTCTGATCATTATGCTATCCATCATCATCATGTCCATATTTCGCAATGTTTTCAGTTTATCTGATTGTGGTAGAGTCTTCAGTTTCATTCATATTTCAGGAAATCTGGCCTTTTGCTTTGTCTTCCAGATCTTGTTCTGTAAGGAGAACTAACTGGTTCGGGTTGTCCTGTTCTTGTTTATTTGAAAACTTCATCTGGCTCCTTGATGCTGGTTGTCTCAGACATTTTGATGACTGGTGACTGATCAGATGAGTTCTCACGGACAGACGATGCTGGCGTCCTGACATCTGTTCCAGTTCCAGTTTTCTTGTTATCTTCCAGCATCTGTTTTTATGGAATGATGATTTGCTGTTGCTTGCCTGATGTGTCGCTTTCCTGATGTCTTCCAGAAATCATCTTTCTCTGGACAAGTCGTTGAGGGTTGATTGTCTGCTGAAGCTCCGTTTGTGTCTCATAGCTGACGACGATTCCTTCTGTACTGACGTCCGTCCTCTGTGCGAATGTTGTATGAACGGATGTTCACCTGTTGGTCTACTTTGGCGCTGATCCACTTTTTGGATCCTGGAGGTTGGAATTTCACAATCTGTCCCGGACTCAGTTCTGTCAGCTCTACTGCGCTTCTGTTGTAGTAGTGCACTTGCTTCAGTTTCCTTTTCTCAAGTTCTTTCTTGATTGGTACAACTGTAGGTTGGAGTAATGTCTTTGACGTCGGCACTTGTGTTCGTGTTCTTCTGCCGAACAGTCTCTGAGCAGGCGAACTGTTTACAGTCTCTGTCGGGATGTTTCTCAGCTCAAGTAAAGCGAGGAAGGGATCTTGATTGTTGTGTTCTGCTTTCTTCATGCACGTCTTTGCAGCCTTCAGCGCGCTCTCTGCTTTTCCATTGGACTGAGGGTAGTGTGGTGAGCTTGTTACGTGTTCAAACCCATAATTATGTTTTTCTGAACTTTCCAAACTGCTTTGATGTGAATTGAGTTCCACAGTCTGTTGTCAGGCGTTCTGGTATTCCGTGTCTTGCCAAGTGTCTCTTCAGACAGATGATGACCTCTTTGGATTCTCTTGTTTGTAACCGATCAATCTCAAAGAAATCAGAGTAGTGATCGACCGTGACCAGGTATTCATTGCCATTATGTTCAAAGATGTCACAAGCGATGTGTTGCCAGGGCAGGTCAGGGATCTCTGTACTGATAAGTGGTTCCTTCTGCTGACCACGTTGGTATGTGTTACAGGCGCTGCATGTTTTGACAAAATCTTCAATGTCCATGTTCATCCTGGGCCAGTAGACTACCTCACGTGCTCTTCTTATGCAGCTCTGAATTCCTGAGTGGCTTGCATGAAGTTTCTCAAGGATGTCTGCTCTTTTGCTTTCAGGTACAATTACTCTGTGGCTTTTGAAGACAAGTCCGTTGTGGATTGACAGTTCCTCCCTGAAAGGAAAGTATTGTAACTGTAATGAAAGTTGTTGTTTCTCCTCTGGCCAGCCTTGTAGAATGACAGCTTTCAGGGTTTTAATGGTTGCATCTTCCTGAGTTGCTTGCTGCAGACTGTTCAGTCTCTCTTGGCTGATGGCCAGTTCTTGTAATGAGTCTGTTTTCTCCAGGTCTGTGAGGAAAACGGCTTCCTTGTGGGTGACTTGCTGTTCCGCTTTTCCACAGACTGCTCTGCTGAGGGTGTCAGCCAGGTGCATCTCAGATCCACGCTTGGTAGAAAGAAACTCTAGGGAGAGCTAGACAACAGAAGGTCTTCAGAGAAGTAACCCCCTTTAGACAAGTGTTTCGGCCCTGAATTCCTTACACTCTCGGGGGCCGGGCCACATCCAGGTCATGACTCCTGGATGCCCTTCTGCTGTTGTCTATTTTTTTCCCACGCCGGGGAGCGAACCTGGGCGATTCTGCGCTTCAGAACTGCGGTACGCGGTTTTACCAATGTGCTACGGGGCACACATCATCTGTAGGGAATTTAATCCTTATGAAGTTCACTTTTGGTTCCTCCTTGCCCAGATCCAGCTTGAGCTCCTTTCTGCTGCCTCTGCCATCGCTTTAAGGGCTCTAGTCCTCTTCTTCCCAGAAATGGCGAGTTGTTTCATGAGATCATAAGCGGAGGTGCCCACAAACCCTCTTGCCCCGACCTCTATGGCGAAGATTTTGACCCGCAGACCTGCTTTCTTCAGGGTGCTGGCAAGACCGGCGTATTTTTCGGTCTTGTAGATATGTGCTTCTTCCATTCTGCTTTCGTATGGCACAGTGAGTTCTATCAGAATCACTTGTTTCGAGGAGTCAGAGTGGAGAGCGATGTCTGGTCTCATGCCTGTCTTGCTGATGACATCTGGGTAATTTCTCCACTCTGGGAGGTCTGCTGTACACTCCCAGTCGACTGCTCCATCCAGAAGACCCTTTGGCAATGTGCTGGTTGTCATAGCACTTTCGGGCCAGACCTGTTTCCCTCCTGCTTTGTAGAACGTTGCTTGCTGCAGACTGTTCAGTCTCTCTTGGCTGATGGCCAGTTCTTGTAATGAGTCTGTTTTCTCCAGGTCTGTGAGGAAAACGGCTTCCTTGTGGGTGACTTGCTGTTCCGCTTTTTCACAGACTGCTCTGCTGAGGGTGTCAGCCAGGTGCATCTCAGATCCACGCTTGGTAGAAAGAAACTCTAGGGAGAGCTAGACAACAGAAGGTCTTCAGAGAAGTAACCCCCTTTAGACAAGTGTTTCGGCCCTGAATTCCTTACACTCTCGGGGGGCCGGGCCACATCCAGGTCATGACTCCTGGATGCCGTTCTGCTGTTGTCTATTTTTTTCCACACTTGTACATTACCGTGTACCTGAACTTCTGAGTTCTGAGTAGCATCCTCTGAATCCTCTTAGGTGCTGAGAGCAGGCTCTTCTTGTGAATGGTCTCTAGTGGTTTGTGGTTGGTCTCCACCAGGATGTCTCTTCCATAGACGTATCTCTCAAACCTTTCCAGACCGAAGGATATTGCCAACATCTCCTTTTCTATTTGAGCATAGCTTTTTTCTGTCTCGGTCAAGGCTCGTGATGCGTACTGAATCGGTTGACCATCCTGCATGAGACAAGCTCCAAGTCCAAACTGTGAAGCATCACACTGAAGGGTGGTTGTACGCTTTCCTGAAGAGTCAAAGTATCTTCTTCACTTTCTTCAGGGCTTCTCCGTGGACGTCTTCATCCCATCTGAAGTGGACGTCTTTTTTTTACCAGTTCTCTGAGTGGTGCTGCTGCCTCAGACAGGTTTGGTACAAATTTCTGAAGGTATCCGACTACACCGAGTAGTCTCTGCACAGCTGCTTTGTCTTCTGGCACTGGGAGTTGTTGGACAGCGTCCAATTTCTTTGGGTCGGCTTTCAAGCCTTCTCTTGAGAAGATGTGTCCCAAATATGATATCTCTGTTCGTTTCATCTCAACCTTCTCCTTGTTGAGTTTAATTCCAGTCTCTCGGCATCGTTGTAGCAAACGGTTCAGGTTGGTATCATGAACATGTGCTCCTGCTTCGTCGGTTGGTCCTCTGCCAAAAACAAAGATGTCATCATGAACCGCCACCACGCCTGGCAGTCCTGCCAGAGCGATGTCAATCCTCCTCTGGAATTCTTCTGGGGCTGGTGAAATTCCAAAGGGCATTCGTTTCCATTGGTATTTGCCAAAAGGCGTCTCAAATGTTGTCAGGTAGCTGCTGTCTTCGTCCAGTTCAACGTGCCAAAACCCGTTTTTCGCGTCCAGGTGTGTGAAGTATTTTGCATCTTTGAGGAGAGGCAATAATAATAATAATATAATAATTACAATATTTATATAGCGCAAAATCTTGATAAAATCAAATCTAAGCGCTGAAGCAGACACACACGCACGCATGCACGCACGCACGCACGCACACACACGCACACGCACGCACGCACTCACACACACACACACACACACACACGCACGCACGCACTCACACACACACACACACACACACACACACACACACACACACACACACACACACACACACACACACACACACACACACGCATGGCTATAAATGGGGAGAAAGAATAAAAGCAATAAAAGCAAGAATAAAAGCAATGGAAAATTATAGAGAGCATAGCTTTCCACCATAATATCCGCATTTCTCTCTGTACTCTGGTTTGTTTCCTTTGCTATACTGCTTTGCTGTCTTCTTTTCTTTGAAAACTTGGACATCCTGCGTGTCCTGCGTTTTTCTCATCATTTGGACGGTTTGATGTTGACTTGATTCATGCGCTCTGCACATATCAATACATTCAGTTAATGTCAACTGTCGCACTTCCAGTAATTTTGATCGCAGAGTCTCGTCATGTACACCCAGTATGATTTGATCTCTCAACAGTCTGTCTTCCAGTGTACCATAGTTACAAGTCTTGATCAATCTTCGCAGTTCTGCTACAAACTGTTCGATAGATTCTCCTGCTGCTTGATGTCTGCAGTTGAATCTGAATGCTTCGTAAGTTTCATTGGTTGAACCCACACAGTATTCTTCGAATTTCTGGAGAACAGTGTCAATGTCATTTCTTTCAGCTTCATTAGCAAATGCCAATCCTTCATAGATGTCCATAGCATCCAGCCCAATGCAAGAAATAAAAACTGCTGTTCTGTATGTTGAGTCTTCTTCTGTCTGTGTTGTCACAATTTCATAGCTGTCCCAAAACCTCTTGAATTTCCTCCAGCTGCTCTGCAGGTTTCCTCCATTCACATCAAGTTTAGGAGGCAAGGGAATCTTGGCATGTCTTCGACTGGCTCTTCTCTCTTCTTGTTCATCTTCCATGGTTGAACTTTAGTCTTCAATATTCTGGATTTTTGTTAAGAGTTCGTAATCACGATTCTGACACCATGTTTCGTTCTTTCTACAGCCAACTCGGAAAACAGGGCAATGCTTCTTCGTCTTTCTCCTCACTGTCTGATTTTCAATGTCTGTATATATACATTTCACAGTGAACAGCAATCAGTTATCATTTAAACGAATATCATGCCGTGCTGCTATCTGCACGCTGTTTACTGTCAACACACGTCACAGAGAGTGATAGAACAGAGGTCATTTTAAGAGGAAGAAAGTGAGTGATAGAACAAAGGTCATTTTAAGAGGAAGAAAGTGAGTGATTGAACAGAGGACATGTTAATTAAGAGGAAGAAAGAGAGTGATAGAACAGAGGACATTTCAGTCAGAGAAGGTCCAAGAGATGGGGGTATCACTTATAAACATGGTTTGCTGGGGGATCTATATTATAAAACAGAACCCATAGCAATCTCAGTGGGAATTCGTCATGACAATAAAACAAATAGACAGCTGAGTCTACAGCAGTAGAGAACATTTTTGATCAGGTGACATTTGATATCAGGTGGTGTTTTTATTCTGATTTCAGTGGAACGCGGTGGAAGTCACATGAGGTCTCTGACTTCGGCATAAGCCAATCAGTATAGACCTCTCTTATGATAAATAGAAAACCACCTCTTACGACTTCCATCATTGTCAAGGACTTTTTGTTTTGGTTGTGGTCATTGGTTGATTTGGTCTGAACAGTTGTTTGTATACGGCTGTATGGCTGGCTCTGTCTGTACTGGCTGAACGACAATACCCCCAAAGACCAATAGGGCAAGGATGCAGCCCTGTTTCATTCCAGTTTTAATGGGACAGAATGGCTGTGAGTGGGATCCGTCAACCTGCATTGTTTCCCCGCATGCGGTTATGGTCAGTGGGCAAACATTTTTTTTTAAAAACTGAGCAAATCTTCTGTGCTCTGTTTCTGTGTCCAATTATCACAACTGACATTCTTGCGGCAAGAAGTTAACGAGCTGTTTGACTCGGCCATTTAATGTTCGTATACCTCCATAACGAGCTGTGCGACTCGGCCATTTAATGTTCGTATACCTCTGTAATGAGCTGTGTGACTCGGCCATTTAATGTTCATATACCTCCGTAACGAGCTGTGTGACTCGGCCATTTAATGTTCGTATACATAACGAGCTGTGCGACTCGGCCATTTAATGTTCTTATACCTCCATAATGAGCTATGCGACTCGGCCATTTAATGTTCGTATCCCTCCATAACGAGCTATGCGACTCGGCCATTTAATGTTCGTATACCTCCGTAACGAGCTATGCGATTCGGCCATTTAATGTTCGTATACCTCCATAGCGAGCTATGCGACTCGGCCATTTAATGTTCGTATACCTCCGTAACGAGCTGTGCGACTCGGCCATTTACACTTCGTATACCTCCGTAAACGAGTTGTGCGGCTCAGACATTTACACTTCATATATGTCCATAACGAGCTATGCAACTCGGCCATTTTCACTTGGTATACCTCCGTAACGAGCTGTGCGACTCGGCCATTTGCACTTTGTATACCTCCGCCTTGGTGTGGGGCGACCGTCTCCAACCCAACGTGTCCCCAGGTGATGGATAGAGGAATAACCCTCAGATATGGGGGTTGGCTGCAAATGAGAAATAACAGTCATGGACCAAATGGCGATGGACCCAGAGGGGAGGCTGGGGTATGAGGTGGTGCCTACACTCTCTCAAAAGGTCTCATAACCCAATGACAGGTCTGTCTAGCCTAAAAATAACCCCTACCATTACACCAAAGTCCTGGTAAGCAGGAAACGGATGGAGACAGAAGGCGACCAACACAGATATGTAACAGCAGTGGCTTCTGTCTTCACAGCTGTGGGCAGATGATCCCAAAAAGAATGATGGCCAGAGCCGTAGCACAGTATGTGCGCTGCCACTCCAGAAGGCAATGACAAACCACTGGCTTTATTCCTGTCAAAAGCCACATGAGATGAGATCAAAGAAACAAAAAGGCTATAGGACTGGACCTTCTCAGACCCCCAGAGATGGACAAGCCTCAAAAGCTATTGGAGAGGGAGCATCCACAACCGTGAAAAACTGTTATGATGACAGCACGTACGTGCCTGACTGCAGCAGTAGGAAGTAGTTTCATTGACACACCTTGAAATCCAAAATCAGGCAGAAAGCAAAAGCAAAATGAAAAGACATCACCACTGGAACGTGGAACATCAGAACAATGGGAGAATTGGGCAAGTTGGAATTACTGCTGAATGAACTATACGAACATAAGATCAACATAATATGCTTGAGCGAGACCAGATGGAACAAGGAAGGCATCTTCAGTAAAGGAGATCATACAATAGTCTTCAGTGGAAATGAAAAAGGAGGCTCAAATGGAGTAGCTATCATTTTACATAAACATCACACAGCATGCTTAAAAAGCCACAATACCATCAGTGACCAAATGGTCATGGCAAAGCTAAACACCAAGCCAGCTCCATTAAATATTCAAGTCTATGCTCCCACATCAAAAAGCCCAGAAGAAGAAATTGAATGAAAAGTTCTACAGTGACCTACAAACAACAAAAGACAAGATACCCAGCAGGGAAATCTCCATAATAATGGGGATCTAAATGCTAAAGTAGGTGAAAAGGAAGACAGGGAACGTGGTATAGGACCTCATGGACTGGGATGTAGAAACGAACGGGGCAGTATGCTAACAACTTTCTGTCAAGCCAACAATCTCACAATCACAAACACCTTCTTCAAACAATCAAACAGAAGGAAATATACATGGACATCACTAGCTTACGGAAGCAGATATCAAATAGATTACATCATGATAGACGAAAAATGGAAAACGTCAGTGATGAATGCAAAATTTAGACCAGGAGTGGATTGTGAGACAAACAACGTGCTTGTAACTGCAACTTGAAGAAACGTGAGAGCGATAACAATGAGATGGTAGAAGGCTGTATGAAGTTTGGCCTAGGAATGGCTCAGGAATAGCCATATCATGCATGGTCAAGAAACAGCTAATTTCTTAGAGCCTGGCTCTATTGTTTAATTGTCTCGTTTATAGTCTAACATAACTGTACTGCTAGATGTTGGTTAATCCTAAGCCTTCAGTTGAGCGGCGAGTTTGTCTGGCTTGCCAGACATTGTCAACATCCTGTTTCAGACTGAAGTACAGGTATGGGGCGGTTTCTACCTGAGGGGTTCTATGTTGGTTAATCCTAAGCCTTCAGTCGAGAGGTTAGTTTGTCTGCCTTGCCAGACATTGTCAACATCTTGTCTCAGACTGAAGACAGTGAAGTACAGGTATGGATCTGTTTCTACCCGAGATGTTTCTGTGATAGATATATGTACTTAATTTTCTTTTTCTTTTTTCCTGTTGAGGTGTTGTGTGTGTATTAAAATGGCTATAGCCATGATGTGGGTTTTCGCAGTTGGCTGGGCTTTGAACAAAAATAACAATAACAAGTAGCTAGAAATACTGCTGTATAATACCCTGTCTCTCTGTCTGACATATTTTGTTAAGCAGGTAGAAACACTGCTGTATGATAGTGATACCTGTCCTTTTTGGTATTTTTATTTTAGTAGCTGAAATACTGCCATATGTTCCCTGAACAACATCTGGAAAGACAGAGGTATATCAAATGGCCTGAAAGTTAGACTTTTAAAATGTTTGATCTGGCCAGTCATGACTTATGGGTGCAAAGCCTGAACTCTGAGAAAAACTGATTGCCGAAGAATTGAGGCAAAAGAGATGTTGTTTTATTGGAGACTACTCCATGTGAAATGGACAGACAGAACTAATGAAAGTGACCTGGAAGAACTTGATACCACCAGAAAACTCTAGCAGACATCAACAAGAGAAGACTAAACTACATTAGCCATGTGTCATGCAGCGAGAACACAGATCTCATGGCAACCATCTTTCAAGGTAAAACAGTGGCGAAAAGGAAGAAAGGCAGACTGCCAATCTCATACATCGAGAACATAACCAATATTAGTGGCCTAAATAGTCAAGAAATTGTCCGCAAAAGTCAAGACAGAGCGACCTGGAGGGAGATGGTGGTGTCTAAGTGTGAAGCCGCCAACACTGGACCCGGTGACGACGACAGGTGAGACATGGTCCCCATCCTTTGGTTTGACATATTCAGTTTGAATTGAATTGAATTGAATTGAAAAACTTTATTGTCCATATATGTTAACAAACATGGAAATTTTTCTTTGGCAGCACAGCAACGAGTAAAATCCACATGCATATAACACAATTAAAAGTCAGGCCAACTATCCAACGCGTGCACGCATGTACCACACACACACACACACACACACACACTACACACACACACAAAACACACACACACACACACACACACACACACACACACACCACACACACACACACACACCACACCACACACACCAGCTTCCGTTAGACCGACATATGCCGGTTTTTACCGGTGAACAGTAGGTTTGAACCGGCAAAAATGCACTGCTTCAGTATCCAGTACTGATAGACTCAAGAATTCGGCCCTAACCATTTGCTTACCCTATTTATCGCTATAGTATCGAGGCAGCATCGCTGATGCCTACAGTTAGACGGCGGTCTAGCCGCCTGTAGAAACCAGTAGTTTAGTAGCCAAAACTATTACTGTATGTTCCTGTCTCTGTGTTTGACATATTTCGTTGATTAGCTAGAAACTCTGCTGTATGATCCCTGTACCTCTGACATATTTAGTTAATTAGAACAACTGCTGTGTGATCCCTATCCCCTCTGACATATTTAGTTAATTAGCTAGAAACACTGCTGTATGATCCCACTCCCTCTGACATATGTAGTTAATTAGCTAGAAACTCTGCTGTATGATCCCTGTCCCTCTGACATATTTAGTTAATTAGCTAGAAACACTGCTATATGATCCCTTCCCTCTGACATATTTAGTTAATTAGCTAGAAACACTGTTGTATGATCCTTTCCCTCTGACATATTAAATTAGTTAATTAGCCAGAAACACTGCTGTGTGATCCCTTTCCATCTGACATATTTAGTTAATTAGCTAGAAACACTACGTATGTCCTGTCCCTCTGACATGTTAGTTATAGCTAGAAACACTGCTGTATTATCCCTGTACCCTCTGACATATTTAGTTAATTAGCTAGAAACACTGCTGTATGATCCCTATCCCTCTTATATATTTAGTTAATTAGTTAAAAACACTGCTATATTATCCTGTCCCTCTGACATATTTAGTTAATTAGAAACACTGCTGTACGATCCTTGTCCCTCTTGACATATTTAGTTAATTAGCTAGAAACACTGCTGTATGATCCTTGTCCCTCTGACATATTTAGTTAATTAGCTAGAAACACTGCTGTATGATCCCTGTCCCTCTGACATATTTAGTTAATTAGCTAGAAACACTGCTGTATGATCCCTGTCCCTCTGACATATTTAGTTAATTAGCTAGAAACACTGCTGTATGATCCTGTCCCTCTGACATATTTAGTTAATTAGCTAAAACAACTGTTGCATGATCCCTGTCCCTCTGACATATTTGAATTAATTAGCTAGAACAACTGATGCACGATCCCTATCCCTCTGACATATTGAGTTAATTAGAAACAACTGATGCATCGATCCCTATCCCTCTGACATATTGAATTAATTAGCTAGAACAACTGTTGCACGATCCCTATCCCTCTGACATATTGAATTAATTAGCTAGAACAACTGATGCACGATCCCTATCCCTCTGACATATTGAGTTAATTAGCTAAAACAACTGATGCACGATCCCATCCCTCTGACATATTGAGTTAATTAGCTAGAACAACTGATGCACGATCCCTATCCCTCTGACATATTGAATTAATTAGCTAGAACAACTGATGCACGATCCCTATCCCTCTGACATATTGAGTTAATTAGAACAACTGATGCACGATCCCTATCCCTCTGACATATTGAGTTAATTAGCTAGAACAACTGATGCACGATCCCTATCCCTCTGACATATTGAGTTAATTAGCTAAAACAACTGATGCACGATCCCAATCCCTCTGACATATTGAGTTAATTAGCTAGAACAACTGATGCACGATCCCTATCCCTCTGACATATTGAATTAATTAGCTAGAACAACTGATGCACGATCCCTATCCCTCTGACATATTGAGTTAATTAGCAGAACAACTGATGCACGATCCCTATCCCTCTGACATATTGAGTTAATTAGCTAAAACAACTGATGCACGATCCCAATCCCTCTGACATATTGAGTTAATTAGCTAAAACAACTGATGCACGATCCCTATCCCTCTGACATATTGAGTTAATTAGCTAGAACAACTGATGCACGATCCCTATCCCTCTGACATATTGAATTAATTAGCTAAAACAACTGTTGCATGATCCCTATCCCTCTGACATATTGAGTTAATTAGCTAGAACAACTGATGCACGATCCCTATCCCTCTGACATATTGAGTTAATTAGCTAGAACAACTGATGCATGATCCCTATCCTGACATATTTAGTTAATTAATTAGAAACGCAACTGTGTGATCCCTGTACTTCTGTTTGTCATATTTGATTAAGCAGCTAAAAGCTGCTGTATGATACCTGTCCCTGTGTTTGACATATTTAATTAAGTAGCTAGAAACACTGCTATATGATATCATATGATACCTGTCCCTGTGTTTGACATATTTAATTAAGTAGCTAGAAACACTGCTATATGATATCATATGATACCTGTCCCTGTGTTTGACATATTTAATTAAGTAGCTAGAAACACTGCTATATGATATCATATGATACCTGTCCCTGTGTTTGACATATTTAATTAAGTAGCTAGAAACACTGCTATATGATATCATATGATACCTGTCCCTGTGTTTGACATATTTAATTAAGTAGCTAGAAACACTGCTGTATGATATCATATGATACCTGTCCCTGTGTTTGACATATTTAATTAAGTAACTGGAAACACTGCTATATGATACCATATGATACCTGTCGCTGTGTTTGACATATTTAATTAAGTAACTGGAAACACTGCTATATGATATCATATGATACCTGTCCCTGTGTTTGACATATTTAATTAAGTAACTGGAAACACTGCTGTATGATATCATATGATACCTGTCCCTGTGTTTGACATATTTAATTAAGTAGCTGGAAACACTGCTGTACAAATGCTATGGCACAATTTAGGATGGGCTTATCATGTAGATATCACTGAAGGCGATAACTTAGAAGGTGTTGTTATTAGCAAAATGACGGATGATTCTGCGGGAACTATAGTAAACTTGGCGAAGTTTCTGGTCGGTGCGTTTAAGATTGGAGAAAAAAATAGTATTTTGAATGTACGAAATTAAACCAGCATCTGTCCATTTCTACATCAATAGATTACGAATATTCACACCGTATGTGTTAATTGTATGTTGAACAGAAATGTGTGTCATTATTTTCCCCGTGAAAGGGGCTGTTGGCCTAAATTACATGAAAATTCTGAGTTAACGAGTCTCTTTCTCTTTCTCTGTCTCTGTCTCTGTCTCTCTCTGTCTGTCTCTCTCTCTCTCTCTCCCTCCCCCTCCCTCCCTTCATCACTGTCCATTTTACACACACACATGAGCGTGCGCGCGCACATGTCCCCCCCCCCCCCCACCACACACAGTCCTTTTTTGTATTCTCTTAGTCATGACTTCAAAGGACAATACTTAACCAAACAGTAGTGTAATAATAATAATAATAATGTTTATTTGTATAGCGCATATTCCATATAAAAACATGCTCACCAGCGCTTTACATTTCGCAAGAAAGGCAAAAGGTGATAAAAAATGTTCACAATTACATACACAATAAGATAACAACAAACATTAAAGCTATACAAGTAAGAAGACACATAAGAAAAACCACAGAATATTAAAATTTAAACACTGACTTATGTAATGAAGAAAGATTAACAGATTTTTCATATGAATAAATAGGCATACTGTGTTTATATATTGCTGCGTGTGTGTGCTTGCGTACGTGTGTGTGTACATGTGTGTGTGCGTTGTTGTGCGCGTGTGTTTGTAAAAATGTGTGTGTGTGTGTGTGTGTGTGAGAGAGAGAGAGAGAGAGAGTGTGTGTGTGTGTGCGTGTGCTATGTTTGCATGCGTGTGTGTGTGTTTATGCATGCAATAGTTGTACATAAAATTATAATCAATATTTTGAATAAAAATAAAAACAGAAAAATTCTAATCCATATACAGGAAAGACATTACAACTTCAGTATTACAGCATTAATACCTTGACAATCAAAATTCCTCACAAATTATGAACTATTCGCATATCATACATCACAATTTACATACAAACAAAGATTTGAAAAAGTTTCTTAAAGTATTTCAGTCTCTTTCCCACTCAATTTCTCCCCTATCCCTTCCTCAGCTGTACACATACAGTGATACACACACATGCTCACTCAAGCACACACACACACACACACACACACACACACACACACACACACACACACACACACACACACACACACACACACACACACACACACACACACACACACACACCATGCACGCACACACACACCTTGCTCTATAGGCCCTTATACAAAATACTGTTATACAGGCAGGAGAGATTAGTCTGATGACAAACTTGCAAACTAAGGCTCTAGAAATGTAGTGTAGAAATCCTTGTTTTGTCAGGCTTACTCCATTAATGCCACTATGTCCAAAATCACTGTGAAACGATATGCTACTAGCCTGTGCATGTGCAAGTTGTTTAAAATACGAAGTGTTGTTACATCATAGTGTGAATGTCTCTTTGAATGTGTCCTGTTGGTAAACATCCCTACTGCGGGGCCCTTGTCTTTATGAATAATTCATCTGAGTCTGTCCCCCTCCAACTCCTTTCTTCTGTCTCTCTCTGTCTCTGTCTGTCTGTCTGTCTCTCTGTCTCTTTCTCTCTCTCTGTCTCTCTCTCTCTCTCTCTCTCTCTCTCTCTCTCTCTCTCTCTCTCTCTCTCTCAGATGCACACGCGTGCACACCACACACACACACACACACACACACACACACACACACACACACACACACACACACACTCTCTCTCTCTCTCTTTTTTTTCCCCCTCTTTGATTGTTGCCAACTGCTACATGAGACCTCGTCAGCTGTAAATTGCAGTGAAGCTAAGAGAGGACCAGTTATACAGTAGGTGGACATATATTGGAGATGATAAACCTTCCCTGCCTCGCCAGCTGGCCCTTGACACCAGCTGGTGATACATGCTGCTAATAACACCTGTTCCTCTGTTTGGTTGTGAACATTACATTGTGCTGTTGTTGTTGTCTTTTGTTGTTGTTGTTGTTGTTGTTGTTGCTCCTCTTCTTCTTCTTCTTCTTCTTCTTCTTCTTCACTACTCCTACTGAGTTGTTTTAAATTGTGTTGTTGTAACTGTTGTTGTTGGTGTTGTTGTTGTTGTTGTTGTTGAAGAACTTGTTGTTGTTGTTGTTGTTGTTCTTCTTCTTCTTCTTCTTCTTCTTCTTCTTCTTCATCATCATCATCATCATAGTCTTCTTCTTCTTCTCTTCTTCTTCTTCTTCTTCTTTATCACTCTTCTTCTTTATCATCTTCTTCTTCTTGTTCATCATCGTCATCTTCTTCTTCTTTTTTTTCTACTGCTGCTGCTGTTGTTGCTGCTGCTGTTGCTGCTGCTGCTCTTTTTCTTGTTTTATTTCTTCTTCTTGTTTACATCTTCTGCTTGGTTGTCCTTTTCTGTCATGATGCCTACTCCTCTTTCATGTGTGTTTCCACCAGAATATACTGTTGAATACTTTCTTGATGGTATCATGCCTGTCCCCTTCCATCTCACTTCTCCTAGTCCTAAAATATTGATGTTAAACCTTTCCATCTCCAATCTGACATTTTCCAATTTTCCCCTTTGCAGCAGCGTCCTGACATTCCATGTTGCAATTTTGATGTTTTTTATTTTGATCGCAGTAGCTTGCTGAATGTCGGGTGTCACCTGCCATCATGATGGTCCCTACAGGACTGAGGTGCTCCGCAGGAGCCCCTATTTATGTCGTTATCATCCTTTTTCGTGTTTTGGCTGGCCATGGTGAACTTGGGAGTATACGATGGTGGTTTCCCATTGCCTTCCATCGGTTTTTGTGCGGACTTTCCGCCAGCCTTTGTCGTACCCACGACAATCCACAAGGCAGTGTGGGTGATTTTCTGTCAGGGTTTACTCCCTTAGCCTTATTCTCTCCCGAAATAATCATAAGGCAGTGGTGTTTTTTTTCTGTCAGGGTTTACTCCCTTAGCCTTGATTTCACCCGAGACACCCACAAGGCAATGGTGCTATTTACCCATAACTGGGGTTCGTGTTCGTGGCCACCAGGGCATGTCCACACGCCCTGGGTGTCGTTCTGCAAATTGGGGGATGTTTATGCGAATTACCTTTCTGTATAGAGATCACAGTACATATGGTACATAATGATGATGATGAATTCATTTACACATATAATGTGAATGTTTGTCAATGTATTTACACACATATATTCTGGTGGAAACACACATGAAAGAGGAGTAGGCGTCATATTAGAAAGGGACAAGTCAAAAGCACTTAAGGGATACTGGGCTGTGTCAGGCCAAGTTTTCCCAGTTAAATTGGATGGCAAGCCATTTGGTATCAACATCATCCAGGTGTATGCAAGTACTCAGGACGAAATTGACAACCTCTGTGAAGTAATAGCGATGGACAAGGCTCATTGTAAATCACAGAAAGTTATAATAATAATGGGAGATTTTAATGCTGAAGTGGGACACTTCAGAAGGCAGATTCTTGAGTCAGCATTAAGTGCTTATGAAAAGATAAAGAGGCAAGCAGAGAATGGGGAAAGACCAATGTATAGAAGAATATTAGGAAAAGACAAGTAACATTTATTGGACATTTGATGAGGCAAGAGAAATTTGAGTACCTGCTTTCAACAGGAAAGCTAGAGAGAAACCGAGCACAAGGTAGAGACCTAGGGAGAATATGTTAGGCAGTTTTGCAAAATGGATGAGGACAAAAAGGGTAGGAGACAGACTTGCAGCTACAAAAGATAGATTGTATGGAGGATCATGATCATCAGCACCATGCAGCAAAGCGCATGATGATGATGGTGAATCTATAATTCTTTTTCTTTCCTTTTTGTATATTTTTGCTTGTTATTACTATTGTAATTTTTGTGGGGTTTAGTTTGTGACTGCATGTAATTATTGTCTTGATATTTGTACGTATCTGTGTATAATTATTATCATTCATAATGCGGTTTTCTTTTGGTTGGGTAGGAGTTTTGTTGTTTTGTTTTTGTTTTTTGTTGTTGTTTTCCTGCATGTACTGTTCTTGTTTTGTTTTGTTGTTTTGTTTTGTTTTTTGCTGCATGTGATCATTATCATTGTTGTGGCTTCATGTAATTATGTCGTTTTTGTTTTTTGGTGGTGGTGATGGTGTTTTTTGTTGTTTTACTTGTAATTAGCATGCATGTTGGGTTTTGTCCTGGATTTAATTATCATACTTTTTTATGTGTATATATACAATGTTTTCTCCACACTGTGCAGGTAGTATGTTGCTGTGCATGGTCTGCAAGCTCTGTCTTCAGTGTGCATAAATGCTGGGTGTTTTCACGTTTCCATAAACCAACCACTGACATGACTTACAGGATCTTTAACGTGCATATGTGATGTTTTGTGTGTGTATATACACATAAAGGGGGTTTAGGGACTTACAGGTCTGCACACATGTTAACCTGGGAGGTTGGGAAATCCCTATCTTTTACCCAGCCATCATGTGCTACTCACACAGGATCAGATTTGGAAGTCCAATCTCCTACCGTTTAACTGTTGTACCCATCTATCACGATGTCACATTTGCTCTGCAGAGAATTTTGCGCAGCTGTTGCAGTACCAAGTCCAATCTCCTACCCTTTGACTGTTGTACCCATCTATCATGATGTTGCATTTGCTGTGCAGAGAATTTTGCGCGGCGGTTGCAGTACCTGACCCACAAGGCCACACTGCATCCTGACCTGCGTGATGGCTACCTGTCCAAGTCACAGATCGCTGCTCAGAAGTATGACATCATCACTGACGAGGATAAAGTCAAAGGTCAGCTGAGTCAGCTCGACTCGCTCTTTCAGGATCTGGAGAAGGTGTTGGCTACTGCTTACACAGGTAATTGTTGCTTGTTTTTCTGTTTGTTTGTTTGTTTGTTTCTTCGTTGTTTTCCTTTTGTTGCACGTTGTTAGTGTAGGCGACCGGATGGCTGACCTGTCAATGGTTGGGGAAGGTCAAGCAGCGACAGATGAATGTGGCCCCAATCTCCTCACTGACACTGTCATTCAGAGAGATGGTGACTTCTTATCATCTTCATCCCATTTTGACCTTCTGCCCTCCTTACTGAACGGTACAATGCAGTACAATACAACATTTCTCGTCTGGTGAGAAAAGGTTTACGCCTGCTGCAGAGTGCAAACTTTCCATTAAACACATGTATACACTCTCACACACACACACACACCACACACACACACACACACCACACACCACCACACCACACCACGCACACGCCACCCACGCACGCACGCAACGCACGCCACGCACAGCACGCACGCACGCACGCGCCACGCACGCACGCAGACACACACACACACACACACCCCCCCACACACCACACACACACACAACACACCACACACACACACACATACATACATACATCACACACAACACACACATATGCTCACACACACTAATACACACACACTCACACTCTAATCGCACACACATGCACGCATGCACACACACACACATTCACATGTATGCACACAAACACACTCACACACACACACACACACACACACACACACACACACACACACACACACACACAACACACACACACACACACACACACACACACACACACACACACACACACACACACACACACACACCGAGTTGTTGTTTCTTGTGCTGGCTGTCTTGTGAGTGTTCTATTCTTGTGTTTGTTTTGTGGCAACAGACTATCTGATTTGCTGTTGTTGGGATAATGTTTGTTTGTTTGTTTGTTTGTTTACGTTGTATGTGTAATGTGCTTGACAGCAATTGCAAAATGTCTTTTTTTTTATAGATAATAAACTTGTCACATGATTACATGTGCATTCCCATGCTCACTGCCTCACCTGTACACAGAACAGTGTAAACATTCATTAGACACCAAACAATTAAAGAGTCACAGATAATGGAACAGCAGCAAGAGCTGTACAGCAGATATACTCTTAAATGTTATAACAACAGAAACAGCCTTGACCAGACTGAACAAAGTCTGAAGAATCAGTGTCATCAGCTTTACCTCCAAGTGTAGACTGTACAGATTACTGGTTAGTCTCCATCTTGTATAACACCATCTGCTTGACCACCAAGTACAGACTGTACAAGTCAGTGATAATCTCCCTCCTCCTGTACTGATGTGAAACTTGATTGCTCCTAGCTGACTCAGAGAAGAGGATTTGGGTTCCTTACCACCATGTCCCCAGGAAACTGCTTCGTATGTGTCCATCCTCTAATAATGGGCAGGTACAGAACAAGTCAAGTGCTCCCATGGACCAACAGGAACACCTGGTAACAGTTAAATATCACGGGCTTGCTTGGTTTGGTCACATCTCCCGCTACGACAGGCAGCCCAAGACCACCATCCTTCAGATATCCTGGAAGGATGATGTCACTGAGGTGGGCAAAGGAAGAGCTGGGTGGTAAAAGACATCACAGATGGGACAAGCTTCAGTGTGCCTGAACTGCTTGTTGATGCAACCCAGAGGCAGAGATGGAGAGTTCCGTCTGTTGCATCAGCTCCCTCCCCCCCAGAATAACCTTACTCGTTACAAGATTAGAAGAATTTCACAATTGCAGGGACACTACGATGCATAAGCCATGGTTTAAACTGCTTGTTGCTGCACCTCAGAAACAGAAATGGACGATCCTGCCTGTTTTGTCCTGTGTTAGGGGCTTATATGTCAGCACTATACTGATCAGTCATGATATCGTGATGTTATTTGTCTACAGTAAGCACCGTACTGGATATTGTGATGTTACATGTCTGTAGTAAGCACTGTACTAGGCAGTCATCGTATCATGGTGTTATATGTCTATAGTAAGCACTGTACTAGGCAGTCATGGTATTGTGATGTTATATGTCTGTAGTAAGCACTGTACTAGGCAGTCATGGTATCGTGATGTTATATGTCTATAGTAAGCACTGTACTAGGCAGTCATGGTATTGTGATGTTGTATGTCAGCACTAAGCACTGTACTAAGCAGTCATGGTATTGTGATGTTGTATGTCAGCACTAAGCACTGTACTAGGCAGTCATGGTATTGTGATGTTGTATGTCAGCACTAAGCACTGTACTAGGCAGTCATGGTATTGTGATGTTGTATGTCAGCACTAAGCACTGTACTAAGCAGTCATGGTATTGTGATGTTATATGTCTATAGTAAGCACTGTACTAAGCAGTCATGGTATTGTGATGTTGTATGTCAGCACTAAGCACTGTACTAAGCAGTCATGTTATTGTGTTATGTTATATGTCAGTAGTAAGCACTGTATTAAGCAGTCATGGTATTGTGTTGTGTTGTGTTATGTGGGCAGCACTAAGCACTGTATTAAGCAGTCATGGTATTGTGTTATGTGGGCAGCACTAAGCACTGTATTAAGCAGTCATGGTATTGTGTTATGTGGGCAGCACTAAGCACTGTATTAAGCAGTCATGGTATTGTGTTATGTTGTGTTATGTGGGCAGCACTAAGCACTGTATTAAGCAGTCATGGTATTGTGTGGTGCTGTTTTAGATATCAGCACTAAGCGGTCATGGTATTGTGTGGTGCTGTTTTAGATATCAGCACTAAGCACTGTGCTAAGCGGTCATGGTATTGTGTGGTGCTGTTTTAGATATCAGCACTAAGCACTGTACTAAGCGGTCATGGTATTGTGTGGTGCTGTTTTAGATATCAGCACTAAGCACTGTACTAAGCGGTCATGGTATTGTGTGGTGCTGTTTTAGATATCAGCACTAAGCACTGTACTAAGCGGTCATGGTATTGTGTGGTGCTGTTTTAGATATCAGCACTAAGCACTGTACTAAGCGGTCATGGTATTGTGTGGTGCTGTTTTAGATATCAGCACTAAGCACTGTACTAAGCAGTCATGGTATTGTGTGGTGCTGTTTTAGATATCAGCACTAAGCACTGTACTAAGCGGTCATGGTATTGTGTAGCGTTACATGTCAGCACTAAGCACTGTACTAAGTGGTCATGGTATTGTGTAGCGTTACATGTCAGCACTAAGCACTGTACAAAGCGGTCATGGTATTGTGTAGCGTTACATGTCAGCACTAAGCACTGTACTTAGTGGTCATAGTATTGTGTTGTATTATCTGTCAACACTAAACACTGTACTAAGAGGTCATTATGTTGGGTTATATGTCAGTACTAAGGATTGTACTAAACAGTCATTGCATTCTGTTGTGTTATGTAATTGGGAAACAGCCAGTCATCATTGCCACTTCCCCCAAAATCATTTCGGATGTAGATGCAGCAGCAGGATCCTCTTGTTAGAGAGTGTGTGTGTGTGAATGTGTGTGTCTGTGTGTGTGTTTGTTTTTGTGTGTTCATGCATGTGTGTGTGTGTGTGTGTGTGTGTGTGTGTGTGTGTGTGTGTGTGTGTGCTTGAAGTCTGTAATCGGTTTACATTGTATCATGTTGCAGTGAGCTGTGTTGTTAGTTCGTTGCTTGATTTAACGTCTTTTCACTATAAGTGATATTAGATGTTAAAACCACAAGTCTGACAGGAGAAAACTTGGTGTAAGAACCCTGCAGTCTTCAGCCAGCTGTGATTAGTTACCTGGCCCTGTCCAGAGTTGGGGAAAGTAGTGAGGGAGAGGAAATGAGCACCACTCTCATAATGTGAAACCCCCATCCACCCACCCACCCAAAAATAACACAACACACAGAAAAAGGGCAAGATTACATGTCTTTTGTGGCTTTAGCATCAACAATATACACATATCAACACAACACAACACAAAGTTTAAACATCTTTTGTGGTTTTAACATGATACAGTGTAAACCGATTACAGAGGTCAAGGTTGTCCCATAACCCTGAGGTCGTGTGTGTGTGTGTGGTTGTTGTTGTTGATGTTAAAACCACAAGTATGTAATCTTGCTCTTTTTCTGTGTTGTGTTGTGTTGTGTTGTATTGTGTGTATTGTTGATGTTAAAACCACAAAAGACGTTTAAACTTTGCCCTTTTTCTTTGTTATGTTGTGTTGTGTTGTGCGTATTGTTGATGCTAAAGCCACAAAAGACATGTAATCTTGCCCTTTTTCTGTGTGTTGTGTTGCGTTGTGTTGTATTGTGTTGATATGTGTATATTGTTGATGCTAAAGCCACAAAAGACATGTAATCTTGCCCTTTTTCTGTGTGTTGTGTTTGTTGTGTTGTGTTGATATGTGTATATTGTTGATGCTAAAGCCACAAAAGACATGTAATCTTGCCCTTTTTCTGTGTGTTGTGTTTGTTGTGTTGTGTTTGATATGTGTATATTGTTGATGCTAAAGCCACAAAAGACATGTAATCTTGCCCTTTTTCTGTGTGTTGTGTTTGTTGTGTTGTGTTGATATGTGTATATTGTTGATGCTAAAGCCACAAAAGACATGTAATCTTGCCCTTTTTCTTTGTGTTGTGTTGTGTTGTGTTTGTTGTGTTGTGTTGTATTGTGTTGATATATGTGTATTGTTGATCTGAAGCCACAAAAGACATGTAATCTTGCCCTTTTTCTGTGTGTTGTGTTGTGTTGTATTGTGTTGTGTTGTGTTGATATGTGTATATTGTTGATGCTAAAGCCACAAAAGACATGTAATCTTGCCCTTTTTCTTTGTGTTGTGTTGTGTTGTGTTATGTTGTGTTGATATGTGTATATTGTTGATGCTAAAGCCACAAAAGACATGTAATCTTGCCCTTTTTCTTTGTTTTGTGTTGTGTTGTGTTTGTTGTGTTGTGTTCTGTTGATATATGTGTATTGTTGATGCTAAAGCCACAAAAGACACGTAATCTTGCCCTTTTCTTTGTGTTGTGTTTGTTGTGTTGTGTTGTGTTGTGTTCTGTTGATATATGTGTATTGTTGATGCTAAAGCCACAAAAGACATGTAATCTTGCCCTTTTTCTGTGTGTTGTGTTGTGTTGTGTTGATGTGTATGTATTGTTGATGCTAAAATCACAACCGACATATAACTTTGCCCTTTTTCTGTGTGGTGTGGTGTGGTGTGGTGTGGTGTGGTGTGGTGGTGTGTGTATTGTTGATGCAAAAAACAACAACAAAAAAGACATGTAACTTTGCCATTGTTCTGTGTGTTGTGTTGTGTTGTGTTGTGTTGTGTTTGTTGTGTTGTGTTTTTGTGTTGATTTGTGTGTATTGGCGATGTTAAAACCACTAAAGACGTAAAACTTTGCCCTTTTTTGTGTGTTGCGTTGTGTGGTGTTGTGTTGTGTTGTGTTGTGTTGTGTTGTGTAGTGTGTTGTGTTGTATTGTGTTGATGTGTGTGTATTATTGATGCTAAAATCACAACCGATATATAACTTTGCTCTTTTTCTGTGTGGTGTGGTGTGGTGTGGTGTGGTGTGTGTATTGTTGATGCAAAAAACAACAAAAAAGACATGTAACTTTGCCGTTTTTCTGTGTGTTGTGTAGTGTGTTGTGTTGTGTTGATGTGTGTGTATTGTTGATCCTAAAACCACAAAAGACATGTAACTTTGCCATTTTTCTGTGTTGTGTTGGGTTGGGTTGGGTTGGGTTGGGTTAGGTTGTGTTGGGTTGGGTTGGGATGTGTTGTGTTATGTGTATTTCTTGATGTTAAAACCACAAAAGACATGTAACTTTGCTATTTTTCTGTGAGTTTGTGTTGTGTTGTGTTGTGTTGTGTGTTGTGTTGTGTTGTGTTGTGTTGATGTGTGTGTACTGTTGATGCAAAAAACAACAACAACAAAAAAGACATGTAACTTTGCCCTTTTTCTGTGTGTTGTGTTGTGTTGCGTTGTGTAGATGTGTGTATTGTTGATGCTAAAATCATAAAAGACATGTGACTTTGCCCTTTTTCTTTGTGTTGTGTTGTGTTGTGTTGTGTTGTGTTGTGTTGTGTTGTGTTGATGTGTATGTATTGTTGATGCTAAAACCACAAAAGACATGTAACTTTGCCATTTTTCTGTAAGTTATGTTTAAGTTGTGTTGTGTTATGTTGTTTTGCATTGTGTTGATGTGTGTGTTCGTTGATGCTAAAATCGCAAAAGACATGTAACTTTGCCTTTTTCTTTGTGTTGTGTTGTGTTGTGTTGTGTTTTGATGTGTGTGAATTGTTGATGCTAAAATCACAAAACACATGTAACTTTGCCCTTTTTCTGTGTGTTGTGTTGATGTGTGTGTATCGTTGATGCTAAAATCACAAAAGACATGTAACTTTGCCCTTTTTCTGTGTGTTGTGTTGTGTTGTGTTGTGTTGTGTTGTGTTGATGTGTGTGTATCTTGATGCTAAAATCACAAAAGACACGTAACTTTGCCTTTTTTCTTTGTGTGATCTCAGAGAATTGTGGGGATCAGTGGCTGTTTGGAGCAGACTTCACCGTGGCAGACATTGCCTTCTCTGTGTTGCTTCGTCGCCTCAGACTGCTTGGTCTGCACACACGCTACTTCCCCCCTTCCCACATGCCTCACATCCATCGCTACCTGCAGCAGTTACAGCAGCGTGCCACCTTCCAGCAGATAGAGAAGGAGGTGGGAGGTCTGAGGCTGACCTTGCTGTGGGAAGACTTTAAGGCTGCTTCACCTTTCCTGGCAGCAGCTGCCGGTGTGGGTGTGGCGGCCGGTCTGGCCTTCCTGTTTGCTCGCAAACTGCGCTGATGATGGAGGGGGTGGTGTCTGTGACAGTTAGGGTGATTGTACAAATCTGATGGACCTACATGCTTATGGTGGTATTAGGGAATGTACTGATGGGATGTCTTCCTGCCAATGGGGACAGTAAGTGTTTTGAAGATTTTTTGGTATTGTCACAAACTAGAGGAATAGCTTTGAAACGGTGTAAGAAGATTTGCTAAAGGAAATTTATAAGACGGATTATAGTACTTTGAAATTGGCAAGTGGCCATTTCGAGAAATCATCATTTGAAGTTAGTAAGGATGGTCTCAGTGTTAGTTAAGTTGTTGTATAGAATGTAACATTTAACATATTAATTGATTAATATAAACCTAATTGTTTTGAGATGTGATCAAACAGTGATGAAAGAAGTAGAAAATGCTTTTTTAAAAAAACACTAAAAATCAATAAAAGCAGGCCAGCACAGCTTGGCAGGCCTGTAGGAACTAATGCATCCAGCGACTGTACATGCCTTAAGTAGTAACATGTGAATCAACATTGATCGCCTTTTCAGAACGCCACGCTAATGATGCAGGGGTCTAGGATTCGAACCTGAGGTGGGCTGCTTTTTTAAATAGTCACCTATTAGCTCAGTGATTGGACTGTCGTGCGCGTAATGCTGGATCATGGACTCCACCTTCGGGTACACCACTGGTTGTTGTTTTTTTTCAAGATCTTTTCAGTGCATGGGACTTATGTGGGGGCTTTCAGCTTGTGCCATGATCAGTTTGCATCTTCTGCCATTAAGTCTGTGGCATCAGTGTATGTGGAATTTAATCCAGGCGCAGAGACGTTATCTCGAGAAACTAAAACTGAAGCTGAATGCTATGAATCAGTCACTTTTAACCCTTTTCCCACAGCCTGTCCACCAAATGCAAAAACTTAACCCTTTGATTCCCTCATCCTGTCCATCAGCTTCCTGCAGGGAGCTGGTGGATAGGGTGAGGGAATCAAAGGATTAAGTTTTTTGCTTTGCTGGCATGATTAACAATACAGGATGCTGGTGGACAGGGTATGGGAGTCAAAGGGTTAACAGTGTTAGTGAATGCATGTCAATAGGTCACTTTCATTGTTCCATTTGTGTTAGTAAATATAAGTCTCATGACTTTGTCACTTACTGCCAGTTCATGAATCAACCCAAGGTGTGACAGTCAAGTAGGTAAGACCTTGGAGTTCCAGTTGAAGACTGGGTTTGATCCTGCCTGGATACCACAGATTTGGAGGAAATGGGAATAAAGATTGAAGGAAGAAACATCACCAACCTGAGATATGCAGACGACAGTGCATTAACGGCAGATAACGTTACAAGCGTGCAAAGAATTCTCTACCGAGTTAATGCAGTAGGTTCAGAGCAGGATTGAAACAATGCTAAAAGAAAACCTCCAAAGTCATGCACATAGCGAGATAAGAAGGCCAGGAACATCCAGACATTCAAATAAATAAAACAGAAAATGTCCAACATGTCAAGTGTCTGGGATCTGCAAGAGCAAATGACGGCTCTTGCACCAAAGATGTGCAAACAAGAATTGGCATGGCAAAACAAAGAGTGGTCCAATTAAACATTGTCTGGAAAGACAAAGGGCTTTCCAAAAATTTGAAAGTAAAAATCCTGAAAATTTTTATTTGGCCTGTTTTAATGTATAGCTGCGAAACCTGGACACTAAGAAAACACGAAGAAAGTAAAATCAGTACAGCAGAAATGTGGCTCTATAGACGACTTCTCAAAGTCAAATGGACAAACAGAAGAACAAACGATAATGTGTTAAAGGAACTAATTAGCTAAATGTTAAAGCGCCAACTGCTAACAGACTGAAGTATGTAGGCCATGCGATCAGAAACACCAAAAACAGATTTGGTATCAGTGGTCCTGCAGGGGACAGTTGAGGCAAGGAGAAGAAAGGGACGACCACACACCTCCTATTTCAGCATCGCTAAAGACTGTGGTCTGGGATCCAGGCGGTGGCCCATAGATGTCTCAGTAATGTTACCTGGAGAAGACTTGCAACGTTCAGGGTGGCTCCTACTGTCGATCCCGGTGAGGGAGAGAGGTGAGGTGAGAGGGAGGTAGAGGATACCACCAGCATGGTAGGTAAAGGATGGATATTTTTTCCAGTCTCCTGGGTCAACATGTGTGCAAATATGCAAGTCACAGGTCCTTTAAGTCATGTCAGCATATTGTGGAAACATGACAAGACCCAGTGACTTGAGTAAGCATGCCCACTGAAGGAAAAAATGGTGTTTTAGAGTAGTCACTCATGAGAACTGAAAAATATTGCAGTGCCATGTTCTTCATGTTTCATTCATACTGTGTGTGTGTGTGTGTGTGTTGTGTGTGTGTGTGTGTGTGTGTGTGTGTGTGTGTGTGTGTGTGTGTGTGTGCATGTTCATATAGATCTACATATGTGAACTTGTGTGATGGTACAAGCTTCTTGTGTTGTTCTTTTTCAATGGCATCAAGCCACTAAGTGTTTTTTTTTTGTTTTGTTTTTGTTTTGTTTTGTTTTGTTGCTGTTGTCATCATTGTTACTGTTGTGTGTATTATTGCTATTGTTATGATTATTATCGTTTATCGTTACATGTGTTGTTTTGGTTTTACATTATGAATTTTAGCAACAGCAGATGTGGAAATTAGCCCTTTGACTCACGCACACTATTCACAAACTGCAAAAACTTAACCCTTTGACACCCTCATCCTTTTCACCAGTTTCATCGAGGAAGCTGGTGGATAGGGTGAGGGAGTCAAAGGGTTAAGTTTTTGCTTTGCTAGCATGGTTGACAATGAGGGTGCGTGTGGACAGGTTTCGGGAGTCAAAGGGTTAACCAAACACTGTGTGTTGTGTCTTTGTCTTTACTGTTGGAAAATACAGATCAGTCAGTCAGTCAATCAGTCTGTAGAACCCCCTTGTCCCACTCTCTCCATCATTTTGTTCCCCTTCTATTCCCTCTTATTCTTCCATTTCTCTTCTTTCCTCAGTTTTTAAATATGTACTGTTTGTCATTTGTTTATCCCATGCATATAAAACTGTATTATCTCTGTTGTGTAGTTAGTAATGTGTGTGTACTTAGTGTCTGTAAGCTCTTTGAGTGTTGTTTATTCTTCATTTGAAGTACAAGTATGATATGTTGTGTGTATATATATATAATATATATATATAGGCCCTATATATATATATATATATATATATATATATATATATATATATATATATATATATATATATATAGGCCCTATATATATATATATATTTATGTATGTATGTATATGTGTGTGTGTATTTTTTAACTGTTGTTATATTCATTTTTAACTGGATTATCTAATCTGAGTCTGTTGTTTCTCTTCATTTTAAATGACAAAAATATGTATCTTTTGTCTGTTGTCCATTCTTTATTTAACTAAAATAATATATATATTTTGTCTGTCGTTTACTCTTAAGTTTTACTAAAACAACTTTATATCTTTTTGTCTGTGCTCGTTCTTCATGTTAACTGTGTTGTTTAATAACTAAAACAATATCTATCATTTGTCTGTTGATTATTCTTTATTTTTACTTGAAAATACTCGTACTGTTTGTCATTTGTTTATCCCATGCATATAAAACTGTATTATCTCTCTGTTGTGTAGTTAGTAATGTGTGTGTACTTAGTGTCTGTAAGCTCTGTGTTTCTTATCATACTGTACTCTCAGGAAGTTCCCTAGTTGAGTTGGACTTAAGCGTTGTGAATCAACATTATCCTAAATTCTATCTGCTTATATTAATCAAGGAATTTGTTTTTGTTCTTGGTGCAAATGTATGATTTTTTAATGTATTTGTATGTGTGTGTGTGCGCGCGCGCATCTGTGTGTGTGTGTGTGTGTGTGTGTGTGTGTGTGGAACTGCATTGTTCTCCCCATCTTGGTGTGGTTTTTATTTCTTCATCAGTGCCGGTGACAAAACCCTGATACAGAAAGTCAAATTCATTAATTTATGTACAGTTGTATTGTTAGAAGGTTGTTATGCATTTTCTGTGTTTTGTTTTTGTTTGATGTTCAGGAGTATATACAGCAATGTTCACAGCATCTTGTTCACTGAGGTTAACCTTTTCACCCCCTCACTCTAGCCATCTGCAGATAGTGTGAAGATTTGAAATGATTAAAAATCTTGACACGATTATGTGTTCATACAAAATGAAAGGCTCTTCATGATTTTTTCATCCCCTCACTCTTGCCCTCTGTAGATTTGAAATGGTTAACAGACATGATGTACGAGGGTTGTTCAATTTAAGATGACACTAGGCTTGCCGTTTGAAAACGAAGCAACGCACAGAAAAATGTTTATACCAAACACAACTTTAAAGTTTACCTGATTAGCATGCAGAAAATAAAGTTGACATCATGACGCAACTCGGAGTATGACGTAATTACAAATGTGTTTCAAATAGCTGAGCCTGAAAAAAATGGACGTCACCAATGAGCAATTTCGTTTCTACACTTTCACAAGGCTACAACTTGGTGACGATTGTAGGAAGATACACGCAGATTTGCAAGCTGTTTACGGAACGGATTGTGTGTCTTACCGCACAGTTTGCAGGTGGGTCAAACAATTAGGAGCAGGTAGAGTGCCATCTGATTGGGGTAATCGTGCAGAGCGAGCTTTACCAGCTCGGAACGAACAAAACATTGCATATGTGAAAAGACTGATAGAGGAGGATCCACATTCGACTGTGCGGGAATTAAGCGAGGCATGTGAGCTTTCAATTGGCACCATTAACAACATTCTGCACAAAGACCTTCACATGAGAAAACTGGCTGCAAGATGGGTGCCACATCTCTTAAGTGATGATCAGAAGCAGCAGCGGGTGGCATGTTCACGTAAACTGCTCGATGAGTTTGAGCCCAACGGGCCAAAACGACTGTGTGACTTAGTGACGGGAGATGAGAGTTGGCTCACATTCTACGGCATCCCCAACAAACGCTGCAACCGCATGTGGGTTGGCCCTGACGGAGACCGACCAGTTGTTCTTCGCCCAGGATTCCAGAGTCGCAAGCGACTGTTTTCTTTTTTTTTCAACACGCAAGGCCTTGTGGCAATTGACATTTTGCCTGAGAAATCAACAATCACTGCCTCCTACTATACCCAAGTTGTGCTCCCCAAAGTTGTAGGAAAAATCCATGAGCAGCGCCCAACCGTCGGCACCCAGAGGACCCTTCTTCTGCATGACAATGCCAGTGCCCATAAGGCGAAGGTCACCACAACCTTCCTGAGCGAGCAAGGGATCCAAGTTTTGGACCACCCACCCTACAGCCCCGACTTGGCCCCATGCGACTTCTGGCTGTTCCCTGTTCTGAAGGAAAAGCTCGCTGGGCGTAAGTTTGACCGGGTACAAGACCTCGCCAAAGCCGTAAGATCAGAGTTGTCTGGTCTGCCTAAAACCGACTATCAGAGGGCGCTTGAGAATTGGCGTAGGAGGCTTGAACTTTGCATCCTAGCCAACGGAGAATACTTCGAGGGGATGTAAAAGTTTCAAGTTGCTGAGATGAGAGGTACGTTTTTTAAGGGGGTGGTGACATCTTAAATTGAACAACCCTCGTAATTATGGTCTTCATATGAATAAAAGACTCTTCATAGTCATCTGACTCGTAGTCTGTACATGGAAGTTTCATCTTCTTTATGTCTCTTTTTTTTTTCAGTTCTTTGATAGTATTTTGAATTTGTGAAATATAAACAGTATTCATGGGACGTGTTCATCCGACTTTTTCTGCTTTAGAAAAGTTGGTTTTAGACAGGTGTGGTTTAGACAGATGTACGTGTGTGTGTGTGTGTGTGTGTGTGAGAGAGAGAGAGATTTAGACTGATGTGTGTGTGTGGTCTAGACAGGTATGTATATTGTTAAACTGAAACACATAGAGACAGAACTAAATGAAAGAAAGGACAGCTGTCCTTTGTGGCCATGTACTGTCCCTGACAACAACGGCCAGAATTTTACACAGGAATATTCTATTACAAACTTACTTACTTACTTACTTATATTTTTTCCTGCTGCTTGTACCATCAGGTACCACGGGAAGATACAACTTTCTGCCTACTGCCAGGTGGGAGGCCTCGGCGAGGGTCACATTTTTGGCATGAAGGGTCTCTGCCACTGTGTCACCCCAGCTTTGTCTGATCGAGGGAGAAGAATGGCAGAATGGTTCAGACGTTCGCCTGCCAATAACTAAACTCGAGGTTCCAGGGTTCGCTCCTGAAAGAGGCCTTGACTTTTCTCCTCAGTTTGACCCAAAAATCAAACTGAATGTCTAGTCCTTCAGAAGGGGATGAAAAAGAGTCGGACCCGTGTGCCATGTGATTGTGCACGCTGAAGATCCCACGGCAGTTGAAAATCGTGAAGAGCAGGGCATTGCCCGGCTGCCTTGGTATAAAACATTGGAGAGGTAGGTTGATTTCCCAGGTTCCATCCCTTGAAGACCAGTTAGCTTTCTTGCCTTTCTGAAGTCTTGGTTTTTAAAAAAAAGTGAATGAGAATATGAATTTGAAGCGAGGGAGAGGAAATGGGTGCTGCCCTTGTGGTGCTGGCGCCAGGAAAAGTTGAGGTCTCTGCCACCTCACTCCCCTTCGACCCCAGGGTTATGGAATTATCTAAGTAGGACCTCAGGACCTGGCCAGTTCATGGGCTTATGTACAGGCTTAAGGCTTGTTGCCGTGATCATTTTGATCTTCTCCATCACATGGCATCTGTGACATTAGTGCATATTGAATTCATTCCATGTGTGGAGACGTCATCTTGAGAAATTGAAACTGAAATTGAAACTGAAAATCCACTTTTGTCTGGGTCATCTTCTGGCTCTGCTGCCCGAATATTTGATGTTGTAGGCACGTTGAGTGGGCTGCTTTGCAGGCATTTGTATGATGTGCCCAAACCACTTGATCTGCTGTTTGTCAGTGTATTGTAGGACCAGTGTTGCTCCTTATTTTCTCTTGTGTTTTTGTTTTGTTTTGTTTCTTTGTTCATTTGTCATTGTTGTTGTTGTTTTTATTTTATTCATTCTAGCCTTGTTGGCAGCTTTTCTTAAGCAATTTCTTAAGCTCAACTTTTTGTGACAAAAAGTGACAAAACACATGTACTTTGTATTGGTGAGGGCCTTGACATAGGTAGCTTTTGTGTCTACTTTTTGTGACAAAAACTTACAACAGACATATACTTTGTATTGGCGAGGGCCTTGACATAGGAAGCTTTTGTGTCGATACGCGATTTTCTTTAGTTTGACTGGCAGGGGCAGGCTTTGGTTTAGAGCTTGGCTTAAGGGATTGGAGACTGTTGACATTCTTAAGCAAGAGAGATTGGATATGGTTTATGTTCTTAGGTATGAGAGATTAGAGACAGTTTATGTCCTGAGATGAAGTTTATGTTATTAGACATGAGAGATTGGAGATGGTTCATGTTCCTAAGCATGAGAGATTAGAGATGGTTTATGTTTGTAAGCATGAGAGATTGGAAATGGTTTATGTTCTTAAGCTCAATTTTCATTGTTCAGTTTACGTAGATTATTGACTCTGTGTGTGAGTGTGTGTGCAGTTGGTTTTTTTTGGTTTTTTTTTTATTACATTGGCATATTTACATCAAAGATGACAGATCTGTAATGTATTATGCCCAAATACTTAGTGATTTCCCCCTCTACATGCCCACCCCTTCATCCCACTCCCCTTCTGCCCCTCCCCCACCCAGTGTGTGTGTGTGTGCTTTGTGCCCACTGAGTTTTTGTGATGTAAATGATGAGAATGTAACTTTGATTTGGTAATTTGTTCATGTAAAATGCAGCGGGTGTGCTTTTGCCATGAACCATTTGCACTATGTAAGTGAAATTATTATCATTATTACCACTACTGGTATTATTATTACACTATTGTTAATATTATCATTACTATTATTGTTGTTGTTGTTATTACAACTACTACTCATACTACTACTACAACT
The DNA here is from genome assembly GCA_030674185.1 of Monoplex corrugatus. Lineage (NCBI taxonomy): Eukaryota > Metazoa > Mollusca > Gastropoda > Littorinimorpha > Ranellidae > Monoplex > Monoplex corrugatus. Next base: position 17,931,975 of record JAPXFY010000014.1, on the reverse strand, counting down.
ACTGGCAAACCTTTTCTTAAATGCAAACCTTAAGCTATTTCTGTCACAATTTCTTAGAGAGAAAGAGAGGGAAGGGGAGAGAGATTGAAGAGAAAAGAGTGGTGTCTGAAATGCATGTAATCTTCAGTTTGCTTAGTTCTATTACCCGTTGGTGTGAGTTTGTTGGAAAGTGAATACAAAGATCCTTTCCTTTTGGTGGTGGCTTGTTTTTATTGCCATTAAGTTGTTTCATGGTGTGTGACCCGCCAAAATCCAAAGTATGCAGTTACGTGAGAGGTGTAAAATTTCACCAGACTGAATCCTGTGTGCATGTTCGTATGTATTTTTTAGAAATGTGCAGGTTGAGGAAAGCAGACAGCATTGACAGCGTGTTAGAGCATATAGGCAGAGTTCCCACTCGTTATTTGAAACTGATTGTGCCCCCATTTTTTAAAGATTTTCTATGTCAGTTTTTTTCTCTTGATTTATGTCTTTTCGTTATGTTTCATTACTATCTTTTGTTCTGGAGAAAGCATACGATACCACCTGGAAATCAGGAATTCTTATGGTCTACACGAACTGAGTTTTCAGGTTTTATTTGGCAATTTCAAGTGCGGGTTGATACTGCTCTGTCTGACATCCATGAGCAAGAGCTGGGTGTACCACAAGGGAGCATTCTCTCTCCTGCGCTGTTCAGTATTGAGATCAACAATATAGTCCAGTCTGTACTGCAGGACTCAGACTGTTCCCTGTTTGTGGATGATTTTGCAGTTTATGCATATGGAAGCTTCTATACAGACATTCAGTGGTGGCTGCAGCTATGCATAGAGAAGATCCAGCAATGGACAGAGACAAACGCCTTTACTTTTTTCGCGACCAAAACAGTGTATCTACTTTCATAACCTGCCACAGTTCTTTGCTAATCCAGAAATCCATTTGAGAAAGTCATCATTTCAGCTGTAAAAGAAGCTACATTTCTGGATTGATCTTTGATGAAAAGTTGAATTTTCTCAGTCATATCCAACATCTTAAAACCTTGTGCCAGAAAGCTCGAGTTGTAGCTCATACAGACTGGCGTGCTGACAAGAAAACGCTGCTTCACCTGTACAGAGCTTTAATTCGCTCTAAACTGGACTATGGCTGCGTAGTATATGGTTCTGCAAGACCCCATTGTACCTAAAAGTACTGAATCCCATTCACCATCAAGGGCTGCGCCTCCTTCTTGGTACATTCAGAACAACTCCTGTCTATAGTTTATATGCAGAGGCAGGGGAGCCCTCCCTGACCAACCATCGATTGATACTAACCTCAAATTTCTGTTTGAAACTGTTCTCTGATCCGGAAAACCCAGCCTCCAACTGTATTATCAAGCCCAGATTTTAAAGTGAATTTGAAAAACATCCGGAGGTCACTCCTCCTCTAGGAATCCGTATCCGTCCACATATGGAAAAGGCAGATATAAATTTAGCAGTTGTTAACGACTTCTTGAAATTTCCAGACGGCCCACCACTGTCCTTGAAAACACCGAAGGTTTGTTTTGATCTTGCTTCCTTCCGTAAAGACGGTACCAGTTCACTGGCGTACAGGTCATTTTATGCAGAACTGTATCAGAAATTTCCATCATCCCACAGAATCTTCACTGATGGATCAGAGTCTGATGAAGGTGTTGCTGCTGCTGTCTTCTGTTCCACAGTTCCCAATTAAGCATTTTCAAAATATATTGCGTCTGACAGTTACGTTTGTACTGCTGAACTGACTGCTTTGGTTTTGACATTAAAAATGGTGTCCAGATCCAAGCATAAAGGTTTTCTCATTTTTTTGACTACCTTTCTGCTTTGCAGACAATTGCTGGCCAAATATTAGTCACTCTGAGCTTGTGAAGTTCTTCCAACAGTTTTCTACTCTTACAAATGAAGGTTACTGGATTGCTTTTGCTTGGATTCCTGGCCATGTTGGTATGGGAGGCAATGAAAAGGCTGATTGCCTGGCCAAGATGGCCACAAGGGAAAAGATGTCTAAATCCTTGATTCCTTACACAGATGTAAAATCCAAAGTATGCAGTTACGTGAGAAATCTGGCAGGAGGATTGGAATGAACAGACTGAACAAACTTTTCCAAATCTGCCCTAACCTGAAAGAAATTCTCCCATCTGCTCGAGGGAACCATAAGAAAGAGACAGTGTTATGTAGGTTACACATGGGTCACACATCCTACACTCATTCGTATCTTTTAAAAAATGAAGAAGCACCGCGGTGTATACCATGTGAGAAGCCGTTGAGCATCATACACCTCCTCCTCGGTTGCTGGGACTTGTACAATGTGAGACAAAAGCACTACACAGCGGACTCCTTAAAGAACCTCTTCCGAGACGGCCTTCTTGATGCAATTGTCCAGTCTTTATAAGAGATCAATAGATTTCACCTGATATGATTTTACATCCAAGCATGGTTTTCGTTTTTTCATAGACTATAGCAAAGCATTTGACAGCGTCATTCATCTCTGTTCAACACAGTGGTTAAAATGGGCTTTCCCAAACACCTCATTGCATTTATTGCCTCATTGTATAAAGACTAAAAGGCTACAAAATCCAAAACAAATGTGACTGCCCGCAAACAAACAGGAACCAGAAAAAACACAAAAAACAAGACAGGCTTCTTCTAGGTTGTATCCTCTCACCGTATCTGTTTAACATCTACACAAACAAGCCGTGAGAGATGCATAAAAAAATTCTATACAGGGTAGATGCAGCAGGCACAAAGGCCTCTCTTGTCTTGTATTAAATATGCATTCTTAATCTTTTTTCATGTTTTTTTCTGGTTCCAAAAGTCTACAGTTAGATGGAACGATCAGAAATGTGAATTCTTCAATATCCACAAGGGAGTTGAACTAGGTTGTATTCTCTCACCCTATCTCTTTAACATCTAGACGGAACACGTCATGAGAGATACTGATATAGAAGGCATGGGCATAAAGATGGGAGGAAAAAATCTTACAAACTTGCGCTATGCCAGTGATACTGTGCTGTCAGCAGACATTTCCAGCATAAAAAAAATTCTATACAGGGTTAATGCAGCAGGCAAAAGGGCTGGTCTAAACTTGAATGCCAAGAAAACAAACGTGCTACATATCAAAGCAAAGACATTGAAAATAATCATGACATCTGAATTAACAAAGTTTCTTTGGAAAATGTTAAGGATTTCAAATATCACAGCTCTGTGAACACTGATGAAGCTGCTCCAAAGACATCAGAATTGGAATGGCAAAGCAAAAAATGGTGCAACTCAACAATGTCTGGTAAGACAGAGGCTTACCAAGTGACCTGAAAGTTAGACTTCTGAAATGTTTGACCTGGTCTATCATAATGTATGGCTGCGAAGCCTAGACTCAGAGAAAAATCGATTGCAGAAGAATTGAGGCAGCAGAGATGTGGTTTTATCAGAGACTACTGTGTGTCAAATGGACAGACACAAGAACTAATGAAAGTGTCCTGGAAGAACTTTATACCAACAGAAAACTACTAGCAGACATCAACAAGAGAAGACTGAAATACATTGGCCATGTGTCACACAACAAGAACACGGACCTCATGGCAGCCATCTTTCAAAGAAAACTGGCAAAAAGAAGAAAGGCAGACCTCCAATCTCATGCACAGAACATAACCACCATCAGTGGCCTAAGTATTCAAGAAATGGTCCAGAAAAGTCAAGACAGAGCGGCCTGGAGGTGTCCAGGTGTGAAGCGGCCAACACTGAACCCTGTGACACCGACAGGTGAAACGGGTGACATGGTTTTCTTTACTTGCATTTTAGACTTGCAAGGTTAATGATGAGCATGGCTTTTAACTGTTGTCTTTTATCTTAACCTGGTTGTTGTTTTTGACATGGTGTTAGCCCTGATATGGATCAAGTAGTTGGCTGGGCTATAAGCAATGTGAACTTGAGCTTTCATCAGTTAATATTGCACATGCTTTTTGACTTACGCCATGACCATTTGGATCTTCTTCCATCACAGGTTTTTGCAACAGCCTTTAGCATATGCCATAATCATGTTGGATCTTTTTCCATCACATGTTACCACAAAAGGCTTCTGGCTTATGACGTGATTGTTCTGGATCTTTTTTTCATCTAACAGGGCATTTGTTACTGGGCAGACTTATGGCTTATGCCATGATTATTTGTTCATTACATGCCATTTGCTGCTTTTTTGAACGTGGAATGTATTAGTTATTGCGAATGCAGACACATCATCTTGAAAAATATGAAACAGAATGAAGTACTGTGTCAGAGTGTGTAAGTTGTTTTTTATTTGTTTTTGTTTTGTTTTTATGACATGTAGATAAGCTGTGTAGTTGGTTGTCTTGCAGTCATTGTGCATACTCCTTAGTAGTAGTCATTTGTTTTAGTGTTTTAGTTTGTTTTTTTCAGCCATGCCTGATCTTCTGTTCCGCTCTTGTGTGACTGGCCCCACACCACTGACTTGTCCCCCATGGGGATGCCGGGGGCTCTTTCAGTATAAATAGTATCCCCACCTTCTGGAAATTCTGTGCTAGACATTTCCTCATTTCTGTCACTTTCTTTGTTTCTGCTTTGTTGCTTTGCTTTCTGTAATTTCTACCTATCATTTTCTGCCTTAATGATCCATTCACCTGTATGTGTTGGATAAAGTCTTATGTACTTTTTCTTAGGATTGATGATTGGTTACATGTATTAAGTGCATTTTTGGCTCTAGGGAGGTGAGATATGCAGAAACAATTTTGGGTAATTTATGCCTGTTTTTATATATTTTTTGGTGTCCTTATGTATGCTTATATTTGTATTCAGGTGTGTTTTTCAAATCTCCCCTGTGCGACAAATTGGACGGAATGGTCAACGCTGGGGGCATGTCCTTAGATTATGTGCGCTAATGCATTGATATGTGTACTTTTTTCTTTTTTCTTCTTTTTTTTTTCCTGTTGAAATTTTGTACGTTTTGAAGCACTTATAGCCACGATATGGCTCTGCGCAGTCAGCTGGGCTTTAAACAACAATAACAACCACCACTGACTTCAGCTCTCTAACATGCCTCCATACCCACCTAAATGGAAAACAGGCATGAAGAGCCCCAGAATCTGGGATGTGTTTTTCACAATTTTATGTTGATGGGAATGAAAGTGATACAATGGAGTTTCCTTTTGGATTGAGACTGCATGACAGGGCTATACTCTATGCTTACTTTCATAATATCTCCTGGTGTCAACCAGGCCTGTGGGATGCAAACTTTAGTAATACTATAGACAATGTATTCCATAATACAAAAGTTTGTTATACACTGTATTCAGTAGTATCACTAAGCCTATATTATACAGCTGTTTACAGCAGTCCTCATTGATACTACTGATAGTAGTAGTTGTATGCAATACACAGTCGTGATGCAGTATGTGTAAACCAGATCAGAACACAAACCAGATAAAGAATGCTGATTTTTTGCTTATAGTCAATTTAAGAAAATGTAGAAATGCCATAGAGACAAATATTTATCCTCATTTCTGGTTTTTATCTGCTGAGTCTCAATTGATTGTATCAGTGTTCAGACTTTCTGGTGATGAAAGTGCATATATAGCGGCCATATTGTTTACTGGGAGGTGATGGCCTGTCAGGCCATAGTGTTTACTAGGGGAGGTGACGGCCTCTCAGTCAGGCCACAGTATTAATTACGTTATTGCCATAGTGGGAGCAAAACATTGAGTGCAGTTAATAATAGTCCATGGCTGCCTCATAATGGTATGCATGCACACAATTAGTTTTGGTGTAATATATGTGTAGTCTGTGTCAGTTCTTGTGAACTCTTGATAAATGCTGTTTGTCAGTGATCACTGGTTTGTTGCGAATGGATCTGCATGTACAGGCTTGAGAAATGTCAATGTTTGATTATACAAACTGTCTTTTGTGCTTTTGAAAAAGATGTGAATAAATGAATATGCAGGATGAATGTGTAAACAATGTGTGTAGTCTAAATAGAACATGTATTGTCACCATTTTGAAATATATGTGTGTAGTACAAAGCAGTACAACCACTCTTGTCTTATTTGATGCATGTATGTGTGTAGTACAAATTACAGAGCCATTCTGTCATGTTTGACATAAACAGATATATGTGTGTAGTGCAAGTAAGTACAACCATTCTGTCTTGTTTAAAATATTTATGTATGTGGTACATCATCATCATCATCATCGTGTGCCCTGCTGCATGGCATTGGCAATCATGGCCCTCCATACGAACCTATCCCTTGTCGCTGCAAGTACATCTCACACCCTCTCTGTCCTCAGCCAATCTGCAAGTCCGTCCAATATTTTCTCCCTGGGTTTATCTGGTTCTCTCTTTCATTCCAGCTTTCCTGTTGTGACCAGATCCTCTAATTTCTCTTGCCTCATAAAATGTCCTATAAATGTTTCTTGTCTTTTCCTAATTTTCTTTATTAATTAATGGCTTTCTTGTGTCTGCCTCCTTCAAGACTATCTCGTTTGTTTTCTTTGCTGTCCATGGAATTCTCAACATTCTTCTTAGAAACCACATTTCAGATGCCTTAATTTTGTTCTGACTTTGCGTGTTGACTGTCCACGCTTCACATCTGTACAACAGTATCAGTTCTATCTAACACTCAAGAACTGTCTTCCTGATGTTAATTGATAGGCATTTGTTGGAAAGAACACTTTTCATCTTCTTGAATGCTGTTTTAGCTTGTCCGAATCTCCTGGGTATTTCTGATGTGCATCTGCCATCTGGTGAGATGACCATTCCCAGACATTTAAATTTATCGACCTATCTACAAGTTGTGCCATTTGCTGTTATTTTGCATGATGGCATTAATTTTTACCAATTACCATGATTTCAATCTTCTAGCTATTTAGCTCCAGCTCTTTATTTTTGCATTCTATTTCTATTACATTCACAAGATTTTGTAGGCCTTTTTCATTTTCTCCAATTAGTACGGTGTCAGTTGCCTAATGAATAGTAACATTTTCCTCCCAACCTTTATCCGAGGGCATTCTTCTAGGTTCCCCATGATGGTTTCGCTGTAAAGTGAAAACAAATCTGTTGACAGAACACAACCCTGCCTAACCCCTCTTTTTAAATTTGGAATGAGCTTGTATTGTTTCTGTTCTCATTGCTGCTGTTTGTTCCCAATGCATATTTATGAGTATTCTTATATCTTTTCCATCAGTAATGAGCCTTTCTAGTTGGTTGATCAATTATGTCTTACCCGATCGAAGCCTTAGTATAATCAACAAAGCAAGTATAAATCCTTATTCAACTTGACTGACCTCTCTATGATAGTTCTTACGATGTATATGGCATTAATAGTTCCTATCCCTTCCACAAATCCACACTGTTCTTCTGCTATTTCTCTTTTGATTCTGTTCCTTGTCCTCATGATTATGCTGAATAGGATTTTTGTTACATTACTCAAACTGATTGTGCAATGGAGTTCACATTCTATAGCCCCTGCTTTCTTTGTAAGTGCAATGAGAATTGATTTTGACATATCTTTTGTGATTTTCCCAGTGTTATAAATTTCATTTAGGAAGACTTTTTTTGTTTTGTTTTGTTTTTTGTTTTTCGATACCAAATTTTTCTAGGGCCTCAATCATTTCTGTAGTAATATTGTCTGGTCCCGGGACTTTTCCCGGTTTCATCTTTTTCCATGCTGCTCTAACTGTAACACAATGAAAACTGTCAGTGTATGACATGTAAGGTGTTGATCTTTATGACTTTAACCTGATGAAATTTGTCAACGTAATTATGACGTATCAAGATGTTCATCTTTATGACAGCATCATGATGAAAACTGTCAACATATAACATATCAAGGTGTTGATCTTAATGACTGTAATCTGATGACCACTATCAGATCCACAGGTATGTAAACTCCCTTTGTGTGTGTGTGTGTGTGTGTGCGCGTGCGCGTGTGTGTGTGTGTGTGTGTGTGTAAATGCACATAGAACATCAAGTAGTGCATTAGGTTTTGTAAGCAATGCCACAGTTTGCTGAAAAATGGAAAAATGAAAATACCCAGCATGTACACCCACCAAGGACAGAGTATGCAGACTGTGCAGCAAAAACAGCTCTTACAGTATACTCAGACTGACTTCCCCCCCCTCCCTCTCTCTCTCTCTCTTTCTCTATATTGACATAGCAAAAGATACATTATCATTACAATATAGGCCTAATCGAAGTTGTTCAGTGACAGACTGAATAAAACTCAACTGAATAGAACCTCAGTAGAGTTGTTTACGCAAGTTTGCACTTATGCTATAATCATTCTGGATCTCATCATATGATATCTGTGTCATCAGTTCTTAAGGATTTTATTCTGTGTGCAGAGACATCATCTTGAGAAATGGGATTGACACTTGAGTGCAGCAGCATGACACATTCACACTGTGGGCCAAACAGCACGCACACACACACATCACAGAAATCACTGAGTGAAAACATGCACGCACACACACATGCATGCACACACGCACACAGAGAACACTTTGTCTCCATCCCATCCTAAACTGACCAAAGTGTGAAACAAAAAGCACACTGTAAAATGAACTGTAAGAAGAGGAGTTTGTAAAGAGGATTGTAAGAAGAGGAGTGTGTAAAGAGGATTGTAAGAAGAGGAGTGTGTAAAGAGGATTGTAAGAAGAGGAGTGTGTAAAGAGGATTGTAAGAAGAGGAGTTGTAAAGAGGATTGTAAGAAGAGGAGTGTGTAAAGAGGATTGTAAGAAGAGGAGTGTGTAAAGAGGATTGTAAGAACAGGAGTGTGTAAAGAGGATTGTAAGAAGAGGATGTGTAAAGAGGATGTAAGAAGGAGTGTGTAAAGAGGATTGTAAGAAGAGGAGTGTGTAAAGAGGATTGTAAGAAAGGAGTTTGTAAAGAGGATGTAAGAAAGGAGTGTGTAAAGAGGATTGTAAGAAAGGAGTGTGTAAAGAGGATTGTAAGAACAGGAGTGTGTAAAGAGGACTGTAAGAAGAGGAGTGTGGTTAAAGAGGATTGTAAGAAGAGGAGTTTGTAAAGAGGATGTAAGAAGAGGAGTGTGTAAAGAGGACTGTAAGAAAGAGGAGTGTGTTGTAAAGAGGATTGTAAGAACAGGAGTGTGTAAAGAGGACTGTAAGAAGAGGAGTGTGTAAAGAGGACTGTAAGAAAGGAGTGTGTAAAGAGGATGTAAGAAAGGAAGTGTGTAAAGAGGATTGTAAGAACAGGAGTGTAAAGAGGACTGTAAGAAAGGAGTTGTTAAAGAGGACTGTAAGAAGAGGAGTGTGTAAAGAGGATTGTAAGAAGAGGAGTGTGTAAAGAGGACTGTAAGAACAGAGTGAAGAGGTTGTAAAAGAGGATTGTAAGAACAGGGAGTGTGTAAAGAGGACTGTAAGAAGAGGGTTAAAGGGACTGTAAGAGAGGAGTGTGTAAAGAGGACTGTAAGAAGAGGAGTTGTAAAGAGGACTGTAAGAAGAGGAGTGTGTAAAGAGGACTGTAAGAAGAGGAGTGTTGTAAAGAGGATTGTAAGAGAAGGATGTTGTAAAAGGACTGTAAGAACAGGAGTTTGTAAAGAGGACTGTAAGAAGAGGAGTGTGTAAAGAGGACTGTAAGAAGAGGAGTGTGTAAAGAGGACTGTAAGAACAGGAGTTTGTAAAAAGGAGGATTGTAAGGAAGAGGAGTGTGTAAAGAGGACTGTAAGAAGAGGAGTGTTAAGAGGACTGTAAGAAGGAGTGTGTAAGAGGATGTAAGAACAGAAAGAGGTGTAGAAAGGAGTGTGTAAGAGGATGTAAGAAGAGGAGTTTGTAAAGAGACTGTAAGAAGAGAGTGTGTAAAGACTGTAAGAAGGAGTGTGTAGGACTATAAGAACAGGAGTTGTGTAAAGAGGATTGTAAGAAGAGGAGTTGTAAAGAGTTAGAAGGGGAGTGTGTGTAAGTAGGATGAGACAGGAGTTTGTAAAGAGGATTGTAAGAAGAGGAGTGTAGAAGCGGTTTTAAAGAGGATTGTAAGAAGAGGAGTGTGTAAAGAGGACTGTAAGAACAGGAGTTTGTAAAGAGGATTGTAAGAAAGGAGGTGTGGTGTAAGAGGATTGTAAAGAGGATTGAAGAGAGTGTGTAAAAGAGGAGTGTGTAAAGAGATGTAAGAGAGGAGTGTGTAAAGAGGACTGTAAGAAGAGGAGTGTAAAGAGGACTTAAGAAGGGATTGTAGTAAAGGAGTTGTAAGAGAGTGTGTAAAGAGGATTGTAAGAAGAGGAGGTGTGTAAAGAGGGATGTAAAGAAGGAGTGTAGGTGTAAAGAGGATTGTAAGAAGAGGAGTGTGTAAAGAGGACTGTAAGAAAGGAGTTGTGTAAAGAGGATTGTAAGAAGGATGTGTAGAGGACTGTAAGAGAGGAGTGTAAAGAGCTGTAAGAAAGGAGTGTGTAAAGAGGTTAGTGTGTAAAGAGGAGTGTGTGTAAAGAGGGGTGATGTAAGAACAGGAGTTGTAAAGAGGGTTGTAAGAACAGGAGTTTGTAAAGAGGATTGTAAGAAGAGGAGTGTGTAAAGAGGACTGTAAGAAGAGGAGTGTGTAAAGAGGATTGTAAGAACAGGAGTTGTAAAGAGGACTGTAAGAAGAGGAGTGTGTAAAGAGGACTGTAAGAAGAGGAGTTTGTAAAGAGGATTGTAAGAAGAGGAGTGTGTAAAGAGGACTGTAAGAACAGGAGTGTGTAAAGAGGACTGTAAGAAGAGGAGTGTGTAAAGAGGACTGTAAGAATAGGAGTGTGTAAAGAGGATTGTAATAACAGGAATGTGTAAAGAGGATTGTAAGAAGAGGAGTGTGTAAAGAGGACTGTAAGAACAGGAGTTTGTAAAGAGGATTGTAAGAACAGGAGTTTGTAAAGAGGATTGTAAGAAGAGGAGTGTGTAAAGAGGATTGTAAGAACAGGAGTTTGTAAAGAGGATTGTAAGAAGAGGAATGTGTAAAGAGGATTGTAAGAACAGGAGTGTGTAAAGAGGACTGTAAGAACAGGAGTGTGTAAAGAGGATTGTAAGAACAGGAGTGTGTAAAGAGGATTGTAAGAACAGGAGTGTGTAAAGAGGATTGTAAGAACAGGAGTGTGTAAAGAGGATTGTAAGAACAGGAGTGTGTAAAGAGGACTGTAAGAAGAGGAGTGTGTAAAGAGGACTGTAAGAAGAGGAGTGTGTAAAGAGGACTGTAAGAACAGGAGTTTGTAAAGAGGATTGTAAGAACAGGAGTGTGTAAAGAGGATTGTAAGAAGAGGAGTATGTAAAGAGGATTGTAAGAAGAGGAGTGTGTAAAGAGGACTGTAAGAACAGGAGTGTGTAAAGAGGACTGTAAGAAGAGGAGTTTGTAAAGAGGATTGTAAGAATAGGAGTTTGTAAAGAGGATTGTAAGAACAGGAGTGTGTAAAGAGGACTGTAAGAAGAGGAGTGTGTAAAGAGGACTGTAAGAAGAGGAGTGTGTAAAGACTAAGAAGAGGAGTGTGTAAAGAGGACTGTAAGAAGAGGAGTGTGTAAAGACTGTAAGAAGAGGAGTGTGTAAAGAGGATTATAAGAAGAGGAGTGTGTAAAGAGGACTGTAAAAAAAGGAGTGTGTAAAGAGGATTGTAAGAAAACGAGTATGTAAAGAGGATTGTAAAAAGAATGTAAATAGGACTGTGAGAGGACCATAAAGAAGAACAGAGTGTAGAGGGCGGTCAAAAAGAACAGAAAGAAAAGAGGACAGTAAAGAAGGACAGACTGTAAAAAGAACTGTAAAGAAGAAGAGAGTGTAAAGAGGACTGTATAGAAGATGAGCATGTAAAGAGGACTTCCAGCGCTACTTTACCACAACCAACACAAGCTGGTATTTTGACACTGGATCTTTTTCTTGATTATGCTGTATAAACCAACATTTCTCCCTCATTTTTTGGCAACTGTGCCATCCCCAAAACACTACAGGCATTATTAAAAAAACATTTAATATATATTGCAGAAATAAAGAAAACAATTACTATATACATATATGTGTACATATATATATATATATATATATATATATATATATAACACACACACAAAGCAATTAGGTAAATGTCCCAAGACCCTGGGATTGTAAGGGAGTGAGGTGGTAGAGACCTCGGTTTCTCTGTGGACCAGCATCATGAGGGTCGAGTACCCATTCAACACAGAATGGACTTCAGACACAAAGTTGTTGTTTTTTTCCAGGTAAGGTTCAGATATGTGCCAATTTGTACAATCCCACTGGAAGTCTGGAGCACCACCTCTACACCAAGCCAGCCTCCTGACCAACATAAACAGTGTAACCTTCTAATCTACACCAGTTATGCCTCTAACAGTATAAGTGATCAACTGATTGACCTTTATTTTCCAACAGTAAAGCTATTCACACAATACAACAGTGTAAAGCAAACAGTATTAATCAGATATGTGACCTTTTTATTTTGGAGGCAGCTCTTTTTTTTCTGGCCCATCTTCTGCACCCTTTCACTTTCGTTGATCCAAGGCCGCTTATTCCAGCTCTTTAACATGCCATCAACCTCAAACATGGTCAGTCAAAGTCCAATGCCAGGAAGCCCATGAGAGCCAGCAATGTCAAACATCAGAAGAAACTAGTTAACAAGAAACACCACAAAGGTGCGGATGGGACCTGGAGCACCAATGCCTCACCACTCTCAGGACACTCACCTCCCAAGCTCCTGATACCAATCAACAGTCAAGCAAAGGGGGGGCTGTCCATGTGTTGCATGACCCATTCAGAGCCAGTCATCAGCCACCCTGTTCACAAACCGTATGGCTAGGTGGGGAGATGACAAACCCCGGGACACAGCCACACAATAGGCACCAACCAGCCCCAGCCCAGCCTCTGGACCAAGAGAGAACGAAAGACCCTTCTTTCGTCCCACTCTGGTCTCCATCTCTCTTTCAGCAGCCCACCCCGCCACCAGCTCACATAGCTGTCAGCACCTTTCTCCCTACTAAAGTCTCCCAACACTTAACAGTCAGAAGCTCAGAAAGTGGTCTTATTTCAACCACAGGGGTTGTTTGAACAGCCATTAAAGTGGCTAGGCATGATGCTCCAGACACAGCCCATTTTGCTGTTCAGTAAGGTCTGACATGCCCCGAACGGGATCCCAAGTTTGCTGCCAAGCACCCAGCAGGTCTTTCCCTGCGCTTATCAGGCTTGATTCCCTGAAGACAGTGGCCAAGCCACAAGCCGAAGTTAAGAACTACTGCTGGGTCACTGGTGGAGTTCAACAGTGCCTGTTCTGATCCTGCTTACTGAGGACACTGCCTGTGAAAGATTAAACTAAAGCACAGATTTACCAAATAAATACAAGGCAGGTGTACAGAAAGAAACATACCATTGGCATAATAATAGTCACACATTTTCTGAAGCATGTAAGTACTGACAAAACAAGGAAGTCAAGTTGTACAGAAATTCCCTCCCTTCTCTGACAGCATGAGGCACTTAACAAGTGAGAAACGATCAATGAGATGCGTTCTTTTTATATCATCATCACAAAGACCTAGACAAATAAAACACAAAAAAGCACAATAATGTGAGCCATGTCCATCCACACACACACACACACACACACACACACACACACACACACACACAATCTTATATTCACCACTTCCTTCTCATTCAAAGCCATGTCTGATACAAATCTATTAAATGTCAAACGCAAACTTGACACATTTTGATTATCAAACCCTCTTCTCTTTTTTCCTCACACACACACACACACACACACACACACACACACACACACACACCTTACTTTCTCAGACCAATGCAAGTTACAGCAAAAACTGAAGGAGATCTGTGTTAGTCTGATGAATACAAGTGATATGTAGATTAGATGTGACAAAATGTACAGCCCACTATCACATGCAACTATAAAGTATCAAGTTGACAATGTGAACAGTCCAACTCCAAATAAAACAAACAGGTGCTCTGTCAATATTTTACACACAAATATTATGCATTAGTACATTTGCTTTTCTTGTTACCATTTTACCACTGTTTAATAAGTTTTGTTGTTCATCAAAGTGGTCTGCAAGACAAAAAAATCTGCAAGAAAAAAAAAAACTAAAAAAATCTGCAAGACCAAACATGCTGCGAGGGAATGATACCAGGTACTCCATGAACATGAAAAAATTCTCACAATTTGTTTTTTCTTTTTAAAACACAAAAAGAACAGATTTGTCCCTTTGTACCATCTTGGGTATCACAATGCTAAGGGACCAAAACTTGCCAAGCAGGATTTCGCTTATATCTCTCTCCTTTTTTTTTAACCATGATTTTTTAACAGGATTTATTCCAAGCTATACATTGTTAAAATGTAATCACTTATTTTCTTCATAACATCAGCTTTTAAGCATCCGCACTTTTTATCCAGCAAACAAAATCATTTTAAAATGTTCTATGGTGATTTAGCTCCGCTAGTCATATCTAAAATAAGAAATGCCCACACATTTCCAGTGCAGATGGAAACGTTAACTCCATGTCCAAATTAACAACAGAACATGGAAAAACAAACCCAATTAAGCATTTAAAAACAAAGCCAAGGAAGGGAAGGGGAAGGAGGGAGCCCTGAAGCCTCCAAAGCTTAACAATCCAATGAAGCGTTAAACAAAAAACAGGCCAAGGAAGGGAAGGAGGGAGCCCTGAAGCCTCCAAAGTTTAACCAACACCAACTGTATAAATACCAAACATCAACAACGAAAGCACTGCTCATAACAGAGGAGAGAGCAGATGCAAAATCCATACACACACAGAGACCCTGACAACACAACAGGAGACTTACATCAGGGAGCAGAGGTTCCGCTAAACTTTGTTGAAAGTTGATGCATACACTTTTGAAGTTTAAAACTGATGCCAAAAATATGAGGGACCTTATCAGTGACAGCCCCAATGAAAAGCCGTCAACCATATCAACTAGACAAATAATATCAAGGCACCATGCTGTAAGCACTCATCAAATCCACATGCATACACTGATCACATCCACAGGTAAGATCCATACAAGGTAATCTGGATATCACAAGCACAGACCAAGTGATCCTGCAGGACTGATGATGCAAACAATTTTAGGTTTTTCATCTGTCTACAGACCCCCTGCCCCTGTTTACATCATTTCCCTCTCCCTGTGCTCAAGATGACATCACAGCCTGCAGGTGATTCCACTGCTCCAAAAACTATCCTACAATAAATGATCCAAATAATTCTGGACATAACTACTAGACACCAAAACCCTCTGTTACTACCAAGCAGAAATTCATCAGCCACTGACAAGTTAACAAAGTTAACAAGAAACACCCAAGGATGCTGGATGGGAACTAACTGGTACACCAGTGCTTCACCACTCTCTGGTCCCTTCCAATACCCTTGGGTATTTCTCGTTAGCTTGTCAACAAGTAATCCTGGATGTTAACAGCTGGACATCAAAACTCTGTCTCTACCAGACAGGCATGCATCAGCCACTGACAATCATCCAGTTCAGAATCAAGACAGGCATGCATCAGCCACTGACAATCATCCAGTTCAGAATCAAGACAGGCATGCATCAGCCACTGACAATCATCCAGTTCAGAATCAAGACAGGCATGCATCAGCCACTGACAATCATCCAGTTCAGAATCAAGACAGGCATGCATCAGCCACTGACAATCATCCAGTTCAGAATCAAGACAGGCATGCATCAGCCACTGACAATCATCCAGTTCAGAATCAAGGCAGGCTATGCATCAGCCACTGACAATCATCCAGTTTCAGAATCAGACAGGCATGCATCAGCCACTGACAATCATCCAGTTCAGAATCAATGTTTTCTCATCAAGCAGACAGATTCAAAGCAGGAAGGTACCTTCAATCAACATCAAATCTGAAGGGGCAGGATGGGGGTAGTGAGAGTGAGGAAAGAGAAACTTTATGACCCTATTGTAACTTCGACACAGGCTTCAGGCAAGTAGAAGAAACAAGTCACCAAAACACTGCACAGACACAATCAGTGACACAAGCTATCAAATCACTGACACAAAGTATGGCATCTCTGACCTTACAACATACCATGTCATTATGTCACTGACATACCATACCAAGTCACTGACATAGCATGCCATGTCACTGACAACTGACCACAGTACAATCAATAAATCAGTACACAAGACTGGATGCCATCAACTCAATATGCCATGCTACAAATCAAGAGCTACCTGTGGTCATCGTCATGGCCAAGACTAGTTGAATGTGTTTGTGTCTGGTCTGTCTGTGTATTCTGTCAGCCTCCAGTCTGTCTGTCTGTCTGTCAGTCAGCCTATTTCTGTCTACCAGCCTCTGTGTGTATGTAATCTGTCTGCCAGTGTTGTGTGTGTGTGTGTGTGTGTGTGTGTGTGTGTGTGTGTGTGTGTATGTGTGTGTGTGAGCGTATGTGGGTGTGTGTATATATATATTTATATATATATATACATATATATATATATATATATAAGAGAGAGAGAGAGATATGTGTGTGTGTGTGTGTGTGTGTGTGTGTGTGTGTGTGTGTGTGTGTGTGTGTGTGTGTGTGTGTGTGTGTTGTGTGTGTAAGTCTGTGTGTGTAAGTCTGTGTGTAGGCAGTCCGTGTCTGACAAACGGTTAGAGGGTGAAGCATAGGACAGGAAAATGCAGCACATCTTGTGTGGTTATCGGCACCATGTCCTTTTTTTTCTGTACTGGTGCTGCAGACAGAGGTACAACACCACATTGAAAAATGATGACGGCACAGTGTTTGGCAGTCTAACGGAACCCCTGAGAAGAGAAGGTTGTGACCGAGTCAAGCAGAGTTGCAGAATCAAGTAGATCTGATGACTCAGAGGAATGGGGAATACCAGGGTGAGATGGAATGGGGTACAGACAGGTACCAAGATGGAAAAGGGCTCATTGCCAAGTAGACACGAATTAACAATGTCAGACAGAATAAGTCCCCATGTGGAATGAGTGGTTTCAGTCAGTACCTGTGTGTAATGATGAAAGGGATGAGTGGAGAAGTCTGTCCAGACATTCTCTGTTTGGTAGGTTAGTATCTGTGTGTATAGTGAAGGGGGGTGAGCCAAGAAATCTGCCCAGGCATTCTCTGTTTTCTAGACATTTTTACTACGCTTGATTTCATCCTGCAGCATATTAGGCAGAACTTTAAGCAATTCTCGAACACCATCTTCCACTGTAATGGTGGATCTGAATCCTAGACGACGTATTTTCTTGTAGGACACCTCATAGTCACGCTTGTCCTTATCCTCGCCTGTGGTGGAGATGGTGATGTTGCAGGAGGGCACACACTTCTGGATGACCTGAGCCACCTGGTTCTTGGTCATGTTCATCTGCTCGTCGCCCACGTTGAAGGCATTGCCCTGCATCGTGTCCTGGTTCTCTACAGCAAACATGAAGGCTTTCGCCGCGTCCTTCACATGCAGGAATGTACGCCGGAAGTGACCCTCATAAAGATCAAATTCTTTGATGGTCAGCGCCTTGTTGGTCAGGTCATTGACCAGGAGGTCCAGACGCATGCGCGGAGATACGCCAAAGACGGTAGCCAGGCGCAGGGCAGTGCCTCCTTTCTGCAGCACTAGTTTCTCCCCATCAGCTTTGCTGGATCCATACAGAGACAGTGGGGAGATGCTGGTCTCCTCTGTGCACACACCATCCACCGCCCCATAACATGACCCCGTGCTAGCATAGATGAAGGCCATCTCTGGTGATTTAAACTCCACCAGATTCCGTGTGCCTTCCACGTTCACCTTCTCTGCCATCTTGTGGTCCTTCTCACACGCCGGGTAGCCCACAATAGCCGCCAGGTGAATCACTGCCGTTTTTCCCATCATCACTGCTTTCACCGCCTCCTTATCCAAGATGTTGCCATTGACGATGTTTAGTTTGGGGTGTGAGGCTACGTGAAGCAATGATCCTATGCCCCAGAGGAAGCGGTCAAAGCAGGTCACCTGATAACCCTTGTTCAAGAGCATAGGGATGAGCGTGGACCCGATGTAACCAGCCCCACCTGTTACCAGGATGTGGCTGTTCTCTTCACCATTCTGGTAGTCGCCATTGCATTGATCAGACATCTTCACGCAATTCTTGTGCTCACAAATTACTAAAGGGTCCTAGTTACTGGAGGTTGTTCACGTCTCCTGAAACAAACAAGCAAGGTCAATGAGCACATGTCAACTTGTAAACATGGAACAAACAAAATCATGCAGCAAAATGTGCAACAATAAGCCAACCTGTCAACCTGAAACAAATACACGCCCCATTCTCCTCCTGTCTTCCCCCTCCTAGTTTGCATGTGCTTTGTGCCCTAGAGTTTTGGCTGTTGTTGGGTGACTGCTTTGGCAAACAATGAGAATGGACAACTTGGTTTGATTCTTCTCATTAATGTAGTTACCCATTTGATGAAATCATGTCTGAAACCAAATCTAGAAAATATGTGTAACATGAAATCTTTTGATATTTTGTCAAATGCTTGTTTAAAATCTACCACTAAAAGAGTGCCAGAAAGACTTTTAATTTTATGCCTCAAGTATTCAAGAACATCATCTACTGTTCTAAGAGCTATTGCTATTGATTGTGGCCGGATCTATGAAGAGGGCATAGCTTGTGCAGTGCATAAATATTTATGCCCTCTTCGAGTACACAGCAAAGTCCAGGCATAAAATGCTAAGCACTCAGTGATCTATGAAGGGACATAAAGGTGTACCTAACTGTGCAGTGCACAAAGGCTTCAAAGCCTTTTTGCTCGCAGTAACTTCCCCTGTCGATATGGCGACGGAAAAGTGACATCGTTCTGCTAAGTAATCTGGAAAGTTGATCATAATCCTTCTCCAAGAAGTAAGGGACAGTTTCAAAGTGCTGACGTTTTTGTCATCTACAGTGACGTCAAAAAACAAAGAAGCGTTCTGCAGATTAGTACTGAGGAGTACGCAGCCTTCTTGGTTGCAAAGAGAACGAGAAACACTATACAGAGGTGCCAAAAATAGCGATGCCTGAGACAGTAAGCAACAGATTTCAAGAGGCCCAAGACTGGAAGAGGGCCACCAGATTCGAATGCATGGTATCACGATAACATCTTGAAACGCACTGGAGCTGAGTCTGCTATTTTGAAAGGTGTTAGAACTCAAGGTGAGTACAAATATTTTGTAGGTCAACAGTATTTGTTTGCTTTTTGACATGTGTGTGAACAATGTAGTAGTGGTATGGGCTATTGTCGTCTTGAAGCCTTGTTATGCTTCTTCTTAGTATGAAACTAGTACACTGCATCTGATTACATTCAGTTTACATGCAATTTCACGAAAATGCCAATATTTCAGTGTGTGAAAGTAAGTTTCAGCAGCCAATAGATATATATGTGTGTGCGCGCGCGCGCGCGGCGCGCGCGCGCGCGTGTGTGTGTGTGTGTGTGTGTGTGTGTGTGTGTGTGTGTGTGTGTGTGTGTGTGTGTGTGTGTGTGTGTGTGTGTTGCACTTTTGTAGCACTAAAGTTGCTGAGTATGAGTATAACCAGATTTTGAATGCTTCTATAATATAATTTCAGTCATGGTGTTATGTTGTGACTGTTTAATGATAATAACTGAAATTATAAGAATTATAATAACAGGTGTAACCTAATATGGTAGTTGTTAGTAGTAGTAGTAGTAGTATTACTATTATTGTTTTTGTCATTGTTTTTTTAATATTTGGGGAATTTATTTTCAGTTCTCATCAGGTAGCCTATGTCTTTCGTCAAAAGATCAGTGTTATTAAATATCTAACAATGATCAGTATTTTTGTTGGATTTTAAAAACATTCATGTATCTGAATTGAATTGTGTAAATTCTGTGTAGAGATGTCATGTCCAGTCTGTTTGGTGCTGCCCATGTTGATGCCCTGAACATGGCAGATTACAGATTTGGTAAGTAGGCCTACACTGTGTCATGGTCTTATTTTCGTAGGTTAATTGCTGTGTTTTAGTCTGCTAGACTTATGCAACTGTTTATTTATTATATTTCATTCATTGACTAGTGATTCCTGATGTCAGCTTTCATATCTATTTGAATCTGAACAATGTAATCATATGTGTCACATGCTTAAGTTAATATCACTTGGGTTAGCATTACAGAGTTTCCCATGCCTTGTGAAATGGTCACAGAACAAATATTTGTCACTCTGGCTCATACTGTTAACTGCAACTGTAACACACACACACACACACACACACACACACACACACACACACACACACACACACACACACACACACACACACATACACCATCTGAGCACCCATCATCCTGTCTTAATTAACAATGTATAAATGGCTTTTAGTTTTGTGAAACAATGTTCTAAAGGTGAAAAATGCTACATGAATTTATTGTTTCTTTTATTTGTGCTCCTGGTTTTCCTCTGCTACCCTCGGATGAACTTGTTGTTGATGCCAGTGATGGAGAGAATATTGAAGATATGGAAATATCTGCTTTGCTGTGTTTGTGAGATTCCTCTCCTTCCTGCCAGTTTCTCCTTTGTAGGTGTACAGAATAGGTGATGGAAGTATGAGATATTCTGCCTCCCCCTTACCCGATACAATTTTTTTAAGACCGAGATGTGATAAAAAATGTGAATTATAGGATGATGCTTTAGAAACAATATACAAAAATATATAGGTCATGCGGAAAGCAACTCTTTGTGTTTGTGTTCTCATGAAATTGTTAACACAGATATGATAGTACGAGTATTATCATTGTGGTACTGTTTGTGTTTTGTTTTGAAAACAGTAAATACTATAATTACAAGTCAGTGTTCAATCCACCATGCCAAGAATGGGTCACAACGCACTAAAGGTAGTCTCACACAGAGTTCATATTTTATTCTCTTTCTTGTAGCACTTGATCAAGCCAAACAAAAATAACTTATTACAAAGAACTCAGTCCATCTTTATTTTGTCATGAATGTCACATCACAAACATTTCAGTAACAGCTGAGTATGAGTTTGAAAAACAAAAAGTAAAACAAAACAAACATTAAAATCCATGCTTTTCAGTGATTTTAGAGCAGACATCAACCTGCCTCTACCTACCAAAAATACACAAAAAACAGTTATCAGTTGTTCTTTCTCACACACACACACACACACACACACACACACACACACACACACACACACACACACACACACACACACACACACACACACACAATTATTCTGTTTACAAGTGCTTGAAATATACAGGGGGGTGCAAAAGTAGGTATACAGTAAGTATCACATCATTATTATAATGCTTAATTCATTAAAATTATTAGCACATTAAGTTAGTTGGCCTTATTTTCGATATTTTCAGTGTCATTAATTATATTTTATCGTAATAATATGCATGTATAATGCTACCAATTTTTGAAGAACAAGGTCTCCCAAAAGTGTAAAAATCTCTACTCACAGTTCCGTAGCTTTCGATGGCGTTCTCGCCATCTTCGTCAGCGCTCTAATGCTGTCTGCGTGAATCTCTACTCAGATCTCGCGAACATGGGATGAACCCAGTTCACGAGATCGAATCAGAGAATGGTACACCGGGGCAGGGTGTAACGGCCCCGGTCCCTGTTGAGCGGGGGGTTGGTGGCTGCGATGTAGATGGCCTCCTTGACTCCTCGCTGGAACCACTTATTTTCTCTGTCCAGGATGTTGACATTGTCCGCACTGAATTGATGTTTTTCGGCGTGTAGGTGAGCTCCTACTGGAGAAGAGTCCCTCTTGTGTTCTGTTAGTCTCTTCTGAAGGGGGCGTTCAGTTTCACCGACATAATGTTGGTTACAGTCCTGGCAGTCTATTCTGTATATAATGCCAGCTTTGTCGAGTTTGCTGGTTTTGTCCTTGGGGGTGACCAGCTGGCTGCGTATGGTGTTGGAAGGTTTGGAATGTACAGCCACCCCCAGTTTTCTGATCTTTCTGGACAGAGCGTCACTCACACCTCCTACGTATGGGATGGTGATGTGTCCCTTGCGCTGGTGTTGTTTCACTGGCTGTTGGGATGCGGTGTTGGATTTCCTGCCTCCCGGGCTGTTCCAGGCCCACTTTTTGTAGCCCGAGATGGTGAGCACTTTTTTTCAGGTGGTTTGTCTCCTTGTCTTTTGCCTCTTGGGTACTGCATATGGTGTTAGCTCTGTGGGTAAGGGTTCGAATCACTCCCAGTTTGTGTTCAAGGGGCTGGTGGCTGTCGAACTGTAAATATTGGTCCGTATGAGTTGGTTTACGGTAGACCGAGAAGGATAGAATGCCATCAGTTCTGGTGATGAGGGTGTCCAGCATGGCTATGGAGTTGTTCTGTTCCACTTCCCTCGTGAATTTGATGGCTGGGTGTTGGTTGTTCAGATGTTCTGTGAACTGTTCGACCAGTTGCTGGGGGAGGATAGTCATGGTGTCGTCTACGTAGCGCCCCCAGTATCGTGGTGGGGAGTGGAAAGAAGCCAATGCTTTCTCTTCAAAATCCTCCATGAACAGGTTGGCTACTATTGGGCTTACTGGGGAGCCCATGGCTGCTCCTTCTTTTTGTTGGTAGAATTCACCTTGGAAGGTGAAGTAGGTGGTGGTGAGGCAGCAGGACAAGAGTTCACATACGTCGTCCACTGTGAGAGATGTACGTTGGTGGAGGGTTTGGTCGTTTTGTAACCTTCGGCGTATGATCTCTATGCTTTCTTTCACTGGTACGCTGGTAAATAGGGCAGAGACATCATATGACACAAGGAGTTCATCATGAGCGAGGGTGTAGTTACTCAGTTTTTCCACTAGGTCAGCACTGTTGTGGATGTGATGATCTGTGTGTCCTACGAGAGGTGATAGGATGTCCGCCACAAATCTAGCCGTCTCATACATGATGGAACCTCTGGATGCGACTATGGGACGGAGGGGGACTTCTTTCTTGTGGACTTTGGGTAGACCATAGAACTTGGGGACGTCGGACACAGTTGGGTATAATTTCCTGTACTGTTCTAATGACAGGCGGTCCGTCTCTTTCAGGCGTTTCAGTGTGTCTTTCAGTTTGTTGGAAAACTTGGAAGTAGGATCTTTCTTGAGGCGTTCATATGTTGTAGTATCTTCCAGAAGTTTGCTTGCCTTCTCATAGTACATGGGTCTAGGCATGATGACTGTGGCACGACCTTTGTCAGCTGGTAGGATCATCGTGGCGTGTTCGTTCTTTAAATCCGCCAGAGCCCGTCTTTGGTCCGGTGTTAAGTTGGATTTCGGTAGTTTGGCCTGTTTCATGATTCTGACACAGTCTGATCTTAAGTATGTGGCTTCTTCTGAATTAGGGCCAATATACCTGCAAGCTGTTTCAATGCTTGTGATGAGGTCTACCACTGGAAGCTTGTTAGGGGCTACGGCGAAATTTAGTCCTTTCTCTAGTACTTCCTGTTCAGGTTTAGTGAGTTGGCGATCTGATAGATTGATCACCCACCTCTCTTTGGTCTTTCTTTTTGTTTCTTCCGGTACAGGTGTAATCTCGCTTTTGTCATTCTGTTGTCTCCTGTTGTTTTTTGGTGCTAGAAGTTCGAATTTCTTTCGATGGCGTTGGCGTACTTTGTCCCATTCTATTCGTCGTGTGTTGTTTAGCCACTCTTTGATTTCGGAGAGCATAGCATCTGGTAGTGTGCTAGAGCTCAGTCTTTCCTCGAGGTCTTGGATTTTCCCTTCCAGACAAGTGATGCGGGTGTTGATTTGCTTGATGCGTTCGTTCATGAGTGCTCGTTGTGCCTGATTGATGATATTATTTGCTGCTGTTCCTTTCATCGGAGTTTTGATTTTTAGGCTGGTGGGAAAGACGCCGTGATGTTTGCAGTGCAGTGTGAAGTGTAGATGGTTCCTGAACTTCGCTAGGGAGCGGTGTAATTTCTCTGATTCACGAAAGGTAGTGATGATCGTCCGATCGTAATCGCGAATGAGACCGGGGCCGTTACACCCTGCCCCCGGTGTACCATTCTCTGATTCGATCTCGTGAACTGGGTTCATCCCATGTTCGCGAGATCTGAGTAGAGATTCACGCAGACAGCATTAGAGCGCTGACGAAGATGGCGAGAACGCCATCGAAAGCTACGGAACTGTGAGTAGCGATTTTTACACTGTTGGGAGACCTTGTTCTTCAAAATTTGGTAGCATTATGTCTACC
Organism: Monoplex corrugatus; assembly: GCA_030674185.1. Classification (NCBI taxonomy): domain Eukaryota; kingdom Metazoa; phylum Mollusca; class Gastropoda; order Littorinimorpha; family Ranellidae; genus Monoplex; species Monoplex corrugatus. The sequence goes on along the minus strand of JAPXFY010000014.1, from coordinate 17,907,827 downwards.
CCCCAGCTGTTGAAACTTCCCCTACGTCTCAATATGCATGTACTTTTATCCTAACTTTTAATTTTTTTATTTTTTTGCAGGTAAAGCAGCAATTTAATTTAGATCTAAGTGGCAATTTAATTTAACCATAGCTGGTAATTTGACAGACGAGGAGCGTAAATGGATTTTAAAACAATACTGGAAGACAGATGGACTTCTTTTTTGGGGGATATGTAAAGGAAACGGTTTTCGCACACAAGCCGTGCACTGTTAATGACATGATTCAGTTCATCTTGCAGGCTTGTCCAGAAATTGATGCAGATAAAGATCTTTGCGCTAGAGTGTGCATGAGTGTCCGCTCTCGATTAGAGGAGTGTGTGAATACCGACGGCAAGCAGTTTGAATATCTGAGGGATTAAGGCTGTGCTTGTTATTACACGTAGGCCTATATGCAATATTCATGTTTGTATAATAAATGCAATGAGTATTGTACGTGTTTTCTTTTTTCATAACTGTATACCTACTTTTGCACCCCCCTGTATATTTATCACTGTGTTCTTGAACAGTAATAGCTGTACTGTTCCTGTTGTCTCCCCCCTCACCCCAATCCAAACCCCTATTAAATATGAGTTTGTGTTTCAGATGGAAAAAAATATAACAAAATGTTCATTGAGTAAACATGAGACAAAAAGTGCTTCAGTGCGCGCACGCGTGTGTTTGTGTGTGTGTGTGTGTGTGTATGTGTATGTGTGCGTGTTGTTGTTGTTGTTGTTGTTTGTGTGTGTGTGTGTGTGTGTGTGTGTCTCTCTCTCTGAGGGTATGTATTTATTATCTTTTTAGTTAATTTTCAGATTTCATTTACTTTTAATTCATTCTTTTTTTATTTTACTACATTTTCTTGTTTTTTTAATGTTTTTGTATTTCATCAGATATGTTTTGCAGATGACACACTGGAGCTGCAACGACAGGTAAGCATCAAGAGATCATGGTTCCAGAGCATATTCCCAAACACAAGCATACACACCAGTGATGACAGCCTTCCAGCTATTTAAAAGAGAGAGAGAGATGCAGTTTGACTGTTTGCATTTTCTGTTCTTTTTATTGGAGGAAGAAAAAGGATGACATGGGCAAGAAAGAAGAGATTCACAGTGTTTGTATTAATGAAGTAAAAAATGTAACATTTGTGAACTTGCTACTTGTCAGCTGAAGTACTCTATATCTTGATCATATCTGAAATAAAAGTTTGTCATGGTATATGCAAAAATAGTGTCAATATATTGCGGTTGACAGCCAGAACCCAGTATCTCACTTTTTTGTCAATTTTCACTTTTTAAACTGAACTTTTGCTTTTGATGTGACCTTTCACTTGGTGGACTTTGTTTTTGCGATGATATTGATTTTTGATCGGTTTCCAATAAAATCAAAACCAGTATCTCAAAATGTAGATATAGCCTCTCCCCGAAAACCCAGTTAAAAATCATCTCCTGTAAACTATCAAAAAATCGAGATACTTGGTTCTGGTTGTCAACCCTCGATATGTTTGTGTACTCTATATCTTGATCATACTTGAAAGTTTGTTACAGTATACACAACAATAGTGCCAATATACATTTGTGTACTCAATATCTTGATCATATTTGAAATAAAAGTTTTTTATGATATATAGCCTACATGAACAGTGTCAATTTATTTTTGTACAGATGTAACTGTGTGGACAAGCATGAAGAACCAATTACAGTACATTGCTGTTACAAAGTACATTCCATGCATTGATGAAAACAAATGACAAAGACACCATGTATGTATATAATAATAGGTGAATTGCCTGTTTGTGGCTATGTTTATAGTTGGATGGCTTTGAAAATTATAGTCTGTGGTCCTTTTGGAGGTGCAAAGTTTATTACTGTGTAACCTATTTGTGTAAAGTTATAGCCAGTTAAGGTCAATATACACATACATCCTTTTTTTAGTCAGAAGATTTGGAATTTACAACAGCACCAAAGTACACTCTTGCAATTCAATCTCGCATGAACTGTTCACTGACTATCTGCATTTCCATTAGCTGCCACAGCTTCTTTAGCATCATCTTCCATAGCATGGCCAGTCTGGGACAGGCACTCTGTTGTGGATAGCAATGGTAGGTAGCATGATGCAGGCCTTGATAATCTGGTAAGCTGTTGTTATGGAGAGTATCTGAAAATACAAGAAACATGCACACAGTAATTAATCTTGAGGAAAAAAGAACAAGAAAAACCAAACAGAGGAGAACAGAATGACAAGAAATACAAGAATTCAAGTTCCCTTAGCTTTCTTTTTTACTTTTTTTTTTTTTTTTTTTTTGTCTTTGTTCCTCTTCTGAGTCATCATCCTTACTTTGTTTCATGTGAGATATTTGTTCAAATGTTTTCACTAGCTCTTGTTGAGAACATTTAGACTGACATGGTGGCACAATTGTGTGTCTGTCACACACACACACACACACACACACACACACACACACACACACACACACACACACACACACACACACACACACACACACACACAGGATTGTAACACACATAAATGAATTTCTTTATTTATTTAATTATTCATCAATTTGTTTGGAGTTAACTCTTTCACCATCTCAGTCTATCAACTCTTTCACCATCTCAGTCTATCTTTCACCATCTCAGTCTATCCATCAGTTTCATACTGGTAGCAGGTGGATAGACTGAAGGTAATAAAGGGTTAAGAAGGTAATCAGTGTTAGAGGCACACCATTAAACTGACAACCACACACACATACATAAACATGTGCACAGTCTCAGCCTCAAACACACAAACCATATGTATGTACTAACACATGCAAACATACAGCTTTACTGTCATACCACTGGACTTTTTGTTGCCATGAAAATACAAATCAAATCAAATCAAATCAAATCATGTGGCTTAAAGCCCTGTGGACCACAAAGGGCCATATCTGGGCTCATCAAATGCAAGAATAAAAGACAACAACAACAACAACAAAGCATTACACACTGGCACAAACAACTGAAACATCCATTCATCCATTCTCTCTCTCTCTCTCTCTCTCTCTCACACACACACACACACACAGAAATTTAATACACACAATCACAAACTATGTTTCTGCTGTTTGACGTCATGTAAGAATGATGTAAATTTATGTTTTACGTATTTAGAACCAAACTCGGTTAGCTTAAAAAACGTACTAAACCAAAGTGCTTCTCGCTTACATTGGCTGTTTTGGGGGCGATTAGATCCGTTTTACTGTGTTTACTTTCTTCTTTTTTTTAGACACGTGGGCCATATGTTCTAAAACTGCCATAGTACTTGTTCTATTCCTTTCGTAAAGTTTAGTCTAACCACCATAAGTGTTTATGTTGACTAGCGATAAGAAGTGTTTTACAAGAAGCCTTAACAATAGTGCTATCCCTCTCCCCTGACAAATTAAGCCCCAGAGACGAGGAGGAGAGGGGCTCTCTTATGATCGTATTTAAAGTAACACGCTCTATATAACAAGTGTTGCAATCAACAGGGTACAGTCCATTCAAGTGCAGTGTTTATACAACACAGTCATTTTATTAACAATTAAAATACAAGTCTGTCATGTGCGCAGGGTGGTGCGTGTACATGTTTTTTTGTATCGTGTGCATGGGGTGATGTATGCATGAATTTTTTTATGTCGCGTGTGAAAGGGAATTTTGTGTGCATGTGGATGTAGTTTTGAAAACAGTTCACCCAAGTTGGGATTTTGGGGTGGACTAGGTTTGTTAGTCATTCTCCAAAAAAACCGCCTTGAGAAAGAGTCTGGAGCTCCATAAATTAACAGAAAAAAAGGAGAAAAATAAGGAAAGAAGAAGCAGAAGAAGAAAGCAAACAAGAAGGCAAAAAGAAGAAGGCGAAAAGAAAAAGGAGGAGAAGAAGAAGAAGAAAGGAGAAGAAGAAGAAGAAGAAGAAAGCGAAAAAGAAGTAGAAAAGAAAAAGTAGGCGAAGAAAAAAAAACAAGAAAGAAAGAAGTAGAAAAAGGAGAAAAGGAGAAGAAGAAGGTGAAAAAGAAGGAGAATAAGAGAAAGAAAGTGAATTAGAAGGAGAAAAAAGAAGAAGAAAAAAAAAGAAGAAAAATAAAACAGAATGCGAAAAAGAAGGATAAGGAGAAGAAGAGGGACAAGAAGAATAAGGAGAAGGAGAAGAAGGATAGGAGGAAGAAGGAGAAGAAGGATAGAGGAAAGGAGAAGAGAAGAATAAGAAGAAAGCAAAACAGCGGTAGACAAGAAAAAGCAGGCAAAGAAGAACAGGAAGGAGAAGAAAGAGGAGAAGAAAGCGAAGGAAAAAAAAACGAGAAGAAGAAGGAGAAGAGGGAGAAGACGAAGAAGGAGGAGAAGAAGGAGATGAGGAAGAAGGAGACAACGAAGAAGAAGGAAAAGAAAGAGGAGCAGGAGACGAGGAAAGAGACAAAGTAGGAGGAGGAGACGAAGAAGGAGGAGAGAAAAAGAGTTAATATGAAGGTGAATGAATATGAATGTTGAATATGAATGTCGTATGTGTGTTGTTTGAAAGTTGTTAGTAAAAGAAATGTATAAATTATCATTGTGATTTGTTTAGTGCCATTGGGTGAAAGGAGAGTGTGCGGTTGCGTGACGGACGAATGCTTTTTGCATGTTGATTGCGTGAGCATGTGAAAAAAGTGTTGACCCTGACTTAAGGATAGGCTAGATTTTGATTGAACCCCTGAAATAAGAAAATTGTTTAGATTTTGGTTTGTATACGCTGGTTAAAGATTGGGATTTGTACCTCCTCACAAGAAAAGGGGATAAATTTTGATTTGTACCCCCTCTGACAAGTGTTTTATTTGTATAACTTTATGCAGTTATTTGATTGAATGCTGATTTCTCTTTCAAAATAGTGGTTGTTGCAAGCTCTTGTTTGCTTCATTCATGGTGCTTTGTCTTTTGTCGTAAATAAGCTTGGAATTCGTGTGTTTATTTGTGTGTAGCTTACTTTTCTTTTCTTTGACATTTTTTTTCTTTTTGACAATCTTGTTTCCCCCAGATAGTAAAACTGGATAATTCTGATAAATATTTTGAACAAGCTCAGCGCTTGCAGCTTTCTGGGGAACAAGTAAATTTTGGTTATGGTGGATATTCAGGACAGTCCTATTCTAGACCTCCTAACCCTGGTGAGAGACAAAACTTTGCCCCCACCCCACGTTCTCCTGTTGCTACAGGTAAATCCCATACCAGCAGACAAAAACAACAAAACACACAAGATGTCCCCAAGTATAATCACTGTGGATGTAAGTTCCACTTTGTAAAACAGTGTCCTTATATGAACTCATCATCAGCATCAAATGTGGCTGCAGAGGTTACTGAATCTGAAGTTACATATATGTGTTAGCCCCTAAGGATACTCAGGCCTTCACTTAGGACAATGTTCTATCAATGGATTTCAGGCTTCAGTCCTTAGAGACATTGGTTGTACAACAGCGGGCGTCAGGAAATAATTTGTACTTCCAGATCAGTACCTGGACACTGTCCAGAAGTGCCGTACTTTTGGTGGAAAAATTGAGGAATTCCCCTTAGCCAAATTGCCGGTGAACACTCCCTGTTTTTCAGGTCGTCTAACAGCCTGTGTGATAGAGGACCCTGTGTGTGACCTGATCTTAGGTAACTTGTCAGGTGTATCGAATATACATGGTGGTACAGGTGGTTCTTTCATGCCCTGTCTGGTTAGTACCAGAGCACAAGCTGACAAAGATAAACTACAATCGCCCCTGACAGTCCCAGACCTGACTGTTCTCAACTTAGAACCTCAGGATCTAGCAAAATTACAAAGAAAAGACACTTCTCTTGACAGTCTGTTCAACTTAGCATTGGACGATGTTGAACAAGGTCAGACTGCTCCCTACTACAAGACAGAGACAGATTCTCTTTCGATACGTTCGGAAAGACAATACCTGGTCACAACAGATTGTTGTCCCTCAAACACTGAGGAATACTGTATTACATACAGCTCATGATGCTATTTTTGCTGGACATTGTGGTGTCAAGAGAACATTACGTGTCCTCAACAAATTTTACTGGCCAGGTGTTACAAAAGCCATTAAAACTTATTGTCGCTCATATGACACGTGTCAAAAGAAAAAGAAAAAGAAAAAAATCTAAAAACAAAAACAAAAAAGGAAGATCGAAACTGTGACAGTGACAATGGCAGAAGCACTGATCACAATTTTTTCTCGTGTGGGACTACCAGAAATTTTGTTTTTATGTGAGAATGTGATGATTTATATCAGTCAATTATTTTATGTATGATTGTAAAGACTGATTTTCAATTTCATGTATTTCTTTGACATGATCATTGAATTAATGTTGAATTGATGTTGGATTCATTGAATTTGTATGGTTGTTAGACTGAAACATGAATCAACAATTTGTATGATGAACACAACTATAATTATTTGATTGCTGATGATTGCGTGATTTCATGTGGCGAAGTTTATCGACATTGGAATTATCACTATATGCCATATGTGAATGAGTGTCATACATTATTATGAAATGTCCTATTTTGGTGAATGGTTGTGGTAGATTCTGTGAGAGGCCCTACTTTATTCTTGGGTGTTGTGCTGTGCTGGGCATCTAATTAATTAAGTGGCTTTTGACCGGTGTCATATTTTGGTGGATGTCTTGATTATTGTACATGTTAAACATCCAAGAGTTGATGAATGTATTTGGTTGCAAACATGATTGCTTGTCATTTTGGCACTATTTGATTTCCATGCTTATAGCAGTGGCTATTAAAAAATTGCTGTCACAATTTTTTCCTGGGATGAGGGGTGTCATGTGCGCAGGGTGGTGCATGCACGTATTTTGTGTCGTGTGCATGGGGTGATGTGTGCATGGGGTGATGTATGCATGAGTTTTTTATGTCGCGTGCAAAGGGAATTTTGTGTTAGTCAGTTTCCAAAAAAACCGCCTTGAGAAAGAATCTGGAGCTCCATAAATTAAAGGGGAAAAAAAGGAGAAAAATAAGGAAAGAAGAAGCAGAAGAAGAAAGCAAACAAGAAGGCAAAAAGAAGAAGAGGAAAAAAAGGAGAAGAAGAAGAAGAAGGCGAAGAAAAAGAAGAAAGAGGAGGAGAAGGAGGACAAGAAGAAGAAAGCAAAAAAGAAGTAGAAAAGAATAGAAAAAGGAGAAGGAGAAGAGGAAGGAGAAGAAGGTGAAGAAGGTGAAAAAGAAGGAGAAGAAGAAGAGAAAGTGAATCAGAAGGAGAAAAAAGAAAAAAAAAGAAGAAAAATAAAACAGAAGGTGAAAAAGAAGGATAAGGAGAAGAAGAGGGACAAGAAGAATAAGGAGAAGAGAAGGAGAGGAGGAAGAAGAAGAGGAAGAATGAGAAGAAAGCAAAACAGAGACTTGTAGAGAAGAAAAAGAAGGCAAAGAAGAAGTGGAAGGAGAGGAAAGAGGAGAAGAAAGCGATGAAAAAAAAAAAAAAAGAAGAAGAAGGAGAAGAGGGAGAAGAAGACGAAGAAGGAAGAGATGAAGACGACGAAAAAGGAGAAGGAAAAGAAAGAGGAGCTGGAGACGAAGAAGGAGATGAAGTAAGAGGAGGAGACGGAGAAGGAGGAGAGAAAAAGAGTTAATATGAAGGTGTGTGAATATAAATGTTGAATATGAATGTTGTATGTGTGTTATTTGAAAGTTGTTAGTAAAAAAAAAAAATGTATAATTATCATTGTGATTTGTTTAGTGTCATTGGGTGAAAGGAGAGCGTGCGGTTGCGTGTTGATTGCGTGAGCATGTGTAACAAAGCATGACAAAGTTATTAACTTACCTCAGTTCGGCACGTACGCACGCAAAACCGTCTTCTCTTCTTCCCTCCAGTCGTGGTGAAAACTCGTCAATAATTTCCAACAGTCCGTGTTGACGATAACGAAAATGTTGTCGTACATGTTCAGTAGGTTGTTCAGTCACGAAATATTCGCGGTTGGCACAATTGAATTTTGTGAACGACGTGTCCGTAGCGATCTGCCACATTATTCTGATTTCTAGCTTCGTGCGGAAACGATGTCATGGCGTGCGCAAGGTTGGGTAAGTCTCCCCCTGAGGAGACAAAGTTACGCACCCCTTAAGAATGCGCAATGGGGGCTTAAGTCTTAAGCACTCTTCATAGATCGCAGTATTTTTCCATTGTCGAGGACATAAAGTTGTGCAGTGCATAAATCGCTAAGTATGCCTTGTGCCCTCTTCATAGCAGCAGCTGGTTTTTACAAATCCAATCTGATCATCATATACTAAAGCTGAGAATATGGGTTTAGCAATTTTTAATCAGAGTAAGTCAATGAAATTGGTCTCCAGTTGTTGAGTAGTGTTCTTGGTAGGTCTTTTCTTTTGTGGATGACTGTAATGAGCACTTCTGATTATGAGTATGATAAATGTTCTTTCTTAACAGCTGCACTAATTAAGTCTACTACAATATATTGCAGTTTCATCTAAAAACATTTCAGAAATTCAAACATGAGCCCATCAAGCCAAGGTATTGATCCACTGTTCAGTTCTTTCAAAGTGGCAGTTGCTTCATCATCATCATGTGCCCTGCCGCATGTATCTATCCCTTGTTGCCGCAAGTACATCTTCCACCCTCTCTGTCCTCAGCCACTCTGCAAGTCCATCCAATATTTTCTCCCTGGGTTTACCTGGTGCTCTCTTTTCCTCCAGCTTTCCTGTTGTGACCAGGTGCTCTAATTCCCCTTTCCTCATAAAATGGCCATAAATGTTGCCTGTCTTTTCCTAATCTTCCTTATGAATGATCTTTTTGTGTCTGCCTCCATCAAGACTGTCTTGTTTGTTCTCAACATTTTTCTTAAAAACCACATCTCTGCTGCCTCAATCTTGTTCTGGCTTTGTGTGTTGATTTGTCCATGCTTCACAACCATACAAATTATCGGTTCTATGTAACATTCAAGAACTCTCTTCCTGATATTAATTGATAGGCATTTGTTGGTAAGAATGCTTTTCATCTTCTTGAATGCTGTTTTGGATTGGTCAATTCTGCTGGCTATTTCTGATGTGCATCTGCCGTCTGGTGAGATGATCGTTCCCAGATATTTAAACTTATCAACCTGTCTTCAAGTTGTGCCATTTGTTGTTATTTTGCATGAGGGGATTTCATGTTATTTACTGATTACTATGACTTATGTCTTCTTGCTATTTAGCTCCAACTCTTTATTTTTGCTTTCTATTTCTATAACATTCACAAGGTTTTGTAGGTCCCTTTCATTTTCTACAATTAGCAAGGTGTCATCTCCATAACGAATGTTGTAATCATTTTTCCTCTAACCTTTAATCCAGGGCATTCTTCTAGGTTTCTCATGATGATTTTGCTGTAAAGTGAAAACAAATCTGGTGACAGAACACAACCCTGCCTGACTCTTCCTTTGATATTTTGGAAAGAGCTTATATCGTGTTCTGTTCTCATTGCTGCTGTTTGTTCCCAATACATATTTCTGATTATTCGTAGATCTTTTCCATCAATATGGAATCTTTCTAGTTGGTTGATCAATTCTTCATGTCTTATCCGATCAAAAGCCTTGGTATAATCAACAAAGCATATATTTAAATCCTTATTCAACTGGATTGACCTCTCTATTATAGTTCTTAGGATGTATATGGCATTAATAGTTCCTTCCCCTTCCACAAATCCACGCAGTTCTTCTGATATTTCTCTTTTGATTCTATTCCTTGTTCTCATCATGATTATTCTTAATAGGATTTTTGTTACATGACTCATCAAGCTGATTGTGCAATGGAGTTCACATTCTATAGCCCCTGTTTTCTTTGGATGTGTAATGAAAATTGATTTTGGCTTGTCTTTGGGGATTTTTCCGGTGTGATACATTTCATTTAGGAGGACTTATTTTTTCAATACCAAATTCCTCCAGGGCTTCAATCATCTCTGTAGTAATATTGTCTGGTCCTGGGGCTTTTCCTTGTTTCATCTTTTTCAGTGCTGCTCTAACTTCACCTTTCATTATGGGTGGTCCTTCAATGTTCTTTCTTACAATGTGTTCTTCGTTTCTGTCATCTTCAAAAAGGTCTTTAATGTAATCTCCCCATCTATCTAATATTTTGTCTTTTTCCATGACAAGCATACCATCTTTTGATTTTAAGCAACCAGTTAATGTGCATGTCTTTTTTCCTGTGTACAATCTCTTCAATTCTTCTGTACATACCTTGAAGATCTGTTTTGTGTTGGTCTTCTGTTTCTTTGCACTTTGTTTTCAGCCAAGCTTCCTTAGCTTCATTGCACCTATTCCTGATTTCATTTTATCTTCCTGTATCTTTCCTCTTTTCCCTTTGCCTTCCTCCATTCTTCCATCAAGTCTACAATTTCTTTTGTCATCCAGTTCCTTTTTCTTTTCTATCTACTCTAGGGATTTCTTCACAAGCTTCATTTATCGAGTTTCTCAACTTTGTCCATTGTTCCTCACTGTCACCAACGTCTTCCAGAGCACTGAAGTTGTTTTAACGTGTACGTTAAATTTTTTACAGGTCGTTTCATCTGGTTTTAAGAGTCCAAGATTTAGTTTGATGTTACTTTTGGTCTGTTTTCTTTTCCTTAGTTTCAGCCTAAATCTTCCCATTACAGGATTGTGGTCACCCTTGCAGTCTGCGTCTGGTAGTGTTTTTGCTGTCAGCAAAGAATTTCTAAATCTTTTATTGATCAGGATGTAGTCAATTTGATTTTTGGTATTATGTCCTGGACTCATCCATGTCCATTTTCTTCTGTTAGGCTGCTCAAACCAGGTGTTTCCTACTATGAACTCATTCACCTGTGCCCATTCCACAAGTTTCCCTCCCCTTTCATTTTGTGTGCCAAGGCCATGTAGTCCAACTATATCCTCCACTCTCTCCTGTCCCACGTTAGCATTAAAATATCCCGTTATTATTGCAGCTTCTTGTGATTTACATTGAGCCTTGGCAGTTGCTTCAATGATTGTAATCTTGCTTTCACGTTCTTCTTTTTTGTTTTTCACTTAGTATGGGGACTTCATACTCTTGTAAAAACAAGTCAGTTTTTGTTCTGGTAGTTCATTGGTGATATTTCCTTACTGTGAAGTTTTTCAAAATGTGTGTGTGTGTGTGTGTGTGTGTGTGTGTGTGTGTGTGTGTGTGTGTGTGTGTGTGTGTGTGTGTGTGTGTGTGTGTGTGTGTGGATAATGTTGTATTGATTACAAAGAAACGTCTCCATTAGTTAATCTTAGCTTGGTACTGACCTTTGAATTTGCTCTACTTTTTTTTTAAGATTGAGAAAAAAACATTTTTATCACCTCCTTCAATCTATTTGAGTCTTGCTGTCATCATCACACTCTGTGTTTTTTGTTTTGTTTCGTTTTTGTTTTTGTAGCTGTTGTTGTTGTTGTTGCTTTCTTCTCTTTCAAATATTTCCAGTTTTATTCAAACAGACTTGTTTTTTTCCTGGATGTGTCCATTTTATGGTTCAATACTTAATGCTGAACCATATTCATCAAGTTAAGAGTCTTTTTTCTCAATGCTTTGTTTACTTTTTATCTTTACTTTACCTTTACTTTTATATGATTATATAAAGTACTTTCTTCTTTTATATGTATTTTCCTGAGATCCGATTTCATTTGTTTATCCAAATTAATGTGTTTTGTTAAAAATCGGTCTATTGTCTCATTCATGTTTTTGACAAATGATACGTTTTTCAATAGGCTTTTGTTAAACTTCCAATAACCTGGAGCTCTATCAGAATTTGAACACTTGGTTACCAAGCACACACACATCTATGATCAGAAGAGAGAACAGAGTACATATTACTCTCAAGTACGTTATCAAAGATGTTGTCACTTGAAATAATGTAATCGATTCTTCTAGCGATTAATTTGTTTTTTCTTGATCATAAAAAATCTTTTTCTGTTGTGTTAAACAATTTCCAGGTGTCATTCAGCCTGCAGATATTCCAAAACTGGTTAAATGAAAATACAACATTGTGAGGATGACCCTCTCTACTGATTATACCTAATTCATTACTCTGTGCTGCATTTAAGTCACCACAGACGAGTGTTTGTTCACAGTCTATTCCATTCATAATACCACTGAGCTCATCATAAAATGATAATTTCTCTGAGACACTATTTGGAGTGAAGACACTGAATATGCATGTTATGTATTCCTGTACACATATGGACAGCTAAGATTCTTTCAATTTGCATTTCAATATGCGCTCTTTTAGTTTGCATTTAAACATGCCATTCATAGGAAAAACCCTTTTTAAACAATATGACCTGACCTTTATTGTGACTGATATCAACCTGATAAAATAAGTCCCCTCACCACTCAGTTTCCAAGCATCACACACTGAATATAAGATTCCTGTAAACAAATAATGTCATGAATATTTTCTTTGAAATGTCTAAATATTCCTTTTCTTTTCACTCTATCTCTTATTTCATTAACATCTAATGAAGCGATTTTCAGAGTACCCATTTGACATGAGACTAGTTTTAGTCATTTAGAAATGTGAACAGTCTGTGAAACAGGCCGAATTGTCAAGATTTCAGTCAGCGCAATGTCCATCGCTCCCACACTGATTCGTTCTCATACGTTGCCGTTTCCGGGTGTCTGAGTGGTTACAATGTGCCGCTTGGCCGGTCTCAAAGATTGACTTAACATTGTCTGATGCATATTGGGCTGACCACTGTTTTCTGTTCTTTTTTCCCAGTTGCTCCTTTCTGACGGCTGGTTACAGAGTGTGTGTCACTGTTGACTGACTCACAGATATCATCATCAAAGGATTCACCAACTTCTGATGGAGGATGTGTGGGGGCCATTTCACAGTGAGGGTCTGACTGTGTCCAGGGTGTTTTACACCACCTGCATACTACTTATCTGTCACAGTCTGAGCTGTGGTGATCCAGCTCGAGACAGAAGAGACAAGGGTTTTCTTTGACAGCTTTTGTTATTTGTGATACACACAATCTGTTAAGATGCTTACTTTCATTGCTCTGTGAAGGTAAGGATTAATAACTGTTATGAATAGGAATCTTCTTCCAGTGAAAATCTGGTCAATTTGTGATCAGCATCCCCTGCCCTTTCCACCTTGATTCACGACCGCAACTCAGCCTAACTTTGAGAAGTTGAGTTTCATTTCGCTGTCCGCTACAGAAATCAGTATGTCATTCATCTATACTTTTGTGCTGTGTTTTCTTAGACCTGAATCATCCCACACTATTATCGGGTTTGTACCATATGCGTTTACGGATATGCTGCGTTTTTCTAGATCTGAATCATCTCACAGTATTATCAGGTTTGTACTATATACATTTACGAATATGCCACACATTCTACCTTTTGTCATGAAATACATGCATCCTGCTTAAAGTAGCTGGTAATATGCACCAAAGCCCACGGATTTCCTAGGCCCCAAGAACACTGCCCTGCCAAGAGGTCCTTTCCCCAAAAAAGCAAACCTCCAGCACTGAAGGACACTTGTTGTTACAAATAGAATCAGGATGTTCTTTTCTTTGAGAAAAACTGGCATCATAATTTGTTTCATTTTCAGCAGAAGAGCAAGTATACGTCTGGCAATGATGGCTGGCTATTTTACTAAAATGAAAATCTCAGTAACAGCAATAAAGCAGAGCTTGCAAAAACATGACCGCTCATCACAGGTTTCACTCTCCGAATTGACATTTCTCCTTTATCAACAGGTATAAATTTCCCGTAATCCTGAGTGTGGGGGATGGACACTACAATGTAACGCTCCATGGAACATCTCTAAACTTTGTGGATTCTGATACCCTACCTTAACCCTCTTACTTTCTTACCCTATCCACCAGCTTCCTGCAGGAAGCTGGACAGGGTGAGAAAGTGAAAAGGTTAACTTTTTGCTTGCTGTCATGGTTGTCAATGTGGGTTGCTGGCAATCTGGGTGAGGGAGTCAAAGGGTTAAGTTTGGGTGGCTCAATCTATATATATGTGGATGTCCATATCATCCTGCTATTCCAGGAAGCAGGTCAGACGAGTTCTATATACAATGACATGATCATCACCTGCTTTGGGAGCATAAGGACTTCCTGTGAAGAACCTACATGTTGACAAAGCACTTTGGGAATGTCGTTTTCTGTTTGTCATCAGACAGTTAATTCTGTCAAGTAAACAGTATGGTGCTGTTTGTTTTTGTCTTTTTGTTTCAGTTCTATTACACTACTAATCAGAAGTTACATTACTAATCAGGAGTTACATTACACTATTATTCAGTTACACTTCTAATCAGGAGTTCCATTACAATGCTAATCAGGAGTTCTGTAACATCACTAATCAGTTCTACAACACTACTAAATCAGAAGTCCCACTACATTACAAAGTTAACCCTGTCTTCGTTTTTTTTTCTATTTGTTTGTTTTTCCGTTTTTCTTTAGTTTTGTTTTGTTCTGTTTTGTTTTGTTTAGGTTGGTTTGTTGTTTGTTTTGTTTCTTTCTGTCCCATTTTCTACACACACACACACACACACACACACACACACACACAGAGGCAAACACACACACACACACACACACACACACACACACACACACGCACACACACATACGCACAGGCACAGGCACATTAATGTGGGGAACCAAATTATGAAATGGTCCACCAGCGATTCAACAGTCAAAACAGGTATGAACTTGTTTCACCACAGGGAACATGACCGGCCATTACCAGCAAAACATGTGTGACGGTTACTGTGTGCCAGCCCTGTACTTAGAGGTCTACTGACTGACCCCAACCCATTTAGTGATGTAAGCTGTGGACACGCCACAGACGCTTTGATATACCCTTAGTGTGACAGGCTGTAAATTCCCGCCCATCCCTTCTCGTTCACCTCACTTCCCTCACATTTTATAATGAAACTTTCAAAGGTTACTGCTGATATGTGTGCATGACCAAAGACTTATCCATAAACAGCTGACACAATCTTGCTAACAGTACACAAACACACATACATATATATTACACATGCACAGACACTTATTCCTGGAAGACAGAAGTATGATGATTTTTCTAATATGTACTAGTGTTGATGTACATGTGTGTCTGCAGACAAGCATGTGTGAGACGACACAGACGAAAGAGAACTGTGTGAAATACAAGTAATGGAAAACATCTAACAATCAAAACACCACCATCTAAATCTACGTTTACACACACACACACACACACATACACACACACACACACACACACACACTCACACACGCACACACACACACACGCACACGCACACGCACACGCACACACACACCACACACACACACACACACACATGTCACTAAAAAAGAAATGAAATAGCAATTCTCAACTTTCACAGAAAGAGACCAATAAAAACTGAAAGGTGTTTGCCTTGAGAGCATGCCCACCCTCTCTCCCAATCCCACTTCAAATTTAGAAAAACTTAATTAAGGACAAAACTGAAAAGTACTAGGTCCCTGTAAACCTGTCTTAGATTTAATCCACAGCTAGTAAGAGAGGCAACGCCCCAGTCAATGTCCAATGTCCAACAGCCTGGAATATGTGTAAAAGGGCACGCTTGAGTGCAGAACAAAAGAGCTGGCCAAGCGTTCTAAACACAGGGGAAATAAATGGTCAACGTTTCTGTTGTGGGCTCAAGGTGTGTATCTGGAATGAGGTCAGTTTGGGTGGGTCTGCTGGGCCTGTGTGCGTGGCCATAGACATGCTGAAACGGGTAACTAGATCTGTCGCAATCTTATAAGAAGATTGCTTCACTGTACTACGTGGCTTGCAAGCAGAGCGAGCTAAATAATATTATTGCCTCATTCAACTAGATTCAATTCCATTCTGTGGTGAATTTTGTTATCAGAAAAAAATACAGAAGATAACCAATTCAATGTACCCATTATTCTGAAAGGAGCAGTTTACAAGACAACTAGAAAATGAAAGCTCCCTGGCACACACGCAGGCACAATATTATTTACCAAATATCAGTCCGTAATTCATTTCATTATCGTTTTAAAGTATAATGGTATTAATCCCACAAAACAAGCAAGATTCCATGCTGAGACCATCGCTGAGCTGGAGTTACTCAAATAGCCAATCTGTACATCTTTAATAAGGTGATGTATCTAGCTGGGCCAAAATTAATAAGGTGATATAGTTATGTGGTGTGGCTAGCTGGACTAATATTTAGTAGGGTGATATAGCTATGTGGTGTGGCTAGCTGGACCAATATTTAGTACAGTGATATAGCTATGTGGTGTGGTTAGCTGGACCAATATTTAGAAGGGTGATATAGCTATGTGGTGTGGTTAGCTGGACCAATATTTAGTAGACTGATATAGCTATGTCATGTAGCTAGCAGGACTTTATTTAATAGAGTGATATAACTATATGGCATAGCTAGCTAGGCCAATATTTAGTAGACTGATATAGCTATGTTGGCTGGTACAGTAGTAACTCACTACTGTACAGAGGCATAACTCTTGTCTATCAGCATATGCATAACAATACAAAACAGGATTTGACTTGATTTTCTTCAAACAGGACCTAGCAGTCATAGATTCTACACCATCTGCTCTGCACTACTGCTATAAAAAGAACTATCACTATCATTACTACTTTACTACTCTAATGTGCAACAATGTCATCCAGGCTTTCCACTGTTGAGATCATAATAACTCCTCCACCAATATGCTCTGACCATATGGCAATGAGTAATCATTCATGTTTATGACCATATGTATGTATACGATGTAACGTACGTACACGTCTGGTTAGAGAGAGAGAGGAGAGAGAGAGAGGGAGGGGGAGAGAGAGAGAGAGTATGTGTGTGTGTGTGTGTGTGTGTGTGATGTGTGTGTGTATTCTGGTGTATGTATATGAGAGCAGAGTGCATGAGTGTATGTGTTTCTGTGCATGTGATATTACATATTCCATATTACACTCTGTGTCTTGTGCAGTGAGTGCATATGAGATTGAAATATGATGCTATACAATACTGATTTACAAATTTACAAATTTGTGTTTGTGTTGTTGTTGTTGCTGCTGCTGCTGCTGCTGCTGCTGCTGCTGCTGCTGTTGTTGTTGTTGTTGTTGTTGTGTTGTTGTCGTCGTCATCACCATCATCATCATTATCATTAGCATCATCATCATTATCGGCATCATAATTATCATCATTTACATTTTTATTATCATTATTATTGTTATTATCATTATCATTATCAAGATCATAGATACACTCATTTTTGTGGCTGGAGAAGTCATTTACATTTCATACCAATGTAACAATTAGATACAAAATTATTGAGCATTACTCGGATTCTAGTATTCTGCATTGTAGCAGTTTCTTCTAGGTAGTCATTGCTGAAACTGCTGTAGATCATATGCACACCAGTACACCATAGTGTTGCTGTTGTTACTGTTACTGTTATTGTTTGTTGTTGTTGTGTGTTGTTGGTTGTTAATTATTATATTTTTGGAGTGGAATGAAATGAGCATGTCCTGAAAAGTGCATGTGAACTCCACCAGCTCTTGTGACACCACTGAGCTTTTAACGAAATGTTTTGTTCAGTCTGTGTGACACTTACAAGTGGCCTATTCTTAGTTTACAGGCTCAGAGTCCAAACCAACACAGCAATAGTCTGACAAGTCCACACCAACACACAGCAGTAGTCTGACAAGTCCACATGAAAACACAGCAGTAGTCTGACAAGTCCACATAAACCAGCACACAGCAGTAGTCTGACAAGTCCACTTGAACCAACACACAGCAGTAGTCTGACAAGTCCACACCAGCACACAGCAGTAGTCTGACAAGTCCACATGAACCAACACACAGCAGTAGTCTGACAAGTCCACACCAACACACAGCAGTAGTCTGTCAAGTCCACACCAGCACACAGCAGTAGTCTGACAAGTCCACAAGAACCAACACTCAACAATAGTCTGACAAGTCCACACCAACACACAGCAGTAGTCTGACAAGTCCACACCAACACACAGCAGTAGTCTGACAAGTCCACACCAGCACACAGCAGTAGTCTGACAAGTCCACACCAACACACAGCAGTAGTCTGACAAGTCCACACCAGCACACAGCAGTAGTCTGACAAGTCCACCACCAACACACAGCAGTAGTCTGACAAGTTCACATGAACCAACACACAGCAGTAGTCTGACAAGTCCACATCAACCAACACACAGCAGTAGACTGACAAATCGACATGAACCAACACACAGCAGTAGTCTGACAAGTCCACATGAACCAACACACAGCAGTAGTCTGACAAGTCCACATGAACCAACACACAGTAGTAGACTGACAAGTCCACATGAACCAACACACAGCAGTAGTCTGACAAGTCCACATGAACCAACGTACAGCAGTAGTCTGACAAGTCCACACCTACACACAGTAGTAGTCTGACAAGTCCACACCAACACACAGCAGTAGTCTGACAAGTCCACACCAACACACAGTAGTAGTCTGACAAGTCCACACGAACCAACACACAGCAGTAGTCTGACAAGTCCACACCAACAAGAGCAGTAGTCTGACAAGTCCACACAACACACAGTAGTAGTCTGACAAGTCCACACCAACACACAGCAGTAGTCTGTCAAGTCCACATGAACCAACACACAGCAGTAGTCTGACAAGTCCACATGAACCAACACACAGCAGTAATCTGACAAGTCCACATCAACACACAGCAGCAGTCTGACAAGTCCACATGAACCAACACACAGCAGTAATCTGACAAGTCCACATCAACACACAGCAGCAGTCTGACAAGTCCACATGAACCAACACACAACAGTAGTCTGACAAGTCCACACCAACACATAGCAGTAGTCTATCAAGTCCACATGAACCAACACACAGCAGTAGTCTGACACTAGTGACAGGTAGACACCAACACACAGCAAGAATCTGACAAGTCCACACCAACACACAGCAGTAGTCTGACAAGTCCACACCAACACACAGCAGTAGTCTGACAAGTCCACATGAACCAACACACAGCAGTAGTCTGACAAGTCCACACCAACACACAGCAGTAGTCTGACAAGTTCACATGAACCAACACACAGCAGTAGTCTGACAAGTTCACATGAACCAACACACAGCAGTAGTCTGACAAGTCCACATGAACCAACACACAACAGTAGTCTGACAAGTCCACACCAACACACTGCAGCAGTCCCTCAAGTCCACACCAACATACAGCAGCAATATAACAAGTCCACATGAACCAACACACACCAGCAGTCCCTCAAGTCTACACCAACATACAGCAGCAATATATCAAGTCCACATGAACCAATACACAGCAGCAGTTTCACAAGTCCAAACAACACACGGTAGCAGTCTGAAAAGTCGATACCAATACACAACAATAGTCTGGCAAGTCTGCATGAACCAAGAGCCCAGCACTACAGCAGGATTCTATCTTATTGTATAGTTACAGGCAGAAAAGGGCAAAGTACATGCCACACATTCCAACACTGATTTCTTCTGCTGTACTGCTTGCTGCAAGCATGCACCACCATCAACAGCTGCTACAACCTGACATCTACTAACTGTTTCACACCCTCATCCTATCCACCAGCTTTCTAACCTGAACTCTATTTATCACCCCCTCTCCAGCTTGCTAAGCTGAAGTCTATTAATCACTCCCTCCCCTTATTCACCAGGTTCCTCTTTCACTCCCTTATCCTGTTCATCAGCTTCCAAACTTTTCACTCCCTCACCCTGTCCTTCAGCTTCCAAACTCTTTCACCCACTCCCTTACCCTAGTCACCACTTCACCCTGTCCAACATGTTAACAGCTTCCTAACCCTTTCGCTCCCTCACCCTGTCCAACACGTTAACAGCTTCTTAACTCTTCATAACTCCCTCGTCCTGTCCCCCAGTTTCCGAACTGTTTTATTCCCTCACCCTATCCACTACCTTCTGAACTCTCTCTCTCTCTCAACCTATCCACCAGCTTCCTAATCCTTTCACTCCATCACCCTATCTGCCAGCTTCCTGCATGAAGCTTAGTTCTTTCTACCCGTCTAACTTCAGCCCTTCCATCTGACCACTCTGCAATTCTCTCTTCTCTTGACATTTCTCTTCCTTCCTGTACCACGCGCACAGTGACCCGACACAATCTCAAATCTATTGACCTCTCCACCTTTTCATCTGATGCCTCCCGTCTCCTTTCTGAAAAGTCACATAACCTTGCCGATGAATTCTATACTACTCTCCACCATCTTATGGACACTGATGCTCCAGCCACAACCCGTCTTTTACCTGACCGCCCCCCTACCTCCTGTTCACTCATGAGATTGCCTGTGCAAAAACGTGCCCGCTGCACAGCAGAGCGCCGCTGGCGCAAATCCAAACCCACTGTACACAGGCAACTTTTCCAAGCCTCTAAAACAAAAGTATCCACCCTCATTGCATCTGCAAAAACAAGCTTTTTCCAAACCAAAATCCTGAATGCCTCTTCTTCAAAAGAACTCTATACAACCATGAATCATCTCCTTGGCACACGAAAAGATTTACCTCTCCCAACAAAACACACAAATGAAGAACTCCCATCTATATTCTCCAAGTATTTCACCAACAAAATACCAACTGTTTGTGACAAGCTTGACAGGACACCCTGTCAACCATGCCCACCTGACCCTTCCTTCTCTGGCACACCTCTTACTACTTTTACCCCAGTCTCACAAGAAAAAATTCTAAACGCAATCAGATCCATGTCGTTCAAAACCTGCGAACTGGATCCTCTTCCAGGTCTCTCTACTCCGACTGTCTCCTTACTCTCCTCCCATTCATCACTGACATCATCAACACTTCTTTTCAAACTGGAACTGTCCCAGATTCTTTCAAGTCTGCTATCGTTCACTCTCTCCTCAAGAAACACAATTTAGACCCAAATGAACTGAAAAACTACCGGCCTATCTCTAATCTCTCTTTCTTGTCAAAACTCCTTGAAAAAGTTGTCCTCAACCAGCCGAACTCTCACCTGTCTGCCAACAATCTCCTCAATCCT
The DNA here is from genome assembly GCA_030674185.1 of Monoplex corrugatus. Taxonomy (NCBI): domain Eukaryota; kingdom Metazoa; phylum Mollusca; class Gastropoda; order Littorinimorpha; family Ranellidae; genus Monoplex; species Monoplex corrugatus. Next base: position 17,886,777 of record JAPXFY010000014.1, on the reverse strand, counting down.
TTCCAGTCAGCCTACCGCCAGTGCCATAGCAATGAAACTGCCCTACTACACATTCTCAACGATCTCCTCCTTGCAACTGATACTGGCAAAGTCTCTCTCCTCACACTCCTTGATCTGTCTGCAGCCTTTGATACCATTGATCATGGTATTCTCCTTTCTAGACTCCATCATACTTTTGGCATCTCTGACACTGCTCTCTCCTGGACTACTTTGAAAGGATTCAAGTTAGTGGCCACTTCTGTCAGATTCAACACCAAGCTACTAGAGAGCATAATTTAGTTCAGCCTGTTAGGATGCACCTTGTACCACCCATGTTTCCTCTAGACATATGGAATGTTCATGAATCAACAGTGAACAAACAAGCCCCACACAAACAAAATCTGCAAGAGTTGGAGCAACATGTTCCACAATCTGGTCGGGCAATATCATCCATCCATCTGGAGGATCATTGAAGCCACTGTCCATACTCTCCTCCAGCAGGATGCTGAAGGCAATCAGCCTAGCAAGTACGTGAAGAGATGCTACGTTTGGATGCAGGAGCGGCTTAGAAATCTTTGCTCAGCACAGCATGAAGGTAAAAAGACTGTTGGAGAAGTCTTGTGTGGTGTAGCCTGGAATATTAGGTTGAACAGAGATACCTGAAGGCACAACTTCACTGGCTCCCTGTATCAAAGCGCATACAGTACAAACTAGACACCATGTGCTACAAAAGCCTCAATAATGCAGCCCCCGATTACCTGTCAAGCCTACTTGAGATCTATGTTCCCTCATGTACCCTCCGCTCTGCCTCCGATCCTCTGACTTTTCGCTTTCCACGCACTAAGCTCAATACCTATGGTCCACAAGCCTTCTCTGTTTCTGGTCCACTCTCCTGGAACAAACTTCCTCTCTCAGTCCGTCAGCAACCTACTTTTGTCTCCTTCAAGTCCGCTCTCAAAACTCACCTTTTCTCCTCTGCATAAAATCCTAACCTCACTCAACCCCCCTCTGCAGCCTGTCTCCGCTCGGAGGGGAATCACTTTGTTATAATATATAATTATTATTATTATTATTATTAAGGGCATTTAGAGCGCCTAATCTTTCTGGAAGCCCTAAGCACTTACAAACTGTACAATACACATTACATCGAACATAGAAACATAGGCCTAATATAATTTTCATCATACATGGCGGACCTCTGTCACTCCATCCCACAAGCACATACACACCGTTAATAATATCAAATATTAGTACCTACTCTCTGGCACACACACACATATCCTCCTCCCACCCCGAGACATATCTATAGGCGCACAGCAATAACATACACAGAAGCACGCTAGCGCGCAGACAGCATAGCTCTTTTAGGTTAATAAATTTCAGAGAGGAAAGAGATGCGTTTTCAAGCCAGATTTAAATGACTGAAGACTTGTTTTGTGCCTCAGCGGGTAGGGAAGTGAATTCCATGAGGAAGGGGCTTGAAAAGAAAAGGATCGCTCACCATATGATTTTGTTCGAAAAGTTGGGATTCGAAATAAGCGGGTATCGGCTGAGGTACGAAGATGACGAGATGGAACGTATAGTTGAAGATATTCAGACAGGTAAGAGGGAATAGAATTGTCGAAGTATCTGAAGCACTGAACAGCAATTTTATGTTGGATCCTTTTCAACACAGGTAACCAATGCAAGTCTTGGAGAAGAGGAGAGACATGCTGAAATTTGGAAGACCGAAATACTAGCCGAGCGGCATGGTTCTGTACTTTCTGAAGTTTGTCAAGGAGCTGTTTTGGGGAACCAGACAGAAGGGAATTACAATAGTCAAGACGAGAAAGAACGAAAGCACAAACTAATATTTTAGTAGCTTCGAGAGTAAGGAGATGACGGATGGAACCTATTCTACGAAGTTCAAGGTAACAGACACGACAGATGTTTGAGACATGCTGCTGAAAGTTAAGAGTGTTGTCGATGGTGACACCTAGATTCTTAACTAATTGTATATGATATGCTCTCTATAATTTTCCATTGCTTTTATTTTTGCTTTTATTGCTTTTATTCTTTCTCCCCATTTATAGCCATGCGTGTGTGTGTGTGTGTGTGTGTGCGTGCGTGCGTGCGTGCGTGCGTGCGTGCGTGCATGCGTACGTGCGTGCGTGCGTGCGTGTGTGTCTGTTTCAGCACTTAGATTTGATTTTGTCAAGATTTTGCGCTATATAAATATTGTAATTAAAAAAATGTTCCCGTGACTTTTTTTCTGTGACTTTATTTCCATGAGTTTTTCCCTGTGACTTTTTTCTACAATCTTGTTTACAGCTGCATCCCATTAGTGACCCCAACGACCTCACTGGTTACAACATTAGGTGATACTGATGATAATTATATGAAAATGTCTTTACAATATATTCTTACTATTACTATTAGTGTTAATCATCTTATACAAACTAGGAAACGGAAAATCTGGAAACAAAAACTAAATACACATATCACTGCATTCATGTAAATAATCTAAGGTTATGCCCCTGGCCTTGGCCATTCCACACAATTTACTAACAGAAGGATTTAAAAAAATTTGAATAGAAATATGTAAACACTCAGCCACATAAAAACATACATGAAAACTGGCCTACAGTATGTCAAATTGCCACTAAGCGGTTCACATTTCCTTAGACTTAAAATGCAAATAATATATGTACCCAATCATCAATGCTAATGGAAAATATGTAAGGATTTATGGAAACATATAGGTGAATGGACCAGCAAGGAGGAAAATCAGAAAGGAAGAGAGAACAGAAAGCAAATGAGCAATGCAAAAACAAACAGAATTTCAGAAAAGAGGCAATTCCTAGCACAGAATTTCCAAGAGGTTGGGATATTATTTTTACTGAACAAGCTCCCAGTATCCCAACAGGAGGAACCACACTGTAACAAGCTGTTTGTGGAACAAGTATTTTGTCTGCACAACTGATTTATCCTTTGATTCCCCCACCCTAGCCACCAGCTCTCTGCATTATCAGCCATAACAGCAAAGCAAAAATGACCCTTTTACTCTCTCACCAGTTCCAACAGTTTTCTACATTATCAGCCATGACAGCAAAGCAAACATTTTGCTGCTGGTACGTTGGGTGAGGAAGTCAAAGCATTAACCCTTTGACTCCCACACCCTATCCACCAACTGCGAAAACTTAAGCCTTTGACCCCCTCTCCCTATCCACCCAGTTTCCTGCAGGAAGCTGGTGGATAGAATGAGGGAGTCAAAGGGTTAAGTTTTTTGCTTTACTAGTATGATTAACAAAGCAGGATGCTGGGACATGATGCAGGAGTCAAAGGGTCAAGCAGCCCCGGGTGTTTCTCCATCTACAACAAATGGAAGGGGATATTTACCTGTTTTCTTGTTAAGTGCGCTGGCTTGTTCTTTAGTACAGCTGTGTAGTTTGGATTGGATACGTTGATTTGATTCCAGCCTGCAACAACAACAAAAAATGAACTGTATGCGACTTATCTTTTGACGTCAAGGGTAATTATTCTGGTGGCATTATCTTCATTCAGCAGATAGAGTAAAGGTTGTCCCATACAGAATTACAGATAATAGGGGAATGAGGCAGAAGAGAGTTCAACTTTCCTACCTATTAAAAGCCGGGTTGGCTGGAGGCTGCACATTCTTTTCACACAGCAATATGGTTCAAGCTGTTACTATCAATGTTACCATCTATCCACACACAGCTGAGACAATTTTAAAAAATGCAAAAAAATCTAGAGTCATAAAATGACATTTGAGATATGATAAAACCAACCATTTTTAATTCCTCTCTCCCTCATTAATGCCATAATGGCTTGAAATATAAACTAGTTTAGTAGCTGTGACAAGCCCAATTACAGCTAGCCATACTATGGTCCCCCAACCTCCCCCTCCCATGGGCATGCAGAAATTTCCTCTTTTTTGTCAATCACTCTCATTTCCACCTTGCTCCTCTGCTTTCTGTCATTTCTTCCTATCATTCTCTGCCTTGCTAGTCCATTCACTTGTATATGTTCTATAAAGTCTTACATACTTTCTTTGATGACTGATAATCAGGTATTCATGAATTCAGTACAGTTTCGACTGTAAGGAAATGTGATATACAGAAGCAATTCTAGGTAATTTAGGTCTGTTTTTATATGTTTTAGAGTCTGTGGTAAAGTTCACATTTGTATTCAGGTCTGTTTTTCATTTCAACCCCCCTGGTGATAAATTGGAAGACTGGTAAATGCCAGGGGCATACTCTTACATTATATGCACAAATGCATTGATGTGTGTACTTAATTTTCTTTTCCAGCACCCCCCCCCCCCCCTCCCAGTGAGGTACTGTGTTATTGTTATTGTTATTTAAAGCACAGCTGACTGTGTAGAGCCATATCAGGCCTATAACCGCTTCAAAAAGTACAAAACTTCAACAGGGAAAAAAGAAAAAAAATTATGTACACATGTCAATGCATTCGCGCACATAATCTAATGTCATGCCCCTGGCGCTGACCACTCCATCCAATTTATCGCACAGGAGATTTAAAAAACACACCTGAATACAAATTTAAGCATACCTAGGGACACCAAAACATATAAAAATGGGCAAAAATTACCTAAAATTACTTCCGCATATCTCACCTCCTTAGAGCCAAAAATGCACTGAATACATGTACCCAACCTCTGTTGTCTGCAGATTACTGTAGAACTGTCCAATTTCTTCTTCTGTGCTTTTGGATGTGGGGGCATAAACTTGGATGATATTTAACGGAGCTGGCTTAGTATTTAGCTTTGCCATGACCATTTGGTCACTGATGGTTTTGTGGCTTTTTAAGCATGCTGCATTGTGTTTGTCTAATAATAATAATTAAAAATAGCTTTTGTATAGCGCTACTCTGTTTGATTCATTGCGCTGTGAAATGATAGCTACTCCATTTGAGCCTCCTTTTTCATTTCTACTGAAAACTATTGTATGATCTCTTTTAATGAAAATACCTTCCTTGTTCCATCTGGTCTCACTCAAGCATATTATCATGTTGATCTTATGTTCGTCTTGTTCATCAGCAGTAATTCCAACTTGCCCAATTCTCCCATTGTGCTGATGTTCCACATTCCAACGGTGATGTAATTTCTTTTTGCTTTTGCTTTTTGCCTGATTTTGGATTTTTCTACTTTCATGGTGTGTCAACGAGACTGCTTCCTATTGGTGCAGTCAGGCACATATGTACCACCACCATAGCAGTGTTTCATGGTCACGGACAGTCCCTCCTCAGTAGCCTTTGAGGCCTGTCTATCATTGGGGTCTCAGAAGGTCCAATCCTATAGCCTTTTTGTTTCTTTTGTGTCATCTCACATGGTTCTGGGCAGAAATACAACCCATGGTTTGTCACTGCCTTCTGTAGTGGGAGTGCACATACTGTGCAGAGGCTCCTTTTGATTTCATCTGCCCACAGCATATCTCATTATCTGAAAATATTGGTTGCCTTCTGACTCCATCCGTCTCCTACTTACAAGGACTTTGATGTGATGGTAGAAGTTATTTATAGTATAGGTGCCCTTGACTCGCCTAGACAGACCTGTCACAGGGTTATGAGACCTTCTGAGAAAGTATAGGCACCACATGGACAGCAAAGAAAACAAACAAGAGTCTTGATGGAGGCAGACACAAGTAGATTACTCATAAGGAAGATTAGGAAAAGACAGGCAACATTTATAGGCCATTTTATGAGGAAGGGGGATTTGGAGCACCTGGTCACAACGGGAAAGCTGGAGGGCAAGAGAGCACCGGGTAGACCCAGGGAGAAAATGCTTGACCGACTTGCAGAGTGGCTGGGGACGAGGAGGGTGGGGGAGATGCTAGGGGCAACGAGAGATAGAGCAGATGGAAATCCATGATCGCCAACGCCATGCGGCAGGGCACCTGATGATGATGATGATAGGCACCACCCATACTCCAGCCACCCCTCTGGATCCATCGCTGTTTGGTTTGCGACTGCTTACTGGTTCTTCGCAACTAACCCCCATATCCGAGGGTCATTCCCCTATCCGCCACGTGGGGATGCATCGTTGGGTCAGGGACGGTCACCCAGCTGGGCAGACAACTGTCATGTTAATTTGTAGCCACAGCTTATATAAAAACTTAACTTTTCTTATCTTTCCTGATTTTTTTTACAATTACTCTTATCACAAAACAAACATTTTGACACAAAGCGATACAAGCATAGCCGATTTTTCATAGGAGGCAGTGTTACATGACACAGGAAAAGTCGACTTACAGGTATGTAGGTGTAGAGGAAAAAGACAAGCACACATTTAATTTTAACAAACGACAGAGGTTGTCCAATCCTGAACTCACAGGAGAGCGAGGTGGTTCAGGATTTGAAACAGCTTGGGTAGGCCTACTACCTGGCGGTTATGACTGTAGATTTTCCTGATCTACCTGGTTAAAATAAGTGCAGACCCGCTAGTGTCTGAAACCTCCTTTACGTGTGTAAACACAAACGATTATGTAAATCATATTAGTGTTCAGTAGCTAACAGAAAAAAGAAAACAAGGCAGGCATACCCCTGAAAACGTTGGTTAAAAAAAAAGACTACAAACATCAAAATCCACTTATAGACTGAAGTACACATGGAGAAAATCATTTATATACTGATGGCAGCAGCTGATTATTGCATGTCAAGCCTTATTCAGTTCAATGAGAAAATATGTCAGTTTCTAGAATAAACTTTATGTGTGACCTGTGACCTCCCAATTCACCCAGCTGTGAATGGGGATCTAACCATGTTCGGGGAAAGATACACTCATACAGCAGCAAGGAAGTGAAGATGGGCTTGCCCAGTGAAAATCTGAGCTCTCTACTCCCTTTTTCTATGTTTGCCAGAGTTACGGGACAATCGTTAACGTTCTTTTATGAGAAAATATGCATGACAATGGACTTGAAGAGAAAACAACAGTCACAGTCACACCCAAACTGATGACAAGATTTAACAACAGTCTGTCCTTTGAAAATAACCTGGTACGGTGTATCTGGATAGAAAACATGAACAAGAAAACAAGAACAGTATCAGGCAGCTGCTTGACACAACATTAGAAAGAAAGTAACACTCTATCAGCAGGACATTTCCTTGTATAATATTTCAGAAACAGTCATTGTGGTATCAGGTATCACCACTACAAAAGGTCATATAAACACCATCACTTCTGCTTTTAGCTGCATACTTTATGACAAGAACTGTTAAGTAATACGGATTAAACTAAACGTTTATTCAACCTTCATAAGGGTTGACCTCATGCCAATAGATTTATCAAAGTTATAAAATGAACAAGACAAAACCACGACTGGCATGACCTGAGGAGTCTGTCAGACACAGTTACCTAAGTGCAAAAGACCGACAAATGCTCAACCTGCAGTTTTCTTTTAATCAGTGCTGTTGGTATGACAATAATCTATTTCTGTTGGCAAAGTGGAATCCACTTTCTGTTTCATAGTGTTTACATTGTTTCCATCAGCTTATCACACAATTGTTGTGAAGCCGAAGAAAATAAAATCATATCACAATTCAAGGCATCAGTAACCCTTTGACTTCCACACCCTATCCTGGTGGACAGGGTGAGGGAGTCAAAGGGTTGGTTACGTTTTCGGTTTGCGAGAATGGCTGACAATGATACTGGTGGGCAGGGTGTAGGAGTCAAATGGCTAATCATTAATGGAATACCGGTAAATTTCTAAACATCAAGGAATAAAATGACTCGTTTCACCCCAAAGAAGACAGTGGTCTTAATAACTTAAGTACTGAATGAACTCAATGATCTATTGTCAGTGTGTTAGCATATATACTACTGTCAACAAATCATGTTACAGATAACAAAATATTTTTGTTTCAATCATAGCTGCAAAAATGATTATAATGATGTACAGAAAGATGGTGATGACAGACATGTAAATGATATATCTATATAAGTATATGCAGCTCATAAACAGAACATCTCTCGTTACGCTTTCAAATCATACTGCTGATATAGATTCTAACGTCAATTGCCACATCTTTCTTTCAAATCTTAGGCTATAGCTGATACAGATTATAACGACAATCGTCACTGATTTCATCACCGAGAGGCACACGATCAGCCTCCGGGATACATCTAAGCTTGTATACAATTTGAGAATGTGCTAATCAAAATAAACAGTTAAAACACACTCCAGCCAGTCAGGCAACTGGAAAACATGAGACTTATTAATTGGCTGTGTAGCCTACAGAGAAAGAACAGGATCACAGCATTGCTACGATTGCCGTTCCACGCCCGAAGACGCGTGCTCACATCTACAAATACGCTTGGCCGCGTCGCCATGGACTCGCACCGGCAAACTTAAGCATCCCTCGTGACCTCTGTCTCCCACTAATTTTCTAAACGAAAATAACACTTCAGTCAGTTCACGCAAAGACTTTTTCGAATTGAAGTGATTACGTGAAACTTAAAATCGAAAA
>JAPXFY010000014.1:17843314-17873314 GCA_030674185.1 Monoplex corrugatus | reverse complement strand
TGACTGAAACATTTGTTGCGACTAAATTTGATTCAGCACTTTTCAAAGATTTTATAATATTCACATTAAAAGCCAAAACGTTATCTAACCAAGGGAGATGTTCTGGGGGAGTCATTGTGCATTGTAATGATAAGAAAGTCGTTTTGGCATTTTATTGAGCAAATTCAAATAGAACACGAAAATACAATAGGGCCTAGTGGTTAAACTTGCCAAATACCTGTTTTCCGTAGACAAAGACATACTTTTAATGTGTACATATATCCCTCCATGTGATTCCGTTTATTGGAATAGTCAACAAGGCATATATGGTATCGAAGTACTGCAACAGTGTATTCTAAACATACATGATTTTTGTAATGATTTCATTATGTTAAACGGTGATTTCAATGCAAGAACAACGTGTGAAAATTGTAGCGTCAGTGGTGACAGCAGTGACTTTGGTGTGAATGTCACTGCCAATAAATATTTCCAAGGAATTCGCAGGATAAATGTATCAATACTTTTGGTAATCAACTAATTGAGATATGTAATATGTTTGAATGTATCATACTGAAAAGGCTGTGCGAATCAAACTTTGATGACAGTTGTACGTTAAATGGTTCCTCTGGAACTTGTACCGTAGATTATTTCATTGTATATATTATTTCTCCTGTGTCTATCGACCTCCACCTACCTCTGCCAACAAACTCACCACATCCACGTTTCTCTCTGACTTTGACCAACTGCTTGACCACTACTGCCTCTTACCTGGAAATCTCATCATTCTAGGTGACATCAATGTCCACTATGACAACACTCACCGTTATGACACAAGACATATCATCAACTCTCTGTCCAATCACAATATGACTCAACACATTTCTGAACCAACCCATCAAAAAGGTCACATTCTTGACTGGATCATTTCTCGTGATCACCACAATTCAGCTACTAACAACTGCTTAGTTCTTTCTACCCGTCTAACTTCAGCCCTTCCATCTGACCACTCTGCAATTCTCTGTTCTCTTGACATTTCTCCTCCTTCCCGTACCACGCGCACAGTGACTCGACGCAATCTCAAATCTATCGACCTCTCCACATTTTCATCTGATGCCTCCCGTCTCCTTTCTGAAAAGTCACATAACCTTGCCGATGAATTCTATACTACTCTCCACCATCTTCTGGACACTCATGCTCCAGCCACAACCCGTCTTTTACCTGACCGCCCCCCTACCCCCTGGCTCACTCATGAGATTGCCTGTGCAAAACGTGCCCGCCGCAGAGCAGAGCGCCGCTGGCGCAAACCCAAACTCACTGTACACAGGCAACTTTTCCAAGCCTCTAAAACAAAAGTATCCACCCTCATTGCATCTGCAAAAACAAGCTATTTCCAAACCAAAATCCTGAATGCCTCTTCTTCAAAAGAACTCTTTACAACCATGAATCATCTCCTTGGCACACGAAAAGACTTACCTCTCCCAACAAAACATACAAATGAAGAACTCCCATCTGTATTCTCTAAGTATTTCACCACCAAAATACAAACTCTTCGTGACAGGCTTGACAGGACACCCTGTCAACCATGCCCACCTGACCCTTCCTTCTCTGGCACACCTCTCACTACTTTTACCCCAGTCTCACAAGAAGAAATTTTCAACACAATCAGATCCATGTCGTTCAAAACCTGCGAACTGGATCCTCTTCCGGGTTCTCTCTACTCCGATTGTCTCCCTACTCTCCTCCCATTCATCACTGACATCATCAACACTTCTTTTCAAACTGGAACTGTCCCAGATTCTTTCAAGTCTGCTATTGTTCACCCTCTCCTCAAGAAACACAATTTAGACCCAAATGAACTGAAAAATTACAGGCCTATCTCTAATCTCTCTTTCTTGTCAAAACTCCTTGAAAAGGTCGTCCTCAACCAGCTGAACTCTCACCTGTCTGCCAACAATCTCCTCAATCCTTTCCAGTCAGCCTACCGCCAGTGCCATAGCACTGAAACTGCCCTACTACACATTCTCAACAATCTCCTCCTTGCAACTGATACTGGCAAAGTCTCTCTCCTCACACTCCTTGATCTGTCTGCAGCCTTCGATACCATTGACCATGGTATTCTCCTTTCTAGACTTCATCATACTTTTGGCATCTCTGACATTGCTCTCTCCTTTTTCACTTCGTATTTATCAAACAGAAAACAAACTGTTCTCATCAATGGCACTTACTCTCAACCTGCATACCTGACCTGTGGTGTTCCACAAGGATCTGTCCTTGGCCCTGTTCTTTTCACTCTTTATACCTCCTCCCTGTCCACCATCATCAACTCCCACTCTATAAAACACCACTTCTATGCTGATGACACCCAACTTCAAGATAGTGACTCACCTGATAATATACAGCGCCTGTTGACTCGCACCACTGAGTGTTACTCAGACATTAAGAACTGGATGACACACAATAGACTTCAGCTTAATGACGACAAGACAGAAGCTATCCTCATTGGCACCCGTCAGAAACTTTCTCAGCTGCCTCCTCTTTCTCTCCCATTATGTAACACATCAGTCCCAATTTCTGATTCAGCTAAAAACCTTGGTGTCTGCATTGACTCTACCCTCTCCATGAACAACTTTGTTTCTCAAACTGCCAGATCTTGCTACTATCATCTCCATCGTATAAGCCTTATCAGGAAGTATCTCTCTGTCGAAACAACTGCAAAACTCGTTCTCTCCTTCATAATGTCTCGCATTGACTATTGCAATTCACTCCTGTCTGGTCTTCCTGCCTCCACCATTCACATCCTACAGCGCATTCAAAACAATGCTGTACGCCTTGTACTCAAAAAGAAAAAAGCTGACCACATATCTCCTCTCCTGGCACAACTTCACTGGCTCCCTGTATCAAAGCGCATACAGTACAAACTAGACACCATGTGCTACAAAAGCCTCAATAACGCAGCCCCCGATTACCTGTCAAGCCTACTTGAGATCTATGTTCCCTCACGTACCCTCCGCTCTGCCTCCGATCCTCTGACTTTTCGCTTTCCACGCACTAAGCTCAATACCTATGGTCCACGAGCCTTCTCTGTTTCTGGCCCACTCTCCTGGAACAAACTTCCTCTCTCAGTCCGTCAGCAACCTACTTTTGCCTCCTTCAAGTCCGCTCTCAAAACTCACCTTTTCTCCTCTGCATAAAATCCTAACCTCACTCAACCCCCCTCTGCAGCCTGTCTCCGCTCGGAGGGGAATCACTTTGTTTTAATATATAATTGTATATGATGTGCTCTCTGTGGTTTTCCATTGGTTTTATTCTTGCTTTTATTGCTTTTATTCTTTTCTCCCCATTTGTGGCCATGCATGTGTGTGTGTGTGTGTGTGTGTGTGTGTGTGTGTGTGTGTGTGTGTGTGTGTGTGTGTGTGTGTGTGTGTGTGTGCGTGTGTGCGCGTGCGTGCGTGTGTGCGTGTGTGTCTTTTCGGCGCTTGGATTTGATTTTGTCGAGATTTGCGCTATATAAATATTGTAATTATTATGTATGCATGTGCGTACGTATGTATGTATGTATGTATGTATGTATACGCTTAGATTTATGTATGTATGTATGTATGCATGTATACGCTCAGCTTAGATTTATGTATGTAAGTATGTAAGCATGTATGTATGCATGTATACGCTCATATGTATGTAGGTATGTATGCATGTATACGCTCAGCGCTTAGATTTGATTTTATCAAGATTTTGCGCTATATAAATAAAATATATTATTATTATTATTATTATTATTATTTGCTTTCATCCATGCATATTAAGTCACTTGATGTGAAGAACATGATAGATTCTAATCACCTACCAGTGGTTTTGACTGCTGAAGTCACAAATGGTACTGTTAAACGTGATTTTGGCGTAATACATTCAGAAAATAACGAATTTTGTGATAAATACATTACATAGTGATGTAGATAGTGCTTTGGATATCTTTATACAAGGTCTAAGAGATGCTAGCGCATGTATGTACGAAACGTTTTAACTTAACCAGAATGGTTTGATAAGGAATGCCAGCAAGCGAAAAAGGAAAGTAAGCAGAAACTCATTTATTTCAGGAAAAATAAAAACAAAAGAGAGAATTTTGTATGTGGAAGCAAGAACAAAATACCGACGATTACTAAAGACAAAAGGACAGGTTTTGAGGAAACAAAAAACAGAATCAAGGAAATGAATAATTCATTACAATTTTGGAAAACGCTAAGAAGCATGGGTTGTGGAAAGAAAGACAAAATTAAGAATAATATCAATCATTTCAAAAACGTTTTTCAAAATAATGGAGAAAAAGATGGTGAACATGGTAATATTAAAGTTGACCTAAATGAGGAATCAGACCACATCCTAAACAGAGATGTATCTAAGGATGAGAATAAACGACCTATTCATAAACTTAAAACAGGGAAAGCAAGCAGAATAGACAATGTTTCAGCTGAAATGTTATAAAAAAAAAATTTTTAAAACAGTGATAAAGATCTTCAGATGTTTCTCTCAAAATTATTCAATAAAATATTTAGCCAAGGGATATGTCCTAAAGAGTGGGCAAAAACCATCATTATTCCTATTTACGAGAAAGGGGATCCTGAAATTTCGGATTAGTATAGAGGTATTTCTCTATTAAGCATAATATCAAAATGTTATACTTCAATATTGAACATAAGATTGTACACCTGGTTAGAAAATAATAATTTGATGTCAGAAAGTCAGGCAGAATTTCGTAATAAACATTCAACCATTGATCATACATTCACTTTGTATGTCATCATTCAGAAATGTCTTTGCAAGAAAGGTAGAAAGTGATATGTTGTTTTTGTTGATTTTAAAAAAGCGTTTGATTCTGTCAGTCATGATAAACTTCTGCAATGTATTGTAAATGTGGGAGGAAAAGGGAAATTTCTTGCTGCAATTATGGCTTTGTGCAAGTCACTGTTTTCGTGTATGCGTGTGAACAACGATCTATCAGAGATGTTTGAATGTCCGGTTGGGGTCAGACACGGTCGTGTTCTAAACCCACCATTATTTTCCACATTCGTCAATCAATTAGCAAATCACATGGCCGATAAAGGCAAACATGGTGTTCAGTTACTACCAGGTATTATGGAATTATTCATTTTACTTTTTGCAGATGATGTGGTGTTGTTTTCAACTACACCTAATGGTTTACAGAATCAATTGAATGTTCTATATTCGTGCTGTAACAACATGAAATTAACTGTAAGTATTGATAAAACAAAGATTATGGTGTCTAGGAAAGGGGGTTTCATGGGAAAGCAGGAGAAATGGCTCTTTGGTGGAAACAGATTGGAGGTGGTGAACAGCTATTATTTTGGCTTTCATTTACAACAATGGTAAGTGTCAGAAAAGGCACTACACATTTAGCAACGAAAGGAAAGAAAGCAGTTGTACAGCTTAATATGGCTTTTCAAAAATACAAGGAAATGACAATGGGTACTTTCTTTAAAATATTTCATGCGAAGATACACCCCATACTATTATATGCAGCTGAGATCTGGGGATTAAACAGACTGCAGCACATTGAAAAAGTACATTTAAAGGCATGCAAAAGATTTTTGGGTGAACCTGTAAGGACACCAAAACAAGATGGTATATGCTGATCTGGGAAGATGCCCACTATATATAAATTCCAGTATTTCGTTCTCAAGACATTGGTTTAAACTGTTACAAATGGATGTAGAAAGATGACCGCATAAAGTGTACCGTATGCTACTAGAATTAGATACAAATGGAAAGGATTGTTGGGTATCAGATGTAAGAAAACTCTTGTGCAAGACTTGATTTAACATCGTGTGGATGCAGCAAGGGGTAGCAGATGTAAAAGCATTTTTAAACATCTTTATAAAAAGACTTGTTGACTTGTATATCCAAGGATGGACTGGAGCACTCAGAGATCACGAAAGATACGGGACCTACAGATCTTTCGAAACAATTTTTGAAAAAGAAAAATATATTTCCAACATGGATATGTATTGTTTTAGAGTTGCTATCACTCAATTACGATTCAGTGTACTACCACTCAATACTAATACACATCGTAACAATGAGTATGCTCACAAAAAAGCATGCCCATTTTGCAAGACACAAGTTGAAAACGAGCATCATTTTAATAATAATAATAATAATAATAATTACAATATTTATATAGCGCAAAATCTTGATAAAATCAAATCTAAGCGCTGAAACAGACACATACGCACGCAGGCACACACACGCACGCGCACACACACACACACACACACACACACACACACACACACACACACACACACACACACACACACACACACACACACACACACACACACACACACACACACACGCGCGCGCGCGCGCGCGCGCAGGGACTACAAATAGAGAGAAAGAATAAAAGCAATGGAAAATTATAGAGAGCATATTATATACAATTATATATTACAATGTGATTCCCTCCGAGTGGAGACAGGCTGCAGAGGGGGTTGAAAGTTTCTGACGGGTGCCAATTTTATGTATGAATGCCCAGTAAACAAAGATCTAAGAATGAAAATCCTGAAAGAGTCAGTTAAAATACTACTCGGTACATCACTCAAAGCAATAAGTTCACACCACAGGTACAATGTGTCCAGGTTTGTTTTCCATGCCACTGATAGACGAAAGAAAATAATGAATCTAAATTAATAGAAAAATTAGAATTTGCTGTTCTTCACGTTTTCCTATACCCGCGCTGGCCTCCCAACCATGTATACCATGCTGAGACAGCGTCGGCTGCGCTGGCTGGGCCATGTTTGCCACATGGAAAATGGTCGCATCCCAAAAGACATCCTTTATGGTGAGCTTGCCACAGGGCAGAGAAACACTGGCCGCCCACAGCTGAGATACAAAAGACGTTTGCAAACGTGACATCAAGGCGCTTGAGATCAACACTGAGTCCTGGGAGGACCTCGCAGATGACCGCAACAGCTGGAGAAGCACTCTCAAGAAACAGCTGCGGATTGATGAGGACAAAGTGTCAGCTGCTGCAGCAGAAAAGCGAGCTCGCAGGAAAAGGACGACAGCCAACAGACCAGCATCAGCATATACACATGCGACCGTATCATCAGCATATACACATGCGACATAGCTATACACTGACACAGCTTACAGTCAGTATGATAGATGTTTCTTTCCAGTTTGGGTATACAAGTCTGTGCGTGTGCGAGTATGTAATTATAGCTATTTTTGTCCATTCTATTTGCTTTCAAATATTGACGAGCTGTGTTAACTGTGCAAATGAGAGAATTGATTTTAGTATTTTGCTTGTGTACTATGTTTTGTGCTTTATACAGTAGATAGATGCTATGCCAGTCTGTTGATGAAACATCCAAAATAACAAGACCTGGCGGAGTAGTTGTATTAGTTATGCAATCTACACGGAATTTGATCGTGTCAGCCTAAATGTTTCCTAGTGAACAATAACTCTAAGATGTCATGTTGCATGTGTGTAAAGGAGGCCTGGGTGTGTATGTGCGTGTGCGTGGGCGTGCGTGCGTGCGTGTGTTTGTGTTTGTGTGTGTGTGTGTGTGTGTGTGTGTGTGCGGGTGTGTGTGTGCTGGTGTGTGTGTGCGTTTGTATGTGTGATTGTATGTGTGTATGTGAGTGTGTGTGTGTGCGCGTGTGTATGTGTGCGTTTGTGTGTGTGTGCCTGCGTGTGTGTATGCGCTTGTGCGTGTGTATGTGCGTGTGTGTGTGTGTGTATGCATATGTATGTGGGTGTGAATGCGCGTGTGTGTGTGACTGTGTGTGTGCAGGTGTATATACATGTGTATAACGGTGTGTGTGTATGTGTGTGTGTGTGTGCGCGCGCTTGTGTGTGTGTGTGTGTGTGTGTGTGTGGTGTGTGTGTGACTGTGTGTGTGCAGGTGTATATACATGTGCATAACTCTGTATGTGTGTGTGTGTGTGCGCGCGCGCGCGCGCGCGTGCTGTGTTGTGTGTGTGTGTGTGTGTGTGTGTGTGTGTGTGTGTGTGTGTGTGTGTGTGTGTGTGTGTTAGCACGTCTGGTATGTGTGTTGGGCGTGTGAGAAATTCTACAAGTGATAAGCTAAACATGAACAGACAAAAAAACGTATGGCCCACAGATAAGTAGACAACAGCAGTCTTGTGCACATGACAGAAATGGAGGTGTGTTAGCAGGCATGTTGTGTTTGGGCACACATGCTCGAGATTGTATGTATGTGAATAGTGTATATATGTGAGTAGTGTATATAGAGAAGGAAAGATGGAGGGAATGAAATCGAAAGTACACTAGACACTCGACTGTGATTACTTTTTTCCCCCCAACGAACGGCTCATTTCTTTAGCGGCTGCAGAGAAAATGATATTCTCTGTTCTTTCTGTTAGATGTAGTGTTTACGGTGTGTGCTCATGAGAAGGAGGAGGGACAGACGTTCCTGTTTTGGAACTACAAGATCGGTCGTCTTTCACACTTTCTGGACTTTCAACCAGAACCACCCTAAAAATAATAATAATAATAAAAAAAATATATATAAAAAACACAGAACCTACTCCTTCCACTCCCACTCCTGTTTGGTATCCTTCCCCTGATGATAGTTTTGCCGTTTGAACAAATGGGAGTATGTGAATAATAATAATATATCTGTCTTTACAATTATTATTGGACCTCCACGTTAGTATTGTGTTGTCACAGGTCAAAGTCTCTTGACTGTGTAATGTAATAGAGAGAGAAAAACATTAAAATGTTACCACCACCACCACAATTACTACTACTGCTACTGCAACTACTTCCAATGATAATGACAATAATGCTGTTGTTTGATTATTACAGAAGATTAGTCATTATAATGCTTATGATGATTGCGTCGTTTTATGTACATGAACTGCGTGCGCTGCTCTAAAACGCAGATTTCCTGATAACTAAATATGTTTTTACTTCTTCTTTTTCTGTTTGACTGTGTGCATTGGTATGATGATTTATGTACATTCTTCTTTTCGTCTATTGTGCTGAAATGTGTGTATTTATATACAAGATTGTGGACAAAAGTTATATCTGTTCATATACATGGCAAAGCAATGTGCGTGCGAGAGAAATGGAACCACATACGATTCTTTGGTTGTCTGAAAACGGCTGTACACTACAGGGTAATTTTGGTAAATGCGGTTATTGTTTGTGTGCAGACAAATACTCAAATGAGTGTATTACTATCTAAGATGATAGCGTTTATACATAATGATAAGGACATTTGTGTTCAGATTATGACTAGATAAGCATTGTTAGCGATATGTAGTCGGGGAAAGAACTATACTTCAATACACAAGATTGTTTTAATGACATCGTTTAACCTTTTGCTACAATGTCTAACATAACAATATCGTCCCTGAATTGTCAGGGACTTGGTGATCTTCAAAAACGAAATGTTTTCATTTTTTTAAGAAGAAACCACACAGTATATGCTGTCCACAAGACACTCATTTCAATACAAAGTCAGAAAAATATGCCACGTCAGAATGGGGTTACAAATATTTCTTCGCATCGTACAAGTCTAATGCAAGGGGAGTGGCGATATTGCTTAATAATAACTTTGAATTTAAGGTTAACAAACTAGAAAAAGACGAGAATGCTAACTTTGTTATTATATGTTTGAGTATAATGGAGAAAGATATTTCCTTGATGAATATTTATGGCGCAATCAAAGATAGTCCTTTGTACTATGAAAGAGTAGGAAAAATCCTTAATTATGATCGTCAAAATCTTGTCTTCGTAGGTGACTGGAACCTCGTCCTCGATCCATATTTAGAATATGACAATTACATCAATATTAATGACCCAAAAGCAAAAGAGGTAGTTGAAGATATGATGCTAGAACTAAACTTAACGGATGTATGGATAGAACAAAATCCCCAAGTTAAACGTTATATTTGGCGAAAGACGTCACCCTTAAAGCAAAATAGACTTTTTTCTTCCGTCTGAAAATCTCATTTGAACTTTGAAGACACAGATATCATACCTAGGTATAGATCTGATCACTCAATGTTAACTCTGAAACTAAAATTTGGCAAAGATATAAAACGTAACACATTTTGGAAGTTCAACTGCTCCTTATTGAAAGAAAAACAATATGTAGGAGAAATAAACAATTTGATAGATGAAGTTCTATTAGAATATTCTACCGAACATTATGATACATCTACGCTTGATGATGTTTCCTTCATGGAAATCAATCTCAGTGTCCCAGATAAGTTGTTCATTGATTTTTTGCTCATGAAAATAAGATCTAAAATTATAGTTATTGATGAGAAAAAAGAAAGCAACAGAAAAAGAAAATAGACTGAAAAGGGAACTTGAACAATTGGAAATAAAAAGAAAATAGGACTGAAGCAGACATAAAGCTAATGAACGAACCCCCCCCCCCCCCCCCCCCCCCCCCCCAAGAACTGGTCCAATTGAGAGAAAAGAAAATACATGCAATTATACTAAGATCAAGAGCAAAATGGATTGCTGAAGGGGAAAAACAACGAAATATTTCTGTAACTTAGAAAAACGACACTTCATAAATAAAAGTATGATCAAGCTTATTGATCGAAATAGAGCTCTAATTGATGAATCTAAAAAATAAACGAAGAAGTACATACATTCTATAAACGAGGAGAAATTTAGAAGCATGTGAAATAGAAGATTTAGTAAAAGAACACCCAAAGTTATCCAACGAAGATAGAAACTCACTGGAAGAAGTGGAGGAAGCGGGATTTGCATTAAAAACATGAAGAATGGAAAGAGCCCAGGAACGGATGGATTTGGGGCATAAGTTTACAAATTCTTTTGGAGAAGGCTTGGTCCGTTTGTTGTGAGAGCCTTAAACCAGTCATTTAGAGACAGGGAATTTTCAGCAATCCAACAAGAAGGACTTATAACTTGCATCCCCAAACCTGATAAACTAAGGGAGTATATAAAGAACTGGAGGCCTGTTTCACTTCTTAATGTATTACACAAGATTGGGGCTACATACATAGCCAATAGAATTAAGACGATTCTTCCAAACTGAATTTATGAAGATTAAACAGGTTTTATTGCAAACAGATACATCGGAGACAATATAAGGTTAATTCACGACTTAATTACTCACTTAGATACCAAAAATAAAAAACAAACAAATCACACAAAAAACCTACCCAGACTCTTACTTTGTTTAGACTTTGATATTCAGATTACATACGCAATACATATGTATGGAGAAATGTAGTTTGAAAACAAATGCATAATGGAGAAATACGACTTGAAGGCACAACGGATACATGGAAAATGCAGCTAAAAACATATGGAGAAATGCAATTGGAAAACACAGTTCATACATGAGCAATGTAACTTGAAACAAAATCGCACATGGAGAATACAACTTGAAAACGCAAATCATAATTTAAGTATCGCGCATAATATGTATTCAGCTTGGAAAAGAAATTTCTGGTGTAAACAATCATAATGATCCTTAGGAAAAACGAACATGGATTGTGGTTCGTACAAATGAACCTTCATAACCTTGATATCTTCACAAGATTGCAAGACATGCAGTGCTCTGCTGTACACTGCACATGAAAACCATGAAGACAAGTTAAGATCGCTGCTAGGAAGCGAATGGGATTCATCAAAGAAAAACGCCACTTGAAATATCATCAAAACACTAGTACACATTATCATAGTCCCAGGAGTAAGCAAGATTGAAGATGACAGTGTATTTGTAGCATAAGGAGTCCAATGCTGATATACTTGTTGCAAAACTTCGTTGGCGATTGAGCAAGGTCGTCTCGCATGACGTACACAAAGTAATTAACCTGTAGCACTTGAATACACATGTTCGAAGCAAGCTGAAAAAAAGTACACGAAATAACAAAGTGCGTATCTCTTTGATACGGGAGAGGGTATAGGAAGTCTTGCAAACTTGTAACAGAGCTCAACTGAGGTTTCATCATACCATTTTTTTCGCACATAATTACTTTATCACCAAATGAATGACAATGAAACGAAATATGTAGGTCTCATGAAAAAAATCAAATCACTTGAATTATGTTATTATTGTTAGTACGGTAAATATGAACATGTGAAAAAATTACTGAGAGACATGTGGCCACGACACAACAGACATAAAAATTCTGTTCAAAGAATGAAACAAACATGTATTGACGAGGAAGTGCATATAGTAACTTTCAAGATGTCCATGAAGTGAAGAAACGTAAAATTTTTTTTTAAAAAAAAAAGGTAGAGGACGATAACAACGAGCATGAAATCAAAGAACCAATGAGACAGAAGAGAACAGGGACTGCATGATGTAATATGATACAACGAGACACGTATGAACCCAAGGAGGGAAATGGTATGGTGTGATGTCACATACGAGATGATATCAAATTATACAACAGCATACAAGATGATACCAGATGATGTGAAATAATATAACTGGTACACGATGATAACGTATGATGTATGAGAGGACGACATATGGTATACAATGATATACAGTGATACGCAACAATACGCAATGACATGCAATGATACGCAGTGATATGCAATGATACACGATGATACACGATGTTACCTGGGGATTGCATGAAAACAATGAGTAGATTCAAAATGTGCAGATGACCATTTTATGAATGCAGGATTGAGGAGCGCAGATGAACGCAGGGTACGTAGTATGGAGATGAACGCTTATGAGCATAGGAATGAAATTATGTACCGAAATACGAAAGGATGTGCATAACATCAATGAGCTTTAGAGCGCGAGCAGTCATTCTGAGGACGGTGTGGCTATAGTAACGGCTGTATAATGTAACGAATGAAGACGGACGCAAGGAGGGAAGGTACGGCAGTAGGGCACTGGCCCTTGCAATGGGTTTCCATTGCGATATTGCTCAGAACGGTAGGGAAACGTTGAAAATAACATGTAACAGTTGATTAAATATCTCGGAACATTTAGTCATGAACAATTGACGGTCCGGATTTAAAGGCGGTAAGAACGATAGGACCAGTGAAATGATTGATAGCCGTCATGTAACCGAACATTAACATTTGGAGTCAGACCGTGATGGTTCCTGTATTCTGAAGAATATTTGCCTGCAACAAAACAAACACATTAGTACCACAACATACACAACACAAATAAGAAGGTAGGTCTGTAGACAGTACTATTGCTAGTATCATACATCCTGCTCTATAGATTGAATCACTGCTATTGAGCACAAGAAAATAAGAATTTTTGCATACTTATGGTGTCATTTCTTCAGTAGTAATCATTCACGTCACTGTATGTACTTTTATCAGTTTTTGATTATGTGTGCCAAATCATGTGAATTGAAAAATCCTCTGATCGAAGGATCGACACATATGCACTATTAGGCCCTCAAGCACGGCAATACCGAGGGCGGCACCACAAGTAATACGATACAACTCGCACCACTGAGTGTTACTCGGACATTAAGAACTGGATGACATACAACAAACTTCAGCTTAATGACGACAAGACAGAAGCTATCCTCATTGGCACCCGTCAGAAACTTTCTCAGCTGCCTCCTCTTTCTCTCCCATTATGTAACACATCAGTCCCAATTTCTGATTCAGCTAAAAACCTTGGTGTCTGCATTGACTCTACCCTCTCCATGAACAACTTTGTTTCTCAAACTGCCAGATCTTGCTACTATCACCTCCATCGTATAAGCCTGATCAGGAAGTATCTCTCTGTCGAAACAACTGCAAAACTCGTTCTCTCCTTCATAATGTCTCGCATTGACTATTGCAATTCACTCCTGTCTGGTCTTCCTGCCTCCACCATTCACATCCTACAGCGCATTCAAAACAATGCTGCACGCCTTGTACTCAAAAAAAAAAAAGCTGACCACATATCTCCTCTCCTGGCACAACTTCATTGGCTCCCTGTATCAAAGCGCATACAGTACAAACTAGACACCATGTGCTACAAAAGCCTCAATAACGCAGCCCCCGATTACCTGTCAAGCCTACTTGAGATCTATGTTCCCTCACGTACCCTCCGCTCTGCCTCCGATCCTCTGACTTTTCGCTTTCCACGCACTAAGCTCAATACCTATGGTCCACGAGCCTTCTCTGTTTCTGGTCCACTCTCCTGGAACAAACTTCCTCTCTCAGTCCGTCAGCAACCTACTTTTGTCTCCTTCAAGTCCGCTCTCAAAACTCACCTTTTCTCCTCTGCATAAAATCGTGACCTCACTCAATCCCCTCTGTAGCCTGTCTCCACTCGGAGGGGAATCACATTGTAATATATAATTGTATATAATATGCTCTCTATAATTTTCCATTGCTTTTATTCTTTCTCCCCATTTATAGCCATGCGTGTGCGTGCGTGCGTGCGTGCGTGCGTGCGTGTGCGTGCGTGCGTGTGTGTCTGTTTCAGCGCTTAGATTTGATTTTATCAAGATTTTGCGCTATATAAATAAAATATTGTATTGTATTGTATTGTAAGTCCCTATGGTATATGCCGTTTAGCACGAAGCACAAAGTAGTATGAACAGTAATGACTGGCACCGGACATAATAAGTAACTGGTAAAAGCAGTAGAAGTAAGAAGTAATGTATCAGTTGATCAAGTATTCTTCATCATCCACTGAAAGGAGACTACATAAGGCATCGTAACGTTTATCAAAACAAGGCACAAATGGATCATATGATCCATGCATTGCGCTAAGTATTGGTCAGTAATTAACCTTGAAAATCGAGAGACTGTCACTGGAAACTAAGGAGACACATTAGTATCGAAACTTACACAACAAAACGAAGACGCGGAATCATAAGTGATACGCAATACTCATTGTCGAGACAAGTATCTAAGGTACTGTGACAATTCTAAGAAGACTGTTGGTCATTATAGTAAGATGTAATAGTAGACACACTGAACTGGTTCGTCATTTCTGGTCACAAGGGAAGCATAGTTTTGCATCAAATGTCAGTTCCGCAGTAACGATTAAGCAATGTGGCATCTAACATATTTCAACAAGGCTACATGTGCTTCGTGTGAATTGATGAATCCTCTGTAGAATAGACATATATAGCCATGCGTTGTTGGGTCCTCAAGCACGGCATCCAGTAATAAATGTCTCGCAATACACACCATGAAGTAGAAGTAGGGTTCCAGCCCTATGACATATGTCGTACAATGTGCACAATCAAGTAGGAATGAAGTAAGATCAGTGCCATCCGTATCTGGCCGTCTGACGTATATACAAAACTCACCACTGGAGTAGAAGCAGGGTTTCAGCCCTCTGACATATGTCGTAGGAAACATTATGAAATGGAAGACGAGGCAATACTCAGAGCTGCCAGCGCTTGACTCTTCATCGTTTTGCCACGTAGGACGAAGCATAAATGTAGCATGAGCGGTAGGTAAGATGCTAGTATGTGGCACTGATGCACGAGAACCATGTTAGAAAAACCAGTGTAAGTACGAAGCAATGTGTCATTATGTATCAATAAGCACAGTGAGGCAAGTAAACCACATATCAGTTGTAGCCCATATGATGTGCGATGTGTAACCAAACAATATGACCAACAGAATACAAAACCATGTAGGGGTCGGCAATTGAAACTGAACAGTAAGAGATTGTGAGCAATAAGTCTGTGCTTGAACTAATGGACTTACGAAAAGATGCGTACGTATGACTTGGAAGAATGAAAAGAAAAGCACTGCACACTAGTGCAACTGCAAGTGTCGACATACTGTTAATAGTTGAGTGTATAGCTCACACAGGTGGTTTCAAGTGATAACCGACTAACATGTGAATACCTTCACTCCAAAATTCCCCACACGTTGGTCTACCATAACGACCAACCGTAGAGATGACACAACAATTAATTACGCATTGAATAGCAGGAAGATATGCATGGACTGACGGCACGACGAACCTGACATTGTAGCTCAGAAGTCAAAAAGAACCACGAAGGATCAATTGCATAGCAACCACAATGTATAAACGGTTCCGAGTAATCAAATGACGTGTACACAAGACAAACTAGGCAGGCAAATGGTTGAACAAACACATTATCAGAAGTATCAAGACCACAGCGCGTTCAGTTAGAATACATAACTGTAAGACAAAACATGGAAAATAAACAAGAGTACAACGTCGCTGGATACGGAGGGAAGTAACGATTGTTTAAAATACTGGACATTGGAGAATGGCTGCGCGTTCTGTGTTACACTGACCTGAAGTAACGTGAGAGCGATAGCAATGAGATGGTAGAAGGTTGTATGAAGTTTGGCCTAGGAATGGCTCAGTAATAGCCGTATCATGCTTGGCCAGGAAATTACTAATTTCTCTCAGTATGACTGAATCTGTAGCACACTCAAAAAAGACCGAATTCATCCAAACAAAAAGATACAATACTACCACATGTATGAAGTAGACGAAGGAATACAGCAACGAAATGAAATTCGTACAACCCATCACCAATTGATATGAAAACCTGCAACAAAACCGTTTCTCAGTAGTTGTAATAACAAACGCAGAAATCTACTCGACAACTGGTAATTGTTCGTAATTGTTACCACTGTGGTCTATCCGCCATAGCAGAAGTAAGGGGGCGGCAGAGAGGACGGGGAGAAGGCGAGTGAAGTGGTAGGTAGCTCTCGAAAAGAGAGAGACCATTTCAATGAGCATTGACATTGTTTCATTGAAAAGTGGTAAACTCGAGCTACAGCTATCATGGTCAAGTGAGTAAAGACCTGTGTGTGGACAGGCCTTGCCCATAAGGTCAGAGTATTGAGCGTGTCCTACCCTCTACTACAGTTACACTGACACGGGTGGGAGGGTGGGCAAGGTTTGTTTACCGCCGTGTGCTCCATGTGTGCCGCATCAATTGAGGTAGGTAAAAGGAATATGCAATCTACTATCTCTAGGACTGTCTTTGTCACTAAGTTGTCATATGACGGCAAGCAACCAGCTTACGAACTATTCAAAATGAAGAAACTACGCTCAGAAATGCACAAATGAACAAAGAACGAGACTAGTACTAACTTGGTCAGTAATAAAAATCATCTGTAACTTGTCTCAACACTGTATCCGGCCTAAAAGCATTAATCAATTATAAAAAGGAATCAAGACTGAGAACAACATAGGCTGTAAGTTTACTGTATTGCCGATGTATGTTGCACCACATCTGTATCTTTGTCATTGGCCTGTAGAAAACGCCTTCAGTGAAGCGTGATGAACAGATACTGACTACACACTGCTGAATGTTTTACACTCTTACCAAGGTTCTTCATGGATGGGTAACTGCGTCAAGTAGGTGGTAGTGGCTCTCAGTATTTGAAGTTAACCTTGAATGCCTTACACTTTACAAGCAAATACACAAGCTAGAATTAAAGTCTTCATATACGTGGAGGTAGCAAAGAATAGGACACTTGTTTCTTCGTACGAAGTGTTGTCTATTTCTCTAAAGCTCTCACTTTTCTCGTTGTGTGTTTCTTTTTCGTTATTTCTGTCAACATCTATTCCACATATGTTTCAAAATTTAAAAATCTTATTTATGCTAACGAGTAGGTGAGGGGGATCGACCGCAATCTCCATCATGTATGGCAAGAAGGGGTTTGTGTGTTGTCGTTTATAACAGGTAGATGAATTGGGGATGTTTATAGAGGAGTTGTTTCTCTACTTAGAAGTCACATGCACAACAAGGAGGAATGTGTTATTTTCCCTTTTCATTTATAGAGCGTGGATCAGAACACGCTGGGGCTCTGACCCCACCTATCTTAATTAAGACGACTTTTCGAGAAAGTTCTTCTACCAGTGAATGCATGAAGGAGGGTTGACGTGGACAAACACGGGCCAGACCCTGTCCACTGAAACAATGGACCGCTCTCTTCCATTGTGGCGATCTTTGAATACCAAATATAATTTTTCAATGGGAATCTCTGCAACAGAATTTTTTTTTCTTCTTACAGGCTAGGAAAAAATAACCAAAAACAAGAAAAATACCTAGGACACACAAAAGTTTGGTATATTGTCACAATTAACAAATTAGATTTACGAGCGTTGTGATTTGTATGCAAAATGACCGCTCTGGCGTACCATACAATTCGCGGCCGTGGTGCCACTTGAAGTTGACGTGTAAACGGCTACATCCGCTACCGAGAAAAGCGTAACTCTCATCTTCACGTTACGTTTACCGCGATATACCGATACTATGGTAGAAGCGCGTTCCACGGACATACTATGATCTACGAGCGGGTTGCATTTTTTCACGTTTGGAATAGTGTTTTGGCCGTTTGAATGCAAGTTTGGCAGCAAATATTTGCAGGTAAGCAAGGGCTTATTTTTTGTTTGTTATGATTTTTTTTTAATTGGGATCAATACTGAAGTTCTCATTAATTTGTTTCTTGAACTTGAATGACATGCGGCATTATAGGGATGATCCGTAGCACGTGTGTGTGTGTGTTGTGTGTGTGTGTGTGTGTGTGTGTGTTTGTGTGTGTGTGTGTGTGTAACTGATAATGCATGCTAATGAAGTGTGGACCCTTCCATTGTCAAATTTGCTCTCCAATAGAAGCGTCCAACGCCTGAAAAACTATGGCAAAGCAAGCAAGTCAACATCCCAGGGCAGATCTCCCCGTACAAGAAAACCGGACAGGAGTTAAGAGTATTGTGTTTTCTTGAATATTTCATTCTATAACACAAAGGTTACGTGACCTAGCTCGCCATACAATACTTTTATGTAGTTATCTGTGTGCATCAATGATATAATAATGATCAAAATGTTAAGTACGCATGCTTTTTATGATTTTGACTAATTACTTTGTGTTGATCTTCTGTTTTGTTGTTTTTGTTGTTGGTTTTCTTTATCAATTTGAATTTGAAATGTGATGAAGCTATGTTTCTTAATCAGTTAGATAATTATGGTATCAATTCAGTTTCCCAGCCTCTCTTTTCCTTGTCAATTAAAAACAAAACGGAAAAGAAAAACTTTGATTATTATTCTGGATGATGACTTGTATAAACGTACATGTGTGTGTGTGCGTGTGTGTGTGTGTTTGTGGTGTGGTATGGTGTGGTGGTGGTGGTGGTGGTGGTGGTAGTGGTGGTGGTGTGTGTGTGTGTGTGTGTGTGTGTGTGTGTGTGTGTGTGTGTGTGTGTGTGTGTGTGTGTGTGTGTGTGTGTGTGTGTGTGTGTGTGTGTAAAGTATAACATTGTAAAGTCTATATCACTGTATTTCATTGAACATTTAAAATGCACTCCATCTCCACGCCTCCCATTAAACTGACCATTTTTGTTTATCAACAGGGCAATAAAGTGTTATGTATTCCGTGTGATATAACAGCTTTTGTTTATCAACAGGGCAATAAAGTGTTATGTATTTTGTGTGATGTAACAGCTTTTGTTTATCAACAAGGAAATAAAGTTCTGTATTCCGTGTGATGTAACAGCTTTTGTTTATCAACAAGGAAATAAAGTGTTCTGTATTCCGTGTGATGTAACAGCTTTCGTTCGTCTTATTTTGCAGCCGAATGTATAGCAAACTGCGTCATTTGCAAAGAATCCCTTGACAATGGTCAACCAACAGTGAAATTAGGTGAGACTGGATGTAAGATTGTCAATCGGTGCAGCACACAGCGTGATGTTAACATTGTGACTGTTGAAGGACAGAAATTACATAGAAAATGCCGGCTTGACTATACAAATGCCAAAGCAATAAGGATATGTCTAGAGAAGAAACAAAGCGCCTGTAGAGACGATCCTTTCAGCCTGCCAATGATCCAAGGATTCACTATTTTGTGGTACCACTGCTGATGTCAGTACTCACAGAAAAGGACATGAAGCCTTCCAAGAGAAAACCAAACCACACGAGGGATTTCAGGCAGCTATCCTAGGTGTTTGCAAGGAATGAGATGACAGCTGGGCAAAAACAGTATCTGACAGAATTCAGTCAACATGTTGGGAAGACCTCATTGCATGGGATGCTGTGTACCATGATGCCTTCAGTGTCAGCTTCAGAACACACAGAAACAGTTCTGATTGATTTACCGATGCAAAGAAAACAAAACCAGCTACTTTCTATGAAGATCCTCAACAGGCTAGGAAGGAAGTTTTTCTAAAAGTCTGCCAATATTTGGACGAGAATGATGATTGTCACATTGTCTGATCTTGTATCAAAAGTGCAGGAGTTTTGCGGGGATGGAGTTGGTGCATACACTACAAAACATATGAAAAACAAACTTATTGAACATTTTGGGTTAGATATATTAATATCAAGCAGAGGCAAAAAGATTTCTATGGTAACTCTTAGAACAGACAGCACTTTGACACCCCACAGACAGAAGATTCAGATGCAAAGAAGAACAACAAAAACAAAACAAAACAATAACAAAAACTGAACCTAATACGAAACTGCCACAAAATCGATTGAAAGTGATATAAAAGGAGTTTTGCTATCAAGGATGTGTATCCAGGATCGGATAAGATCAAGTCTTTGTTTCAGGGAACTTAAATTTTGTCCCTGACTCACTCCAGTTGTTCCTGAAAACAATCTTCTGTGGAATTGAGAACGATCTGAAAATAGCTGCCATAGACCAAGCCATCATACAAGCTGCAAGACCCAAAATGCTCCTGGCTCCTTTGCAAGTTGGCCTAGCTGTTCAAATGTACCACCAGTTTGCATCTCAGTTTTTAACTAACATCCTGTTCCAGCTTGGATTCTGTATATCGCATTCTGAAGTAAAGAAGTTTAAAGTATCTGCAGCACTGACCCAGGGAACAGACATTCCCGGCATCACAAAAGGTCACATTATACAGTATGTTGCTGATAATGTTGATCACAATGTGTGCACTCTTGATGGGTACAATTGCTGTCATTACCCCCAGGTACTAGAAGGCAACAAGCAATTCGAAGAATATCTGGAACACTTGAAGATGTCACAGCAGTTAGGAAGATCAACACCCATTTTTACAACCTTCCTAGACAGGACTTTGATTGTTTCAGATACACTCAGTTGCATGATTTCTATTGTGAGGATCCCCAGTCAACACAGGGCCTTCTGTGGAAGTTATCCTGGCCTTTGCGTTCACCAAGACCAGGGTGATCAGGTTTCATGAAGTCGTTGAGCCGAGGAGAACATCCTGGGTAGTCATCTATGTTCTGCCTTCTGATGATTGATCTCAATCCAAGTAGTATGAGGTGCATTTACTCTCCTTTGCAGTTTGTGTATGCTGAAGCCAGATGTCTTGGAATCAAGCCTGTGCTGACGTTTGACCAAACACTTTGATAGAAGTCTCAGCTGATCGTCCAGAAAGAGCCTGAAGATAGCGACCTGAAATCAGTTGTTCTCCATCTGGGAGGCTTTCACACTCAAATGAATTTCCATGGCTGTATAGGCAGGATCAAGTGGGGATCTGGACTACAGCAAGTGCTTAAAGTTGTGTATGCGCCCAATACTGTTGGACACATGCTGATTGGAAAAGCAATGGCAAGGGCTTTCAGAGGTCACATTCTGGTTGATGCTGCTCTGAATGCTATGATTACAGCTATATCATTTGTTGTGTACCTTCCAGTCTCACCAGCTTTCATTACAGACGAACATTTATCAGAAAGGGATGCCATGGCTCAAACAGACGCTCAGCAGTACAAGTCTGACGAGTTATTACACACGACACAGCGTGAATGTTATCAACTTGATTCAAGGTGAGACGCTATCAGTTACCAGAGAAGTATTGGACAGATTGGAAAAGGAGGTGTTGTTGGAACTACAGTCAATTTCAATGCTGACATGGTTTTATCATCAGAAAAGGGATAATTCCCGACAAACCATGCGAACAAGCAAGAGATTTATCATTGTGCTTAGTGATATGCTTCTAGCAAATGGACATCCAACACTTCACAGCCAAAATGATGCAGATTTCCTGATTGTTGAGACTTCCATCAGACGTGCAACTGATCATCCTCCTGTGGTCATTGGAGAAGACACCGATCTCCTGGTTTTGCTCTGCCACCATATTAGCTCAGACCAGATTCAAAGTCTAAGAGCAAAACAAAAAAACAAAACAAAAACAAAAAAACAGCGAGTACGGGATACTTAGTGACTACAGCAGGCCCTTGGAGAGGAGATTTGCCAGACATTACTTTTTGTGCATGCCATCACAGGATGTGATACAACCTCAGTGTTGTTTGGAGTGGGAAAAGGCACAGCCACACAAAGGAAGCTGAAGGCAGATAACGTCTTTCACGAAGATGCTGGCGTGTTTTCCAAATGCACAGCCACAGTGGAAGAGGTGGTGTCTGTAGGTGAGAAAGTCATCATCTCCATGTATAACGGAAACCGCATCGATGCACTGGATGAACTACATTATTAGAAGTTTACAGAGAAAGTGGCTTTAAGCACCAGCTTTGTACAAGTCCATTATCTACCACCAACCAGTGATGCTTGCAAATATCATAGTATGCAGGCACACCTTCAAGTCTAGCAATGGATGCACCGGGACCTCAACCTAAATCCAGAGGACTGGGGATGGCGTGTAAATGACGACCCCTGAGCCTTGCATGGCTGATCTGCCTCCTGCTCCAGACTCATTTCTTCAAATCATCAGATGCAGCTGTAGGACACACTGTGATTCAGGGAGATGTAACTGTAAAAAACATTGACAGGCCTGATCCACTGTTTATGGTAACTGCCGTGGTGTTACTTGTACAAATTCTTTTGTGACATTGCTGGAGGAGGCGACCGAGGAATACTAGGACAAACAGACCTTACGCATGCTGATTCATGACTGGCACACAAAAACAAGACGTTCTCTACTGTAATATTTGCTATACATCTGTTTTGATGACAGATTTGAACGTAATTTTTCAAAACCTTTCCAACGAGGTGTAACTTCTATATATTTCCATAAATATTTCTAAAGTCGGTGATTTGTACAAGGTATTGCGTAATGTGACCCAATTTTCAGGTAGTAGGATAGTGACCTATGTGTCCTAGGGTTGATTTTAAGATTCTAAAAACCATGTAGACTAACATTCAGCAAAAAAGAATTTTTGTTGCAGTGATTTCCATATTTTCGATATATTTTATTATTTTCGGTAGCCTACTTGAGGGGTTGTACGTTGATTAATCCTAAGCTTTCACTACAGGTTAGTCCGTCTGCCTTGTCAGACATTGTCAACATCTCGGTTCAGACTGAAGTACATGTATGGGCTTGTTTCTACATGAGTCATTTCTGCGATAGTAATATTAAAAAGACAGCCCTAGAGCGTGTTGTAACAAAGGATAGAAACAGAATGAACCAATAATATTTCATTTGATTTTATTGTTAGGATCTTGAATAGACAGAACATTCTGAGTCTCCATAGTGGAGTACGTTCATCACGCAATTGTAATATATTGCATCGTATTTTTCATCACAATTTGATATCTATGAAGGGTGAAGGTCATTCGCCGAGCAGGTTGGAGTGACACTCAGCTCCGATGTTTTTGACTGGGTTTGGAGTGTTTTTGTGACTGCCTGTGCTTGATTTTTGAGGTGCAACTGTGTGATGTATTGTGCTACAGAGTGGGGGGGTTTCTGCCCCTCCATGTCAGTGAAACTTTTTGTGTTTTGGTTTTTTGTTTTTGCTAGGGCATATTCGCTAGGCAGCCATTTTTTTTCACCGACGCTCCCTGATCGTGGTTTGCGCCGTGACCCAGTTAGACCCGGTTGCTGTGACCTCGCTCGGTCTTGTGTGGTTGTGAGCGATACTTGTGCAGCTGGGCGCCAACAGTACACGCGTACCCAACTTCTCGCCGCTTCGCCAGCCCGACTGACTGCTGATGTCACCGCTGGGCTTCGCTTGTTGGGACTTGGACGGTGTTTGCCCCGGAAACGCCAGCGTCGAAGACGTAAACAAACTTCTGGCCCCCATCCACCCAGGGTTCGTTCTTTCCGTGGCATCGCATCCTACCTAAATGACACTCTCACCAGCGAAAAGGTGACCTCATTTCAATCCACTGACAGTTTCACAGTGTGCCTGTTTAATGCTCAGTCTGTGTGTCCGCACAACAAAGCTGACTACATTGCTGACTATGTTTTTGAACATGATTTTGATTTAGTTTTTCTTACAGAAACGTGGTTAAAAGCACGAGGCCATGAACCAAAAATTAAACAGCTAACTCCTCCTGGTTACAAAATTAAATCTTTTCCTCGTTTTTCTCTTGGTGGAGGCATTGCTGTTTTGTATAGGGATGTTTTAGAGTCATCTCTTTCTTTCAGTCAGGACTTACCCTTTCAACATTTCTCTTTTGAATCTGTAGAAGTTGTCCTCAACACCCCAGATCAGACTGTCAATTTCTCATGCCTCTACCGCCCTCCCCATAGTAGTACAAACAACTTGACTGACAGCATGTTCCACCCAGAATTTGAATCTCTGCTTGATTTTTACTCTCTCAGAAAAGGCAAACTAATCGTTTTAGGTGATTTTAATTTTCATTTTGACAATAAAAATTCTCCTCACATCAAGCGCCTTTCTCTCTCTCTGGCCAACCACTCACTTTCCCAATCCGTGAACGAGCCGACACACAAGAAAGGGCATATCCTCGATTGGGTTATCGCCTGTGACTCTGACAAGCTGCTAACTTCAACTACAATTACAAACAAACTCTCTTCCGATCACTTTGCTGTTCATGCCATTCTTAATCTTTCAAAACATCAGAGAAATAAACGTTCCGTAATTCGTAGAAATTTTAAATCTATTGACATAAATGTCTTCACCACTGAAGCAGTCAACCTTCTTTCTTCCGTCAATGATTCCACTGACCCTGCCAGTTTATATACATCTGTTCTTCGTCAGCTACTTGATAAACATGCCCCTCCTTCTACCCGTGTTTTGCCAGACCGCCCTTGTGCCCCTTGGAACACACCTGAACTTCGTGACCTTAAACGTGCAGGTCGTAGGGCCGAGCGTAAATGGCGATCTTCAAAACTTGAAATCCACCGTCAAATTTTCCAGTCTTTTCGGAATAGGTTCACCAATCTCCTCGCTGAAACAAAGATCCATTATTTCTCCTCAAAGATTCTTGAAGCTAAATCCACAAAAATTCTTTTTGCCACCGTTTCCGATTTACTTGGAACCGACAAATCAAGTCCTCTGCCGTCAAACATTACTCTCGATGCTCTTCCCTCTGCTTTTTCCAAATTTTTCTCTTCCAAAATTCTTGATCTGCGAACAAAACTTGATTCAACTCCTTTTCAGTCTACGCTCCCAGATCCTCCATTCACGGGCACCTCTCTCTATTCTTTCTGCCCAGTGTCTGAAATACAAGTTTCAACCATCCTCAAGCAAATGTGTTTCAAATCGTGTGAACTTGACCCAATTCCAGCCTCTCTTTTCTCACAGATATACCCTCAACTTCTGCCGTTAATCACATCTATTATCAATTCATCCTTGACCTCTGGAGTTTTTCCATCTGAGTACAAAACTGCTCTTGTTCGACCACTCCTCAAGAAAAGCAACCTCAATCCTAACATCCTTAAAAATTACAGACCCGTTTCAAATCTTCCATTTCTGTCTAAGCTCCTTGAGAAAGTAGTACTACAACAATTGAATGATCATTTATCTCTAAACAATCTTAACTACCCTCATCAATCAGCCTACCGGGTAAATCACAGCACAGAAACAGCTCTTGTTCATATAGTAGATGATCTTCTTCTTGCTTCTGATGCTGGTAAAATCTCTCTGCTTACACTCCTTGATCTGTCTGCCGCTTTTGATACCATCGATCACTCAATACTACTCTATCGCCTTGAGCACACTTTCGGCATTCACGGTACCACCCTGTCTTGGTTCTCCTCCTATCTGTCTGATCGCTTTCAATCAGTCCTTATTAACGGGATTAAGTCCGATCCAGTTAAGCTTTCTTGTGGAGTTCCTCAGGGCTCTGTACTCGGGCCTGTCCTGTTTACCCTCTATACTTTTCCTCTTGCCAATATCATTAATCAGCATGAAATGAAACACCATTTTTATGCTGATGATACCCAACTCTACAATAGCACTAGCCCTGAAAACCTTAGTTCTCTTCTGTCGGAAGTCTCCAGCTGTTACACTGACATCCAAAATTGGATGACCCAAAATAAATTACAGTTAAACGGAGATAAAACTGAAGCCATGCTTGTAGGCACCAAAAATAAACTAGATGCTGTTTCAATCAATAACATTCAACTCGGAGACAACACCATCCCTCTTTCGAACTCTGTCAAAAACCTTGGTGTGATTCTTGATAAATCTCTTTGTATGCAGAAATTTACCACCCAGACCTGTCAATCATGCTACCCTCAGATTCGACGCATTGGCTGCATTCGCCGATTCCTTTCAACCGATGCTGCATCTAAACTAGTAACTTCCCTTGTTCTGTCACGCCTGGACTACTGCAATGCTCTTTTATCTGGCCTACCAGCTTCTCGTCTCCTTTGCCTGCAACGCTTACAAAATACAGCTGCCCGCCTCGTCCTTAGAAAGAAAAAAATTGATCATGTTAGTCCCCTCCTTTGGTCTCTGCATTGGCTTCCTGTCGCTGATAGAATCAAATACAAAATAGACACCTTATGCTATAAATCTACTCATCATTCTGCTCCATCCTATCTCTGCGACAAGATCAAAATTCGTACATCAGCTCGCACCTTGCGCTCTTCCTCTGATACTCTTACCCTACAAATTCCCAAGGTTAGACTCTTAACCGTTGGTCAGCGCTCTTTTTCTGTCTCAGGACCAGCTGCGTGGAACAATCTTCCCCTATCGCTCCGGACCACATCTACTCTTTCCGCATTTAAGTCAGGTTTGAAAACTCACCTCTTTCCACGTCAATGAATTTCTGAGGCCTTTTTCGCCGTTTTTTACTGCTATTTTTCCATTGTTCATAATTTCAGCATTGTATGGACATTTATGCCTATTTTTGACTTAATTGATTGTTTTACAAATGTTCATCTTTGAGTGCGATCCTGCGTGTGATTGGTGAGTGAGCGCGCTTTGATTTGATTTACCAAGATTTAGCGCGATATAAATATTGTAATTATTATTATTATTATTATTATCTACACCATCTAGAAAAGCTGTTCTCCCTACGTAAAGCACGTTGCTGTTGAAAAAAAAAAAGTATATGTATTTGTGTGTGTGTAGGTATTCATATGTATGTATAAAAACAAAAACAAAATCACAACTATCAGAGATAAATTCAGTTCAACTTCATCTCATGTGCCTATTGTTGAATCCAGTTTTCAGGGCCAGCCTCTCACTCACTTCTCCCCTGTCAATGAAGAAGTTGTTAAACGCACAATTCTTGCCTCTTCTGTCAAAACCTGTGAACTCGATCCGTTTCCATCTCATGTGCTCCTTGATTCTCTGGATATTCTTTTGCCTGTCATTACCAAGATCATCAACAACTCTCTGATTTCTGGTACTTTTCCTGATCCATACAAGTCTTCTTTGGTCAAACCACTATTAAAGAAAGCTTCTCTTGACCCAAATGATATGAAAAATTACCGTCCAGTTTCGAATCTCCCTTTCCTGTCCAAACTGCTAGAAAGAATTGTCCTCACTCAGCTCAATGAACACCTGTCTCACAACAATCTTCTCAGTCCCCTTCAGTCAGCGTACAGACCACATCACAGCACTGAAACAGCGCTGCTGAGAATCTTGAACGATCTTTTGACAGGTCTAGATAACGGCAACATGTTCATTCTCACACTCCTTGATTTATCTGCTGCGTTTGACACCATAGACCACGATGTTCTTCTAGACAGGCTACAAAACACTTTTGGTATTTCAGCCTCTGCACTCTCATGGTTTCAGTCTTATCTCACAGAGAGAACAGAAACAATTTCCGTAAATGGCAACCACTCTCTTCCTTCAAACATTCAGTATGGCGTTCCCCAGGGATCTGTGCTTGGACCGGTTTTGTTCATCTTGTACACCCAACCGCTTTTTGATGTGATCAGAAAACATTCGGTCAATCATCACGCTTTTGCTGATGATAATCAGCTTTACAAAGAAACGCATCCTCGTGACATCGATTCTTGTACTGATTCTATCCAAAACTGTACTGAAGATGTAAAGATATGGATGAATGAAAACAAACTGCAGTTAAACGACAGTAAAACAGAAGCTATTATCATTTCTTCTGGCAGACAATCTGTAAACAGCACTTTACCTTCTTCTCTTCGCATTGGACAATCTGATGTCAATTTCATTTCCTCAGTGAAAAATCTAGGTGTCACTCTTGATTGCAATCTTTCCATGAAGCAGCATGTAAATAATATTTGCAAAGCCGCATATCTCCAACTCCGGAAAATCAGTTCCATTCGGCATCTTCTCACTACTCAGGCAGCACAAACCCTGGTTTGTTCTTTGGTACTGTCAAGACTTGATTACTGTAATTCCCTCCTTGTTGGCTGTCCACACTACTTGATCCAAAAACTACAGAAAGTCCAAAATGCGGCAGCTAGACTGGTCTGTAGGGCTAAAAGGAGAGATCATATTACACCACTTCTGCAGTCTCTTCACTGGTTACCAGTATCTGCACGGATACAATACAAAATAGCTACTCTGACTTTCTCGTCTCTTATAGGCACAGCTCCCCCTTATGTTTCAGAAATGATTTCAACATACCTGCCATCACGACAGCTCCGATCAAGTTCTGACACCCGTTTGCTAATTGTACCTCGTGTAAAAACTCAGTCGTTTGGTGAACGCTCTTTCTCTTTCTCAGCTCCTCTCTTTTGGAACAGTCTCCCATATGACCTTCGCCATGCTCCTTCTCTCACATCTTTCAAAACCGGTCTCAAGACCTACCTGTTCAAAAATGCTTTTGAGACAACACTCCATATTCACTCTTGATTCTATCATTCCTCCTTATCCCATTGTTGAAGAGGGTGCATGCTGTGTGTGTGTGTGTGTGTGTGTGTGTGTGTGTGTGTGTGTGTGTGTGTGTGTGTGTGGGTGTTTTGTTGTCATGCATAGTTCTGTTTTCCTTTCCATATTTGTGTGTAGTGATGTGGTATGAGATGTGTTATTATGTTATCATGTGGTATTATGCGGTATGATGTGTTTTGCAGTATGAAGTGTGACATATCTGTCCATATGTCTTATGTTATATGTGTACACTATTTGTGGCTGTTCTGTGCGTTTATTATGTGAAGCGCCTTGTGCTCCCTCCTTGTGAGGGAGGAAGGCGCTCAACAAATGTCCAATATTATTATTATTATTATTATTATATGTAAATGTATATGTTCTGTATCGAAATATATAATATGTGTTTGTTTGAATGAAATATGTATGGAATTGTCAAAACCCAGATTCCCTGCCCCATTCCATCCACGTGTTTGTTTTGTGACCTAAGGCTGATGTACATTAAACAATTCTGAGTTCTGAGTGCTCTCTCCCTCTCTCTCTCTCTATATATATATATATATATCTTTCGCTCTCTCTCTCTCTTTCGCTCTCTCTTACTCTCTCTTTTGCTCTTTTCTCTCTCTCTCTTCCTCTCCCTCTCTTTGTCTCTTTTCACAGAAAGATACACACATATTTTGTTTGGTTGGTTGGTTGGTTGGTTGGCTGTGAAGTTGGCAAATTCGAGCAACACTCACTATGACACATCCGTGAAATGAATGAGACTCGACTGAGCCGGTTGGGACTGAAAATCCTACCAGCTGTCAATGTTTTGCGAAGTGCTTCTGTCATTAATAGTCTTATAGCTATACACAGGTGATTTGTCACGATGATATAGTTCTATTCTGGCCAGTGATCAGAGTAAACTGTTTTTCGTTCTTTACTTCTTCTGTTTTAACAAGTTGTATCTTCACTAAAATTGTTAATTAGCTGGCTTGTCGCGTGTGTTCCATTATCATTATGCTTTTTAATGGCTGGTAGCATATGCTTTGTTGACTATACCAAGGCTTTCGATCGAGTACGACATGAAGAATTGATCAACCAATTGGAGAGACTCAATGTTGATGGAAAAGATCTACGAAT
>JAPXFY010000014.1:17810814-17838314 GCA_030674185.1 Monoplex corrugatus | reverse complement strand
ATACGTATGTTCAAGAGTCTGTAAGCCCTGTGAGCGTTTAGAGAGACATAAAAATACACAGATGCACACCCACCAAAGAGCAGGCCCAAGTAGCTCAGTCGGTTTGAGCAGCGGATTCACATGCTAATGGTTGTGGGCTCGAATCCTGGGGTGCGCTACACTAAAACTGGCCTTCTCACCGTCCCATTTAACATCACTGTTGTTCTGTGGTGTCAGTACAGACTTAGATAGGTCCCACTCCCTACACTTCCCTGGGATGGTTGTCCCCGTCGGCCATATCACCTGAGGTGGGTGTCGGCGTAAAAACTGAACCAAATCAGTCAGCAAAAAAAAAAACCCCACGGAATAATAATTAATAATAATAATAATTACAATATTTATATAGCGCAAAATCTCGATAAAAATCAAATCTAAGCGCTGAACTTACACTTACGCACGCGCGCACACACACGCACACACACACGCACACATGGCTATAAATGGGGAAAAAGAATAAAAGCAATGGAAAATTATAGAGAGCATATTATATACAAATATATAATACAATGTGATTCCCCTCCGAGTGGAGACAGGCTACAGAGGGGGGATGAGTGAGGTCAGGATTTTAAGCAGAGGAGAAAAGGTGAGTTTTGAGAGCGGACTTGAAGGAGACAAAAGTAGGTTGCTGACGGACAGAGAGAGGAAGTTTGTTCCAGGAAAGTGGACCAGAAACAGAGAAGGCTCGTGGACCATAGGTATTGAGCTTGGTGCGTGGAAAGCGAAAAATCAGAGGATCGGAGGCAGAGCGGAGGGTACGTGAGGGAACATAGATCTCAAGTAGGCTTGACAGGTAATCGGGGGCTGCGTTATTGAGGCTTTTGTAGCACATGGTGTCTAGTTTGTACTGTATGCGCTTTGATACA
This sequence comes from Monoplex corrugatus, assembly GCA_030674185.1. Lineage (NCBI taxonomy): Eukaryota > Metazoa > Mollusca > Gastropoda > Littorinimorpha > Ranellidae > Monoplex > Monoplex corrugatus. Next base: position 17,837,412 of record JAPXFY010000014.1, on the reverse strand, counting down.
GGGAGCCAGTGAAGTTGTGCCAGGAGAGGAGATATGTGGTCAGCTTTTTTCTTTTTGAGTACAAGGCGTGCAGCATTGTTTTGAATGCGCTGTAGGATGTGAATGGTGGAGGCAGGAAGACCAGACAGGAGTGAATTGCAATAGTCAATGCGAGACATTATAAAGGAGAGAACGAGTTTTGCAGTTGTTTCCACAGAGAGATACTTCCTGATCAAGCTTATACGATGGAGGTGATAGTAGCAAGATCTGGCAGTTTGAGAAACAAAGTTGTTCATGGAGAGGGTAGAGTCAATGCAGACACCAAGGTTTTTAGCTGAATCAGAAATTGGGACTGATGTGTTACATAATGGGAGAGAAAGAGGAGGCAGCTGAGAAAGTTTCTGACGGGTGCCAATGAGGATAGCTTCTGTCTTGTCGTCATTAAGCTGAAGTTTGTTGAACGTCATCCAGTTCTTAATGTCCGAGTAACACTCAGTGGTGCAAGTCAAGAGGCGCTGTATATTGTCTGGTGTGTCACTGTCTAGAAGTTGGGTGTCATCAGCATAGAAGTGGTGTTTTATAGAGTGGGAGTTGATGATGGTGGACAGGGGGGAGGTGTAAAGAGTGAAAAGAACAGGGCCAAGGACAGATCCTTGTGGAACACCACAGGTCATGCATGCAGGTTGAGAGTAAGTGCCATTAATGAGAACAGTTTGTTTTCTGTTTGACAGATATGAAGTGAAAAAGGAGAGAGCAATGTCAGAGATGCCAAAAGTATGATGAAGTCTAGAAAGGAGAATACCATGATCAATGGTATCAAAGGAATAGTGTGTATGCAGACTGTGAAGCAACATTACACAGTGAGGACCAATCAACGAGCATGCCGGTGTAACAAGCGGAATTTACTCCCCGCAGAATTCACTGGGAGTAAAAACGGCGTACGAGAAATTTACTCCCTTGACCACGCCGAAAGTACTCCCTCCACGAAAAAGTTGGTCTGCAGAATTTACTAGGAGTAAATTGCGCATACGCCAAATTTACTCCCCTCATCCTCTGCTTCTTCCATTCTTTTCTCTTTTTTTGAGGGGTAGAGGGGGGGGGGGTCGGGCGTCTCCGAGCATTCTAGGGGTGTGTGTTAGGGTATCTTAGGTTTAGAGGTATTTGTCTGTGCGTTCGTCAGTGTGTACCTGATGCATAAATGGCTGGATGGGTATTTGGGAGTGTTTTCGGGCATCTTGGAGTATTCTAGGGGTGTTTTATGTTATCTTGGATGGGTACAGAGGTACTTGTCATTGCGTTTGTCAGTGCGTACCTGATGCATAAATGCCTGGAGAGGTAATTTTGGGGATGTTTTAGAGTATCTGGGGTTAGCTTAGGGATGCTTGAAGGTGCCTTAGATGGTTTTAGAGATGTTTATGAGCGCGTTTGTCAGTGTGTACCCAATGCATAGCCAAGCTGCCTAAAAAGATGACTTGGGAAGTATTTTTAGAGTGTTGTGATGTCGTAGGGGTGGTTTTGGGTGTCTTGGACTGTTTTAGAGGTGTTTGTCACTGCGTTAGTCAATGTGTACCTGATGCATAAATGCTTGGAATGGCGTTTTTTTGAGTATTTTAGAATGTGTGGGAGTTTTCTAGGGGTTTTGTCAGTGCGTTCGTCAGTGTGTACCTCATGCAAAGATGCCTGGAAATGTGTTTTTGGGGTGGTGGTGGTGGTTTCAGGCACCTGCAAGCATTCTAGGGGCATTTTAGGGTATCTTAGATAGGTTTAGAAGTATTTGTCTGTGCGTTCGTCAGTGTGCACCTGATGCATAAATGGCTTGATTGGTATTTGGGAGTGTTTTTCGGGCATCTTGGAGAATTCCAGGAGTGTTTTATGCTATCTTGGGTGGGTTTTGAGGTATTTGTCACTGCATTTGTCAGTGCGTACCTGATGCATAAATGCCTGGAGATGTAATTTTGGGGGTGTTTTAGAGTGTCTGTGGGTAGCTTAGGGATGCTTGAAGGTGCCTTAGATAGTTTTAGAGGTGTCTATGAGCGCGTTTGTCAGTGTCTACACATGCATTACTGCCTTGAAAGGTGGTTTTTTTTTGTTTTTGTTTTTTTGGGGGGTGGGGGGTAATTTAAAGTGTTGTGATGTCGTATGGGTGGTTTATAGCGTCTTGGACGGTTTTAGAGGTGTTTGTCAGTGCGTTAGTCAGTGTGTACCTGATGCATAAATACTTGGAATAGCGTTTTGGGACTATTTTAAAATGTCTGGAGGTTTTCTTGGGGGGGGGGGAGGTGTCAGTGCGTTCGTCAGTGTGTACCTCATGGATAAATGCCTGGAAATGTGTTTTCGAGGGGTTCGACGTCTGCCAGCATTGGGTGTTTTAGGGTATCTTAGATAGGTTTAGAGGTATTTGTCTGTGTGTTCGTCAGTGTGTAGCCTACCTGATGCATAAATGGCTGGACATGTATTTGGGGGGTGTTTTCGGGCATCATGGATTTTTCTAGAGGTGTTTTATGGTACCTTGGATGGATTTCGAAGTATTTGTCACTGCCTTCATCAGTGTGTACCTTATGCATAAATGCCTGAACAGGTTTGTCATTTTGTGTGGATGGGGGTGGGGGTGCGTTTTAGGGCGTCTGGGCGTAGCTTACGGTTGTTTGAAGGTGTTTTAGATGGTTTTAGTGGTGTCTGTGAGCGCGTTTTTCGGTGTGTACACAATGCATAATTGCCTTGAAAGGTGTTGGGGCGGTATTTTAGAATGTTGCGATGTCGTAGGGGTTATCATGAGCTGTTTTAGAAGTGTTTGTCAGTGCGTTAGTCAGATGCACACATGCTTGGAATACCGTTTCGAAAGTATTTTAGAATGTCTGGAAATTTTGTAGAAGTTTTGTCAGTGCGTTCGTGAGTGTGTACATCATGCATAAATGCCTGAAAATAATGTGCTTTTGGGGGGGGGGGGAGTAGGGGGGGGCGTGGTATTTAGGATCGTTTCGGAGGTGTTTGCAGATGTTTCTCAGTGTGTTTGTTATTTTGTTGATCGGAAATGAAGTTAGGACTTTCACGTGGAGCTGTTTTGGGTGACTCACATAAACCAATACTGCAAAATCTCACAATGTAGCGTAGCATATTGCACTATATGCCAACAGGACAGCACTGACTGAAACTGATCTGATTGTGTGTTACACATCAATGGCAGGCGGCCACCTTTAGACTTGCACAGGTGACGTGATCTCCCAGGCCAGTAGTGGGATGTGGGATTACTGTTGGTCCGGGTAGCAGCTGAGGGGCTTAAGGTACAAATGGTAGGTAGCCGCTTTTTGATTTTAATAGCTGCCCAGGGGTCTCCAGGCGACAGATGAGTGGTTTAAGGTGTAACGGTAGGCAGTCGCTTTTCGATTTTAATAGCCTTTACTGGGAATGCCCAGGGGTCTCCAGACCGTCAGCCAGCTACTGCGACCAAACTTAAACCCAAAGTCAAACTTAGAAACACCAAAATAGCAACATGGAACATCAGAACACTGTTGCAGAAAGGTAAATTAGACAACATCAAAATGGAGATGGAAAGGCTTAACATCAGTATTTTCGGACTAGGGGAAGTGAGATGGAAGGGGGCAGGCATGATAACATCAGGAGAATATACAGTGATATACTCTGGTGGTAATTCACATGAAAGAGGAGTATGCATCATAATGGACAAAGACAAATCAAAAGCAGTTAAGGGATACTGGGCTGTGCGACAGAGTTTTGCTGGTCAAATTAGGAGGCAAACCATTTGATATCAGCATCATACAGGTGTATGCACCAACATCCGCATGTACTCAGGAAGACATCGACAACTTCTACGAAGTTTTAGAGATGGCCAAGGTCCAATGTAAATCACAAGAAGTTACAGTCATAATGGGAGATTTTAATACTAAAGTGGGACAGGATAGGGTGGAGGATATAGTTGGACCTCATGGCCTTGGTACACAAAATGAAAGGGGAGGGAAACTTGTAGAATGGGCACAGATGAATGAGTTCATAGTAGGAAACACCTGGTTTGAGCAGCCTAACAGAAGAAAATGGACTTGGATGAGTCCAGGAGATAATACCAAAAATCAGATTGACAACATCCTGATCAACAAAAGATTTAGAAATTCTTTACTGTCAGCAAAAACACTACCAGGCGCAGACTGCAACAGTGACCACAATTCTGTAGTGGGAAGGTTTAGGCTGAAATTGAGGAAAAGGAAACAGACCAAAAGCAACATCAAACTAAACCTTGGACTCTTAAAGACAGATGAAATGATACATAAAAAATTTAATGTACATGTTCAAAACAAATTCAGTGCTCTGGAAGACGTTGGTGACAGTGAGGAACAATGGACAAAGTTGAGAAGTTCGATAAATGAAGCTTGTGAAGAAATCCCTAAGGCAGATAGAAAAGCAAAAAAGAGCTGGATGACTAATGAAATTTTGGGCTTGATGGAGGAAAGGAGGAAGGCAAAGAGAAACGAGGAGATATACATGAAGATAAACAAAGAAATCAGGTAAAGGTGCAATGAAGCTAAGGAAGCTTGGCTGAACACAAAATGCAAAGAGATAGAAGAACGACACAAAATGGATCCTCAGGGTATGTACAGATGAATTGAAGAAATTGTCCACAGGAAAAATACATGCACATCAACTGGTTGCTTAAAATCGAAAGATGGCACGCTTATCATGGAAAAAGACAAAATACTGGACAGATGGGGAGAGTACATTAAAGACCTTTTTGAGGATGACAGAAACTAAAACACATTATAAAAAAGAACTTTGAAGGACCACCCATAATGAAAGATGAAGTTAGAGCAGCACTGAAAAAGATGAAACTAGGAAAAGCCCTAGGACCAGACAACATTACTACAGAGGTGATTGAAGCCCTAGGGGAATTTGGCATAGAAAAAATAACAGTCCTCCTAAATGAAATTTATGGCACTGGAAAAATCCCCAAAGATATGTCAAAATCAATTTTTATTGCACTTCCAAAGAAGACAGGGGCTATAGAATGCGAACTCCATCGCATAATCAGTTTGATGGGCCATGTAACAAAAATCCTGTTAAGAATAATCATGATGAGGACAAGGAATAGAATCAAAAGAGAAATAGCAGAAGAACAGTGGATTTGTGGAAGGGAAAGGAACTATTAATGCCATATCAATTGAGATGAATAAGGATTTGCATTTATGCTTTGTTGACTATACCAAGGCTTTCGATCGGGTACGACATGAAGAATTGATCAACCAACTGGAGAGACTCAATGTTGATGGAAAAGATCTACGAATAATCAGGAATATGTACTGGTAACAAACAGCTGCAATGAGAATAGAAAACAATATAAGCTCTTTCCAAAATATCAAAAGAGGAGTCAGACAGGGTTTATTTTGTCACCAGATCTGTTTTCACTATATAGCGAAAACATCACGAGAAACCTAGAAGAAGACCCTGGATTAAAGGTTGGAGGGAAAATGATAAACAACATTCGGTACGCAGATGACACTGTGCTAATTGCAGAAAATGAAAGGGACCTACAAAACCTTGTGAATATACTAGAAATAGAAAGCAAAGATAAGAGGTTGGAACTAAACAGCAGAAAGACTGAAGTCATGGTGATCAGTAAAAAACATGAAATCCCCTCATGCAAAATAACAGCAAATGGCACAACCTTGACACAGGTTGATAAATTCAAATACCTGGGAACAGTCATTTCATCAGACGGCAAATGCACATCAGAAATAGCCAGCAGAATCGGCCAAGCCAAAACAGCATTCGAGAAGAAGACAAGCATTAATAATTAATAATAATAATAATTAATAATAATAATAATAATTACAATATTTATATAGCGCAAAATATTGATAAAATCAAATCTAAGCGCTGAAGCAGACACACACGCACGCACGCACGCACACACACGCACCACGCACGCACGCACCACCACACACACACACACACACACACACACACACACACACACACAACACACACACACGCATGGCTATAAATGGGGAGAAAGAATAAAAGCAATAAAAGCAAGAATAAAAGCAATGGAAAATTATAGAGAGCATAGCATGTACAATTATATATTATAACCATGTGATTCCCCTCCGAGTGGAGACAGGCTGCAGAGGGGGGGGGGGGGGGTTGAATGAGGTTAGGATTTTATGCGGAGGAGAAAAGGTGAGTTTTGAGAGCGGACTTGAAGGAGACAAAAGTAGGTTGCTGACGGACTGAGAGAGGAAGTTTGTTCCAGGAGAGTGGACCAGAAACAGAGAAGGCTCGTGGACCATAGGTATTGAGCTTAGTGCGTGGAAAGCGAAAAGTCAGAGGATCGGAGGCAGAGCGGAGGGTACGTGAGGGAACATAGATCTCAAGTAGGCTTGACAGGTAATCGGGGGCTGCATTATTGAGGCTTTTGTAGCACATGGTGTCTAGTTTGTACTGTATGCGCTTTGATACAGGGAGCCAGTGAAGTTGTGCCAGGAGAGGAGATAGGCCTATGTGGTCAGCTTTTTTCTTTTTGAGTACAAGGCGTACAGCATTGTTTTGAATGCGCTGTAGGATGTGAATGGTGGAGGCAGGAAGACCAGACAGGAGTGAATTGCAATAGTCAATGCAAGACATTATGAAGGAGAGAACGAGTTTTGCAGTTGTTTCACAGAGAGATACTTCCTGATCAGGCTTATACGATGGAGATGATAGTAGCAAGATCTGGCAGTTTGAGAAACAAAGTTGTTCATGGAGAGGGTAGAGTCAATGCAGACACCAAGGTTTTTAGCTGAATCAGAAATTGGGACTGATGTGTTTCATAATGGGAGAGAAAGAGGAGGCAGCTGAGAAAGTTTCTGACGGGTGCCAATGAGGATAGCTTCTGTCTTGTCGTCATTAAGCTGAAGTTTGTTGAACGTCATCCAGTTCTTAATGTCCGAGTAACACTCAGTGGTGCGAGTCAACAGGCGCTGTATATTATCAGGTGTGTCACTGTCTTGAAGTTGGGTGTCATCAGCATAGAAGTGGTGTTTTATAGAGTGGGAGTTGATGATGGTGGACAGGGGGGAGGTGTAAAGAGTGAAAAGAACAGGGCCAAGACAGATCCTTGTGGAACACCACAGGTCAGGTATGCAGGTTGAGAGTAAGTGCCATTGATGAGAACAGTTTGTTTTCTGTTTGATAAATACGAAGTGAAAAAGGAGAGAGCAATGTCAGAGATGCCAAAAGTATGATGAAGTCTAGAAAGGAGAATACCATGGTCAATGGTATCGAAGGCTGCAGACAGATCAAGGAGTGTGAGGAGAGAGACTTTGCCAGTATCAGTTGCAAGGAGGAGATTGTTGAGAATGTGTAGTAGGGCAGTTTCAGTGCTATGGCATTGGCGGTAGGCTGACTGGAAAGGATTGAGGAGATTGTTGGCAGACAGGTGAGAGTTCAGCTGGTTGAGGACGACTTTTTCAAGGAGTTTTGACAAGAAAGAGAGATTAGAGATAGGCCGGTAATTTTTCAGTTCATTTGGGGTCTAAATTGTGTTTCTTGAGGAGAGGGTGAACAATAGCAGACTTAAAAGAATCTGGGACAGTTCCAGTTTGAAGAGAAGTGTTGATGATGTCAGTGATGAATGGGAGGAGAGTAGGGAGACAGTCGGAGTAGAGAGAACCTGGAAGAGGATCCAGTTCGCAGGTTTTGAACGACATGGATCTGATTGTGTTGAAAATTTCTTCTTGTGAGACTGGGGTAAAAGTAGTAAGAGGTGTGCCAGAGAAGGAAGGGTCAGGTGGGCATGGTTGACAGGGTGCCTATCAATTAACATCAGAAAGAGAGTCCTTGAATGTTATATAGAACCAAAACTGTTGTACGAATGCGAGGCGTGGACAGTCAGCAGGCAGAGCCAGAGCAAGATTGAGGCAGCCGAGATGTGGTTTCTAAGAAGAATGTTGAGAGTTCCATGGACAGCAAAGAAAACAAACGATACAGTCTTGATGGAGGCAGACACAAGTAGATCACTCATAAGGAAGATTGGGAAAAGACAGACAACATTTATAGGCCATTTTATGAGGAAGGGGGATTTGGAGCACCTGGTCACAACGGGAAAGCTGGAAGGAAAGAGAGCACCAGGTAGACCCAGGGAGAAAATGATGGACGGACTTGCGGAGTGGCTGGGGACGGGGAAGGTGGGGGAGATGCTAGGGGCACCGAGAGATAGAGACAGATGGAAGTCCATGATCGCCAACGCCGTGCGGCAGGGCACATGATGATGATGAGATGATGACTCTTCAATAGTTGTAAAGCTACATTCCAGAAAACAGGAGTGGAAAAGATTGGTCCTGTGGACCTTCAGCTTGGAACAGGGACCATAAATACATGAAGCTGGAGTTCACAGTGTGTGACAATCACTGAACTGGAGTACAAGCAGGATGAAGGCAGTGCCACCTAAAGGCCGTGAAAGAGGGACAAACTAGAAAATATGACTGAAAGGTCAAGGTCTCCAAGGTCAACATGTGTGAGGACCTGCTAGTGTCTAACCCCCCGCCCACCTCCACCCACCCACCCCCACCCTCCACCCTTCGTATACACGTTGAACTTTAAGATCCTGTGTGCCATGTCAGTGTTCGGTAGCTTATGGAAACATGAAAACACACAACATTCATGCTCCCCAGAGATTGGTTGGTTGGTTGGTTGGTGGCTGCCGTTGGTTGTTGTTGTTGTTGTTGTTGTTTGTTTGCCCATTTGTTTGTAAGATTGTTTCTTTATTTCTATGTTTGTTTGTAATTATTTCTGTCCTTTGAAATGTGATAATGGGCTCCGAAAAAAGTGAAAAACGTATAGGCTGATTGTAATGCGGTAAGCACAGTGCGGTAAGCTCAAAACAGGTGCGAATATAATCTGTGGAGTGTGGCCAAATGGTTTCGCAAGTACATGTACTTTGAGCCTTCGAAAAAAGTGACGCAGCTCTCACTTGCTCAACTACCCTGTGTGTACCCGCTTACACCGTAAAGGTACACTGCTGCTTTGACAGCATTGACAACACAGACGTCGCCTCCAGAGTTACGCGGACTGATTGTTGTGGATTAATAAGACCTGCTGAAATTTTCCCTTAACAGTTAGATTTAAGCTCCTTCGATCATAGCCACCACCACAATCTCTCTGCCTGCCTGTCTGCCTGCCTACCTGCCTGTCTGTCTGTCTGTCTCTCTCTCTCTCTCTCTCTCTCTCTCTCTCCCCATCCCTCCCCCCCCCCTTCTTGCTCTTCTACTTCTCCTTTTTAAAATTTATTTGAACAATTTGTATACATACTTGCTTTCTCTTGACATACTCGCCTTTCATTTCCAGAACAAGGTTCCACCTGTAAGATACAGCTAACGTTTTCATAATTCAACCTGACTTTACCTCTTACATGGGATCACTGACTAAATCACAGCTTGTTTAAGCTACATTTCTGATGACTTTGTCAACCTCGTAGACCACGACATGGTCAGAAGAGATTCTCCGACTCCTGGTCTGTTCTGTTTTGTTGACCATAAAGTCCTACCACTCTCAGAGTGTATGAGGACCAGCTGTAAGAATGTTGCTCAAAGAAGCCTTAAAAACGTTTAGTTGCATTGTGAGATACCGATGCTATCATCGGATTCTCTGTAAAGTAATGACTCCTGGTCAGATTGGCGTTGCTATTTATACATCCATGACAGTATTGCCTGTAACAACATCATCCAATGAGGCCAAAATCTAGAAAACAATTCAGTCAAATTTCAATCTTGATTCATGCGGGACGGTTCCAGGCAGACGGACACCATTAGATTGGCCATCCATTGTCCCTTCCCCATCACGGCAGCTCTCCTGGGGCAACCAACAAATTTCTGCCATCGTTGAGCCTACGCTCATGAGTGAATTTAATACAACAAAAGGAAACGAGATAAGTATGATGGTGACTCAGATTCGGACGCTGAAGTTCGGGAAGAGACAGGCTTCTGAGCAGCGTGGCTGATCGTGGGGGGAACAAATGAGGATAAACCATTATCATCGCTGGACCCCTTTGGAGTACACAAGGGATTTCAAGACCTTCATGGCAACCCTAAGATGAGAAAAAAAAAACGTTCCGAAATGGAGACTATCTTGTTGAATTTAAAGATAAAAAAAAACAACAACAACAGTTTTTCCTGAAAGTGTCAATGCTGATGGACCGTGGAATTAATTTTCTCCGCACAAGGAATTAAACAGCAGCAAGGGGTGATTAAGCGCCCCGAGCTGAAGGGAGTTCCCAAAGAAGAAATTAGGACGGAATTGAAGAGCCAGGGTGTTGTGGAGATATGCTGGGCCATATTCTGGAACAGGTCAGAGATAATCCCGACAAACACACTGTTCCTGACATTCTGCTGTCCTGTTTCTTCCACAGTCGTTAAAAATAGGGTACTTGAATATCAAAGTCTCATTGTAAGTGCCATTGCCGATGCGATGTTTCCGATGCCAGAAATTTGGACATACAAAATAAAAGACAGATATGCCGACACAGGAAAGTGTGCCATGTGTGCCAAGGAGCCACATGAAGGAACATATGACGGACCAGTAATGTCTAAACTGTGGAGGTAGCTCAACGCAAAACCATAACCATCTGTTCTCTGTATCTACATCCGTCTGTTCCTATTACAAAAGAAGAACTGGTAGATCTGATTGAGGAACTTCCAAGACCTTTTCTGTTGTTGGGCGATTTGAATGGCCATTCCCCGCTTTGGGGTAGTGCAGATACTTCAGCCCGTGGTCTCTTGCTGGAAAACACCTTCTCCGAATTAGACTTATGCTGTCTAAACAATGGATCTCATATATTCATCCTGCAAACGGTACACTTTCCTGTTTAGATCTATCGATGTGTGATGCTTCACTAGTCTTGGACTAGGGGTGGAGAGTTCTCGATGATCTGCGTGGAAGTGACCATTTCTTAACAAGTACAAACATTAAACATGAATCTTTACCGAAACGCTTGAATTTTCACAAGGCTAACTGTGATTTATTCGCAAGGACCATCCAGAGCAAATTAGAGGAAGAGAAAGTTGTGCAAAGTGATGATCCGGCAGACACGCTATCACTCTGAAAAAAAAAGGAAAAGACGAAGAAAAAAAAAAAAGAAAAGCAATTTCCACGTTCCAAAGAAACCTCACACGCCTAAAACACCGTGGTTTATTTGTGATTGTAAACAAATAAAACAAGCCTGCAAGAGAGCTCAACGTCGCGTGTTCCAAACTCCATAAGTGGACAACGTTCGAGCTCATCAAAAATTCAGAACAATGTCGAGGCATGTCTTTAAAACAAGTAAACGACAGTCTTGGACAAGTTCTGTTCGAAACTGACGTCCCGAACTCCAAAAAAGAAAACGTGGAAATTATTTTTAAAATTAAAGGAAAAAGCACTGTCCCTCGGTCAACCATTTGAAACTGTCAGATTCCCTGATTACTGACAAAAGAGCAGTTTCTAACTTGTTAGCTTCCACCATTGAAACCAAGTCTTCCTAGCCGACAAATCGGCGCTTTTCATTAAACACAAATCCCTGAGAGAGAGAGAGAAAAAAAAGACAGCCTGTAGCTTCGTCTCTAATAACACGAAGAGTATAGTCTTCCTCTGACGCTAGCCCAATAAAAAGCTGACTTGCTCCAACTCTTCTCCTGGCCTGGATGAAATTCATTACAAACTTCTGAAACATCTCCCGGGAAACAGTTTGGAAATCCTCTTACAACTGTACAATTACATATGGACGACAGGATTCTTTCCTCCCTCGTGGCGGAAAGCCCTGATCATCCCTGTATCCAAACCTGGAAAAGATCAATCCAATCCTTCTAACCATTGCCCAATAGCCCTCACCAGTTGTCTTTGCTAAATGATGGGGAAAAAATGGTCAATAGCAGAGTGATGTGGAAACTGGAGAATTACGGCATCTTGGCTAAGGAACAATAAAGTTTTCGCAAGCATTGTTCCACAGTGAAGTATTTAATCCGCCTTGTAGCGGCTATCTTCTTTGATCTCGAGACAGCATATGATACGACCCGGAAACCATGAACATTATGGATCTACACGACCTGGGTTTTGGGGGTCACCTACCCCTGTTTATCAAAAATTTCTTGCTGAGCGACAGTTTCAAGTTCGGGTTGGTACTACTCTGTCCGACATCCATGAGCAAGAGCTGGGTGTACCACAAGGGAGCATTCTCTCTCTTGTGCTGTTCGTATTAAGATCAACAATATAGTCAAGTCTGTACGGCAGGGCTCCCACTGTTCCCTGTTTGTGGATGATTTTGCAGTATACGCAAGTGGAAGAGTTTATGCAGACGTTCTGCGGCGGCTGCAGCTGTGTGTAGATAGGATCCAACAGTGGGCAGAGGCAAATGGCTTTACTTTTTCCTCAACCAAAATACAGTGCACCCTCTTTCATAACCTATGACAATTCTCTGCTGATCCAGCCATCTGGGAAAGTCCATCATTCCAGCTGTAAAAGAAGTTAAATTTCTGGGATTGATCTTTGAACAAAAGTTGAATTTTCTCAGTCATACCCAACATCTTAAAACCTCGTGCCAGAAAGCCCTGACTGTTCTTCGTGTCGTAGCTCATACAGACTGGGGTGCGGACAAGAAAATACTACTTCACCTGTACAGGGCTTCAATTCGCTCTAAACTGAACTATAACTGCGCAGTATATAGCTCTGCGAGACCCTCCTACCTAAAACTACCGAAAACTGTTCTCTGAGCCGGAAAACCCAGTCTACGACTGTGTCTTCAACCCCAGATTTCAAATTGAATTTGAAAAACACCCGAAAGTCACTCCTCCTTTAGGAATCCGTTTCCGTCCTCATGTGGAAAAGGCAGATATAAATTTAGCTGTTATTTTCGACTTTCGAAATTTCCAGACAGCCCACCATGGACCTCAAAACACCGAAGGTTTGTTTTGATCTTGCTTCTTTCCGTAAAGACAGTACCAGTTCACTGGGCGTACAGGTCGTTTTATGCAGAACTGCGTCAGAAATTTCCGTCATCCCACAGAATCTTCACTGATGGATCCAAGTCTGATGAAGGTGTTGCTGCTGTTGCCTTCTGTTCCGTTGTTCCCAATCGTTCATTTTCAAAACATATTCCGTCTGACAATTCCGTTTATACTGCTGAACTAAATAATCTGGTTTGGATAGTAAAAGCGGTGTCCCAATCCAAGCATGAAGATTTTCTTATTTTTCTGATTCTCTTTCTACTTTGCAGTCGATTGCTGGCCGAATCATTAGAAACCCAGAGCTTCTGAATTTCTCCCAACTGTTTTCTACTCTTACAAGTGAAGTTTACAGGATTATTTTTTTGCCTGGATTCCTGACCATGTTGGCATTGGAGGCAATGCAAAGACTGACTGCCTGGCCAAGAAGACCACATGGGAAAAGATGTCTAAATTCTTCAGTCCTTACACAGATGTAAAATCCAAAGTACACAGTTACACCGTAAGAAAGAGACAGCATTATTTAGGTTACACAAGGGTCACACATCCTACATTCACTCGTACTTTTTTTAAAACATGAAGAAGCACCGTGGTGTATACCATGTGACGAGCCGTTGAGCATCCAATACCTGGTTCTTGATTGCTGGGACTTGTACGATGTGAAACAAAAGCACTCCACGGCGGAATTCTTAAAGAACCTCTTTCAAGACGTCCCTCCTGATGCAATTTTCCAGTTTTTATACCAGATCAATGGATTGGTTTGGTTCAGTTTTTACGTCGGCACCCACCTCAGGTGATATAACCATCCCAGGGAAGTGGGGGAAGGGGGACTTATCTAATCCTATACTGAAACCACCATAACAACAATTATGTTAAGATGGGACGGTGAGAAGGCCAGGTTTTTAATGTAGTGCATCCCGGAACTCGAACCCACAAGTATTAGCATGTGAATTGGACGCTTAACCAACTGAGCTACTTAGGCCTGCGAGATCAATAGATTTCACCTGATACGATTTTACGTCTGAGTATGTTTTTCACTTAAAAGACATGTTCGCTAACATGTTTAAGATCATTCACAATTTCACCCATTTCAACCAGGATTCCGTCAACATCTCTCTGTCTCTCTCTCTGTCTCTCTCTCTCTCTCTGTCTCTCTCTCTCTCTCTCTCTCTCTCTCTCTCTGGCCTCAATAGCTCAGTTGATTGAATGTCGGATTCACATACTAATGGCTGTGGGTTCGAAATCCGGGGTGCTCTACATTAAAACTGGCCTTCTCACTGTCCCATCTTAACATCATTGTTGTACTGGTGGTGTCAAAAGTGGTAATGTACAGTTACCATGCTTAACAAATAGAAAAGACCTCTTAAGTGCCTCATGACTGACTGGTCCGTCATGCTATAGTGTACAAAAAATGCCCCATGACTGACTGGTTCGTCATCCTCATTTCATGATTTTTCACATCTCCAATTTTAGACAGGGGTTCCCCCATTTGCTCCAATCAGAAAGTGTGGTGTATCAGCTTCAAATATTCATGAGGTTTGAAGTGGTATCTCAATGGGCATTGGTCAAAGAACTCGGTTACGTGACCCACCCAGCTGTCACTTTCACTCGACTTTTCAAGATGGCAGACGACGAATCACAACCAGGCCCACGCTCGGGAAAAAGAAAGCGTACACCCAAGGATTTTCGGATTTTCACTGGAAAGATCCTAATGTAGTTTTAGAAATGATGGAAGATACAGAATTTCTCAAGATGTATGGCGAAACATCGTCAGATAATTCTCTGGACGAGGAAGATGAAGGCGATGAAGTGCGCGTGTCGGTGCTGACGTCAACATCGCTCCGATTGTGCGAGCGAACGCTGACAGAGAAGAAAGAGCAGAACTAGAAACAGAATTTGAGGATATAGATGACCCAGACCACCAGCAAGGTGACGGGACAGTCCAGTGAATCAAGTGAAATGAGGGAAAATGAAGAAGAGATACAAGAACCGACGTCGGAGAGCACCGACAATGACACTACTCGGCGAGCTACGCCCAACACACCAACACACGCCTTCACGTGGTCAGCGCGTGTTGATAGCTCAGCAGTCCGAGCGAGAGGACGGGGCAGAGACTGGCGTCATAACCTACTGTCTTGTGCTGTGGCCAACTTGGCTGACTGACCGGTTAGGTTGTGGGCGCGTGTAATCTGCCCAGTGTGAAGTGGGCGTGGCAGTGTGTGTATGTGTGTGTGTGTGTGTGTGTGTGCATGTGCATTTCTGTCGTGTGTGTGTGTGTGTGTGTGTGTGTGTGTGTGTGTGTGTGATACAAATACTAGTAATACTTGTAACACATCAGTCCCAATTTCTGATTCAGCTAAAAACCTTGGTGTCTACATTGACTCTACCCTCTCCATGAACAACTTTGTTTCTCAAACTGCCAGATCTTGCTACTATCACCTCCATCGTATAAGCCTGATCAGGAAGTATCTCTCTGTCGAAACAACTGCAAAACTCGTTCTCTCCTTCATAATGTCTCGCATTGACTATTGCAATTCACTCCTGTCCGGTCTTCCTGCCTCCACCACTCACATCCTACAGCGCATTCAAAACAATGCTGCACGCCTTGTACTCAAAAAGAAATAAGCTGACCACATATCTCCTCTCCTGGCACAACTTCACTGGCTCCCTGTATCAAAGCGCATACAGTACAAACTAGACACCATGTGCTACAAAAGCCTCAATAACGCAGCCCCCGATTACCTGTCAAGCCCACTTGAGATCTATGTTCCCTCACGTACCCTCCGCTCTGCCTCCGATCCTCTGACTTTTCGCTTTCCACGCATTAAGCTCAATACCTATGGTCCACGAGCCTTCTCTGTTTCTGGTCCGCTCTCCTGGAACAAACTTCCTCTCTCAGTCCGTCAGCAACCTACTTTTGTCTCCTTCAAGTCCGCTCTCAAAACTCACCTTTTCTCCTCTGCATAAAACCCTGACCTCACTCAATCCCCTCTGCAGCCTGTCTCCACTCGGAGGGGAATCACATTGCAATATATAATTGTATATAATATGCTCTCTATAATTTTCCATTGCTTTTATTCTTTCTCCCCATTTATAGCTGTGTGTGTGTGTGTGTGTGTGTGTGTGTGTACGTGTGTGCGTGGGTGCGTGCGTGCGTGTGTGTGAGTGCGTGCGTGTGTGTGTGTTTCAGCGCTTAGATTTGATTTTATCAAGATTTTGCGCTATATAAATATTGTAATTATTATTAATTATTATAGTAATAGATACTGATTGTACTTAGGTGTATGTGTGGTGTGTGTGTGCATTTCTCTCTCTCTCTCTCTCGTGTGTGTGTGTGTGTGTGAGAGAGAGAGAGAGAGTGTGTGTGTGTGTGTGTGTGTTTCATGCTTACATCTAGGACTTTTAGGTGTTACTACAGGCATGCTGTGACACAAAATCACAAAATGCATGGGAAAAAAATAATTTTCAACTTCATAGGCCATGTGCTATAAAAACATTAGATAAAATAAAGTTACAACTATCATAAATGAAAAGTGTGTTCAATTCCCTTTCAGAAAATCATAGGTTTTATATACTTTCCTTTAGTAGTTTTTATGCTAAAATTTTTTGTTAATTATTACCCTCCGCAGCCAAAAAACCATTGGCCAATAGTTGTCACCGAGCAAAAAATATTCATGGCAGTGAAGGGGTTTTAACCAACAATCCGATTAAAAGATAATGTATAGGCTCTGTGATAATAAGTATGCCTGTAATACAAGATTGCTCTTGAAAAATACGAAAGCGGTAATGTGGGGGGGGGGGGGGGGGGGGGACCGTATCGACCCGATTCGTGCTCGTGCTCGTGCTCGTTGCTCGTGCTCGTGCCCGCGCGGGCTGGTATCTTTCACAATCTGTGTCAGTGTAAGTCTCTCTCTCTCTCTCTCTCTCTCTCTCTCTCTCTCTCTCTCTCTCTCTCTCTCTCTCTCTCTCTCTCTCTCTCTCTCTCTCTCTCTCTCTCTCGGGCCTCAATAGCTCAGTTGGTTGAATGTTGGATTCACATACTAATGGCTGTGGGTTCGAAATCCGGGGTGCTCTACATTAAAACTGGCCTTCTCACTGTCCCATCTTAACATCATTGTTGTTCTGGTGGTGTCAGTATAGGATTAGATAAGTCCCCTTCCCCCACTTCCCTGGGATGGTTATCCCCATCGGCCGTATCACCTGAGGTGGGTGCCGATGTAAAAAGATGACTGTGACAGCATTTTTGACTAGGTAGGAGAAGAGGACAACAGTAAAAGATCACTCGATAAAGATGTAAAGTAATTTGCTAAAGTTTTAACAGATTTTTATACGACCTTTCAGTAGTCCCATTAAATGGAAACAACGCTGGTGACCCACAGGGACAATTCACTTTTATTTCTGACCAAGGCAGCAAGCGTAATAGATTACTTTATTGTCTCTCCCGACTTCATGACCAAGTCAAATCTTCATTCTGAGGTGGGCAGATTTCACTGTGCTCTACTCAAAATTTCGACTGATTATAAGTAATGTGCATTGAGCCCAAGTGAGTTTGAAGAATAGCCCAAAACAAGAACGATTAAAGAAACTATTATAAACTAGACAAACAAATAATCGGGTTTCATTTGTTTGTATAATTAAAGATAGTTTGTTTTTCTCCACATATCCCCAACAACGACTTGATGGATCAAACACTTTGAGCTTGGTATTCTAATATTGGTCTTTTGTTAGGTGTGCATTCACATCACCGTTACTTTGGGTATGCGCAAGCACGTCATTTGACCCCACCGTGCAGGTATCATGTTTCTGCACAGTCTGCATGTTTCCTCTGTGATGGATGTACGTGCTGGGTGTTTTTGCGTTTTCACAAACCACCGAATGCTGACGAAGCTTAAAAAAAATTATGTTCACCGTCCTGCATGCGTATATGCACGAAGGGGGATCAAACACTAGCAGGTCTGTACATTTGTCTCAGGGTAGCCCCATTAATTTGTGTCTTATTCCGTGTTTTGGGGTCCTTATGACACATACGAGTAGAGGCGCTGAGATCTAGGAGATACTACACTTACCCATCAGGAAACACACCCAGGAAAGTCTAGTTAGGAACCCAGCACAGTGTCCTGACCACTTCCCGTTACACTGATACTCTACGTCCTTATCGTGTCTGCAGTTAAACTCAGTTCCAGTTCAGTGTCCAGTGTGACAGATCAATTTCGCTTACTTGCACTCCTTTTGTATTTACAATCTTATGGGTACTCTTGTGGTGACAGCACACAGCCCTCATATGAGTACAAAGACATCTGTGAGTAAACCGTTACATTTTGTACCTGAGCGGTACACGATGAGTCCATGTGTACTTACAGTCCTATGGGCACTCTTGAAGTGACAGTTGATGACCTTCATGTGAAGCAGTCCAGTCTACCGCAGTGCTAATAGTCATTCCGATAAACTGATCTTTATTTTCTGGACTGATTGCGCCCCACAAGCTCTATTGGTTAGAGCGTCATGGTCACATAAACTGATTATCATTTTCTGGACTGATCGTGCTCATTATCTCTATTGGTTAGAGCATGGTCATGACAATGGCGCTCTAACCAACACAGCTGTTGGGCATACTGACCATGGTGATCTAACCAACACAACTGTTGGGAATAATGACCATGGTGCTCTAACCAACACAGCTGTTGTCATACTGACAATGGTGCTCTAACCAACGGAGCTGTTGGGCATAATGACCAATGTGCTCTAACCAACATGGCTGTTGGGCATTCTGGCTATGGTGATCTAACAACACAGCTGTTGGGCATAATGACCATGGTGCTGTAACTAACATAGCTGTTGGGCATAATGACCATGGTGCTCTAACCAACACAGCTGTTGGGCATAATGACCATGGTGCTCTAACCAACACAGCTGTTGGGCATAATGACCATGGTGATCTAACCAACACAGCTGTTGGGCATAATGACCATGGTGATTAACCAACACAGCTGTTGGGCATAATGACCATGGTGATCTAACTGACACAGCTGTTGGGCATAATGACCATGGTGATCTAACTGACACAGCTGTTGGGCATAATGACCATGGTGATCTAACTGACACAGCTGTTGGGCATAATGACCATGGTGATCTAACCAACACAGCTGTTGGGCATAATTACCAATGGTGTGTAACCAACACAGCTGTTGGGCATAATGACCATGGTGATCTAACTGACACAGCTGTTGGGCATAATGACCATGGTGATCTAACTGACACAGCTTTGGGCATAATGACCATGGTGCTCTAACCAACACAGCTGTTGGGCATAATGACCATTGTGATCTAACCAACAGAGGTGTTGGGCATAATGACCATGGTGGTCTAACCAACACAGCTGTTGGGCATAATGACCATTGTGATCTAACCAACACAGCTGTTGGGCATAATGACCATGGTGCTCTAAACAACACAGCTGTTGGGCATAATGACCATGGTGATCTAACCAACACAGCTGCTGGGCATACTGACCATGGTGCTCTAACCAACAGAGCTGTTGGGCATAATGACCATGGTGCTCTAACCAACACAGCTGTTGGGCATAATGACCATGGTGCTCTAACCAACAGAGCTGTTGGGCATAATGACCAATGTGCTCTAACCAACAGAGCTGTTGGGCATAATGACCAATGTGCTCTAACCAACACAGCTGTTGGGCATAATGACCATGGTGCTCTAACCAACAGAGCTGTTGGGCATAATGACCAATGTGCTCTAACCAACAGAGCTGTTGGGCATAATGACCAATGTGCTCTAACCAACACAGCTGTTGGGCATAATGACCATGGTGCTCTAACCAACACAGCTGTTGGGCATAATGACCATTGTGCTCTAACCAACACAGCTGTTGGGCATAATGACCATGGTGCTCTAACCAACACAGCTGTTGGGCATAATGACCATGGTGCTCTAACCAACACAGCTGTTGGGCATAATGACCAATGTGCTCTAACCAACACAGCTGTTGGGCATGCTCAGTCCAGAAAATAAGAATCAATCTATTATCTGACTCCTCCATTTTAATCCCAATACTGATCTCTAATCTGTACCTATAAATAACATCTCTGTGATCCCAGTCTTCAACAGTAAATATTGGCCCATTCGCTGCCCATCTTAAAAATAATGTTTCTATAACAGAAAGCACTCAGGTAGAAACAGGCCCATACCTGTACTTCAGTCAGAGACAAGATGTTGACAATGTCTGGCAAGGCAGACAAACTAGCCTATCGACTGAAAGCTTAGGATTAACCAACATAGAACCCCTTGGGTAGAAACAGGCCCATACCTGTACTTCAGTCTAAAACAAGATATCGACAATGTCTGGCAAGGCAGACAAACTAGCCTCTGGACTGAAGGCTTAGGATTAAGCAACATCTAGCAGCACAGCCATTCACACTTCTGTTAGAATGTAAACGAGACACTTAGTAAAACCAGATGAACATACAACACTATTGGGATGTGAAAGGGAGCAATCCATTGTCTCAGTGGACAGGTTCTGGCTGTGCTTGTTCGCGTCAACTCCTCCTTCATGCATTCACAAGTAGAAGAACATTTTCAAAGTCATCTTAAGACAGGTTGGGTCAGAGCCCCAGCATGTTCTGATCCACACTCTATAAATGAAAAAGGAAAATAAAACGGAGAGACTTAGTACAGACACAGAGAAAGACAGAACAATCAGAGAAATGACGGTCGTAGTGGCAGAGGTGCAGAGCCTTTGCTAGAATTATGTAGTGAAGGTAGGTTGATATTTTCATTTCAGTGCAGAGTTTTAGGGCTGGTAGGCAAAGAAGTAGGACTGTTTCAAGGATCTAGGCAGATAAGAATGATAATGAATGATTATGCTTTAAGTTGAACGTGTTTAATTAAAGAAACTATATTGACTTGTAATGCTTTGTGTGGACTGCTTTTGAAAATTATTGCTAGTGTGCTTAGTGTGCTTCTGCTCGTCTCTCTCCCTCCTTGTTACTGTGTGTGATTTCTATATAGAAAGGCAATTCCACATAAACATCCCCCAAATTCAAGAAGGATACACCAAAAAATTTCTCCCCGTCACAAGATGATGATGATCATCATTATCAGGTGCCCTGCCACATGGCGTTGGCGACCATGGACTTCCAACCATCTCTATCTCTCGTTGCCCCTAGCATCTCCCCCACCCTCTTCATCCCCAGCCACTCTGCAAGTCTGTCCAGCATTCTCTCCCTGGGTCTACCTGGTGCTCTCTTTCCCTCCAGCTTTCCCGTTGTCACCAGGTGCTCCAAATCCCCCTTCCGCCTATACATGTTGCTTATCTTTTCCTAATCTTCCTTATGAGTGATGTACTTGTGTCTGCCTCTATCAAGACTGTCTCGTTTGTTTTCTTTGCTGTCCATGGAACTCTCAACATTCTTCTGAGAAACCACATCTCGGCTGCCTCGATCCTGCTCTGGATTTGCTTGCTGACTGTCCACGCCTCGCATCCGTACAACAGTATTGGTTCTATATAACATTCAAGGACTCTCTTTCTGATGTTAATTGATAGGCATTTGTTGGTAAGAATGCTTGTCATCTTCTTGAATGCTGTTTTGGCTTGGCCGATTCTGCCAGTTATTTCCGATGTGCATCTGCCGTCTGATGAAATGACCGTTCCCAGGTATTTGAATTATTAACCTGTGTCAAGATTGTGCCATTTGCTGTTATTTTGCATGAGGGGATTTCATGTTTTTTACTGATCACCATGACTTCAGTCTTCCTGCTGTTTAGTTCCAACCCCTTAACTTTGCTTTCTGTTTCTAGTATATTCACAAGGTTTTGTAGGTCCCTTTCATTTTCTGCAATTAGCACGGTGTCATCTGCGTACCGAATGTTGTTTATCATTTTCCCTCCAACCTTTAATCCAGGGTCTTCTTCTAGGTTTCTCATGATGTTTTCTCTATATATAGAAAACAGATCTGGTGACAAAACACAACCCTGTCTGACTCCTCTTTTGATGTTTTGAAAAGAGCTTATATTGTTTTCTATTCTCATTGCAGCTGTTTGTTCCCAGTACATATTCCTGATTATTCGTAGATCTTTTCCATCGACATTGTGTCTCTCCAGTTCGTTGATCAATTCATCATGTCGTACCCGATCGAAAGCCTTGGTATAGTCAACAAAGCATAAATACAAATCCTTATTCATCTCAGTTGACCTCTCTATGATAGTTCTTATGCTTAGTTCACACTATGGAAACCGGCCTGGAAACAGCCCCAATTTCTTGTCGGGTAACCGAAATCTGCACAGAGAAAACTCACATTACCCCCTTCAACAAACTGCATTACCTCTATCGGATATTCCCGATAGATTTGCCAAGCCTGTTTCCTTCCATCTCAGTCTGCAAAAGTTGTTTGGAAATACAGGCCGAGAAGAAACTAGGACACTGACGCTACCGAGTTTCCATATCGTTTCCAAAGTGTGAACAGGTAGGCAACAAAGTTTTTGTACACGAGACTGACTGAAATTGACCCAAAAAAAAAAAGAAAGGCGAAAATAGCAGGGAAGTCCGTGCAAAACGCAAAGGGGAGGAGCTTCGCAGTTTCTGTATAATTTCGTCGAGCGTTCACATTGTCGACAGAAACTCCAGTCACATTTATTTATAGACGGTTTCCAAAGCAGTTTCTTTAACGCGCAGACTGCCAGAGTTTCCCACAGTTTCCATAGTGTGAACCTAGCATTATGATGTATATGGCATTAATAGTTTCTTTCCCCTTTGTGTGTGTGTGTGTGTTTGTGTGTGTGAGTGTGTGTTTGTGTGTGTGTTTGTGGTGTGTGTGTGTGTGTGTGTGTGTGTGTGTGTGTGTGTTGTGTGTGTGTGTGTGTGTGTGTGTGTGTGTGTGTGTGTGTGTGTGCGCGCGCGCGCGCATGCGCACGGGCGCACGACATTTTCAACCAAATGATACACTCAAAAAATCTTCCCATGATATTTTCATCATACATGTATGGGTGATGTCAGCTTAGTGTTTCACAGGCTGGCTTCCCCTGCCCGCTTCCTATTTAACCCTTAGACTCCCGCACCCTGTCCACAATTGCAAAAGCTTAACCCTGTGATTCCCTCACCCTATCCACCAGCTTCCTGCAGAAAGCTGCTGGATAGGGCGAGGGAGTCACAGGGTTAAGGTTTTGCTTTGCTAGTATGGTTGACAATACAGAATGCTGGAGGACAGGGTGCGGGAGTCAAGGGATTAAAGACCTTGCTAACGCATATCGTTTGGCACAGGTTGAGGGATTCTGCCAATAATTGCTGGCAGGTTTGAGTCCATCCCAGAGCACATTTTGAATTTTCCGAGTGTGATAAATCCCACTTGAACAAGCAAAAAGACTGGACTTATGTGTCCTACACTTTTATTGTTTTGTTTTGTGCTTGTATGATAATAACAGTTCTACAAGGAAAGGTTGAGGTCAAAATAAATCCATGCAGACCACCACCTCATCATCATCATGTGCCTTGCCACATGGCGTTGGCGATCATGGCCCTCCATATGCATCTATCCCTTGTTGCCGCAAGCACATCTTCCACCCTCTCTGTCCTCAGCCAATCTACAATTCCGTCCTGTATTTTCTCCCTGGGTCTACCTGGTGCTTTCTTTAAACCATCACCTGCTGTATTAAAAACATCACCAACATCAGTGGTTTCAAGGTTTGTGAAAGTACCGTAGAAATGTCAAGAACGAAGTAAACAGAGGAGTTGTTGTGACGTCTACTGCGGCGGCTACCATCGAACCCGATGATGCTGACAAGAGAGGGGTGACGATGGGAAAGACATACATACTGTTCTCATAAGGTTAGCCACACAGCTAGTCAGATGTTTATACTGTGAGGGTGATAGGGGGCGGGGGGGGGGCGAGGGCGGGGAGTGGACACCACGCTTGTAATGGTGGCCTGATGGAAAGTCATTCGTTTGTATTATGAGCGAGAGTGGGGGTAAAGGGAGTGGGCACCACCTTTGTTGGTCTATTAGAAAAACACTTGTTGTACTGTGAAGAGGATTGGGGGGGGGGGGGGGGAGTACCCCTTTTATAATGTTGACCTGATACAAAGTCAGATGTTTGTACTATGAAGGATAGCGATGGGGCAGTGGGCACCACCACCTTTGTAATGCTGGCCTGATACAAAGTCACATGCTTGTACAAAGAGGAGGAGTGAGGAGGAGGGGGCACCCCCTTTATAATGTTGGCCTGATAGAAAGTACGATGTCTGTACTACGAGTGGTAGCGGCGGGGTCAGTGACACCACCCTTGTAATGTTGGCCTGATGCAAAGTCAGTTTTGTTTGACTATGTTGGGGGGGGGGGGGGAGGTGGACACCATCCTCATAATATTGGCTTGATAGAAAGTTAGATGTTTGTACTGGGAGGACACCCTCTAATAATGTTGGCCTGATAGAAAGTTAGATGTTAAATGTTTGTACTAGGAGGACACCCTCTAATAATGTTGGCCTGATAGAAAGTTAGATGTTTGTACTGGGAGGACACCCTCTAATAATGTTGGCCTGATAGAAAGTTAGATGTTAAATGTTTGTACTAGGAGGACAACCTCTAATAGTGTTGGCCTGATAGAAAGTTAGATGTTTGTACTGGGAGGACACCCTCTAATAATGTTGGCCTGATAGAAAGTTAGATGTTAGATGTTTGTACTAGGAGGACAACCTCTAATAGTGTTGGCCTGATAGAAAGTTAGATGTTTTGTACTGGGAGGACAACCTCTAATAATGTTGGCCTGATAGAAAGTTAGATGTTTGTACTGGGAGGACACCCTCTAATAATGTTGGCTTGATAGAAAGTTAGTATGTTTGTACTGGGAGGACACCCTCTAATAATGTTGGCCTGATAGAAAGTTAGATGTTTGTACTGGGAGGACACCCTCTAATAATGTTGGCTTGATAGAAAGTTAGATGTTGTACTGGAGGAACTCTAATATGTTGGCTGTGAAAGTTAGTTTGTACTGGGAGGACACCCTCTAATAATGTTGGCTTGATAGAAAGTTAGATGTTTGTACTGGGAGGACAACCTCTAATAATGTTTGGCCTGATAGAAAGTTAGATGTTTGTACTGGGAGGACACCCTCTAATAATGTTGGCTTGATAGAAAGTTAGATGTTTGTACTGGGAGGACAACCTCTAATAATGTTGGCCTGATAGAAAGTTAGATGTTTGTACTGGGAGGACACCCTCTAATAATGTTGGCTTGATAGAAAGTTAGATATTCGTACTGGGAGGACACCCTCTAATAATGCTGGCCTGATAGAAAGTTAGATGTTTGTACTGGGAAGACAACCTCTAATAATGTTGGCCTGATAGAAAGTTAGATGTTTGTACTGGGAGGACACCCTCAAATAATGTTGGCCTGATAGAAAGTTAGATGTTTGTACTGGGAGGACAACCTCTAATAATGTTGGCCTGATAGAAAGTTAAATGTTTGTACTGGGAGGACAACCTCTAATAATGTTGGCCTGATAGAAAGATATATGTTTGTACTAGGGGGGGGAGGCACCCCTCTTATAATATTAGATGTTCGTATTGGGAGGACACCCTCTAATAATGCTAGCTGATAGGAAGTTAGATGTTTGTACTGGGAGGACAACCTCTAATAATGTTGGCTTGATAGAAAGTTAGATGTTTGTACTGGGAGGACAACCTCTAATAATGTTGGCCTGATAGAAAGTTAGATGTTTGTACTGGGAGGACACCCTCTAATAATGTTGGCTTGATAGAAAGTTAGATGTTCGTACTGGGAGGACACCCTCTAATAATGCTGGCCTGATAGAAAGTTAGATGTTTGTACTGGGAAGACAACCTCTAATAATGTTGGCCTGATAGAAAGTTAGATGTTTGTACTGGGAGGACACCCTCAAATAATGTTGGCCTGATAGAAAGTTAGATGTTTGTACTGGGAGGACAACCTCTAATAATGTTGGCCTGATAGAAAGATATATGTTTGTACTAGGGGGGGGGGAGGGCACCCCCTCTTATAATATTAGATGTTCGTACTGGGAGGACACCCTCTAATAATGCTAGCCTGATAGGAAGTTAGATGTTTGTACTGGGAGGACACCCTCTAATAATGTTGGCCTGATAGAAAGTTAGATGTTTGTACTGGGAGGACACCCTCTAATAATGTTGGCCTGATAGAAAGTTAGATGTTTGTACTGGGAGGACACCCTCTAATAATGTTGGCTTGATAGAAAGTTAGATGTTCGTACTGGGAGGACAACCTCTAATAGTGTTGGCCTGATATAAAAGTTAGATGTTTGTACTGGGAGGACACCCTCTAATAATGTTGGCCTGATAGAAAGTTAGATGTTTGTACTGGGAGGACACCCTCTAATAATGTTGGCCTGATAGAAAGTTAGATGTTCGTACTGGGAGGACACCCTCTAATAATGTTGGCCTGATAGAAAGTTAGATGTTTGTACTGAGAGGCCGGACAACCTCTAATAATGTTGGCCTGATAGAAAGATATATGTTTGTACTAGGGGTGGGGGGGGGAGAGGGCACCCCCTCTTATAATATTAGCCTGATAGAAAGTAAGGTGTGGTGTAGGTGGGAATGGTTGGTACCAATTGAGGTCCTACTGGTTGTCACGCTCTAACTGACTCAAAATATTTGTAAA
>JAPXFY010000014.1:17793314-17805814 GCA_030674185.1 Monoplex corrugatus | reverse complement strand
CGTATCCCAGTTCGCAACATTGATAGAAAATTCTATCATGGACGTTTTACACTGGTCCTTGAAGCGAAGCTTGGGTCGTCCAACGTTATGTGTGCCCTCAGACAGTTCCCCATACAGTATCTGCTTGGGGATTCTGGAGTTATCCATGCGCGCAACGTGACCAAGCCACCAGAGACGCCGAGGCCACATGATGGGATATAGTGACTGAATGCCAGCTCTTTTGAGCACTTCTGTATCTGGGACTCTATCTTCCCATTCAATTTTAACAATTTTTCGTAATCACCTCATATGAAAACTATTTAACCTCCTCTCCTAACCAGCATACAAGGTCCACGTCTCACTCCGGTAAAGGAGTGTTGAGAGGACGCATGTTTGGTAAATTAGAGTCTTGGATTTTATCCTAAGCTTATCATTTTCCCATGCTCTTTTCATAAGTTTCTTGAATGTGGCTTAGCCTTTCCTATTCTGCTTGTCAATTCCTCATCCAAAGATAGGGTCGACGTTATGGTGGATCCCAAGAAAACAAACTTACCTATTGTTTTCAGAGATTCACCACCGAGTTTTATCTCTGGTGGTGAGTTTGTCCCTTGTCCAATTACCTCAGTTTTCTCGACGCTGATTGTTAACCCGAAGAGATCGCGTGATTCCGCTAAACGATCGACTAGTCTTTGAAGCTCGATTTCATTGTGAGCCGCTATCACAGCATCATCAGCGAAAAGCAACTCTTTGATCAACACTCGTCAGTCGTTTCGACTTCAGTCGTTTCAGATTGAATAGAGATCAGTCGAACCTGGTTTTGATGTCAACTCCATCCTCGCTCCCATCAAAAGCATGGTGCAGGAGAGCAGCAAAATAAATGGCAAAGAGAGTGGGTGCCAGGACGTAACCCTGTTTAACACCACACCTCACCTTGAACGGCTGTAATGTATTTCCATCGAATTGAATGCACGCATTCAGGTCCTCGTGAAAAGAAATGTCTAACTGCAAAAGAACAGGTGAACAACCGATTTTTTCCAGTACTTACTTTATAGAGCGATTTCCAGCTCACAATGTCAAATGCCTTCGTCAGATCAACAAAGGCGATGAACAGTGGTTTTCTTTGTTTCCTGCATTTTCCCTGCAGCTGGCGCAGATTAAAGACCATAGTATGGTATTATGATATTATCAGTCGTTGATTGACCAGCCCTAAAACCAGTTATCGCGAGTATACGAGTTCGCATTTCATAGCCCCCGTTTTCTTTGGAAGTGCAGTGAAAATTGATTTTGACATATCTTTGGGGATTTTTCCGGTGTCATAAATTTCATATAGGACTGTTATTTTTTCAATACCGAATTCTTCTAGGGCCTCGGCCTTTGTTAAATATATTAATTAATTCAAATTAAGAAGCGCGAGACCATGCGACTACAGCTACCGTGCTGTACCTGACCCATGCGCCCAGAATACACATATGCCTTCTGCGCCCGTCATTCTCATACAATAAAATGTGTGTGTGTGTGTGTGTGTGTGTGTGTGTGTGTTTGCTTACACACCAACAAAACCTGAATGATCATAGTGGTGCGCTATATTATTGACGGGAGACAACTCTACGAAACCCGCACGTCGTTTCTAAGGCTGCCGGAAGTTTATAAAAATGGCGGCTTTGGCAGGAAAGTCTCAGCAGGAATAGATTGGGCTGAAATCTGGAGGGGTGTGCAACCTTCTGTTTGATTTCAACAAGTCTGCTTTGAAGACGTTTGTGTAAGTGACAGGAGGCTTAGATGAGATTGTCTTTATGTTTGAATCTATGGATGGTTCCACAAAGAGAATTTTATTAGTTTGGTACGTGCTACTGCTAGTAATTCCCTGTAAATAATTAGGTTAATTAGTGGGATGAACAGTAAATTGATTAGAAATTGTGATAGCTTTTGCCTACAATCAGTAGGTGATATCGAATTTCAAAATCACCACTACAGTGTAAGGTTTACTTAGTGATCAAGAGCACTTACTCAGTTACTGTGTGAATTTTTGATTTTCAGATGAAGTCATCTGCATACAGTAATTCACTGACACCTTTTCTTCTTCGTTTTTCCCCTTCTTGCATTGTAATGTTGCATAATCTTTTAACTCAAGCAAACTAGATCTGAAATTTTAACAGAAATATTATTATATGTTTATGATTGTTTTATTGTATATTTCAGTGCAATATTTTATGTTGTAAAAACCTAAGTACTATAAAAATGTACAAGTGAAATGTTTTGTCATAAATTTTGTATGTAAAATTTGTCTGCTCTTTTTGTAGAGAGTGCCTACCCACTTGCAGTCTCCCATAGTTTTATTTGAATGAGAAATACATCAATATTCACTGCTTCAACATTCATAATGCAAAGAAAGAAATGTGGCCATTACGAATGCAGAGAAAAATGTTAGAATTACATAGTAAAAATTAATCTGTCAATGCAGAAGAAGGTTCTGTAGGACTAAGATTTGTTTCCTCTTAAGTGTAATTTGTGTGTATAAGTTTGGAAATAAGTTTGATGAAACCAGCTACAGGTGCTTATGTGCTGCACGGATACAGGTTGGGAAGACCATTAGATGGTGCCTGTGCATTAGTTGGCTGAAAAGTTGTACAAGTATTAAGTGTGATCTGGCATTGCTCCTATTCATAATGTAGCTGAATGTGTTGTCTGATTGGTCTTCCTGGGCTCCCCTTTTTGCCAGCTTATCTGTCCTGTCATCCCTTGGTATCCCTCAGTAGGCAGGATCTTATGGAGGACTACACCTCTGGTTCTTCTGACTTACTGGAAGGCCTTGGTGAGGTGGAGGATTTGTCATTCTTTGGAGCCTGGAGAACAGACAGGGAATTAGAGAAGACTGTTAGGTAGCATGTGTCATTCATTGTCTAAACTATGAAACAGCTTTCAAAACTATGAAACAGCTTTCATCAGTGCCTCTGTTTGGTAACTGGTGTAATGTTTGCCAATAGCAACTCTGGTAGTTGCGGTTTGAGCACTGGGAAGTTGGTGAGAATACAGACTTGACAGTTGATCACAGGTTTAACGGCTGATCCATTTAGCCTCTTCTATACCTATCACTTGATAACCTACAAACACTTAACCTCTACTTGTACTTAACTTGCAGTTACATTGAACCATTCAAACTCTGTTCACAGCAGTCCATAACAACCAGGACTTGTAACCCATAGAACTTTCCATTCATGAACACCATCTCATTTTATTTTGGAGTGGAGGATATTGATTCTCATCACACAAAATCTAGATTGGTATTTATTTATACAACTCCAAAGAGGGTAAAGAAATTTGAATTATTATCTCGGGATATTGATTCTCATCACACAAAATCTAGATTGGTATTTATTTATACAACTCCAAAGGAAGTAAAGAAATTTGAATCATTATCTCCCTTCTTTTCAGGAAATCTGTCTGTTTTCCTCTTTCTAGTTGTGTTTTGTTCTTCAGGTTTTTGGTTTTGTTATTGTTGTTGTTTTGTTTTTGTTTTTGCTATCTGTCCCAACTTCTGTACCACCTCATTGGTGTTGATCCCATGCTGCTCATTCCAGTTGCGCAGCACACCAATCCCTAGTTCATTCGGTTGAAGTCCCCAAACCAGGAAGCAAGAGATGCCAAGCCTCAGTAGGCCATCCACCAGAGGAGACCTTGTACTCCTGCTGGGTAACTTCGGTAGAGTTCTGCAGTGCCTGTTCTGATCCAGCTTTTTGAGGACACTATCTGCTTAGCCCATTATCACCCCAACCCCCCCCCCCCAATCCCCCTTCCCCCTGATAAGGAGCCCACCACCACAGTCCTCTGTTTACAACTCCTTTGCTGTTCTTGTTTACCATTATTAAATTGGATGTTGTTTATTTAGTGTGTTGATTTTGTCTTGTATTTGTTTGTCCATCTGATGATCTATCTGCCTGTCTATCTGCAAAGCAGTATACATGTCATTGTCATTATTGTCATTATTGTTTAAAGCCCTGCTACTGCACTCAGCCATATCAAGGCTATACCCCTTCTCAACCCCCCTTTGAATCTGAAAAAAAAAAAAACAGAGAAAAAGATACACATATCAATAGCATTTGTCATTTTGTGCATATAATCTAAGAATATGCCTCTGGTGTTGACTACTCCACCAGTTCATCACCAGGGGTTTAAAAACATAACTGAATACGAATACATGAACATAATTAAGTACACTTAAACATATGAAACTGACCTAAATTACCTAAATTTGCTTCTAGTTCTACACATCACATTTCCTAAACCCAAATATGCAGTTAATATGTGTGCCCTACTATCAATACTAAGAGAAAATATGGAATGCTTAATGGAAAACATACTGATGACTGGGCCAGCAAGGCAGAAAATCATAGAAGATGATAGAAAGCAAAGCTGCAAGGGAACAGAAGGAACAACGAACACAAACACAAACTTTATTGTATAAGGCCAACAGGCTCTTACAATAGAGGTTGCAGCAGTTTTACAAACACAGAAAGATAGATAACTGCAATACATAAACATCAAGCATATATGGGCAAACATTGTATTGAAACCAGCTTCGCTCAAGAATTGAGTCATGCCTTAATTAATACTGACTAGAAACACACTGAAGGGTACACAACACACTCATACCACATTTAGCTTTCAAAATCATTCACAAACATGCTATCTGAATGTGAAACAGTATAGTATGACTGATACTCAGAAACTTGATTCTCAGATCAGTATATTGAGGACAGAGACGTATGATGTGGATCTCGTCTTCTGGTTCAGACAAACAAAATGGACAACCTATTTTGTCAAGAATAGGAGAACACTTGAACCTTTGAGTTCATTTCTGAGACCCTGATTCAAAATTGTGAGAGGACTGTTCTGTAGTTGATCATATTGATTGATTCAATATATTTTTGTTTCTCAAGACAACTTTTGTACTCACCATATAGGTTCCACATCTGATGATTTTCAAGATGTGAAAACTATTCTTGACAGAAACGATCTCTTAATCTGTGTTTGAATTCTTGTAAAAACGTCTTCTTGTTTCCAACACCACCAAACAGCCAGACATGATAAAACAACTATAGCACAGCAAATTTTGTACATGAAATACTGAGGTTATATGATCTATTTTAGTAATTTGTAATAACTTGTTGTATGCTTATTTTGATTACTTGTTGTTGTGCTGTTTTAATAGTCTGATCCAGTATCTTATACAACTAACTCACTGCAGAATTTATGTACAGTGGATGTCTTCCCAACTCCACATGTGCTAAATCATTTGGAGCTTTTTTAGTGAAATCTTCAGAAATCTCTTTCATGTGAACACATGTATTTTTTTCCAATGACTTGGTATATCCCCATATTTCTGACCCATACAGTAACATTGGAAGAATCTGGGCACCAAAAAGTTTGAAGAAAACTTACACAGAATTACAGTGCAACATTGAAAGAAGCTTTAACACTTCTACAACACCTTTCTTTGCACAGGTTATCCTATCATCAGTGGCATCATTCCAACTCAGTTTTGTTGACATGGTTATACCAAGGCACTTATAAGAATTTAAAACGTCTAGTTACTCATGTCTATAAAACCATCTTTCCTTTGATGAAAGGTAGCCTCCTTTTCTAAAAACCACAATTTTTTTGTCTTTTCAAGATTAATATTTAGCCCCAATCTTCCAGAGGAATGATGTAAGAAGTTCAACTTATTTTGCAAGCTAACAACAGAATATGACAGTAAGACAATATCATCAGCAAAAAGCATAATAAACAGTTCTATTTCTGTTAGTGAGAGACAGATACCATGCTTGCTTGTTGCAGAATTTCCTGAGCGAGTTCAATAATTAGAGATGAGAAAATTATTGGCAATGCTACACAACTTTGTTTTAGACCTTGATTGCGTTCAAAAATGTCTGAAAACCAAATCTTATACATGCTTTAACATTTTGTACATATTCTTCGAAATAGTGAGCATTTTACCTTGAATGCCAGTTTTGAATAAACCACAAAATGAGACATTTGATACTGTCATAAGCTTTGCAAAAATTTATGTATGCAATGTAAAGTTTGGTATTTTTGGACAAGTGTTTCTGTACTCAAGCATAGAGAATAAAAACCATGATCGATAGTTGAGTAATTTCTGCAAAATCCAGATTGACTCTTATCTGTATCATTTGCCTCAGACCAAACTGATAATCATTTTTTCAATATCCAGGTAAACACCTAAGGTGCAAGGGAGAAACAAAGAGAGTGACAGAAAAGAAAAATTTCAAGCACAGAATTTCCTGAAGATGGGGATACTATTTATTCTGAGGAGTCCCCAGCATCCCCACAGGGACAGTATGCTTGTAATGATGATATAAACACGGTGATGTATGTAAGAATAGTGGAGAATGGCACGTACGTATGATTTTGATATGATGATGTATTGATATCAGATGATGATGGTGTACATAAGGAGATAGTGTATGTGTGTGTTTCAGGTTTACTCTGTTGAGCAGTAAGAGGAGGCAGAAAGGGAGATTCACCATGCTGAAGTTGCACCATCCTTCACACTCTTCAGTGCAGTCTGCCATAGAAGTGTTGCAGGCAGCATGCTGATCCTGCTGCTATAGCAGGCAGGGCAGAAGCATCTCCTGTGGCTATGGCCATGGCACCCCTGTAAACAGCATTGTGTGCACATTTGCAGACTATCTAAAGAGGTGGTGGCCAGTGTTTGTCTGGCAATATGGCTGGTGTGTGTCTTCAGTCACCTTCAATTTTTGGTGGTTCATGCCGCTCAGATCTCCCCCCCACACCACCCACCCACACCGCCAACATCTGGCGTCATGATCCCATGCTGCCGCTCAAATGTCTGATTGATGCCAAGGTCAGCGCTGCTTCCCTACCCATCACTCCCCAGTCTGGGGAATCCACTCCCAAAGAACGATGCAGCAAGCGTCGTGGCAAAAAGAAGCTGCTGAAAAAACGTAAGTCTCTGTCATCGTTGTCTTGCTCCAACTTGTCCCCATCCCCCGTCAATTCTTACACCACTGTCAGTGGGAAAGGCGGGGACCAGGACAAGGCCCGCAAACGTCTGCCGGATGTCAACATCAACTCCCGCATCGATGAGCTATCCATGCCATCCATCAGAGCAGCGAGCACTGTCCCCAATTTGGCCACACAGCCCCATGAACGCCGAAAAAAGCTCCCTCTGTTGGCTGCCATCAAGCCAGAGAATGAGAAGTCAGAACGAGAACGTTTTATGCGCGCCAATTTTAATTACAATCCACACTTTCTGTATCGCTGTCCTGCGGATGAAGAGACTATGGAACGCTTCAATTCTCCTTCTAACCGCTACATGCACATTGTGAGTAAAATCCCTCTTTTTGGTTCTCTTCTCTCTCTTTTTCTCTCTTAGTCTCTATCTTTCTTTCTTCTCTGAGTCTCTCCCCCCTCACTTTCTCTGTCTCTCCCTCTCTCTCTGTCTCTGTCTCTCTCCATAAAGTAATACTGCTAGAAATGGAAATGGAATTTCTCAGATTGCAAGTGGCTGAGAAAAATTCATGTGAAGTTTTTGCTTCATACTTGAAAAAATAAATGAGGGCTTTCTTTTTTCTTTTCTTTTGCTGCTGTTGTTGTTGTTTTGTTTTGTTTTTTGTTTTGTTTTGTTTTGTTTTTGTTTTTTTCAAAAGGCTTTTGTAACATTAGGACATTAAAAAAAAATATCAGTCAGAATCTGTGATCTTATGCAATGAGATTGGGATTAAGAATGGATTACACTTAAATGCCTTTACTACTTACATGTTGTTCAGCTTGCTATTGGCATGAAGAACACTTATGCTTATTCATGTGTACATGTCTAACTTGTGGCCTGTTGCCAACTCTTGCTCGAAGCGCATGGTAGACAAAGCTGAGAAACCTTGTTGACATGCATCTGTTAAAAACACAAATGGTTAACTGTTGGGAAGGTCAGCATTATCTTTTTTCAAAGACACATCTTAAGACAATGGGAAAAAATATGAGTGGCTTAAAATGACAGAAATAGCATTAGTTGTTGAGACTGAATAGCAGAAATAGGATTGGTTTGTTAGTAGTGAATGATGAAAACAGATTGTAAGTACTGACTGATAACATCAGGGTTGGTGTGTTAGTAGTGAATGATGAAAATAGGATTGTTATGTTAATACTGAATGATGAAAATGGG
This sequence comes from Monoplex corrugatus, assembly GCA_030674185.1. Classification (NCBI taxonomy): domain Eukaryota; kingdom Metazoa; phylum Mollusca; class Gastropoda; order Littorinimorpha; family Ranellidae; genus Monoplex; species Monoplex corrugatus. Next base: position 17,797,635 of record JAPXFY010000014.1, on the reverse strand, counting down.
ATTTGTCTTCTTATACTGAGTAATAAAAACAAGATACTGAAGTATTAGTATGGAATTGGTATGTTAATTTAAAATGATGAAAATAAGATTGGTTTGTTAATGCTGAATGATAAAGTAGATTGTATGTTAATGCTTAATGATAAAAATAGGACTGATATGTTCATACTTAATTATGAAAATGGGATTGGTATGATAATACTGAATGTAAAAATTGGGATTGGTATATTGATGCTGAATGATAAGAATGGGATTGGTATGTTACTGTTGAAAACTAAAAATAGGATCGGTATGTTAATACTGAAGGATACAAACAGGATTGGTATGTTAATGCTGAATGATAAAAGTGTAATTGATATGTTAATACTGAATGTTAAAAATATGATTGGTATGTTAATAGGGAATGACAAAAATGGGATTGGTATATATATATATTAATACTGAATGGTAAAGAAGGGATTGATATGTTGATCCTGAATGATAAAAATAGGATTGGTATTTTAATACTGAATGATAAAACTAGGATTAGTTTATTGAGAGTGAATTAAGACATCTGATTAGAGTTTCTAGTTTGTTCAAGAGGGATTGGCACATTCATATATGTATTCCACCCAGATCTACAAGCGTTATCTGACAAAGTCCCTGAGCCTGCATAAAACCCCATGTGCTGGCCAGGTTTTGAAATGGAGAGATGAAGTGGGAGGGGGGTGGGGTGGAAAGGACCTATGAAGCAGCAAGCTTACATGACCAGAATGATGAATACGTTAAAAACTGAGCAGTGAATGGGCCCATTTTTAATGTTGGGAGCTGGGATTGAACTCGAAATATCAGATCTTGAGTCCTCAGCTCTATCAAAAGAACCAACCAGCATGCAAAGACATCTGACTGTTTTGTTGAAATTTAATTGATGACATCTGATTGGTTTGTCAGGATTGAATCCGGACATGTGATTGGTTTGTCCAGACTGAATCAAGACATCTGATTGGTTTGTCAGGATTGAATTAGGACATGTGATTGGTCTGTCCAGACTGAATCAAGACATCTGATTGTTTGTCCAGACTGAATTAAGACATCTGACTTGTATGTCCAGAGTGAATTAAGACATTGATTTGGCCAGACTTGATTCAGACATCTGATTGGTTTGTTCAGACTGATTTAAGACGTGATTGGTTTTTCAAGATTGAATTAAGACATGTGATTGTTTTATGGAGAGTGAATAAAGACATCTGATTGGTTTGTGGAGACTGAGTGAAGACACCTGATTGGTTTGCGGAGCTTGAATGAAGACATCTGATTGGTTTGTGGAGACTGAATAGAGACATCTGACTGGTTTATGCAGACTAAATAAAGACATCTGATTGGTTTGTGGAGACTGAATAAAGGCATCTGATTGGTTTTTGGAGACTGAATGAAGGCATGTGATTGGTTTGTGATGACTGAATGAAGAGATTTGATCATTCTATCCAGACTGAATTAAGACATGTGATTGGTTTGCAGAGGCTGAAGAAGTAAGACATCTGATTGGAGACTGAATTAAGATATCCAATTGGTGTGTCCAGACTGAATTGAGACATGCGATCAGTTTGTTGAAACTAAATTAAGAAAGCTGATTGGTTTGTTCAGACTGAATTAAGACATCTGATTGGTTTTTGGAGACCAAATTAAGACATTTGATAGGTATGTGGAGGACCAAACTAAGACAACTGATTGGTTTAGTAAGACTGTATTAAGACATCTCAGTGGTCTGTCCAGACTGAAGTAAGACAGAGTGGTTTGCAAGATTGAATTGCAATGTCCGATTGGTTTGTGATGCAGGCCATACGTATCATGGAGGAGGCCATCCGTCAGTTTGGTTCGTATGAAGATTTCGAGGAACAGACAGGTGGTCGCATCCTGTCCAAGGCCCAGATCATAGCTTTGGTGAGAAAGTATTTGAAGAAAGAGGACCTTGAATCAGAAATACAGGTCAGTGCTGGGCTTGGCATTGAATCATTGATACTTGTTAACCTTGTCACTTCCTATCCCTATCCACCAGCTTCCTTACCCTGTCACTCCCTCACCCTATCCACCAGCTTTCTTAATCTTATATCTCCTTCATCTTCTTGACCAGCTTCCTAATCCTTTTATTCTTTCCGTCCACAAGCTTCCTTCCCTGTCACTCTTTCACCTTCTCCATCAGCTTCCTTAATCCTGTCTCTCCCTCACCCTATCTACCAGCTTCCTTAACCCTTTTTACCCCCTTACCCTACCCACCAGCTTCCTTAACCGTTTTGCTCCTTTACCCTATCCACCAGCTTTCTTAACCCTTTCACTCCCTCACTATATCTGCCGGGTTTCTTAGCTCTGTCACTCCCTCACCCTATCCACCTTCATTCGTCTTTTTGCTTTTTCACCCTATCCACCAGCTTCATTAACTCTTTTGCTCCTTCATCCTATCAGCTTTGTTAACTCTTTTGCTCCTTTACCCAATCCATCAGCATCGTTAACTCATTTCCTCCTTCACCTTATCCATCAACTTTGTTAACTCATTCGCTCCGTCACCCTAACCATCAGCTTTGTTAACTCATTTGCTCCTTCACCTTATCCACCAGCTTTGTTAACTCATTCGCTCCGTCACCCTAACCATCAGCTTTGTTAACTCATTTGCTCCTTCACCTTATCCATTAACTTTGTTAATTCATTCGCTCCATCACCCTAACCATCAGCTTTGTTAACTCATTTGCTCCTTCACCTTATCCACCAGCTTTGTTTACTAATTTGTGACCTCCCACCACGAAATCAGTCTTAACTAGCATTTTGGGTATTTTGAGATATACATATCACTGGAAAGTGTACATTCTGCTGATTATTTTGAATAAAGCTTGTAGTTGTACTCAAAAAAATGTAAAAGTTATGTATGTTTAAAGTCATTAAGTTGTATGATGGCCATTTTGAGAAAACGGCCTCTAAAGTTTTTGTGTGCTCTCCTACACATTTTCCTTAAAGTTCTTTATTTGGTGGCTTTGACCCAGTTTGTTTCTAATTTTCGCTGTCATTATCTGAAAGGTGCACCAAAGAGCTTTCCGTCAGTATATTACATGTGTGGGTACTGTACAGGTTACGGTTCATAATAAGAGACAAAAAGAGGTACTTTTGGTAAGAAATTGCTTCTTTCTGCTGCGATCATTGCATTAATATACCATTTTAAATTGATTAATAATATTTTTTCAAGAAAAAAATTTCTGTGGGGTTAGATTATAGTCAACAGAAATCAATTTTGAGAAAAAGTCAAAACACCCCAAACAGACCCTCAGTCACCTTTTCAGCTCCTTGTGCTGTTGGACTGACTGCAAGTTAAGAGTGATTTTGTGGTGGGAGGTCACATTTGGTCCTTCACCCTATCCATCATCTTTGTAAACACAAATGGTCCTTCACCCTAACCATCAGCTTTGTTAATTCATTTCCTCCTTCACCTTATCCACCAGCTTTGTTAACTCTTTTGCTCCTTCACCTTATCCACCAGCTTTGTTTACTAATTTGGTCCGTCAACCTATCCATCATCTTTGTAAACACAAATGGTCCTTCACCCTAACCATCAGCTTTGTTAACTCATTTGGTCCGTCACCTTATCCATCAGCTTTGTTAACTCATTTGGTCCGTCACCTTATCCATCAGCTTTGTTAACTCATTTGGTCCGTCACCTTATCCATCAGCTTTGTTAACTCATTTGGTCCTTCACCCTAACCATCAGTTTTGTTAACTCATTTGGTCCGTCACCTTATCCACCAGCTTTGTTAACTCATTTGGTCCTTCACCTTATCCACCACCTTGTTAACTCATTTTGCTCCTTCACCCTAACCATCAGCTTTGTTAACTCATTTGGTCCGTCACCTTATCCATCAGCTTTGTTAACTCATTTGGTCCGTCACCTTATCCACCAGCTTTGTTAACTCATTTGGTCCGTCACCTTATCCATCAGCTTTGTTAACTCATTTGGTCCTTCACCCTAACCATCAGCTTTGTTAACTCATTTGGTCCGTTACCTTATCCATCAGCTTTGTTAACTCATTTGGTCCGTTACCTTATCCATCAGTTTTGTTAACTCGTTTGGTCCGTCACCTTATCCACCAGCTTTGTTAACTCATTTGCTCCTTCACCTTATCCACCAGCTTTGTTAACTCATTTGCTCCTTCACCTTATCCACCAGCTTTGTTAACTCATTTGCTCCTTCACCTTATCCACCAGCTTTGTTAACTCATTTGCTCCTTCACCTTATCCACCAGCTTTGTTAACTCATTTGCTCCGTCACCCTATCCATCATCTTTGTAAACTCAAATGGTCCTTC
>JAPXFY010000014.1:17718314-17788314 GCA_030674185.1 Monoplex corrugatus | reverse complement strand
GCGAAGTTAACAAATTTGGCTCATATGCACAATTTTGAAAAGAAGAAATTATCTCTACAAAGTTGATCACTTTAGCTCATCTGCACAAGTTTTCAGTCCTTGTTTTTAGATCTAAGTCAAATAGAATATTCTGCCATGAAATGGGTTCTCTGTTGTTAATTGTTTTAGTCTGTGTTTAGTATGTTTTGGTCTGTGTACAGGTACGCACTACTTGCGTAGCATGAACAATCGTTCCCAGGTGTGGGGTGGATGGCGTCAGCGCCGAGACTTGTGTCTGCAACACTTTAATCCCACGGAAGAGGGACTGGCATCTCTGCACTCCGTGCTTTTCCGCAGACACCCTTTCCTGTGGCGTGCCGCCCTCCTCTACTATGTCACCTTCAGGGCAGCCAACATGTCCTTCAAGGATCTCTTCATGGACCTTGGCCGCTTTGTGCAGAACCCAGACGTACGCTGGGATTACTGTGTGCGTGCCAAAAGGGGACAAACTGATACATCCCAACCTGGTGAGATGGGTGAATGGGTGGGTGGATTTGGATGGGTAGTTGGATGAACTTTTACTGAGATTACTACTTTCATGCCAAGATGGGACAGACTGATACAATCCTAGCCTGGTGAGATGGGTGAGTGGGTGGATTGGTGGGTGGGTGAACCTCAATACGTACTGGGATTACTCATCATCATCATCATGTGCCCAGCCGCTTGGTGTTGGCAATCATGGCCCTCCATACAAATCTTTTGTCGCTCCAAGTACATCTCTCACCCTTTCTGTCTTTTATCAACTCTGCAAGTCCATCCGAATTTTTCTTTCTGGGTCTACCTAGTGCTCTTTTTTCTTCCAGCTTTCCTGTTGTGACTAGATGCTCATATTTCTTTTGCCTCATGAAATGTCCCAAAAACGTTGCTTGTCTTTTCCTAATCTTCTTCAGTAATGTTCTTTTTGTGTTTGCCTCTTTCAAGACTGTCTTGTTTGTTTTCTTTTCTGTCCATGGAACTCTTAGAAACTACATTTCAGCTGCCTCAGATTTGTTCTGACTTATTGTGTTGGCTATCCAGGATTCACATCAATACAACAGTATTGGTTCTGCATAATACAGAAGAACTCTCACCCTGATGTTAATTGATAGGCATATGTTGGTAAAAATGCTTTTCATTTTCTTGAATGCTGTTTTAACTTGGCAAGTTCTGCTGGATATTTCTAATGTGCATTTGGTGAGATGACTATTCCCAGATACTTAAACTTGTCAGCTTGTCTCTGTGTTGTGCCATTTGCTGTTATTTTACATAAGAGGAACTGGGATAACTATGTGCATGCAAAGAGGGGACAGACTGACATATGCCTACTTGGTGAGATGGGTGAATGGATGTGTAAATTTGGATGGGTAAGTGTATTAGGATGGGTGGATGGACTTGGATGGATGGGTAGATTTGGATGGGAGAGTGAATTTAGAATGGATGGGTAGATTTAGATAGGTGAGTGGATTTGGATGTGTGGGTGGATAGGTGAGTAGGTGATCCCCAATGTCTGCTGTGATTACTGCATGTATTCCAAGAGGGAACAGACTGTGCATCTCTACCAGATGAGATGGATGGGTGGGTAAGAAGACATGAAAAGGTAGTTTGAGGTGGAGAAGTAACATAGTGATATTTTTCTGACTGATGAGGTGGGCAATGGATTGTTGAGGGGATATGTAAATTCATGAAAATCGAAAGGAGAGGTAGGGATGGTAGAGTGAAAGCGTGTGCCTGGTGGAATGGATGAATGAGGAGAGAGGAGGGGTTGGGATTACTTTGTGTCAGGAAGGAATGAAAGTGATAGTCCTTTGTTACTGAAATAAAAGGATACATGGCCAAACAAATTGTAGATAATTATGGAAATGCTTAAAAAATATATGGATGAAGAATCATAGAAGTATGTGGATGAAATAGCTAATTATATAGTACTCATCATGAATGTATCTTGTGATGCTGTTGGAGAAAGCAAAGCCTTACACTGTTTGGTTCTTTGTGGTAATGATAAAGTCTGACACTGTCATACTATTTGATTCTTTGTGATAGTCTGACACCGTTATGCTGTTTAGTTCTTTGTCGTAAAGTCTGACACTGTCATACTGTTTAGTTCTTTGTGATAGAGATGAAGTCTGACACTGTCATACTGTTTGATTCTTTGTGATAGAGATAAAGTCTGACACTGTCATACTGTTTAGTTCTTTGTGGTAAAGTCTGACACTGTCATACTGTTTAGTTCTTTGTGGTAAAGTCTGACACTGTTATTCTGTATGTTTTTTTGTGATAAAGTCTGACACTGTCATACTGTTTTGTTCTTTGTGATAGTCTGACACTGTCATATTGTTTAGTTCTTTGTGGTAAAGTCTGACACTGTCATACTGTTTGGTTCTTTGTGGTAAAGTCTGACACCATTATATTGTTTAGTTCTTTGTGATAAAGTCTGACACTGTCATATTGTTTAGTTCTTTGTGGTAAAGTCTGACACTGTCATATTGTTTAGTTCTTTGTGATAAAGTTTGACACTGTCATACTGTTTGGTTCTTTGTGATAGTCTGACACTGTCATATTGTTTAGTTCTTTGTGGTAAAGTCTGACACTGTCATATTGTTTAGTTCTTTGTGGTAAAGTCTGACACCATTATATTGTTTAGTTCTTTGTGATAAAGTCTGACACTGTCATACTGTTTGGTTCTTTGTGGTAAAGTCTGACACTGTCATACTGTTTGGTTCTTTGTGATAAAGTTTGACACTGTCATACTGTTTAGTTCTTTGTGATAGTCTGACACTGTCATATTGTTTAGTTCTTTGTGGTAAAGTCTGACACTGTCATACTGTTTGGTTCTTTGTGATAAAGTTTGACACTGTCATATTGTTTGGTTCTTTGTGGTAAAGTCTGACACTGTCATATTGTTTAGTTCTTTGTGATAAAGTTTGACACTGTCATACTGTTTAGTTCTTTGTGATAGTCTGACACTGTCATATTGTTTAGTTCTTTGTGGTAAAGTCTGACACTGTCATATTGTTTAGTTCTTTGTGATAAAGTCTGACACTGTCATACTGTTTGGTTCTTTGTGATAAAGTCTGACACTGTCATACTGTTTGGTTCTTTGTGATAAAGTCTGACACTGTCATACTGTTTGGTTCTTTGTGATAAAGTCTGACACCATTATATTGTTTAGTTCTTTGTGGTAAAGTCTGACACCATTATATTGTTTAGTTCTTTGTGATAAAGTCTGACACTGTCACACTGTTTGGTTCTTTGTGATAAAGTCTGACACCATTATATTGTTTAGTTCTTTGTGGTAAAGTCTGACACTATCATATTGTTTAGTTCTTTGTGATAAAGTCTGACACTGTCACACTGTTTAGTTCTTTGTGGTAAAGTCTGACACTGTTATATTGTTTAGTTCTTTGTGGTAAAGTCTGACATTATCATATTGTTTAGTTCTTTGTGATAAAGTCTGACACTGTCACATGTTTAGTTCTTTGTGGTAAAGTCTGACACATTATATTGTTTAGTTCTTTGTGGTAAAGTCTGACACTATCATATTGTTTAGTTCTTTGTGATAAAGTCTGACACTGTCACACTGTTTGTTCTTTGTGGTAAAGTCTGACACTGTCATACTGTTTAGTTCTTTGTGATAAAGTCTGACACTATCTATATTGTTTAGTTCTTTGTGATAAAGTCTGACACTGTCAACTGTTTAGTTCTTTGTGGTAAAGTCTGACACTGTTATTCTGTTTGGCCTTTGCTGTCTTAATCTTATCTTCATCATTTTATGTCACCATCAGGTTTTTCAACTCAAGCTGACTACAAGAAATGTATTTTGTGTTAATCATTAATAACAGACGCACACACATGCAGATACAGACAGACACACACACACACACACACACACACACACACACACACACACACCACACATACACACCATATTCCACAACGCATCACGTAGACTATCCAAACACACCCACATACATACACCACAAGCACACACACACACAAGCACACACATGCACAAGCACACACACACACACAAACACACACACGCACACACACACACACACCACGCACACACACACAAACACACACAACACACACACACACCACACACTACACACACAACACCACAACACACACACACACACACACACACACACACACACACACACACACACACACACACACACACACACACACACACACACACACACATGCGCACAGAACACAAACACATGCACATACCACACACACACACATGCACGCACACTCACACACACACACACACAGTATGTGCTATCTTAATGGCTTTGTTCCATGCTTGCCATTGTGACTTTTTAACACATAACCAACCACCAAACTCACTTAGTTGAAATCCCCATGCTAGAAAATAAAAATGACTAGGAGTCAGCGATGTCAGAAATAACAAGACCTCCAACTAGAGGAGGCTGCACTGCTGCCAGGTCATTTGTTGAGAGTTCACTTGTGATTTAACATAACTGCATTTTATCTACTAAACACACTGTCATTTGCCAGTAATCACACAGTGGTAGAGACAGACAGAGGGGGTTTACCCTGTAGGTGTGATGATCTTTGAGACAACACCTGTCATTGTTGTATCATTATTTCCTGACAATTTCAGCAATGGGTTTTCTTTGGGCAGGTTGTTTTTGCAAGGATCAAGTCTATCTTGAAGGCGCTTTGCAGCTGCTGAAGCGACGCGGATGTCTGGACTTCCACCTGCTGGTTCGTTTGGGGAAGGTCGCTCATGGCGACATTGAGCGCTTGATTGATCATTGTCAGCTGGATGGAACACGCATACCCAGCTTCATGGAGGATCTGAGTGCTTATCGCAAGCAGCTTAACCACATTGCTGACTGCAACGGTCTCACCGACTCTGTTCTGGCTGATGTGGAATGAATTCTGACATTGACCTCCTTTCAACACTTCAGTTTAATTTGTGAAACCTCATGAACACCACATGAACACTTAAGTCTGATATTTTAACTTCATGCACCCTTAAGGGTCCTATTCTTTGAACTTCATAAACACTTAAGTCTGATATTTTAGACCTCATAAGCGCTTAGTTCCAATACTTTTAAACTTTGTGAATGCTTAGTCTGAGACTTGAAACTTTGTGAAGACTTAGTCTAATACTTTAAGAACACTTAAGTCTGATACTTACGTCCAACACTTAAGTCTGATACTTATGTCCAGTGCTTAAGTCCAATAATTCAAACCTTGTGAGCACCAAGTCCAATACTTCAATTCTCATGATTGCTCAGTCCCTTTGTTTAACCCTTTGACTCCCGCACCCTGTCCACCAGCATCCTGCATTGTCAACCATGTTAGCAAAGCAAAACCTTAACCCTTTGAGTTTGACTCCCTCACTCTATCTACTAGTTTTTATAGTTGGTAGATAGGGTGATGGAATCAAAGGGTTAAAGAACGAAAGAAGGAAAGAAAGAAAGAAAGAAAGAAAAAAAAAGAGAAAGAAAATTGTAATGCCTCCTAAGAGCCTATGCTGTATCTATTTTTGGAAAGGTACCGAATTTTACTTGCAAAAACAGTAAATAAATTACTCTGGTTTAATTAATTATCTGAAATGGCAGGTGCAATACCAGATTTGGTTAGGATGTCAGAATTCACGTCAGAATATCTTTAGTTTGATGCTGCCTAGGTATTCCGCCTGGTGGTCAAAGACTGATGTTTTTGATCTCTTAAGTCAGCATGTGTGCAGACCTGCTAGCTCCTAAACCTCCTCCCCCACCTCTCTTTGTGAGTATATGCATGCAGAATATGCAATACACACATTGAAGATCCTGTAAAACCATGTCTGTGTCAATGGCTGAACCCTTTGACTCTCACACCATATCCATCAATCGCAAAAACTTAACTCTTTGACTCCCTCATCCTTTCCATCAGCTTCCTGAACTTAACCCTTTGACTCCTTCACCCTTTCCACCAGCTTCCTGAACTTAACCCTTTGATTCCCTCACCCTTGCCATCAGCTTCCTGAAGGAAGCTGGTGGAAAGGGTGAGGAAATCAGAGGGTTTGGCTTTTGCTTTGCTAGCATGGCTGACAATTCAGAATGCTGGTTGACAGGGTGTGGGAGTCAAAGGGTTAAACTTTATGAACCTGAACACCATCTCTTCCAGGTGAATCACTTATGCCATTACTTCAAAGTTTGCATACACTCCTAACGGTGTCACTTCAAAGTTAAGTGGCCAGTTCTTTACACTTATAATTGGTTGCAGACTCTTTGAACAGAAAACACCCCTGTTGATTAAAGGCAGTATGTTTTTGATTCATTTTGAAAATGATAAGTAAAATGGATTGTGCATTTTTTTTAACTGTGTATGCTGACAGAGCGTAAATGTCAAACGTTTGCTCCAAGTTGTTTACACTTAGTTCATGGAAAACGCTTAATGTTTTTATGCAATTATGAAAACTTCAACTTTGGCATGGTTAACACAGAGTTTTGTGTCAGATGTACTCAGATCTTTGTGTGGTGTCCCCTGTGTAAAGCGCTTTAGTTTGACATTGTGAAAGTGCAAAGACAAAAGCCTTGAAGTAACATGTTCCACCATAAATTGAAGTAACAATGTTTCAGCGTGTTTCCTTCACACATCATGCACATGCATGTGCACACACAAACACACACACACACACACACACACACACACACACACACACACACACACACACACACACACACACACACACACACACACACACACACACACCACACACACACACAAATCACACACGCACGCACACAACACATGCACGCACGCGCATACACACACACACACACCACACACACACACACACACACACACACACACACCACACACACACACACACACACACACACACACACACACACACTCACTCATACAACAGACCAGCATTTTTCCACAAAGTTGTCTTTTTTTTTCGGGTTTCTTAACCCTTTGACTCCCGCATCCTGTCCACCAGCATCTTGCATTGTGAACCATGGTAGCAGAACAAAAACTTAACCCTTTGATTCCTTCACCTTATCCACCAGCTTCCTGCAGGATAGGGCGAAGGAGTTGAAGGGTTAAGTTTTTGCAGTTGGTGGACAGGTTGCGGGAGTCAATGGGTTAAGTAACTTATATAAAAGCCTGATTCGGTCTTGTGTGTTGTCAGTTTTTTCACATGAATCATGATATAGCTTTCAGACAGAGAATCAAGATGATTTCACGTATTCCAGTTGGAATGAAAGAAAAAAAAACGCCCCCTCCAGATGAAGCGACTATGATACTTTCACCTTTGGAAACCCAAAAAAAGACATAAACAAGACCCAGAAGTCAGAGATTGTGGGTGTACCATATGATTCTTATGATTACTCATTTTTTCAGTTGATCAAGATTTGATTCTCTTGATCAGTGTTCCAATTCTATTGGTCATGGATTCGATTCTGTTGATCGACCATTGATTCTGTTTATCAGCAGTGGATTCTGTTGATTGTCTATTTTTATTTTGTTGCTGTTTCTGACTGTGGTAGAGTGTGTGGTGCATTCTGCAGAGATGTGCCAAAGGCACAGATGAGACCTGGTTGACACATATGTACAGCTTCTGCCTTGCAATCTGATTGCATGAATTCAATCCTTACTCTAGGTGAAGAGGAGGGGAGGAGAGGGAGAGGTTGTCTAAACAACCTTCTGTCCATTCAGCTGTGAATGGGTACCTGACACTGTTAATATCTCTACTGCTTTCCTCCCCTATGCCCTTTGACCTCAGAGTGTTGGGGATAACCTGTATGCATTTTAACGCAGAGATGTGCCTGTCAGAAAGATTCGATGATTTGTAACCCATGTCTGTGTACTGTTCTCATCTTTCTTCTCTTCATTTTGTCTGTTTTGGCTTGTGCTGAACTCTGTGAAGAAAATGGCCTGATAAATCACCACAAATCCAAGACTGCACAGGGAGCCAGTCAGTAGATCCTTGTATGCGCAGCCAAGCAAGCACACACAAACTCTCTTTCCTGCCTCTTTCTCTTTCCTGCCTCTTTTTCTAACCTCTCTCTGTCTCTGTCTGTCTCTGTCTTTCTCTGTCTCTGTCTTTTTCTTTTTCTCTGTCTCTTTCTCTCTTTCTCTTTCTCTCTCTCTTTCTTTCTCTCTTCCTCTCTCCCTCTCTCTCTCTCTCTCTCTCTCTTTCACACACACACGCACATGCACACACACTCGGGCACGCACACACACTCAGGCACGTACACATATGCACACGCTTAAACACACACACACACACACACACACACACACACACACACACACACACACACACACACACACACACACACACACACACATAGGCACACACACACACACACACACACCACACACACACACACACACACACACACACACACACACACACACACAACACACATATCACTTATAGTGAAAAGACGTTAAATCAAAGAATGAACAAACACACACACATACACATGCACACACGCACTTAACAGAAATATTGACGAAATAAATGTCAACAGACCCAGCTGGGCAAATATATATCTACCTGAAAATATTACAGTACATGGCATGTGAACACAGTCTAGACACAGTTGAAACATGCTGTGCTGAAAATGTAGTTGACACTGTCTTTTTCCTTGGAAATTTAGCCAGCAAAACTGTCTAATATTTTCTTCATGGATCTGTCTGTTGGTCTTTTTCCCTCTAGCTTTCCTGTTGTGACTAAATGCACAAATGTCACTTGCCTCATAAAATGCCTATAATTGTCACTTGTCCTTTCCTAATCTTCTTAATTAATGTTCTTTATGTATATGCTTCTTTCGAGACTGTCTCGTTTGTTTTCTTTGCTGTGCATGGAAACCTTAACATTCTTCTTAGAAACTAATTTCAGCTGCCTCAGTCTTGTTCTGCTTTGGTTGTTGATTATGCAGGCCTTGGATCTGTACAACAGAACTGTGTCAGCTCTCTCCCTGTGACTGATGGATAGAGGGCTGATGTCTTATTGTGGGTTGATGTCTTATTGTGTCAGCTCTCTCCATGTGACTGATGGATAGAGGGAGCTGATGTCTTATTGTGTCAGCTCTCTCCATGTGACTGATGGATAGAGGGCTGATGTCTTATTGTGGGTTGATGTCTTATTGTGTCAGCTCTCTCCATGTGACTGATGGATAGAGGGCTGATCTCTCTTTGTGTCAGCTTTCTCCTTGTGACTGATCAATAGAGGGCTGATGTTTCATCGTGTCAGCTGTCTTCCTGTGACTGATGGGCGGAGGGCTGATGTCTTTTTGTGGGCTGATGTCTCATTGTGTCAGCTATCTCTTTGTGATTGATGAATAGAGGGCTGATGTCTTGTTGTGTCAGCTCTCTCTGTGTGACTGATTGACAGAGGGCTTATGTCTTATTGTATCAGCTCTCTCTCTCTCTCTGTGACTGATAGAAAGAGGGCTGATGTCTCATTTTGTTAGGTCTGTTCTTTTGACTGATGGACAGAGGGGTCAGCTCTCTTCCTGTCTTTCTTGCTCATTTTGCTTGATATACTCAATGTTATGAGGGTTTGTTGTGGATGTTTGTATGTATTGAGGAAATATTTCGTCCCAAAGTCGAAAAACATGACCTATTTCCAGTCTCCTTATCACCTGAAAGTTCAGATGTTTGTGTATAATTCAGCACCTGATATGGCTTGTCCCTGTCATTCAGTCATTTGACAGAAAAATGGAACTGCAAAGTCTGAGAGAATCAGTAAATGTCATGCTATTTTCTTGTTTGTTTGTTATAGTTTGTTTTGTTGCTGTGCAGCATCGTGATGTACATGTCCCAAAACATATGAGGAGAAAGGTCATGTTGACAGCTGGATGATTGTTGACTACAGATGGAGCCCCATGTCAGCTTGCTACTTTGCCGTGAGAGTTTTTTGTTTAATCAGATTTGTATGAAATCACTGAAGTTGTTCTGATGCAGTTATAGGGCGTTTTCTCTATCTCAGTTGTAGTATCTGTTAGAATTCTATCATTATGACATCATTACAGCATCGAAAGTGATATTTCATGTAAGAAATATGTCATTCAGTTATGCTGGTTCTTTTTTTATTTGCTTGCTTGTTTGTCTGTTTGTTTGTTTTCTTTATTCTGTGCCATTTTTGGTATAGTAACATGAATTGATAGATTAAATTTGAAATGATTTCATTGCGCTGATCATGTTTATTTTGTGCAAATGTCAGACGGCATTTTCTTTGCTGGCTGTGTTTCTTGCCCATGGCTTTCTGACATGCTTATTCATGTTGCCTTTGCCAAAATAGCCTGCACCGCTTTGTGTGCGAAGGTTTTTTTTCTTATTTTATAAAAGACTGTGTCTTTGTGACCAAATAATTGAAAAATGTAACCTGAGCTACTGCTTTGTGTGTGATGACTATGTCCAGAGATCGTATCTTTGTTACCAAATGATTGAAGAATGTAACTTAAGCTGATTCTCTACACCACTCTGTCTCTACTTCTGTCCTTATAAACACAAACATTGACTATCATTCAGATTCGGCTTCAGTTTTTCAAGATAATGTCTCCACGTTTTGAACATTTCCATATGCACTGACGCCATGAATTGTTATCACTCCATTTTGTTTCTTGAAGAATGTTTTATCAAGATGAGCAGTTTCAGATAAATCAGAAGGGGGTCCATGTGTCTTTTCATCAAATGTGCTGACGATGAAATATTTAGAGATGGATTATAACCAAATCATTTTAGTGTCCACTCATCAAGTGCCAGTTTTGTTGGACAGAATATAGAAGAAAACTGCATCTCGAAGATGTTCCTGTATAGAGAGCTGTAGTAAAGACTCTGTAACCAGGGAAGACCACTAAAGCAGCACAAGGATGCTGTGAAGGCCATCCTCATCAGCTGTGACATCAACACCACCATCTGGTAAAACATTGTCTTCAACAGAGTGTGCTAGCAACAGCAGTGCACAGGGCCCAAGACCTTGCCAGTGCATGCATGGGGTTTTGTGCAGGCTCAGGGGAAATCTGTCAGTTAATTGATGGCAGATTTGGGCGCAGTGCATATGGAGCTGTCCGAGCGTGGTGAATCCCTCTTGAAGTAACTCTGATAACTCTAATGACAGGGCCCAATAGGATTTGAACAGCACAAAACAGCTGCTGTTCGATAGAAGAGGGTCTGGCAGAAGCAGAACCCAGCACCAAAGGCTCTTTCCTGTGTGGTACCTGTGGAAAAACATAAAAACCTGTGCCTCAAGGATTGGTCTCCTCTCCATCGTGAAGACCCATACCAGGCCCTGAAGATTATCTTTTCCAGTTAACACACAATTGTAAATCAGTATGACCCATCTTGTCCTGTAGTCACAGAACAAAAAGTGGGAAAGGATGCAGTGAGATACAAAGACCTGGATGGGGAAGACCAAGGCATCAGCAGTCTGGAAGAAATGATCCCTGTGGTACATTTCCTTGTTCATAATGCTGTAAGAATGTTTTCATTGTGTCTGTTATGGTCACTACAAAAAAGGAGCATGTGAATATGGCTTGACTGTCCTGTTTGTCATATGTCTGGCTACAGATTTGTCATCCAGAAAGTATGATCCTTTTTGCAGTTTTCCCCTATGTGTTTGCACTATTAGAAAGAAACTGTGATATGCACTATATATCTACAAGTGTATATGTGTTTTGTATGCGTGTTGTGTATTTTTGTATGTATGTGCATCTGTTTTGCCGGTCATCAATAAACTAATAAGTGAGAAATGTTTGTTGTTATTTATAGTAAACAATCAGTATCAATATCAGCCTAGTGTCATGTGATGAATAGATATATCATCAGAGAGCAGGTAGTTCTGCTTGCAGAAGTGGTGAATACATATTGTTTCCCATTTGAGAACATTAGCGCTCTCCATGCGTAGTCAGGGTGACCAACGAGACAGGCAGGGAAACTGACCATTGAAATAGTGTGTGGAATTCATATGCCAGGTAGAATCTTGAAAACCTTGCCAGTGTGTCAGATTTATGTGCAGGATTATGGGTTATGCCTTGATCATTTCGGATTCCTTTCCATCATGTGGCATCTCCATCGTATAAGGCTGATCAGGAAGTATCTCTCTGTCGAAACAACTGCAAAACTCGTTCTCTCCTTCATAATGTCTCGCATTGACTATTGCAATTCACTCCTGTCTGGTCTTCCTGCCTCCACCATTCACATCCTACAGCGCATTCAAAACAATGCTGCACGCCTTGTACTCAAAAAGAAAAAAGCTGACCACATATCTCCTCTCCTGGCACAACTTCACTGGCTCCCTGTATCAAAGCGCAAACAGTACAAACTAGATACCATGTGCTACAAAAGCCTCAATAACGCAGCCCCCGATTACCTGTCAAGCCTACTTGAGATCTATCTTCCCTCACGTACCCTCCGCTCTGCCTCCGATCCTCTGACTTTTCGCTTTCCACGCACTAAGCTCAATACCTATGGTCCACGAGCCTTCTCTGTTTCTGGTCCACTCTCCTGGAACAAACTTCCTCTCTCAGTCCGTCAGCAACCTACTTTTGTCTCCTTCAAGTCCGCTCTCAAAACTCACCTTTTCTCCTCCGCATAAAATCCTAACCTCACTCAACCCCCCCCCCCCCCCCCCTCTGCAGCCTGTCTCCGCTCGGAGGGAATCACATGGTTATAATATATAATTGTATATGCTATGCTCTCTATAATTTTCCATTGGTTTTATTCTTGCTTTTATTGCTTTTATTCTTTCTCCCCATTTATAGCCATGCGTGTGTGTGTGTGTGTGTGTGTGTGTGTGTGTGTGTGTGTGTGTGTGTGTGTGTGTGTGCGTGCGTGTGTGTGTGTGCGTGCGTGCGTGCGTGCTTGCGTGTGTGTCTGCTTCAGCGCTTAGATTTGATTTTATCAAGATTTTGCGCTATATAAATATTGTAATTATTATTATTATTATTATTATTATGTTGGCGCATACGGAATGATTCCAAGCGTGATGACAGTCTTCAGAAAACGGAATCTGAAACCAATGAAAACTAAGTCAGCCTCACATGAAAAATCCACATAACAAAGGTCCCAAGATAAGACCCAAAGCTAATGAAGACTGCTGAAACCACCGGCTTTGAAAAGTTGAACTTCTCATTTCAAGATTAATGAATCTGTTTGTACCGCATTGAAACAGCTATGTATGTTTAAACAGTTTTGGTGTTGCTTATATATTTGTATATATTAACATGTTTAAGGTTGAATTCTGTATCATATTGCGTATGTAACATGTATATTTATAACTTAGGTAAAATGTGAAAAGATACGACGATTCATATGCATATAATACAGTGGGTATGGGGGTATAGCTATTTCTTTAAATGTAGAGTGGTTTGCTTCGCTGTGATGATTCTGGGTTGATTTTTCATTTTTTGTTCCCCAAGCCACCATGTCCCTTTTCTAACCACTGTACAGTGATCACAGTACAAAGGAAGGGGACCTGTGAAACACTGATATCACCAGAACCATTGGGGCATTAGCCTTTTGACTCCCGCACCTTATCCACCAACTGCAAAAACTTAACTCTTTGACTCCCTCACCCTATCCACCAGCTTCCTGCAGGAAGCTGGTGGATAGGGTGAAGAAATCAAAGGGTTAAGTTTTTGCTTTGCTAGTACAGTTGACAAAGCTGGACGCTGGTGGACAGGGTGTGGGAGTCAAAAGGTTAACCAGGGCCACGAACACCAACTTTTAAGAGGAGGGATGACTGAACTTGAGACTTGTGATTTTGAGTTCACAGCTCAAATCAAGACAGCAGCCAGCCCGTGTGAAGCTGTTGATGTCTGTAACATCTTGTTGCCCAGTGAAATGACCACTCAGGTTATGGGATCAATCTGATCTGTCCTGAACTGACCCATTCTGTCAATCTCACCTGTCTCACCTGTCGGCATCACCAGGTTTGGTGTTGGCCGCTGCACATCTGGATGTCACCATCTCCCTCCAAGCTGCTCTGTCTTGACTTTTGTGGACAATTTCTTTAATATCTAGGCCACTGATGTTGGTTATGTTCTCGATGTATGAGATTGGAGGTCTGCCTTTCTTCCTTTTTGCATTGTTTCTCCTTGAAAGATGGTTGCCATGAGATCCGTGTTCTTGTTACATGACGCATGGCCAGTGTATTTTAGTCTTCTCTTGTTGTCTGCTTGTAGTTCTCTGGTGGTGTCAAGTTCTTCCAGGGCACTTTCATTAGTTCTTCTTGTCTGTCCATTTGACACGTAGTACTCTTCGATAAAACCACATCTCTGCTGTCAGCAATTCTTCTGCAATCAGTTTTTCTGAGAGTCCAGGCTTTGCAACCATAAATCATGACTGGCCAGATCAAACATTTTAAACGTCTAACTTCCATGCCATTTGATATGCCTCTGTCTTTCCAGATGCTGTTGAGTTGGGCCATTTTTTGCTTTTGTCATTCCAATTCTTATTTTGATGTCTTTGGAGCCGTTTCCATCGTCAGTTTTTACAGAGCCAAGATAATTGAAATCCTTTACATTTTGTAAAAGAACTTTTTTATTGTGATGTCAATACTTGCACTAAAACTTTGCTTTCCTTCTGGGCACATGATGGATTGTTTTTGTTTTGTTTTAAACTTTTAAAAAAATGTGTGTGCGTGTGTTACTAAGACATATATACAGCAAAAGTGAATTTATAATAAACATGCATACACATAATATGTACACATAAACATACATATGTATATATGCATATTCTGTTTTACATATGCGTATTTATTCTGTTTTACGTGCATACATATGCACATACTGATATACACATACATACACACACATACATACACACAACTTGTGTATCCATTCCACCATCAACAGATGACAGAACTGTTACATATGCACATACTGATATACACATACATACAAACAACTTGTGTATCCATTCCACCATCAACAGATGACAGAACTGTTTACATATGCACATATTGATATACACATACATACAAACAACTTGTGTATCCATTCCACCATCAACAGATGACAGAACTGTTTCCTGCTGAACAGAGAAGATTGTCTGTATAGCTATGTCTTTCGGATCACACATTGTATGAATCAAACATGTTCTGAAAAGGAAATAGCTTGTTACCTGTTGTAAACTCTGTCTACAATCATCATAGAACATGTTGTGACCAGACAATCTTGATTCAGTTTTTTTGTTTATTTGTGTCAAATATGGATTTTATTTTGATGTTGTGATTCTGTTTTTGAAGTAGTAAGTTTTGCTTTTGTTAGACTGATCGTTTTAATTTGTTTGAGGACCCTAGCTTTTGTGTGTATTTTTGCTCTCCCTCTCAGTATCATATCTCTGTTTCTCTGTCTCTCTTTCATTTGTGTGGAGTTACTTACTGTTGCATGCATAGATGTAGGATAATAACAACCTGACTGGCATGATATTATGTGTTGAAGAGGGTAGCTCCCTTTGGGGAAGGACTTACTGAGATCTCAGTGTATATGATTATTTGTCATGTGTTTTGACAATCAGATCTCACTTGTTGAACATTCAGACAGCTGTGTGGTCTAGTAACAATCAGATCTGTTGTGAAGACCATTCCAGCAGCTGTGTAGTCTAGTAACAATCAGAGTTCATGTGTAGACCATTCAGACAGCTGTGTGGTCTAGTAACAATCAGATCTCTTTTGAGGACCATCCAGACAGCTGTGTGGTCTAGTAACAATCAGATCTCTTTTGAGGACCATCCAGACAGCTGTGTGGTCTAGTAACAGTCAGATTTCATGTGCAGACCATTCTGATAGCTGTGTAGTCTGGTAACAATCAGATCTCATATGTAGACCATTCAGACAGCTGTGTGGTCTGGTAACAATCAGATCTCATATGTAGACCATTCAGAAGCTTATAGTCTGGTAACAATCAGATCTCATGTGCAAACCATTCCGACAGCTGTGTGGTCTGGTAACAATCAGATCTCATGTGTAGACCATTCTGATAGCTGTGTAATCTGGTAACAATCAGATCTCATGTGCAGACCATTCCTACAGCTGTGTGGTCTAGTAACTATCAGATCTCAATGTAGACAATTCAGATAGCTGTGTAGTCTGGTAACAATCAGATCTTATGTGCAAGCCATTCAGACAGCTGTGGGGTCTAGTGACTATCAGATTTCATGTGCAGACCATTCAGACAGCTGTGTGGTCTAGTAACAGTCAGATCTCATATGTAGACCAGTCTGATAGCTGTGTGGTCTAGTAACTATCAGATTTCATGTGTAGACCATTTAGACAGCTGTGGGGTCTAGTAACAGTCAGATCTCACGTGTTGAGCATTCATACGGCTGTGTCCTGAAAGTCTAGTCTTGTCCAGTTTTTATTTGGCTTAGTGATGGTAAGAAGCATTGCTGAAATGTAGATTAAGCTCCTGCCCTTTGACCCTTTATCTCCCTCACCCTGTCCACCAGCATCCTTTATTATCAGCCTTTCTGTGATGGTAATTATATAATTAATCATTAATATTTGGTGTGTGTGTGTTTTTTTTGTGTTTTTTTTTTTGTGTGTAACATTCTATGAACTCTGCAGATATCTGCAAGAAAAAAAGTAGCCAAAATGATTTTTTTAATGAAAGGAGACTGCCGATTTCTTGCCACTTTTTTCCCCTCCAGTCTCTGCTCTTTCAGTTTTTATGTTTGGAGTCTGTGTGTTCTATGTGTGTGTTAAATACTTTTTTTTTCTTTTTGATGAATGTGAAAAGCACTCCTAATCAAAGTTAATGTGACACGATTTAGCTGTTACATTGTTTGATCATTTCCTGGTAAATGTGACCCATTTTTAAGGAATCATCGAAAAGCTGCATTTTGCATATACTCAGTCTTACATAGCAGAAAAAGATACAGGTACAGGTTGTACAGTTTATATGACGACTTCAATGTTATTTCTCTACTGTGAACATTGACAGAGATGTGTTTCTAAAGTCAGTAAATGCAGAATTAGCCATTTTGAGAAAACAAGTTTCAAAGATTTTGATCACATGACTGATTCAAGTCCTTGGCAACAGATCTTGATTGCAGTGAAACTTAATGAAACTTTTTAGTTAGGTAAAATGCAAGATAATGTACAATGTTCATGCGTTCAGTTTATTTGTAATTGCAAAATTGTACAGTTGAAGGCACCAAAAACGGGAAAGTAAGCACACACAAAAATAATCTTTTTCTGCGTTAGAGTTCATTTAAAAGAAAAGAAATGGAAATGATAGAATGGACAGCTGTGCACAGAAACTGCAGAAATCTCGGTGTTCATTGTCTGACCCCTGATGACCTTTCAGGATCTCTAAAACAACTTGGCCTGTGTAACTTATCCACATTTTCATCACCATGGATCTCTGGTAGTGTTTGCATGTTATCCTGTTTGGTTTTATTCGCGTGAAAAAATATTGATCCTTCATTTGCACAGTGAGACACTATCAGGAAACCTATCTGTATATATCTTGTGTAACATTTGTGTTGTTTTATTTACATGTGACATATATTATTTCAACAATTTGAGAATCTTTGTTATCATTTATATGTAACATTTGTGTTGTTTTATGACCGTGAGAAAGCTTTACTGTGTTTACATGTAACATTTGTGTTATTTTAGCGCTGTGAGAAATCTGTATGGTTATTTACATGTAAGATTGGTATTGTTTTATCAGAGTGTGAGAAATATTTACTTTCATTTTGTGGGTGCTGATGATGTGATAACATAATTTTGTATATATATTTATGTGTGGTGAACACTTATTATGACTAGTACTCATTTTTTTTATTCATATCAAACATAAGTATGATAAATGCTCGATTAATATCCAGATTTGGAGAGCTGTGGTCATGAAGTGATATATATCTAAACTATTTTATTCAGTTAAATTTGATTCTATGTTAATTATCAATCTTTGTTTGAAGAGTGCATCTTCTTAGCATCTAGAGTTCGTTCAAGAGGGATTCATTGCACCCAAACAATTTCATATGCGCTCCACTCAAATCTGACAGTAATTATCTATCAAATAATTATCTATCAAACGCCTTGAGCCTGTGCAAAACCCAGTGCGCTGGCAAGGTCTTAACCCTTTGACTCCCGCACTCTGTCCATCAGCATCCTGCATTGTCAACCATACTAGCAAAGCAAAAACTTCACCCTTTGACTCCCTCACCCTATCCACCGGCTTCCTGCAGAAAGCTGGTGGATAGGGTGAAGGAGTCAAAGGGTTATGTTTTTGCAGTTGGTGGATAGGGTGCAGGAGTCAAAGGGTTAAAATGGGGAGGGGAACAGGTCATATAAACCTCTGAAATCACGCAACTGAATCGGCATAGAGGCCATATTTCATGTTGCAGGGTGGGATTGAACTTACAGTGTGAGATGTTAGGTCCATGGTTCTGTCAAAACAGCCAGCCAGCCAGTCAGTAGCTAACAAGAGACTGAAAAATGTCATGTCATGTCATGTCTAATTAGGATGAAAAGTCATGTCATGTCTTAATTAGGATGAAAATGTCATGTCGTATCATGTCTTGATTAGGATGGAAATGTCATGTCGTATCATGTCTTATTTGGGATGGAAAATGTCATGTCGTATATGGCTTAATTAGGGTGAAATGTCATGTCATATCAGGTCTTAATTAGGATTTTAAAATGTCGTGTCATATGTCTTAATTAGGATGAAAGTGTCATATTATGTCTTAATTAGGATATAAAATGTCATGTCATATCATGTCTTAATTAGGATGAAAAGTGTCATGTCATATCATGTCTTAATTAGGATGAAAAGTGTCATGTCATATCATGTCTTAATAAGGATAAAATGTCATGTCATATCAAGTCTTAATTAGGATGAAAAGTATCATGTCTTATCATGTATTAATTAGGATGTACATTGGACCTTTAATCAGACAGATGTTCAGTGCCATTGTAATGCCATACAGAAAATAGTTCTGCTCTAGCGTGGATATAAACGAAAGTTTAGTTGATGGGAAATCCATATGTTTCATGTTATTTTGATGTCATAACTTTATGTGCACATTATATACGTACATACATATATATATTGGATAAATAAGTGTGTGTGTGTTGTGTGTTACATACATAGCGCTTCAGTTTGTATGTGTAATTAGAATATTAACAGTGTGTGTAATGTATGTATACATCTATCATGTGTATCATGAGAGTGTATTATGTAGACAACAAAGCTGTAGTGTTTGTGTGTGTAACAAAATGTGTTTTATATGTAATACACATAACATTTTATTTATATTACACATCACATTTTTGTGATAAAATTGGTGTATAGGTATATCATATAAATCTGTAGTGTTTATCTTCTGTGTGATTAAAGAATGCACATAGAATATTAATGTACATGTTGCTGCATGTATCAATCACTGAATTTTCAAGCACATTTGCACCTTGAAACTAAAGGGTGCTTGTGCTAGAGAACCTAAGTCCACACATATCTTAGTACTTTCATGCCTATGTACTAGGAAACAGACATATTCAGATGAGGACTATTCTTCTTAGTACAGAAAAAACAATAGATTAACTACATTAATTCTTTGACTCTCCCACCCTATCTGCCTGTAGGGCGCTGATAGTCCATATGGAACAACTTACATGTCTTTTATACAAGGACATTGCATAGAAGACAGTCTGATATCAGTTACATCCAGTGTGATGCTGTGATTATTAAAAACTTTACAGAAAACCCAGTCTACCCATAGTTGTGATAATCATTATTTTCATAGAACTGGGCTAAACTCAGCATATTCCGTCAGCATCATCGCGTTCGATGGTAGTTGCAGACATCATCACAACTCTCCTTTATTTATTTTGGTCCAGACTTCTCTGTGCAACTTCGTAGATCTTCAGACCTCTTATGTTGATGACGTTGTTCATATAGGAGGTGGATGATCTGCCCATGTCCTTTGGGCTTCAATTTTTTCTTGCAAAACTGTCATTAGGGTTGTGTTGGTGTTGTGGATTGCTCGATCAATGTATTTATTTTGTTGCAGTTGTTGATTTCTGCCAGCAGTTGACTTTGGACTATAAGTTCATTCAAAATGATTTCATTTGTTCTTTTATAAGTCCATTTGACTATAAGAAACCATCAGCAATCTTATTTTCATCTGCTTTTCTGCATGTCCAGGCTTCATAGCTATATGTGACCTCCCACCACGAAATCAGTCTTAACTAGCATTTTGGACATTTTGGGTATACATATCACTGGAAAGTGTACATTCTGCTGATTATTTTGGTACTTGAATAAAGCTTGTACTCAAAAAAATACAATACAATACAATACTTTATTTGTATAGCGCAAAATCTTGATAAAATCAAATCTAAGCGCTAAAACAGACACACACGCATGTACGCACACACACACACACACACACACACAGCACACGCACACGCACACGGCTAAAATGGGGAGAAAGAATAAAAGCAACGGAAAATTATAGAGAGCATATTTAACTTCTTATTTTCATCTGCTTTTCTGTAGAAGTTATGTATGTTTAAAGTCAATCAGTTGTATGATGGCCATTTTGAGAAAACGGCCTCTAAACTTTTTGTGTGCTCTCCTACACATTTTCCTTAAATTTCTTTATTTGGTGGCTTTGACCCAGTTTGTTTCTAATTTCAGCTGTCATTATCTGAAAGGTGCACCAAAGAGCTTTCCGTCAGTATATTACATGTGCGGGTATTTTACAGGTTACGGTTTATAATAAGAGACAAAAATAGGTACTTTTGGTACAAAATTGCGTTCTTTCTGCTGCGATCAGTGCATTAAAGTAACATTTCAAATTGATTAATGATATTATTTCAAGAAAAGAAATCTGTGGGGGATAGATTATAGTCTACAGAAATCAATTTTGAGATAGACCCTCAATCACCTATTCAGCTCCTAGTGCTGTTCAACTGACTGCGAGTTAAGACTGATTTCGTGGTGGGAGGTCACATATAGTATTACTTGCCAGATCAGATATTTTAGAATTTTGATTTTAAGGGATGTTGGTATACATCTGTCTTTCCAAATGTTCTAGAGTTGGATCATTTTCTGTTCTGCTATTCCTACTCATATTTTGATGTCTTTTGTGTAGATGCCATCATGACCTTTAACTGAGCCTGAATACTTAAAATCACTTACATTTTCTTATGCGGCATTGTTGATTTGAATAGCTTGATATGATTGACTTTATTTCTCTTCTAGGTGCATTCCTCTTGTCTTCTTGGCATTAAGGTTTAGACCTGCCTTAATACCCGCTGTATCTACTCTGTGCAAAATTTTTTTCAAGCCATAGATATTGTCTGACATCAGTGCAGTATCATCAGCATATCTAGATTATTGGTGTTTCAGTTGCCAATTTTGATTCCATGCCCTTTATATCTGCTTCTCTCATGAACAGCTCTGTGTATGTGTTGAAGAGATGAGGTAAGAGGATGCAGCCCTGATGGACTCCTTTCTTGATGCTAAAATAACCACAATTTTGGCTGTTCCATCTGGTTGTTGCTTTTTGGTCATTGTATAGGACCACAATAAGAGAAATTTAGATGTTCAGAGAGGCCCATCTTCTTCATGGTAATAAGAAGGTGATGGTGTATGACACTGTCAAATGTTTTGCTGTTGTCAGTGAAAGTAATGAATGCTTCTTGCTCACTGTTCTGATTTTCTCGATAATGATTTGTTAAATGAGTAGCATGTCAGTGGTTCTTCTGTTGGCCCTGTAACCTGCATGACAGTCTTGACAGCTCATCTTCCAACATGTACATCTCAACTTAAAACATATCATACTTTAATCACAGATTTAATAAAATTGCTCTTTGTTTGGTGTTCATAAACCTGCGGCCCATGTGAGGTTCAAATCCTTGACCCCTGTTTATCAACATGGCACTCTAATCATCTGTGCTAATGTAGCCTCAGAAACTTATTCTTGGTTAATGTCTTGAATTCAGTTAATTAATATAGCGCAAAGTATTAGACTTGTTTTTGGTTGGTTCTCGTACAACAACGTGCAACGTATGTATTACAGTGTTCCATTTTCTTCACAACAACACAAATATATTACACTTACAGAGTGTTTGATTTGGAGGGGGGAGGGAGTACTCACTGAATGTGTGGGTTTTTACAGAAAAAAAGAGGCAAAGATGGTAGTCAGTAGACAGTTTTATGATTTTGGAAATGAACAATTTAAAATACACCAATTTTGTTTGGAATTTGAATGTGTTTAACTCTGTGTGGGTACGTACGCACGTGCACGTGTGTGTATATGTGTGTGTAGGTGTGTTTTGTTTGCTCCAAGATCAGTATTTAAGCTGTCTTTTTCTATCACTCATGCACATGCATGCAATTACACACACACACACACACACACACACACACACACACACACACACACAATCACACAAGCACACACAGAAGTACACACACACACACACACACACACACACACACAACACACACACACACACACACACACACACACACACACACACACTCACTCAAACACACACACACACACACAACTTCTTTCTTTAAATGAAAAATAAGAAAAATTGGTCAAACTGCAAAGATCAAGCACAAGCATATTTACTTTTATCATAAACAATTTATTTACAAAAAAGAAAATAACAATCCACCCTTTGATCCAAAATAAATATTCTCTAGCATCATTTCTAGGTAAGCAGCTATACACTGTCCATAACAAACAAACAAAAAATCAAGAAAATTTCTTCTCAAACAAAACAAAAGTATAATGCAGCAATGTTCTTTCAACAGTGAGATACAAGAACGCAAAATATGAGTTAAAATTCTTCTAAAGAACCAATATAAATGTGACATAAAAGTTCCTCAATGAGTTTACAAGAACCAAAACATATAAATAAAAGTTCTTCTAAAAGAATGAATAGAAATGTAACAAAGCTTTTTAGTGAATCACAATTCTTTAGTGATTACAAGAACCAAAATTATGAATTAAAGTTCTTTCACAAGAACCAATACAAATGTGACATAAAGTTCCTCAGTGAATTACACAAAACTAAACTATAAATTGTAACCAATATAAATGTGACAAAGTTTTTCAGCGACTTAAAAAAACCCAAACCAATAAAATAACATTCTTCTAAAAGAACTAACTAACTGTGACATGCAGTTCTCTGGTGAGTGATACAAATCCAGACAATAAAATAAGTTCATCTAATGGAACCAATATAGATGTTACATCAAGTTCTTCAGTAAGTAATACAAACCTAAACAACATATCAAAAGTTCTTTTAAAAGAACCAATAAATGTGACAAAAATTCTTCAGTGAGTTACAACAACCTAAACTGTACATTAAAGTCCTAAAAGAACCAGTATTAAGTGTGAGTGAGTGACAAGAATCGTGATTTTGTCAACGCCAGGCAATCACAGTCCACGAATTCTTACACATCATGTAGCTCTATTTCCTAGATAACTGTCGCAATTTGACGCCAAACAGATGTTCAGCTCCTTTAATTCTTCACCCCATTCAGTTTTAGGATTCTGGTGGATAGGATGAGGAAGCAAAAGGATGACATGTGCGAAACATGAACAATTGCTACAGTGTAATAATAAACAGAACGGATGCCACATGAAACAGAATGTATGTACACAAGAACCACCATGATTCAGCTTAACCTGCATCTGGCAAATGGATATTTGCAATTAAAAAAATCACGAAGAACATAAATTTCAGAGCTTCCCTGAAAAGATCCTGCACCCCAACCATAGGTAACAAATATGTTTTTGATTCAAGCCATTGATGTTTACACAAATGCATATGCATTTAAAGTCAAAGCCAACAATCTTCACTGAGATGCATTTTAATTGGCATCTTATGATGTGTACACAAATGCATTTGAACTGGAAGCTTATCATGTTACAGATTATAACACAAACTTGACCCCAACAATTCACTGTCACCCACCCTTCCCTTGTGATACAAGAAATCTCTTCCCTTGTGATACAAAACAAACTGTCAACAGTAAATGCTAAAAGAAATGGCAACATTGGTAAGGCACACACACAAACTGCAAACAACATGCTGTCTCCTGTATTCTCTCTGCCCCCCATCTCAACCCCAAACACCTCACTCTATTCAACCAACAACAAGAATATCATCCCCAATGTACTGATGACAAGAGGAAGAAATGAGAGAAAAAGAAATGAACAGGAAGAAGGAATGATGGAAGATAATATTCTGTGTCTTTCTAGCAGCTGTCTGACTAAATAACTTATCTTCAGTCAGGAAAGTGAAATCTGTCAGCTCAATGGACTGGCTGTGAGTCCCTGCTTTTACTCTCCACACACAGAGCGACTACCCGAGTCTTATAGTGTCCTCTGTTGTCTCAAGACCTTGACAGTGTGTAGGTTTTATCTAAAGACTTACAGCACATGCAATGGTAATTCTGGATCATTTCCCATCGCCTGGCATTTATGGTGTTAATGCATGTGGAATTTTCCAAGCACAGAGATGCAGTCAAAAGAAAACTGACAAACAATCTCCTCAGGACTCTGGACAGGGTGAGGGAATTAAAGGTTTGAAAAAACAAAACAATACTGTATAACAAACTGACCTCCAAAAAAAAAACCCCCACAGATGTCAATAACATGTCTCCACACAGATATCAAATGTTGGAAAACAAAATACACAGACATGAAGACACCCCACACAAACAATAATACTAGAACAAAAACATGTACAGAAATGAAGACTCTGCCCCAAAACATGCATTTCTCCATCACCCAACATGGCTCCTGTATGATTCTGGGCCAGAAAGACCCAAGTCAACCAGGCTCGTCTGATCTGCTCCTGATCTCATCATGAATAAAATACGAGCTGATGGTACAGCAGAACTGTTTGGAGTGCCATCTGGCCAAAGGAGTAATGTGTAGGCAGTGTGGGTGGTGCGGTAGAGAGATGGAGAATGGCATGAACTAGACACGATCATGTGACTTCACTGGGTGCTGTCATTGGCCTGTATCACTGCCAGCAGGTAATCGCAGCCTGAGACACACACACACACACACACATGCAATGTGTATCTGGACAATGGTGAGACCCCTCTTTCTATCTATATATACATGAAATCAGTCTGTGTGAGTGTGTGTATGTGTGTGTCTCTGTGTGTGTTTGTGTGTAACTGGCTGGTTATATACATGTATATTGTGCTTACAATGTGCAGATTACACTCACCTTGGGGTTGGCTGGATGTAAAAGGAAAACAATATATAAATACTTACCTCTTTCTTGTTATAAATAAACAATGTTAACCGATCACCCACTGAAGACAGAGTATACAGACTGTGCAGCAACATAATACCTGCATAGTGTGGGCAAAACAACATACATACACATATCCCAGAAAACACTTATTGTTTAAAGTCCTGTTGACAGCGCACAGCCCATCATGGCTATAACCATTTCCAAACATATACAACACCTCACTGACAAAAAAACAACAACAACCAAATAAACAACAACAACAAATAAACACATGGGCAAAATTGCACACCTGATCTTAGACTGTGTGCTCAGGTAAGTAGATAAGTCTGCGCATGTACACTCAGAAAGTCTTGTGAATATAACAGAAACAGAAAGCACAAATAAAGGGCTAGACTTAAATAGTAAGAAGATTGAAGTCATGGTAATCATTACAAAAATACAAGAAATCCCCTTATCTGAAATAGCAGCAAATGGCACAACACTGAAACAAACAGCCATCTCATCAGACGGCAGATAAACATTAGAATTATCCAGCAGAATTGGCCAAGCTAAAACAGAATTCAAGAAAATGAAAAGCATTCCTACCAACAAATGTCTATCAACAGACATCAGGAAGAGAATTTTCAATGTTACATAAAACCAGTACCGTTATAAGAATGTGAAGCCGGGACAATCAACAAGCAAAGTCAGGACAAGATTGAGGCAACTGAAATTTGATTGAGTTTAAATTTGATTTGAAAATGAGTTCCATGAACTGCAAAGAAAACAAATGAGATAATCTTGAAAGAAGCAAACACAAGAAGAACATTACTGAAGAAGATTAGGAAGAGACAAGCAACATTTATATGACATTTTATGAGGAAAGAGAAATTTGAGCACCTAGTCATAACAGGAAAGCCAGAAAGGAAAAGAGCACCATGCAGACCTAGAGAATGAATACTAGATAATCTTGGAAGTGGATGGGGACAGAAAAGGTAGGAGATCTGTATGCAGTGGAAAAAGACAGATTCATATGGAGGGCCATGATCTCCAACATCATGCAGCAAGACACATGATGATAATGACACTCAGAAGGTTAGCAAGTCTGTGCTGGCTGATTTCCTTCCTTTAAAAAATGTTTTACAGATAAGCACACCTTGGGCATCCTAAGATCTGCTGTGCAATCATACCCTTGAAAAGAAAAATAAGTACACATATCAATGCAATTGCCTACATCATCTAAAGATATGCCACCCAATTTATCACCACAGGGTTTAAAAAACAAACCTACATACAAATGTAAACTGTTATTGTTATTTTGTTTAAACCTCTCCCATTTGCATAGCTCGCAGTGAAACTTCCCCTAGTATTCGCCATCTTTCTCGTTCACAAGAATGGAATGTGGTCATTTCCTTCTTCTCTCTTGTGAATGATGCCAGTGGTGGCGTCTTAATTTAGTGTCATCAGTTCATTGGTCCTTCGTGGACCTACCCGCCAAATTTCATCCATTCAGAGGGAGCTAGCTCATGGTTACAGGGTGATGGAAAAGTACTGGCCATGCAGCCGGCCGCGGCCGGAGTGAACAGAAGCAGGAGAGCTGTGTTTGGCCAGATGCAGCCGGAGTGAATGGGATAGGGTTAAAGCCCAGCAACTATGCAGAGCTATGTCAGGCTGTAACCATCTCATAATGTACACAATACCCAACCTATGGAAAAAGCTGAAAAAGAAAATTAAGAATGCATGTCAATGCCTTTGCATCTAATGATATATGTCCCCGGCATGACCACTCCATCCAGTTCATCATCAGGGGGTTTAAAGAACAAACTAAAGACAACTTTAAACATAACTAAGGATTCTAAAACATAATAAAACAGGCTTAAATTTTCTAAAACTGTTTCTGCATATCACATTTCACAAACATAACTAAGGACATGAAAATGTATAAACTGGCCTAAACTACATGAAATTACTACTTCACATCAGATTTCCTTAGAGTTAGAGCCAAGAACACTGCTTAAAATGAAAAAAAAATTTTTTTGATTCTCTCTCTCTCTCTTAACAAGTTTTGAAGCTCTCTCTCTCTCTCTCTCCCCCCCTCTCTCTCTCTCTCTCTCTCTCGCTCACACACACACTCACACACCACACACACACACACACACACACACACACACACACACACACACACACACACACACACACACAAAACTCTCTCATAATCTCATCTCAAAACAATGTTAATACCTCTCTCTTTCAAACACTAAAATGCTCATATCAAAATGCTGATCCCCTCCTCTCCCCCCCCCCCCTCTCTCTTTCATGTATAATACATATGCTAATGCTTCCCTCCTCACCCCCCAACACGCACAATATCAAAACAAATACATAAATAAGTCAAACCTACCCCATTGTATACACACACACACACACACACACACACACACACACACACACACACACACACACACACACAACACACACAAACACACACCACACACACACCAAACACAGGATACAGTGAAACAAAACAAAGAACAAAAGCTATTTTCCCACATACTTCACCCTGTTCACACTTACTGGGGGCACACATGATTTCGTGTTTTTTGGAGCGGATACGAAGGAACATGAGGTCGTTGGTGGGGTCAAGGTCTCTCACGGTGTTGCGTGCCTTCTGGCCCAGACTCCACAGCAGGCTGGCATACTGAACTGTAGTGGAATTGTCCAGAGTGGTACGGATCGGGATGCCTGGCACACAACAGAAACAAATCATTCATATCACTCTGAGGGAAAAAGTAACAGTTGTGTGTGTGTGTGTGTGTGTGTGTGTGTGTGTGTGTGTGTGTGTGTGTGTGTGTGTGTGTGTTGTGTGTGTGTTGTGTGTGGTTGTTGGTGTGTAGGTAGTGTATGTGAGTGTGTGTGTGTGTGTGTGGTTGTGCGTGTGTGTGTGTGTTTGGAAAAAGTAATAGCCGTGAGTGTGTGTGTGTGTGTGTGTGTGTGTGTGTGTGTGTGTGTGTGTGTGTGTGTGTGTGTGTGTGTGTGTGTGTGTGCGTTGGTGTCTTTGTGTGTTGTGTTTGTATGTTTGTTGTTGGTGTTGTTTGCGAAGCGCTCATGCAGTGTTACATATGTGTTATTGTATCATGTAATTTTTTTTTAATGGTTTAGAATTTGAGAACTAAGCATTAATGAAGTAAAATTGTACAAACTGAGAACTAAGCATTAATGAAGTAAAACCTACAAACTGAGAACAAACATTAATGAAGTAAAATGTACAAACTGAGAACTAAGCATTAATGAAGTAAAACCGTACAAACTGAGAACTAAACATTAATGAAGTAAAACTGTACAAACTGAGAACTAAGCATTAATGAAGTAAAATGTACAAACTGAGAACTAAACATTAATGAAGTAAAACTGTACAAACTGAGAACTAAGCATATAATAGAATATAAACTGTACAAACTGAGAACTAAGCATTAATGAAGTAAATTGTACAAACTGAGAACTAAGCATTAATGAAGTAAAACTGTACAACACACATGCGCACATACGTCACATCAATATGACTAGAGATGTGAAGAAAGAGCTCACTTGCTGAGCTGCACACTCCCTAGCTAACTGTATAGGCCTGTAGTTTATCACACAGAATGCTCAAAAGGGTTTGGGACAGTTCAAATTATATTTCTGCCTTAAACTATGCATGTAGAGACTGACCACTGGCATCCTTTAAGCAAGGGAACACCAGTGACAGGGTGTTGTGGGTGGTCTCAGTTTTCATAACTAAGCTTGCGATGTATATAGAGTGAAGAGCACAACAAGACTGACACCTGACTGATAATGATGGAGTTTGGAGTATGCAGTTTGTTCCAGATGGATTCATCATACTCGGACAATTCCATATATGCTCCATCCAAATCTGCCACACATCCTGAGCCTGTGCAAAACTATGTACTGGCATCATCATCAAGTGTCTTGTCACATGGCATTGGCGATCATGGCCTTCCATCTGTTTTTATCCCTTGTTGCCACACGCACATCTTCCACCCTCTCTGTCCTCAGCCACCCTGCAAGTCCGTTCAATATTTTCTCCCTGGGTCTACCTGGTGCTCTCTTTCCCTCCACCTTTCCTGCTGTGACCAGGTGCTCCAATTCCCCTTTCCTCATAAAATGGCCTATACATGTTGCCTGTCTTTTCCTAATCTTCCTTATGAATGATCTTCTTGTATCTGCCTCCATCAAGACTGTCTCGTTTGTTTTCTTTGTTGTCCATGGAACTCTAAACATTCTTATTAGAAACCACATCTCAGCTGCCTCAATCTTGTTCTGGCTTTGCTTGTTGACTGTCCATGCCTCACAACCGTATAACGTTATCGGTTCTATATAACATTCAAGAACTCTCTTCCTGATGTTAATTGATAGGCATTTATTGGTAAGAATGCTTTTCATCTTCTTAAATGCTGTTTTGGCTTGGCCGATTCTGCTGGCTATTTCTGATGTGCATCTGCCGTCTGGTGAAATGATTGTTCCCAGGTATTTAAACTTATCAACCTGTCTCAAGGTTGTGCCCTTTGCTGTTATTTTGCATGAGGGGATTTCATGTTTTCTACTGACTACCATGACTTCAGTCTTCTTACTATTTAGCTCCAACCCTTTATTTTTGATTTCTATTTCTATTATATTCACAAGGTTTTGTAGGTCCCTTTCATTTTCTGCAATCAGCACAGTGTCATCTGCAAAACAAACGTTGTTTATCATTTTTCCTCCAACCTTTAATCCAGGGTCTTCTTCTAGGTTTTTCATGATGTTTTCGCTGTAAAGTGAAAACAGATCTGGTGACAAAACACAACCTTGTCTGACTTCTCTTTTGATGTTTTTTGGAAAGAGCTTATATTGTTTTCTATTCTCATTGCAGTTGTTTGTTCCCAATACATATTTCTGACTATTCTTAGATCTTTTCCATCAATATTGAGTTTTTCTAGTTGGTTGATCAATTCTTATATACTGGCAAGATCTAAAAATGGGGTATGGGTAGGGGGAGAAGGACCTATGAAATACAAAGCTGTCACTACCAGAAACATTAGGATGGGCTATGAACAAGCCAGTTTTAT
Organism: Monoplex corrugatus; assembly: GCA_030674185.1. Classification (NCBI taxonomy): domain Eukaryota; kingdom Metazoa; phylum Mollusca; class Gastropoda; order Littorinimorpha; family Ranellidae; genus Monoplex; species Monoplex corrugatus. The sequence goes on along the minus strand of JAPXFY010000014.1, from coordinate 17,757,969 downwards.
TGTTGCAGGCTAGAACTAAACACAAGATATCAGATCTTGAGTCCATGATTTTATCAACAACAACAAAAAGGGGGGGAGGGGGGGACTGCTTGTGATGTATGGGATATGATGGACTCTTCTGTTGATCCAATGGATCAGCAGGCATCTCCTGGTGTGGGTCTTCATGTGGAGTAGTAGGCATATTGGTCCTTATCTCCAGATGCAGATCTTCATTTGGGGTAAGTAGGCATAATACTTCCTGTCTCCTCATATAGGTCTTCATATGGGATGGTTGTGCGTTTTGATTTAAATTGTCAAGATTTGGTGCCATATATATATTGTAATTATTATTATTATCATTATGGTTGGCATATTGATCTTCAGTCACTTGGTATAGATCTTCATGTGGTACAGTAGGCATACTAGTCCAAATCTCCTTATATGAGATACTAGGCATACTGGATCTATTTCCTGGTGCATGTCTTCGTATGGGGTAGTAGGCATACTAGTCTCTGTCTGCTGATGTGGGTCTTCATGTGGGATGCAAGACCCATCTTGAAAGTACATGCTCTTTCACAGGTGCTGCATGGGTCCAGTGGTCTTGGGTTCTGTTTCTGCCTGTCCCACTTCTGTTGAAAATGAAATGCAGTGTGTTCTGAATTGTGTTCAAATATGATTGTGCATACATGCGCTGCTGTCACCAGTTTACACTGTCGTTGGCAATGTCTTCCCAGTCTGTAGTGTTGATGCCACAGCTGTATCATTTCTCGATGATAATGGTGTATTGGTGTATAATGAAATGCACAACAAGCCAGCTCACCTTCCTGATTAATGATGATGTATCCAGCCACATTGTTGTGACTGTGTATTCTCTTCAGTACATCCTCTACGTCCTGCACAATCAAAAGCACATCAATGTCTTCAATGGTGCATCTCTCTCTCTCTCTCTCTCTCTCTCTCTCTCTCTCTCTCTCTCTCTCTCTCTCACTCTGAATTATTTCATTCTTTATCTAAAAGATTTCTGATGATATTGATCTTATGCGCAAATCTAAATGAACTTGTCCAGTAATTCCAATTTGATCCATTGATGAATATGATTAGCAAACACGTTTCATGCGACAGAAAGAAAAGAAAAAGAGAGAGAGAGAGAGATGCAGAGAGAGAGAAAGACAGACAGACAGAGAGGAATGGGGAAGCTTCAGAAAGCTCCCCCCGCCCACATTCCTTCCATGGACTAGAATTTTAACGTACTCCACACACGGATATTCGTGAGTTACCGTCAGGATCATGGTGTCATTTTATTTATTTGTTTAGATGGCTAAGATGCTATGTGTTTATTTTCTTATTTATCCATTTACGTTTTTCTTCTGCAAAATCATTTCATTTTCCGTTAGTGCACATATTCATCTACTGTCTGTAAGAGAAGTGAACTTACGCTCATGTTGGCTGCTTTTGGAAGTAGATGGAACGATGCCGCTTGACGAAAGCCTGAGTGTTGCTATGTTCTGTACCGGAAACCATCGTATCCACGCCAAGCAGAAACCGCGCGCAGCCAACAACCGGAAATGGGGTGTGTTGTCACACAGGAGTTTGTAGATTAGCAACCAGAAAGGCAGACATCTGTTACATTAAAAATGGTAAGATTACACACACAGGGCACGCAGACGACAGCTGTCATAGGTCAACCGATTTCACAATGTGGCTGGATTTGTTGCATAGGTAGTACAGATTAGATAAGACAAATTTTGACTGAAGCCTAGTGGCTAGTTTAGTAGTTTTAAGATTGCCACTTAAGAACTTGTCAAGACTTCAGATAATTTCACATTAACCCTTATGTGGAAAGTGTATTGTTTTGCCAGTGTATGCCATTTGCTAAGTGATTTTTGGGTGGGTAAAGGAATAGTAAACAAAAAATTGTAGCATGCAAACTATTGTATGAAAGTATTCATAATTCTTTTTGTTCTAAAAAGGAAATGACTATCCAGTTATGATAAGTGTATTTGATATTTTAGGTTTGTGAAGAATGAACCATAAAATTGACAAATAAATTTTACACAATTTATTGTTATACATTATGGATTACTATTATGAAAAAACAAATTATTCTAAGAAAACACTCATGCACACACACACACACACACACACACACACACACACACACACACACACATACACACTCACACACTCACACACACACTCACACACACACACTCACACACACACACACACACACACACACGCATACATATATATATATGTGTGTTTATATAATATATATATATATATATATATATAAAACACACACACACACACACACATCACACACACAACACAAACACAAAAGTAATGAAAATATGTCTTCAAACCTTATTTGCATATATAAAGTACTGAATACACACACACACACACACACACACACACACACATACACACACACACACACACACACACACACACACACACACACACACACACACACACACACATTTGCTTTCTCATTATCACATCTACCATATTCTTTTCAGTTCCCCCAACAGACAGAAACACAGACAGAATACAGTACAATGAGCATTTGTTATCACCACCTGTTGCATGTACTGAACTTCTTGTGTTTGGGCTGGCCATGCATAACACGCATGTGGCAAGCCACACTGACTGGATGTGCTGGCATGTTGCCATAGTTGACCGATGTAAACAATGTGTCCACCTCGTAACTCTCCCCGTCTGTTTAGAATGCATAATAACCCAAAATTTCTAACAGTTTTGCCTGTCAGTGCAATGTAGATGATCAGTTTTAATGATGCAGGGTATCAAGTGCCAGTTTCTCAGTCCCCCAGGTTTTCCCAAGCTGTGTGTACAAAATCAGTTTTCTGTTAAGCTGAATCGTTCATACTCATAGTTAAAGCTTCAAATTACCTTTTCTATTTCTTCACTATATTACATATTATGCAAACAACAAATACCAGACACACTTTTTAGTGAACTTTATTGTCACTGAATAAAAAGCCAGATTTCATGCACATTTTGGCTCTAAGTTACATTTGTGTGTGGTGTGATTAATTGTGACAGATACACTTTTACAATAATCCAATTTGCGTAAAATGGGAGAAAATCTGCGTATTTGGAGAAAGCCCCCTATAGTGAGCATGTCCATTAAATGGTATCACATGCTGACAGATTATTCATTAAGTTCTGTCACTGTACAAAAAACAAACAAAAAAACAAACCAAAACAAACAAACAAATCACTCCACTATTGAGCATCATCAGCATGTCCATGAAACAATAAATATCACAAGCTGACAGATTATTAATCAAAATCTGTTCCCAAAAGACTGGAACTCACATTCCAATAGAGGTAACAGTTTAGTAGTTCAGTGGTGACATGTGCTCTGCTCATCCATATCCGTCTGAGAGTTACTAATATCTTACCAAAGTAGGGCCTTGTATGACTAGCCTTTGTGTGTGTGTGTGTATGTGTGTGTGTGTGTGTGTGTGTGTGTGTGTGTGTGTGTGTGTGTGTGTGTGTGTGTGTGTGCTGTGTGTGTGTGTGCATGTGTATTTGTGATGCTAATAGTGATGATACTGTGCAGGCAGAAATAGATGAGGTCATCAAGAGGATTCAGGGATACAGAGGTGTGATGGGCATCCTGGTTTTCAACAATGAAGGTGAGCCCTCTGCATTGTGGTTTATTTTCTACTGATTATTCAGCATAGCAGGAAAGATCAGAGATGTGGAGAGAGGAGAAGGTAACTCTGTACACAGTTTTTGTCTTGGTTTCACTCTGACGGCTCAGCGCACACAGCATTATAGATGGCTGGGGGCAACACAAACTTCCTGTGACGGCTCAGTGTACACAGCATTATAGATGGCTGGGGGCAACACAAACTTCCTGTGACGGCTCAGCGCACACAGCATTATAGATGGCTGGGGGCAACACAAACTTCCTGTGACGGCTCAGTGTACACAGCATTATAGATGGCTGGGGGCAACACAAACCTCCTGTGACGGCTTAGTGCACATAGCATTATAGATGGCTGGGGGCAACACACCTCCTGTGATGGCTTAGCGCACATAGCACTGTGGGTGGCTGAGGGTGACACAAAGCACATGTGATGGCTCAATGCACTCAGCATTATAGATGGCTGAGGGTGACACAAAGCACATGTTATGGCTTAGTGCACATAGCATTATAGATGGCTGAGGGTGACAAAGCACGTGATGGCTCAATGCACACAGCATTATAGATGGCTGAGGGTGACACAAAGCACATGTGATGGCTCAGTGCACACAGCATTATAGATGGCTGAGGGTGACATAAAGCACATGTTATGGCTCAGTGCACATAGCACTAAGGATGACTGAGGGTGACACAAACCACACGTGATGGCTCAGTGCATACAGCACTAATGATGGCTAAGAGTGACACAAATCACATGTGATGGCTGAGTACACACAGCACAAGGGATGGCTGGGGGCGACACAAACCACATGTGATGGCTCAGTGCCCTCAGTTATTAGAGATGGCTGGAAGCAGACAATGCTAGTGATGGCTGGAAGCAGACAGTGTTAGTGATGACTGGGGGCACACAGCATTTGTGATAGCTCAAGGTGACAAAGACCACAGACTGTTGTAGCTATGAGAGGTACTGTGCATGCATAGATCGGCCTTTGGCTTTGATCAGTTGAGATTATGATTGTTTACAGCTTCCAAAGGTCCAAAGATGAGTTAATGACAGAACATCCACTGGGATTCATAATCAACTACTGACTAGTGTCACTGGAGCCACGTGTCCGTCTTTGCCAGGTGTGTCCATTGCAGCCATTATCAATGGAAGTAGTGCCAGAATGTTTTGGTGGTGCCACAGTCAACATTTGAGACATGCTTGTTAGAAATTACTTTAGGTGAATAACTTGCCCAGATCTGAATCAGGTGAAACAGTGATTTATGTTTGTGAAAAGTATAGGTGAGTATCATGTACGACTGTGTACAAATTGTAAAGTTTTGAGCCATATATGGTAAAGATTGAAGTGTGTGTGTGTCTGTGTGTGCGTGCGCTTAACTTCTTGTTCTACTGTTTAATCCTAAATTTGTGGCCACTATGATCCATTTGTTGTGCTTACAGATGCATATTTTGAAGAACTGTTTTTAGTATACATCATGATCATAACATGTCTGCGTGTTTCAGGCATACCAGTGAAGACGACGATGGATCATGATAACACAGTACATGTCACGTGCGTTGTTCATGACTTTGTACAAAAAGCACGCAGCACGGTGAAGGAACTGGACAGTCAGAACGATCTGGTTTTTCTCCGTCTACGCTCCAAAAAACATGAAATCATGTGTGCTACAGGTAATGTCAGTGCATTTTTGTGTATGGTTTGTTGGAGGTTGTTTCAGTAACAGACTAATACAAACTTAGGCATAAGTGTATATAAAGAACCCGTATTATGAAAGATGGTTTCTATAAAGATTAATACAAACTTAGTCATAAGTCAGGTAGAATCTCAAGACCTAACCAGCGTGTAATGTTAATATGCAGAGAGATGACGACCAGAGCGGGGCGAGACAGGGGTCTTCTGTTCTCAAGTGGCATCAGGGGCTTGGGAGGTGATGTCCGGAGAGTGGTGAGGCATAGGTCCTCAGGATCCCATCTGCACCCTCGTGGTATTTCTTGTTAACTTCGGCTTGTGGCTTGGCCGCTGACATCAGGGAATCAGGCCTGATAATCTCAGGGAAAGATCTGCTGGTTGCTTGGAAAGTTGGCAAACTTGGGATTCTGTTTGGGGCATGTCAGACCTTGCTGAACAGCAAAACAGGCTGTGTCTGGAGCATCATGGGTGGCCACTTTTTGGCAGTTCAAACAACCTAGTGGTTGAAGTAAGGCAATGGTGGGAGCTTGTGATTGCTAACTGTTGAGACTATAGTAAGGGGAAAGATGCTGGCAGTTGTGCGACTGGTGGTGGAGGGTCTGCCCTAAAGAGAGATGAAGACCAGAGTGGGGCGAGAGAGGGATCTTCCATTCTCTCTTGGTCCGGAGGCTGGGCTGGACATGATTGGTGCGCGTTGTGTCATCTCCCCACCATGACATCAGGTTTGTAAATAAGGTAACTGATGACTGGGTCTGAATGGGTCATGTAGTGCATGGACAGTCCCCCTTTGTTTGATGAAATGACTGTCGAGTGGCATCAGGAGCTTGGGAAGCGATTGTTCAGAGAGTGGTGAGGCGTTGGTGCTCCACGTCCCATCCGCACCCTCATGCTGTTTCTTGTTAGCTTGTTATCTAGAATCCATAAATGAGGTAGAATCTCAAGACCTAACCAGCGTGTAATGTTTATGTGCAGACTAATGGCTTATGCAGGGTTTTTGTTTTGGGGTTTTTATGATATTTCAAGCTTTGGTATGTATGGAATTTATTCTGAGAAAACTGAAATTTACTACAGTCTATGTCTTTCACTTCATAGTTTCAGTTTTCTCATGATGGTGTGGCAATGTTCAGAATAAATTCCATGTGCACTAACTTGGCAGTTACCATGTGATGGAATGATCCAAATTAACGGTGTCATAATCCTGTTCCATTCACAACACCTCACATTGCCGACAGTAGAACAAACTAATCCATTCATGATGCCTCTCATCACCCCAGTTAAATTGGCAATTTCCATAATAGGTTGGCCTTTCCTGTCTTACTGGGTTTGATTAGGATCTCGACAGCTTAACTCAAGAGGGTGCTCAAGACAATTGGAGTGTTATGGGATGCGCTGCACACCTTCTGTGACACATACTGTGTGAAAAACAACAAGTAACTTTTGCTGTGCGTGGAAAAATTATGCACTTTTTGAGGTCTGTGTGTGAAACACTGTGTGTGCACTTAACCATTGACCCTAGTGATGAAACTCTGGTCGTATTTGCATGTTAACATTTTTTTCCCCGTAGTTAGTATGTTTGTCAGCATGACTGCATTTGTGTGAAAATGTGAATACTAAGGGGCATTATAAATTTGACAGTGCAAATGTATAAGGGATGACCCATAGGCCCATTCATAAATGCTACATCAGTACATGCTAGCAATGTCTTCAGGTTTGTACTCAATGATTCTGTGGGTGGTTTGTTTTGTTGTGGTTGTTTCACAGTGAATTTATTGCGTGAAATTGTGGTCGACTGGAAAATATGAATCTATTATTTTCCTTCATTTCGGTTATTTCTTGTGTGCATGGTTTTTGTTGTTGCTGTTGTTGTTGGTTTTTTATGCTTATGAGAGTGGCTTTTTCAACAGAATTTGTTGCTGTTCAATTTCTGGTATCTGCTGAGCGAGTCTGCACACAGGATTTCATTTATCTTCTCATCCAAAAGACTAGCACTCAGACCACTCAGGATGTAGAGGGGGAGGGGGAGAAAGGTTCCTGCTTGTCACAAATGTGGACTTTTCACATCCTAAACAGATATGTCAAAATCAATTTTCATTACTGTTCCAAAGAAAACAGGGGCTTTAGAATGTGAACTCCATCTCACAATCAGCTTGATGAGTCATGTAACAAAAATCCTATTAAGAATAATTATGATGATGACAAGGAATAGAATCAAAAAAGAAATAGCAGAAAAACAGTGGATTTGTTAAAGGGAAAGAAGCTATTAATGCCATATATATCCTAAGAACTATCATAGAGAGGTCAGTCAAGTTGAATAAGGATTTATGTTTATCCTTTGTTGATTATACCAAGGCTTTTTGATCAGGTAAGACATGAAGAATTGATCAACCAACTAGAAAGACTCATTATTTATGGAAAAGATCTATGAGTAATCAGAAATATGTATTGGGAACAAACAACTGCAATGAGAATAGAAAACGATATTAGCTCTTTCCAAAATATCAGAAGAGGATTCAGATAAGGTTGTGTTTTGTCACCAGATCTGTTTTCACTTTACAGCGAAAACACATGAGAAAGCAAGAAGAATACCCTGAATGAAAGGTTGGAGGAAAAATGATAAACAACGTTCGTTACGCAGATGACACTGTGTAATTGCTGAAAATGAAAGGGACCTACAAAACCTTGTGAATATAATAGAAATAGAAAGCAAAAATAAAGGGTTGGAGCTAAATAGCAAGAAAACTGAAGTCATGGTAGTCAGTAAAAAACATGAAATCCCCTCATGCAAAATAACAGCAAACAGCACAACTTGAGACAAGTTGATAAGTTCAAATATCTGGGAATGATCGTCTCACCAGACAGCAGATACACATCAGAAATAGCCAGCAGAATTGGCCAAGCCAAAACAGCATTCAAGAAGATGAAAAGCATTCTTACCAACAAATGCCTATCAATTAACATCAGGAAGAGAGTTCTTGAATGTTATATAGAACCGATAATGTTATACGGTTGTGAGGTGTGGACAGTCAACAAGCAAAGCCAGAACAAGATTGAGGCAGCCAAGATGTGGTTCCTAAGAAAAAATGAGTGTTCCATGGACAGCAAAGAAAACAAATCTTGATGGAGGCAGACACAAGGTCATTCATAAGGAAGATTAGGAAAGACAGGCAACATTTATAGACCATTTTATGAGGAAAGCGAAATTAGAGCATCCTGGTCACAACAGGAAAGGCGGAGGGAAAAGAGCACCAGGTAGACCCAGGGAGAAAATATTGGACGGACTTGCAGGGTGGCTGAGGACAGAGAGGGTGGAAGATGTGCTTGTGACAACAAGGTATAGATACATATGGAGGGCCATGATCGCCAACACCATGCGGCACGGCACTTGATGATGAAGCAGGTTCGTTTACCACTGGGCCACCTGTCCACCATCATCATCATGTGCCCTGCCGCATGGCATTGGCAATCATGGCCCTCCACACAAATCTATCCCCTGTTACTGCAAGTACATCTCACACCCTCTCTGTCTTCAGCCACCCTGCAAGTCCGTCCAATATTTTCTCCCTTGGTCTACCAGGTGTTCTCTTCCCCTCCACCTATCCACCATCTGTCATTTATTTCATTTTTTTGCCAATGGCCGGCCATAGCACGTTGAAAATATAGGTTCTCATTGTATCACTGAAGAAACTCAGCAAACCATAGTCTTCTGCCGGAAGAGTGGACAATACTGCCTCTACCAGCGTATGTGTCAAATGAGGCAGCCCCACACAGATGGATGTCCATGCCAGACAGGACCACAGTTTCCAAAGCACATTCTGCAGTTTTGCTAACTGTTCAGAAGTAAAAGAAATGATCAGTGGCCAAATGGGGCAACTCCAGAAGGCTAGCTCTGGAGCAGCAAAGAAGACTTGATCAAAACCATATCCTTGATCCAGACCCCCAGGCAGACTTTTTGATATGTGACCATACTCATTCACACACACACACACAGCACACCACACCACACCACACCACACCACACCACACCACACCACACCACACCACACCACACACGCACACGCACACATGCGCGCGCACATGTGAAACTCTCACTGTGGATGTCGTGTGGTGATTTATGATTATGTGATTGTCATGTGCATAATGCAGAAAATAACTATTGTCACCACGCTAGTAGTGTGGCAATTTATCATCGTCGTGTTAAGGGATGAATTGTGTGTCATACAGAAAATGAATGCTGTTACCCTGCTTGTATTGTGGTAATTATATGGCTTTTATGTGATTATGCTTGTGGTGTGGTGATTTATGGTCATCACATTAACCCTTTGACTCCTGCACCCTATCTACCAGCTGCAAAAACTTAACCCTGTGATTCCCTCACCCTTTCCACCAGCTTCCTGCAGGCAGCTGGTGAAAAGGGTGAGGGAATCAAAGGTCAAGGTTTTGCATTGCTAGCATGGTTGGCAATGCAGGATGCTGGTGAATAGGGTATGGTAGTCAAAGGGTTAAGGGATGCATTGTGTGTTCTGCAGACAATGACTACTCCATGGTGGTGGTTCAGAGTCCTTCCATCGTCTGCGAGTGATACATCTGCTGCTGGCCACTGTCTGTGTCTGCTGCTCTTGTTCTGATAGTTTCTGCCAATAATTTTTTCTGTTGCCATATGGAGTTGTGCAGTGCTATACTTGCTGCCAATAATTTTTCTGTGCAATGAGTTGTGCATGCTATACTTGCTGCAATATTTTCGCCATATGAGTGTCAGTGCTGTTACCTATTTCAGCCTGCATAGATCCTTTGTTATATCATACTTTTAGACACTTCCATCAGTACATGTATTATAAGTTAGAGAACCTTTATGTCATGCTCTTAGACGCTTTGATCTGTACGTTTTGTAAGTTTTTTATGTTGTGCTGTTAGTGATTGCCATGTGCATAAGTTTTTGTTCCTCTGTGGAACAAGTGTAGTAGTGTTAACTACTGCCATTGATCTTGGACATTTTGTGTTTCTTCTTATTTTTCTCATCTAGTACTGTGATCAGTGACATCTTTAGATGACTATTACCTGTGGAGATTTTTTGCTTTGTTTTGTTTTGATTTTGATTTTTGGGTTGGTTTGTTTGTTGCTTGTTTGTCAGTTTGTTTGTTTGTTTGTTTTATTGCTGTGAAGCTTAACACTGGCACATTAAAGCAGGCTGGGGCTTTTTGACTAGGCCGGATTCCACTGAAGAGAAAACAGATTTTAAATGAGGGACTTTTTTTTTCATTGGGAAAGTTTTTCGAATGTGCTTGTTTGAAACCAGATGGAAGCTGCAGTATTGTTGACATTTTGTGTTCATGAAACTTCAGAATGGCTGAACTTAGTGGGGATAAGACAGTGTGGACAGGATAGAGTCAGTGGAGTGGACATACTGGCCAGGTGTGTGATGGTCAACTTCGTTGGTGCTTTGTGTCAGGAATTATTTTGAAGTAAGGAATCAGTGATGGTCTGGCTTTACAGCGAGGCATGCAAAACAAAGAAGAAAACCTGCACTAACAACTCCCATATTAAACACAAGCTTGCTGATTGCAAAAAAACTGCATGAACAAGCTCACATGTTTAACAAAAGTTGCTGACATTGCTTGTAAATGCAGATCAGAACCCAGGCACTCAGAAAAGCACTCTTGACTAATTTCTAGGTTTTCACACATAAATTGTATGTTTGTCAGAGAATTGATTTGGGCGATTATTTTCACTTCTTGATTTCCCAGGCCAAGACCCTGCGTAGAATGGAGTTTCTCTGAGGTGATTAGTATGTCATCAAAATGCTAGATCCAAAGTGTTCAGTCAGTGTGGTGGTGTGGGTTTCAGATCTTTTAATCAGTATTATGTGATTTTGGGGAGTGAGGGGGATGTTCCTTTCAATCAAAGCTGTTTCCATCCTTATTAACAGAATCTCAAGACCTTATCAGTGTATGCTTGTAGTACATGCCACAAGTGTATATTCAGAGCATGGCAAACTTAGTTTAATGCATCAGTTTACACGTGTTACATCTGCCATGATTTGATCTTCAGGTTATAGCAAAGTTAGTGACATGCATCAGTTTATACTTATAATAGCTGCCATGATTACGATCTTCAGGGCATTGTAAAGTTAGTGTCATCATGATAAATGTATTTTTCAGCAAAATGAAAATGCTATGCGCACATGTGCGTGCGTGTGTTAATGTCAAGAGTATACATGAGTAGGTTTTTCTTTCATGTTTGTGGTTTTTATCATATTGGCATCCATGTTATGTGGCCATTATTGGTACTGTTTGGCTTTCTACTTATTTTTTTGAAGATAAGTGTTGCAGCTGTGCTGCTGATATAATCTACTTTATTGCAATATATAATTCTATTGATTTGTTACAAAAGCTTTTTATTACTGTGTGGAGTGATATATTACCGTTGGCTGTGCCATGAGCTATATAAGGGGTAGGGAGTCTCATTGACGTTTTTCATATGCTTTCCTATCGATATTTGTTTGGTTAACTCTTTGGAGACACGCCCTAAAATGGCTGCTGAAACTCTTTCAGACGCACAGTTTTTGGTAGGCCTACTTTGTAAAAAATCATGGAGAATATCCAATGACAATAAACCTATCCTGTTAAATATATTTTAAAAGGTCTGTGCAGACCGCTTATTTATGCATGCTTTCATTTTTTTCTGGTTTACCATTGAAAAAGGCATGCAAATAACAAAAAAAGAAAAGTTCCAGATGTACACACACATAACTTACAAACTGCTGCTTGTAATCCATTAAATATCCATGTCACAAAACATGTCACAAGATATACATTCTTCACTGGAAGTCACTATGAGTTCTGCTTTTATGAATATTTTGTCCCAAAAATAATTAAATACAGGCGTAGAGTCTTTTGACTCTTGGAAATTCCTTTGTTTCGGGTACCGCGAAAACAAGCCAGAAATAAGAGTTCCAACAGTCTCCTACGGTCAAAGTCAAAGTCAAAGTCAAAGAAATCTACTTAGAAAAATGGTTAAACTCTGCTGTCAGTATGATCTCCCTTATTAAGTATGCAAGTAGTCTTGGTAAAAAAAACCATAACATCTCCGCAGCTGTAGCGGCGGAGCGTCACAGTCAAGACACGGAGCTAGCTGCGGAGCGTCGCCATCGAGTTAACCATATGTTCTCCCTTACACAGCTGTATAACTGTGACCTGACTGGACATTTACACTTTTACTCAGTGGTTTACAACTTTGTATCCTTGTGTGTTTCATCTTTTGTAGTTTTCTCTTTTGATAGCTTTCTATCGATTCTATTTACCTTGTCTGTGTTTTTGCATTTCATCTTTTGTAGCTTTCTCTTCTTACAAGATTGATATCGATTCTGTTTACCTTGTCTGTGGTTTTGCGTGTGTTGTCTTTTGTGGGAGTGAAGCTGGTAGGTAGGGAGAGAGAGTAAAACTGATAGGGTGAGGGGGCTGAAGCTGGTAGGTAGGGAGTGGAGCTGGTGGATAGGGTGAGGGAGTGACAGAAAGGTGGTAGATAGGGAAAAGGAGTGAAAGAAAGCTGGTAATAGAGTAAGAGCAAGCAGGTAGATAGGATGAGGGACTGAAGCTAATCTATAGGGTTAGGGGTGAAGCTGGTAGATGGGTGTAAAGCTGGTAGATAGGGTGAGGGAGTGAAAGAAAGCTTGGTCGATGAGAGTGAAAGGAAGCTGGTAGACCAGGTGAAGGAATGAAGCTGGTGGATAGAGTGAGGGAGTGAAAGGATAAATGGGGTAATTGTTTTTTATCATAGGCTATTTTTCTTTTTCAGCAATAAATGTGATACTTTGTGTGTGTCTGGCTCACTCTGACATTGTAGGAATTTGTTTTCCTCTGTGTGTGTGTTCGTTCGTTCGTTCTTTAATTTAACGTCTGTTCACATGATGTGCGTATGTGACACTGTATGTGCATGTCTCACAATACTTATGTAAGCTCTTTGTGATGTGGTGTCTATCCTATTCTTCCAGGCTCCCTGTATTGTTTTTGCTTTTGCCTTTTTCTTTTTTGTTGTTGACAATTCCATGTCTATCTTGCCCTTTATTATTATATTAAAGGTTGTTTTTTTTAGGTGGTGTCTGTGTGTATGTTGATATGTGTGTGAGTACATGAGAGAGAGAGAGAGGAGAACCAGTAAGAAACCAACTTGATGTAAGTTCAATGCACGCCGTTTAATGCACTTGGTTAGACTATGACACAAGCAGTGCCCATCACATACACTTCCATCAAAAGCCAGTTGTCTTCACACATCTCTACTACAGGACCCACAGTCCTGGGCAGTTTAACCTTCACAGTCCCGCAACCACACACAAGCACACAGCAAACAGAACACATCCAGTGCTGACCAGACACAAGCGGCACAAGACATGAAGCATAGACATGATGAACAAATCTGTGATATGAATCAAGTGACTCATCTGATGATAAAATCAGTGTTCAACTTGAAGCACAGCCACAATGAACAAATCAGTGATATGAATTAAGTGACTCATCTGATGATGAATTCTCAAACTTTTTCACCCCAAACAATTCATATGCTACGCGAGCCATTACCAAACTACCAATGTGGACATACATGCACACACACACACACCACACATACTCATTGAAAGATACAAGCTTTTGTGGGAAACAATGAATGAATAGTTTAATGCGTTAGGCTGTAATAGCCGTTTCAAACGTGGGGAGTCAAAGAATGAAGGCATTACAATTTTCAATAACATGAAAATGAGACGTACTGAGAGAAACTGACACATAAGGTAACTTACCAAATCAAGCTCATGATGGATATAGACACGCACAGACATAAACGGGCGATCAGCAAATCAAATTTACATTGATTCCACACACACGCATGGGCATGATGAAGTGAATAAAACAGTACTGTGTTACATGTATAAACAGGCAAGATAATGTTCAGGCAAGATAATGTCCCTGAACTGATCACACCAGAAGACCACTGGAGCATGCAAAGGAGAAAGCATGACCTTGATCTTAAGGGGATATACACACAAAGCATGACTAGGGCCATGAAATGACGTCAGAATGTACAAACTAGGCTTGCTGATGGTGAAATGATGCATGCTGGCTCATCATGTCCCCTGATGCAAAAGCTGACCAGCAGGACCATGCTTCAGGGTACCCAGGATGACTGCTATCACCAAGGTCGACAGGGGAAGAGCTGGGTGGCAAATTCCAAAGACTGGCCCAATGTCAGTGTGCCTGAATTGCTTGTTGCTGTACTCAAGAGACAGAGATGGAGGATCTTGTCTGTTGCTGTGTCTCATCAGTCTCAGTAACACCCACACCAATTACAGCATTAAAGGAAGTTGAGTGCACTCAATTCAATTGCAAAGAATATGGGACATTCAACTGGGGAAGCCCAGAGGATATAGAAGAGTACAACCGACAGAAACATAACTTACATCACGCGCGGTGCAGTTTTCATGTGTGTGAATAAATGGATGTGGTAAAGTGATGACACTAAAATGTTACAATGCACTGTGAAATAGCTATGTGGTGAACGGAACCAACACACACGATTACTAGTGTTGGTGACAGTGACAACATAAAGTCTTGTGTCATCTTTCACAAGGTATCATCACACTCAGCATCTAAACACTGTCAATAGTCTGACTGCTGGTGCCGATGACAATACACTGGTTATATACAGTCACTGTGATGACTATGATTTGAGTTTGAATTAAGGGACACTGACTTACAAACTGATTAGTTGCAGTGACTGGGATGACAATAATATGAAACTGGGGATGACTTGGGATACTTGTCTAAATGACTAAAACTGACAGGTTACAATGAATGGAATGAACTCCGTTCTGATTAGAGTCATAATACATATGCACATAAGATGGCCTACCTAAACAGGAATGAAGACCATTTTTTACATCCGCAACTTTGATGACCAGTGAAGGTCTCTGAAAGTGACTGAATGAAAATGATATTGGACAACAGTACAAGAACTACTAAACACAAACATACAAGTTGATGATAATGTGAATTACTGAAGATGCACACAACTAGCTGATAATGTGGATTGTTAAGATACAACTGCACAAACTATGAACACTCCACACACACACACACACACACACACACACACACACACACACCCCACACACACACACACACACACACACACACATTTCATGATAATGTGGACTGCTCAAGACACATACACAGAAATTGTGAACTGTTAAAACACAAAATCCAAAACAAATGTGTCTGCCCACGTTCAAGCAAACAGGAACCAGAACACACACAAAAGTTGAGGACAGCATGAACTGTTCATCATACTTACACACAAGCTCATGATAACGTTGATTCTTCAGAATACAAACACGCAAATTCTGAACTGTTAAAAACACACATTCAAGTTAATGATGGCATGAACTGTTCAAAACACACACACACACACACAAAATTTGATGTTAGTGGTTAACCCAAGCACACATTTTCCATACGGACAGTCACCAACATCAACACCTTTATTACTTGTATACAGATTTGTACTGGATGCATACGAACAGACTGATGAGAAAATTAGATATACATACAAGCAATGCTTCGTGTTGGGTTAATATACACACACACACATAATGATGCACTTGCAATAAAAGCTGATACATATATGGAAGACAGACCCTCACATGGTACATATACCACTGACAATGTCAATGTGCTGTTGTGCTCGTGACTGCAGTTCTATTATTACATCAACACTGTCCACCATCCTGTTACTGTCACAAGTTCACAATTCCCTGGACTCTTGAGTCATCAAAATACCTATCCCCTGGACTCAATCAGTCATACAAATACACATCCCCTGGACTCGATGAGCCATACAAATACCTATCCCTTTGATTCAATGAGTCACACAAATACCTATATCCTTGACTCAATGAGTCATACAAGTACCTATCCCCTTGACTCAGCGAGTCATACAAACATTGATCCCCTTGACTCAATAAGACATACAAATTTATATCAGTCCCCTTGATGCACCAATCCCCCGAATCAAAAATACTAATTCCTTGGACTCAGTGGGTCATACAAATACCTATCTGCTGCTATACAGGCACAGGATGTCAACACAAAAGAACACTGGAACTACGACAATATTAAAAAGAAAGGTTGTCCCATAACCTTGAGGTTATGGGAGAGTGAGTTCGAAGAGACCTTAACTTCTCTAGAGCTAGACTGGCACTGCAAGGACAGAACCTGCTTCTTTCTCCCTACTGAACCTTCCCCAATCCTGCCAGAGGGTCAGGTATCCATTCATAGCTGGACGGTCTGGAGATCATATATATGACCTGCCAGCATGAAATCAGTCTTAACTAGCATTTTGGGTATTTCATACATATCACTGGAAAGTGTACATTCTTCTGATTATTTTGGTACTTGAATAAAGCTTGTACTCAAAAAAATTTAGAAGTTACATATGTTTAAAGTCATTAAGTTGTATGATGGCCATTTTGAGAAAACGGCCTCAAAAGTTTTTCTGTACTCTCCTACACATTTTCCTTAAATTTCTTTATTTGGTGGCTTTGACCCAGTTTGTTTCTAATTTTAGCTGTCATTATCTGAAAGGTGCACCAAAAAGCTTTCTGTCAGTATATTACATGTGGCGATACTGTACAGGTTACAGTTCATAATAAGAGACAGAAATATGTACTTTTGGTAGGAAATTGTGTTCTTTGCTGCAATCTGCATTAAAATACCATTTTAAATTGATTTATATTTTTTCAAGAAAAATTTTTTTGTGGGGGGTAGATTATAGTATACAGAAATCAATTTTGAGAAAAAGTCAAAACACCCCAGATAGACCCTCAGTCATCTTTTCAGCTCCTAGTGCTGTTCGACTGACTGCGAGTTAAGACTGATTTGGTGGTGGGAGGTCACATATACAAAAAGTTTTCAAGGGCAAAACATGCACTATGCAAACCTGAACAGCTGGACCATAAGATGTTAGATCTCTCAAGATCATGACCAACCACAGTTCTGCCTGATGGACTGTTGTGTTGTTTCAATTCAATTTCTCAAGATGATGTCTCCACGCTCAGACTGAATTTCATATGCACTATCATCACAGGTGCCATGTGATGGAGGAAATCCAGAATGATCACGGCACACGCCTTAAGTCTGCACATAATCTCACAAGCTGGCCAGGTCCTGAGGTCCTGCCTAGATAGTTCCATAACCCTGAGGTCGTAAGGGAGCAAGGTGACAGAGACCTCAACTTTTCCAGGGACCAGCATTATAAGGGTGACACCCATCCCCTGTCCCTTGCTGCACATTCATATTCACTTTTTTTTTAACCAAGACTTCACAAAGGCAAGAAGGCTAATAGGTCTTCAAGGGGTGGGACCTGGGAAATCAACCTATCTCTCCAATATTTTATACTAAGGCAGCCGGGCAATACCCTGCTCTTTACAATTTTCAACTGCTGTGGGACATTTAGCGTGCACAGCCAGAAGGCATATGGGTCCAACTCATTTTTCATCCTCTTCCGAAGGACTAGATTTCAGTTCGATTTTTCTGGTCAAACTGAGGAGAAAAGTCGAGGCCTCCACGGGCAGCAAACCCTGGAACCATGAGTTTAGTTATTGGCAGGCAAAGATCTGAACCATTCTGCCACTCTTCTCCCTGCTGTGCTGCCTACATCACTGTGCTATGGCCAGCCCAATACCACAAAACTGAGAAGACAGTGCCTGCAACTGAGGAAGCTGGCAATGGGAGTGCAAGCAGGGCACTATTGTATTTGGACAGTGCAGAACAGCTGCTACTCTGCAGAAGAGGGGGCTTGTGGAAGTAGAACCCAAGGCCGCAAGACTCCTTTCTATGCAGTACCTGTGGATAACTTGCACCTCCGGATCAGTCTTGTATTCATATGAAGACCTACACCAGGTGCTCAAGGCCAGCATGCCTAATCATCCATTTGTCCGCAGGAGAGTCCATTACCATTATCATCATCATCAGCTATGGCAAAGTGCTCTTTATCTCAGAAGATCACCTCAACAATATACAAGCCAAGTGTCAAAACTGGTGAGCAAGTAACAGACAAACAAACCACACCCCAACACTTGGTTTCTGATCATGAAACTATATTGAAAGGCCATATGCCATCAAGTGTACCACCTTATTCTGTGATAAACGCCATGCAAACGGCCAGTGGGAGACCAGTTTCGGCAAATTGTATAATGGCAAGATTTAATTATTGTTACCAGTGAGACAGAACACCCAGTAACAGTAAATAATAGAAAAACAGTAATGATGAACAATCAAACAGTAATAACAAACAATCAGCCAAATATGAACAATGAATAATCAGACAAATAATAATAATGCATAATCATAGAAATAATAATGAATAATCAAGACTTTAATAGTTCAATAAGATAAACACGTAGTTACTTTTTCCAAACCCTTTGACTACTGCATCTTATCCACATATTGCAGAAAACTCTACCCTTTCACTCCCTCCCCTATATCCATCAGCTAACAGTTTAACCCTTCCACGACCTGGCTATATCCACCAGCTGCAAAAGCTTAACACTTATTCCCTCACTCTATCCACCAGTTACAAAAAAATTTAACCCCTTCACTCCCTCATCTTATCCACTAGTTTTCTCAAGGAAGCTGATGAATAGAATGAGGGAGGTTTTCTGTTCTGATATAAAAATGAAAGGGTTAATTTTTTCTTTGCTCTGATGGCTGACAATGCAGGTGAGACTGAGACTGAGAGTGTCAAAGAATTAAAAATGTTATCATGGCTAGGTGTCTATTCTGGTTATTTAAAGATCAAAAAGTCTGACTATTTAAAGAATAAAAAGCAATAATATAATTAGGTTTACAGCTTCAGATGAAGTACACCCAACTTAACACACGGTTGTCAGTAGGCATATACATACCAATGCACTGCTCTGCTTTACATAGAAGTTTGCAAAATTGGTACAACATATAAAACACAAACATACATGGCATCAGACATATCAATCCCATAATTTATACTGAAAGACTTGTTAAACGCAGGTGTTAAACATGGCTACAGTGTCAAAATATATTCACAACATTATGAAGAAAATATACAATCGCTTGTACACAATACCTGATAACTGTGAGTACAGCATCAAACTCACATCATAAAAAGATAACACATGGTCACTTTCAAGGATAAAAGATCAGAATTTCACTTGTAAAAAGACAACACATACAGAGCAGATGATGTATACCAATAACACACAAGGAAGTTTTCACTTTGTACAGATAACACACAAAGAAGTTCATTTGTATCTGTAACATACAAATTGTACAGATAACACACAAAGAAGTTCATTTGTATCTGTAACACAAATTGTACAGATAACATGCAAAGAAGTTCATTTGTACAGATAACACAAAGAAATTCCTTTGTACCAATAAACACAGAGAAATTTATTTGCACAGATAACACACGAAGAAAACCATCTTTACAGACAACACACAAACAACACTTCACTTACATGGATAATGAATGAAATTCACTTACAAAAACATTACAAACACAGTTTTCTCCATGAAGCAAACATATGACCAGCATACTATGCCAGCCCACAACTTGCACATGAACATGACCTTCATAAACAGCAGCAGACAAGACACTAAAACCATCATCGACAATTGAACGACCATACACCAGAAGAAGAAAAGTGTTCTGTAAAAGTTACCACTACACAAATAATGACCTCTACAACATTTTCCTGTCCATCACCAACATACCCACCCCCAACCCCTCTCTTACCCAAAACATGTTTTTCATCATCAATCTGACCTTTGCTCACTGCCATCTTGAGTAAATGAAGGTGATACAAACAAAGCCTTCTGATTCAATGATCTCTGAGTGAATAAAGCCCACACAAACACAGCCTCTGGTTCAAATGTTGGACTGACTGAAATTGATACAAACACAGCCTCTGATTCAGTGATCTCCAAGTGAATAAAGCCCACACAAACACAGCCTCTGGTTCAGATGTCGGACTGACTGAAATTGATACAAACACATCCTCTGATTCAATTATCTCTGAGTGAATGAAGCCCAAACAAACAGAGCCTCTGATTCAGACCTCGGACAGAATAAAACCAACACAAGCAGAGCTTCTGGTTAAACAATCTGAGCTACTGATTGCGAGTGTGCAAGGATGACACTGTCCAGTGAGTTATCCTTTCTTTCAAACTACAGTGATACAAGTACCACCAACTATGACACCTATGATCTAGGCTCCTTTTCTTCATTCAAGCTACAGTGATACCACACCTATAAAAGTATAATGTAACGATGTATGTTTCTTTTCTTCATTCAGTCACATTACAGTTACAGTGATACCCCACCTATAATGTAACAATGTATGTTTCTTTCTTCATTCAGTCATATTACAGTTACAGTGATACCACACCTATAATGTAACAATGTATGTTTCTTTCTTCATTCAGTCACATTACAGTTACAGTAATACCACACCTATAATGTAATGATGTATGTTTCTTTCTTCATTCAGTCACATTAAAGTTACAGTAATACCACACTTATAATGTAACAATGTATGTTTCTTTCTTCATTCAGTCACATTACAGTTACAGTGATACCACACCTATAATGTAACAATATTTCTTTCTTCATTCAGTCACATTACAGTTATGCAACAACTATGATGTAATGATCTCCGCTTCTTTTCTTTATTCACATTACAGTGATACCACATCCATGGCATAATGATCTATGTTCATTTTCACTTTACAGTGATACCACACCTATGATGTAATGATCTATGTTTATTTTCACATTACAGTGATACCACACCTATGATGTAATGATCTATGTTTATTTTCACATTACAGTGATACCGCACCTATGATGTAATGATCTATGTTTATTTTCACTTTACAGTGATACCGCACCTATGATGTAATGATCTATGTTTATTTTCACATTACAGTGATACCGCACCTATGATGTAATGATCTATGTTTATTTTCACTTTACAGTGATACCGCACCTATGATGTAATGATCTATGTTCATTTTCACATTACAGTGATACCGCACCTATGATGTAATGATCTATGTTCATTTTCACATTACAGTGATACCGCACCTATGATGTAATGATCTATGTTTATTTTCACATTACAGTGATACCGCACCTATGATGTAATGATCTATGTTCATTTTCACATTACAGTGATACCGCACCTATGATGTAATGATCTATGTTCATTTTCACATTACAGTGATACCACACCTATGATGTAATGATCTATGTTCATTTTCACATTACAGTGATACCACACCTAATGTAATGATCTATGTTTATTTTCACATTACAGTGATACCACATCCATGGCATAATGATCTATGTTCATTTTGACATTACAGTGATACCATACCTATGATGTAATGATCTATGTTCATTTTCACATTACAGTGATACCCACCTATGATGTAATGATCTATGTTCATTTTCACATTACAGTGATACCGCACCTATGATGTAATGATCTATGTTATTTTCACATTACAGTGATACCACATCCATGGCATAATGATCTATGTTCATTTTGACATTACAGTGATACCACATCCATGCATAATGATCTATGTTCATTTTGACATTACAGTGATACCACATCCATGACATAATGATCTATGTTCATTTTGACATTACAGTGATACCACATCCATGACATAATGATCTATGTTCATTTTGACATTAGTGATACCACACCTATGATGTAATGATCTATGTTCATTTTCACATTACAGTGATACCATACCTATGATGTAATGATCTATGTTCACTTTCACATTACAGTTCTATCACTCCCATGACTTATGATCTGTGCTCATTTTCTTCATCTACATTACAATGATACCACACCTATGATGTAATGATCTATGCTCCTGTTCTTCATTCACATCACATCTACACTACACCTAAGATGTAATGATCTATGCTCCTTTCCTTCATTCACACTGTAATTATACCATACCTATTATGTAATGACCCCTGTTCCTTTTTGTCATTCACATTACAGTGATACCACACCTATGATGTAATGATTTATGTTCCTTTTCTTCTTTCACAATACAGTTATACCACACCTACGATATGATGATCTATATTCCTTTTCTACATTTACATAACAGTTATACCACACCTATGATGTAATGATCTATATTCCTTTTATTCATTTACATAACAGTTATACAACACCTATGATGTAATGATCTATATTCCTTTTCTACATTCACATTACATCTATACCACACTTATGATGTAATGATCTATATTCCTTTTATTCATTTACATTACAGTTACACCACATCTACGATGTAATGATGTATGCTCCTGGTCTTCATTCACATTACAGCTTTATCACACCTATGATGTAATGATCCAGATTCCTTTTATTCATTCACATTACAGTTATTCCACATATGTGATGTAATGATCTATATTCCTTTTCTACATTTACATTACAGTTATACCACACACCTATGATGTAATGATCAATATTCCTTTTCTTCATTCAAATCACATCTATACCACACCTATGATGTAATGATCTATATTCCTTTTATTCATTCACATCAATCTACACCACACACAGATGCAATGATTTACATTCCTTTTCTTCATTCACACTACAATGGTATCACATGTAATGCGTGATGATCTGTGCTCCTTTTCTTCATTCACACTACAGTTCTACAAAAATCACACCCATGACTCTGATCACCTTTGGTTCCTTTTCTTCTGTCTTCACTGGGCTGTCTGTCCGTACCATCGTGAGATGTCATAAAAAGAAAGAGCTGAAACAAAATCCTAGATCTGCACCATCGCAGGGGAACTGTACCCACTGCATACGGACTGTTCCACAGTTTGCCGTCACATCACTCACACCAGCATCATGCTGGTATAAAAAGGTAAAAAACAATCCCATAATCCTGAGGTCGTTGGGGAGCGAGGTGGTAGAGAACTCAACCTGACCACGCTGACCAAAGTGTAACTGGGAGATGTCACTTGCCAACTGGACAATACCCACGCTGACCATTCACTGAGACTTGCTGAAGCATCACACACATACCGGTACCGAGCCAAACAAAGCAACAGTAGACGTGCAACGGGTCGACCATGCAGTGATCTCCCAACAGTGACAATGCAGAGGGGAGACAATCTGCTGGCACTTGGCAAAAAGTATCACAGAGAGTGAGGGAGAAAATGTGGCCAGTTGTACACATCACGTCTTGTTTTGCATCCACTGTCAGGGTCCTCGGCTTGGTAAGGGAACTTTGTCTTTTACATACTGAAACAACCAGAAACAACCATGAAACATGTAAAATCAGTCTTTTATATACTGAAATAACTACAATAACATGTAAAATCAGTCTTTTATATACTGAAATAACTACAATAACATGTAAAATCAGTCTTTTATATACTGATATAACTACAATAACATGTAAAGTCAGTCTTTTATATAATGAAATAACTACAATAACATGTAAAATCAGTCTTTTATATACTGAAATAACTACAATAACATGTAAAATCAGTCTTTTATATACTGAAATAACTACAATAACATGTAAAATCAGTCTTTTATATACTGAAATAACTACAATAACATGTAAAGTCAGTCTTTTATATACTGAAATAACTACAATAACATGTAAAGTCAGTCTTTTATATACTGAAATAACTACAATAACATGTAAAATCAGTCTTTTATATACTGATATAACTACAATAACATGTAAAATCAGTCTTTTATATACTGATATAACTACAATAACATGTAAAGTCAGTCTTTTACATACTGAAACAACTACAAAAACATGTACAGTCAGTCCACAATACTTGTGTAAAGTCAGTCCTTTACAAACTGAATCCACAATACACATGTTAAGTCAGTCCACAATGCACATGTACAGTAAAGTCAGTCCTTTACGAACTGAATTCACAATACACATGCAAAGTCAGTATTTCATATACTGAAACAACCGCAATACACATGTAAAGTCAGTATTTCACATACTGAAATAACCACAATACACATGTAAAGTCAGTATTTCACATACTGAAATAACCACAATACACATGTAAAGTCAGTATTTCACATACTGAAATAACCACAATACACATGTCAAGTCAGTATTTCACATACTGAAACAACCACAATACACATGTAAAGTAAGTCTTTTACATACTGAAACAACCACAATACACATGCAAAGTCAGTATTTCACATACTAAAACAACCACAATACACATGTAAAGTCAGTATTTCATATACTGAAACAACCACAATACACATGTAAAGTCAGTATTTCATATACTGAAACAACCACAATACACATGTAAAGTTGGTCCACAATTCATGTCAGGCTGTCAGCACCAAACTTGAAGCTGAAGTAGCCAAAGGTAAAGCCATGTATGCTGCTAACGACCAAAGAGTTAAACAGGAAAACAACCCCCTTTCGTTTTTAGCTCAGTAACAATCGCAGTGTCCAAGTTGACACTTGATGAACTGAAAGAGAAAAGGGCAACCCCTCTTTCCTTCTAACTAAACTTCACTTAACAGGCAACCAGCTGGCCCGCCTGAAGCAGGAGATGTGTGACATGTGTGCCTTGTTTTCTGTACATACTGAAACAACCACAATACACACATTTTTGGGGTGTCACACTTATGTGTGGGTATTGTGTGCGGAAGTATGACATGTACTTTTGAATGTTTCTGTCCAGTGTGTAATGAAGACAGTGGCTCAGGGCAAAATGGAGGGCAAGAGACAACAAGGAAGACCGCCAACTTCCTATGTAGAGAACACAGCTAAGTGGACAAAGTTGCAAAGAGGTGAAATCTACAGAAGGACTGTGAACAGAAGGGGATGGAGACAGATGACGGGGCATGCATCAGCAGCTGCCATCAAGAATGATGTCGCCCACAGGTAGCAGGTCCAGTGTGTCACTGTCATCTGGGCATGAGAGCGATATGAAGGCATGTACATCAAAATAAAGTATATTAAATGTTTTCAACTGTGACTGATGCTGATCGCCCTAGCTCTCAAGTGACTATCTTCCAGAAGTTTTGCTGTTCTATCCACTATGCCATTGCAAGGAATTGTGATTGTCTGCTTGCATGTACTGATGACAGTGGTTACCCATGAATGACCTCCCATGGTACACTTGTTTGCAGATATGGTGCTCACAAAGCACAGTATCCTGGTGCTTAGTCACTGGAGCTGACCAAAGTGGAAAACCTAGGTGTGCCATGCACTTCTACTACATCTTCTTGTCTGTGTATGCTGTCCTGAATCTGTGCCTGTTCTGTCTGAAAATCTGCCAAAGCTGATTCATCATCAGGTCCATTCCAAATAAGACATGTTTCATGATGTCTTATATCTTCTTTTTGTTCCATTTCCTTGAGCTGAGCTTAAATAATCACTAAAAGCTGTTATTTTCTGGCGCCTGTCAGCCACTTTTTGCCAACGATTCTGCTATCTGTTTGTCCAATGAGTAGCATTCCTCTTCTAGCAAGTGATGATGTTTTCTTGCAATATCAAGAAACATGTGCAAATATGGAGAGCTGCAACACAGTCAAGCTCAATGGCTGAAATGGGGTGCCTGATAGCACTGTTGTACAGCTTTGAAATTTTCTTTTCTGCATGTCTACACTTGTTGTTGTCTGTCCTGATCTACTAGAGGCTGCAGTTTGTTATATTGCCTTCACTGCAATGAGATAGTGCTTGAATTTGTGACATTTGTGTCTTTGAAGCTGTACACAACTGTAGTGAGATAGTGCTTGAATTTGTGACACTTGTGTCTGAAGCAGTACAGAAAAAACAAGAGATGCAATCCCTGGGCACAAGAGATTCTATACACTTTCATTAGAAAATACATAGTCGCCAAACAAAAACAAGATAATTTTCTTACCTTTCCATGTCATCTGTAGTACCGGTAGTTGTTTTTTTTTAACTGACCAGAAATTGGTTTCAACAACTTTTGCAGATTTTCTGGACTGCCCTTACAGTCACAGATCTAGAGGACACATGATCTGTTTGGAGTTTGGGTGATGTGTGTTTTGCAATCTGTAATGTTAGTTTGAATGACCCTCCCCCATGATCCCCTCTTTCATTACACGGAATGGTGGTGTCATGCCAAGCTAAATTCTTTTCTTTTTCCTATTGATCTAAAACATTTTGAACAAATTATGGAACACTTCTAACAGTCCGTAAAGGTGTCATCCTTTAAACAGATACTACCAACACTTTTGATTCCAAAAAAATTCACAAGCCGCTTGTACTATACACACACACGCTGAGAGTTTCACGATGCATATATTCAGAAGTCAAAGTAAAATACATATAGAATGCATTAATTCAGAAGTCAATGAAAAATACACACAGAATCCTCAGGTTACACACTAACAGTATTTCACTAATGACACACTATATACATACATTAACAAAGTACAGTTCATGATATAAATCCACATACTACTTGTTGTATACACACAGAGATCTTCCCAATATATTAAATGACAAGTCAAAGGTAAAGGGAAAACATGTCCTACACGACATCAAAAATCAATACACTGATGATCCACAGCATCTGCCAACACTTGTAACAAACACAAATTGTGCACAGGTTACACAGTCAGACACTAACAGTACTTCACACAAAACATTTACGATAACAATGTGCAATTCGTGACACAAATCTACAAGCCACTTGCACTACAAACACAGAGTTCATGATATACTAAATCACAAGTCTATGGAAAAGGGCAAACACACACTACAAGACATTAACTCTTTGAAGACGTAATATAGTTGCCTTGCACAACCACTGTGGACGCGATCAACAGGACCTGCCACAACCCTTGGAGACGCACGATTTTGGGGGGTTTTCAAAATATTCTCAAAAATACAGATTTTACAGCACAAGAACATATTTTATATCAAAATAAAATTCAATTTATGCTCTTTGAGCTGAAGCTACATACAAGGACAATACATCTATTCTACTTACCTTCCTAGAAGGTGAAATGGGGTAGGGTTTTGGCTCTGCGAAAGAAGTTTTTGATTGACAGTAATCCAACACATAAAGTCAGTAAAACACCCATTCTTGACCAGGTAATCCAGAAATCCAGGTAATCACAAGTCCTTGGTATGACCAGAAGATATAAAAGAACAAACACAGCTTTGTTTTCACACAGCTGAAGCAGCAAAATGATTATGACGATACTTTGAAGAAGAAGAAGAAGAAGAAGAAAGCCTAAATGTCGCCATTTTGGTGCAAGGACGGTCACTCCGGTTGGTTTGGATAAAGGCAAAAACTGTAACTAATCGGGATAAAATTGATGCAAGGGAAGTAACAAACACTTCAGAAGATACCAAAGAGTGTTCCCATATGTGTAATTAGTTCCCCTAGACCAGCGACCAGCTTCCATCTATTTTTAAAAACAGCAGCGGAATATCCGCTATCACGTCTCTAATGGTTTGGCCAGCTGCAGCAGAATGTCCGCTGTCACATCTCTAATGGTATGGCCAGCTGCAGCGGAATATCCGCTGTTACGTCTCCAAAGAGTTAAAGATAGGTAAGATGCAACATTCACAGCCTCCAGCACTATCATACAAAAGCACAAAGGCACCAACTCACTTAGTCAAGCTAACAGTGAGATGGGAAAAGTGAAGGTTGGTACCACAGCCTTATCTACTTCGCTGGGTAGGCAGAAAGAAGGAAGTGACCGCCATGATGTAAAGTCAGTCTTTTACATACTGAAGCAAACACAATGCACACGCAAAGCCAGTCCACAATACACATGTAAAGTCAGTCTTTTACATACTGAAACAACCACAATACACATGTAAAGTCAGTATTTTACATACTGAAACAACCACAATACACATGTAAAGTCAGTCTTTTACATACTGAAACAACCACAATACACATGTAAAGTAAGTCTTTTACATACTGAAACAACCACAATAAGCATGTAAAGTAAGTCTTTTACATACTAAAACAACCACAATACACATATAAAGTAAACCTTTTACATACTGAAACAACCACAATACACATGTAAAGTACATCTTTTACATACCGAAACAACCACAATACACATGTAAAGTCAGTCCACAATACACATGTAAACTCAGTCTTTACATACTGAAACAACCACAATACACATGTACGCCAGTTTACAATAACACATGTAAACTTGGTCTTTACATACTGAAACAACCACAATACACATGTAAAGTCAGTCCACACATGCAAACTCAGTGTTTACATACTGAAACAATCACAATACACAGGTACAGTCGGTCCGCAATACATATGTAAACGCAGTCTTTACATACTGAAACAGTCACAATACACATGTACAGTCGGTCCACAATAAATATGTAAACGCAGTCTTTACATACTGAAACAGTCACAATACACATGTACAGTCGGTCCACAATACATATGTAAACTCAGTCTTTACATACTGAAACAGTCACAATACACATGTACAGTCGGTCCACAATACATATGTAAACTCAGTCTTTACATACTGAAACAACCACAATACACATGTAAAGTCATAGTAACACATGTAAAGTCTGCCTTTTACATACTGAAACATAAGCCACTGACAGGAATGATAACTATTTGTGTGACAATGGGCTGAGGACAGCTGATCATGTCACACAAAACACACAACATCTACACCGACTCTGGAGAACAAGATGTCAACTGACATCATTTCAGACAGTCAGTTACATACGTTCCATCCTGCATCCAAGTCTGATCACCAAGCATGTGACGACCATGCTTACCTTAACAAGACGTTTGCGAAAGTTGGATTCCGACTCATTGGTGCTGAGTCTGGGGCATGCGATGTCGGATCGTGTGAGGATGGTCTTGAGTTCATTGACAGTCATGACGATGACGGGATCGATGTGGTTCTTGTTGATGAGACCCACCAGGTACTCCTTATAGTGACCCCTGCAAAACGATATTCTC
Source organism: Monoplex corrugatus (assembly GCA_030674185.1). NCBI lineage: Eukaryota > Metazoa > Mollusca > Gastropoda > Littorinimorpha > Ranellidae > Monoplex > Monoplex corrugatus. The sequence continues at coordinate 17,728,530 of JAPXFY010000014.1, read as the reverse complement.
ATCCATAATACACACTGACTGACATGTTCATGGGTGAAAGTTTCTAAAATAGAAAATAGAGAAAGAGGGTTGGGTCCAGGGGCTTCTGAGGCACCAGTGGAGTGCAGGGGCAATGCCCTGCTTGGGTGACAGGCCCCCACAAGCTGAAGATTATTGTTATTGTTATTGTTATTGTTATTGTTATTGTTGTTTAAAGCCCAGCTCATATCAGGGCTATAACCACTTCAAAACATACAAAACTTCAACAGGATAAAAAATGAAAAGAAAATTTAAGTACACATATCAAAGCATTTGCGCACATAATCCAAGGACATGCCCCTAGTGTTGACCACTCCGTCCAATTTATCGCACAGGGGATTTAAAAAACAACTAATACAAATTCAAGCATACCTAAGGACACCGAAAATATATAAAAACAGACCTAAATTACCTAAAATTGCTTCCGCCTATCTCACCTTCCTAGAGCCAAAAATGCATTTAATACATGTACCCAATTATCAATCTTAAGAAAAAGTACATAAGACTTTATCAAACAAATACAGGTGAATGAACCAGCAAGGCAGAAAATGATGCGAAGAAATGACAGAAAGCAAAGGAACAAGACAGAAACAAAGAGAGTGACAGTAAAGAGGAATTTTCTAGCACAGAACTTCCAGAAGATGGGGATACTATTTATACAGAAAGAGCCCTCGGCATCCCCATGGGAGGGGGGGGGGGGGAGAGAAACTGGAAAAAAACCCAATAAATCTGAAGCATAAAGGGTCAAGGTTCAGCCGCCTCACAGGCACGGCTACCTCGCTGCGATTATTTGTGTGTGTGTACGGAGTTATATCGATTGTTGATGGCTAAAAGCAAGTGATTGTGTTTGTGAATGTTCCTGTTTCAGTATGTGGTGGTTTATGAATGCTTCGCTGCAAGCCAAGGTACTGTTTTCTTTGTGTATTTTATCTCTCCTACTCCACTTGAATTTTCAACTCAGCCCGCCATGTTTCTCGCCAGTGCACGTGCACCCTCCCCGCTCTGTCTCTCTCGCACTGCGTGCGTCTGCCTCATCACGCCCCGCTTCACAACCAGCTGTTGTGTCTACACATTCTTCCACTCGTGTGCAGTACAATCGGGACTGCTTGCTGTCACATTGCCCCCCTGACTCGATCCTTGACCCTGACCTGGTTGAACACTTGAGATCGCTGAAAATCGGCCGAAATCTCCCCCGTCGTCGATCATGTCGTGGTGGAATGCGCAAGAGACGTACAATTCCAGTGGTCACTGATGTACATCAGCGTCATGGCAGCAGTGGTCTGCCTTCTGTTCCTGTCTATGATACCCATCCGTCCCCCAGACCGCTGTGCTCCAACCCTGATAACCTCATTCCTCTCACAGCCGGCAAAAAGAAACTACGCACTGACTCATTGACTCTTGCACTGTTCAATGCTCAGGCCCTCGGTACCAGACATGAGAAGAGATCTGCGATCAACTACTTCATCCATGACCACGTCGTCGATATTTTCGCCGTCAATGAAACCTGGTTTCAGTCTGTCGGGGATGAACCCAAGGAGAGGGATCTTGCTCCTCCCGGTCACCGTACACTCGTTCGCTCGCAAAACTGGTCTTGGCGGCGGCATCGCTTTTGTTGTTGCCGAGTCCCTCCTGCCCCGAATTACTACCAAGACTGACTTTAAATTCAAACACTCTACTTTTGAAATTGTCCAGCTCTCCCTCACTCTACCCCACCAGACTTTCCATCTGCTATTCCTCTACCGTCCACCACCCAGCCCAAAGAACCAGCTTAAAAACCATGTGTTTGTAGAAGAGTTTCCAGACCTCCTTGCCTACTGTAACACCTTGAAAGGCTGTTTCATCATTGCAGGAGACTTTAATTTTCATTATAATGAACCTAACCAGACCCACACTGCTAAACTGATAAGCTCTTTGAACTCCTTTGGCTTGACCCAATCTATCGACACTCCAACCCACGAAAAAGGCAACATCCTCGATTGGGTTGTTCATAGAACTGACCAGTCCTTCATCAAATCCATTGAAATTGATTATACTCTTCCTTCGGATCATGTCTGTATCCTCGGCCAACTTTCAATGACCAAGCCTCCACCCCAAACTACCTATGTCATGGTCAGAAAACTAGTTGATATCAACACCGTCGTCTTCAACGAAGATCTCCTGGCCGCTCTTCAGTCCTGTCCTCCAGCCTCTGCTGACGACCTCAATCGGACTATTAGTGATCTGCTGGACATGCACGCCCCCACCACCAGACGTAGGGTATCCCAGAGACTACCATCGCCCTGGTTTTCTGCCGTTGGCCCTGATCTTCTTAAGGCCAAGCGTGAACGCCGTCGTGCTGAAAGACGGTGGCTGAAGAACAGCATTACTATCAATAAACAGATTTTTCAGGCTGCCAACAAAACTGTCAATGCTATAGTTGACTCTGCTAAGTCTGCCTTTTACAATGCGAAAATTATTGCATGCTCTACATCAAAACAGCTATATTCCGTTACTAATACCCTCCTTGGCAAATCAGATAAATCTCCTCTCCCATCATGCTTTCCCCCTGCCCGTCTAGCACAACATTTTTCAGATTTTTTCATTGATAAAATTAAGTCCATCCGTTCCAGTCTTGACTCCCAGCCCATCTCTCAACCTCCTATTCCCGACCCTCTGTTTCAAGGCACACCACTTATTTCTTTTCAGCCTGCTTCTGAAACTACTATCCGCAATGTAATCCGCCATTCTGACATCAAGACCTGTGAGCTTGATCCTCTTCCAGCATCTATCTTAACACACTGCCTAGATACTTTGCTCCCTCACTTCACAACTGTCATCAACAATTCCCTGTCATCTGGTATCTTTCCCACTTCCTTCAAATCTGCCCTGGTCAGACCTCTTTTAAAGAAACCTAGTCTTGACCCCAATAACCTCAAAAACTATCGACCTGTTTCCAACCTACCTTTCTTATCCAAAGTCCTTGAAAAAATTGTTCTCGCACAGATCTCTGATCATATCACCGCCAACAACCTCTCTTACCCTTATCAGTCGGCTTATCGCACTGGACACAGCCCTGAAACTGCTCTTGTAAAAATTGCAAATGACATTCTGACTGCTCTTGATCAAAATCAAATCTCTCTTCTATCTCTCCTTGATCTCTCGGCTGCATTCGACACCATCGACCATTCTATCATGCTCACACGTCTCCATAAAGTGTTCGGTATCTCTGACATCGCTCTGTCTTGGTTCCAGTCCTACCTCTCCAATCGCACTCAAACAGTCTCTGTCTGTTGTTCATCCTCTGCACCCGCTGCCCTCCAGTTTGGTGTGCCCCAAGGCTCTGTTTTAGGTCCCATCCTATTTGTGCTGTACACACAACCCCTCTCTGAAATTATGCGACTTCACTCTATGTCCCATCATAGCTTTTCTGATGACAACCAACTCTATACTTCTGGTTCCCTCCCACGGCTGCCCTCTATAATCAGACAAACCCAAGGCTGCATTTCTGATGTTCACTCCTGGATGACTGTAAACAAACTTCAACTCAACCCCATTAAAACTGAACTTAGCCTTATCTCTCCCACCACATTGGCTAAGTGTTCTTCCCTTCCTCTGTCTGTCTCTCTGCTTGGATCTGACATTCCACTATCTTCCACTGTCCGCAATCTTGGAGTCACTCTTGATAACACCCTGTCCTTTGAAAAACACGTCCAGAATGTTTGCAGATTATGCTATCTTGAGATACGCAGAATTTCTTCTATTCGCAATATCCTCTCTGTCGAAGCCACCAAAACTCTCCTCTGTGCCTTTGTTCTCTCTCGTCTCGACTACTGCAACTCCCTCCTCTCGGGCTGTCCTTTCTCTCTCATTCAAAAGCTTCAAAAAGTTCAAAACAATGCTGCTAGGCTCATCTTCAGAAAATCTCGTTCCTCTCATGTCACTCCTCTTCTCAAATCTCTTCACTGGTTACCTGTTGAAAAGAGAATTCGCTACAAGATTGCTTTGTTATGTTTTAAGTCTCTCAACGGTCTTGCACCCCCTTACATCTCTGACCTCCTCCATCTGTACACCCCCTCTCGTCAACTTCGTTCCTCGGCTGATACTCGTACCTTCCGCATACCATCCTGTCGCACTAAAACCTATGGTCAACGCTCCTTTTCCTATCAGGCCCCTGTAATCTGGAATCAGCTCCCTGTCTCTGTTCGCCACTCTGCAACTCTCACTTCTTTCAAGTCCTCTCTGAAAACCCATCTCTTCCAGTCCCTCTCATGATACTTATAAAGACTCTACCACCTAACTTCCCCAAATCCCCCCTTGTTGTCTTTTGAGCCTTGAATGTCGGCTGGTGTGTGTGTGCGTGTGTGTGCGTGTGTGTGCGTGTGTGCGTGTGTGCGTGGTGCGTGCGTGCGTGCGTGCGTGCGTGCGTGCGTGCGTGTGTGTGTGTGTGTGTGTTTGGTTGTGTCTGCGTGATACCTGTAAGCGCTTAGGGCTCTTGTTTTCATCAGATTAGGCGCTATATAAATGCTCTTTATTATTATTTATTATTAAGCACTTGAGTAGCCTCTCAGAGGCCACTCAAGTACTTCAGACTGGTTCTATTGTACGGTATAAGGGCATCCTTGAAGATTTGTTTTCTTTACTAAATTTGTCAATATTGTCACAAATTACTAAAATTGCACTCTAATTAAAAAAAAAATCCATTAATACAAAACAGTCTTACTTTCATATTTCTTGTCTTGAAATCCATCTCATCTTAACACTGAAATACGCAGTGGCTGTTCTGTTTTGTTTTGTGTTGTTTTGTTTTCTCTTTTCTTTTTCTTTTCTTTTCTTTTCCTTTCTTTTCTTTTCTTCTTTTTCTTTTCTTTTTTTCTTTTCATCTGAAAGAAATAAGAATTTCCTCATTTCATACTTTCAAAATGACAGATTTCTGCTCTGAGGCGCAGATCTTTTACCCAGGATTGTTTTACTCCTGAAGTAATACAACACCTGCACCATGAGGGTGACATGTTTTCTTCTTCTCCCTCTTCTCCTTTAACTCTGTGAAGCATCACTGAGGCGTCACACCAAAGAACTGTTCACCAGATTCCTTCAGCTCTGTCAGTTGTGTGCCAAAGCCTGGGTCTTTGCAAATAGTTTCTCTGTCCATTCCGCAATGTTGTCAGCCCATCATTTTTTTCCTTCACTTCCCTCACTCAACAGTTCTTGGAACGCCTGATTTAGAAAGGCCGTTGGACCTTGTCGCATGCCCATACCAATGTAGTTTTCTTTTCTTAACTGGTGTCAGCAGATCTTCTGTATCGTCAAATTTGCTGTTTGGTTTGGTGTATTTGTTCAATGGTGACATGATGAGTGTATATATTATGATATCATCTCATTTCCTTCACTTCAATTGGTTTTTCTAAATCCGCTGTGAGGATCCATGTCTTACATGCATACAGGAAGATGAAATATATCAATACACATAACAAAACATATCAGTACACATAACAAAACATATCAATACACATAACAAAACATATCAGTGCACATAACAAAACATATCAGTGCACATAACAAAACATATCAGTGCACATAACAAAACATATCAGCACACATAACAAAACATATCAGTACACATAACAAAACATATCAGTACACATAAAACATAGCACACATAACAAAACATATCAGTACACATAACAAAACATATCAGTACACATAACAAAACATATCAGTTCACATAACAAAACATATCAGTACACATAACAAAACATATCGGTACACATAACAAAACATATCAGTACACATAACAAAACATATCAGTACACATAACAAAAGATATCAGTACACATAACAAAACATAGTACACATAACAAAACACATCAGTACACATAACAAAACATATCAGTACACATAACAAAACATATCAGTACACATAACAAAACATATCAGTTCACATAACAAAACAATCAGTACACATAACAAAACATATCAGTACACATAACAAAACATTCAGTACACATAACAAAACACATTCAGTTCACATAACAAAACATATCAGTACACATAACAAAACATATCGTACACATAACAAAACATATCAGTACACATAACAAAACATATCAGTACACATAACAAAACATATCAGTACACATAACAAAACATATCAGTACACATAACAAAACATATCAGTACACATAACAAAACATATCGGTACACATAACAAAACATATCAGTACACATAACAAAACATATCAGCACACATAACAAAACGTATCAGTACACATAACAAAACATATCAGTACACATAACAAAACATATCAGTAACATAACAACAAAACATATCAGCACACATAACAAAACATATCAGTACACATAACAAAACATAGTACACATAACAAAACATATCAGTACACATAACAAAACATAGTACACATAACAAAACATATCAGTACACATAACAAAACATATCAGTACACATAACAAAACATATCAGTACACATAACAAAACATTAGTACACATAACAAAACATAGTACACATAACAAAACATATCAATACACATAACAAAACATAGTACACATAACAAAACATATCAATACACATAACAAAACATAGTACACATAACAAAACATATCAGTACACATAACAAAACATATCAGTGCACATAACAAAACATAGTACACATAACAAAACATATCAGTACACATAACAAAACATATCAGTACACATAACAAAACATATCAGTACACATAACAAAACATATAGTACACATAACAAAATACCAGTACACATAACAAAACATACCAGTACACATAACAAAACATATCAGTACACATAACAAAACATATCAGTACACATAACAAAACGTATCAGTACACATAACAAAACATATCAGTACACATAACAAAACATATCCGTACACATAACAAAACATATCAGCACACATAACAAAACATATTAGTACACATAACAAAACATATCAGTACACATAACAAAACATATCAGTACACATAACAAAACATATCAGTACACATAACAAAACATATCAGTACACATAACAAAACATATCAGTACACATAACAAAACATATCAGTACACATAACAAAACATATCAGTACACATAACAAAACATATCAGTACACATAACAAAACATATCAGTACACATAACAAAACATATCAGTACACATAACAAAACATATCAGTACACATAACAAAACATATCAGTACACATAACAAAACATATTAGTACACATAACAAAACGTATCAGTACACATAACAAAACATATCAATACACATAACAAAACATATCAGTACACATAACAAAACATATCAGTGCACACAACAGCCTGTTTCATGATGTTATCCTGTCATACAGGTTTCAGCCTGGATAGTGAAAATGTCTTCGCTGCTCAAGACGATTTCAGGTTTGGACACTTTATTCTTAATGTTTTACCACTGGAACATAACACCTACACAATAAGACTCACAACACTATGGACAAGGTACAAAAGACTAAGAAACCAACTCACAGACAAAGGCCGGCATGTCCCTCCTGTGTATCTTTGTCACACGACTCATCTGCCTTGCCTGAGTCATACTCTTTTTGCTCAATCACCGGACAATGGGACGCATCTTCCTGACTCTCTGGTGGCACAGTGTTGAATACCACATTCGATTCCTGAAAACAGCAAGGAAGCATTCTCTTTTCTCAATATGGTTTCATTTATGGTAGTTAACCAGGGTCTCATACTGGGTAGCTAACCTTTCCAAACCCTCAACCTACTCATCCCTTCAACCTATTCACCCCTTCAACCTACTCACTCCCTCAATCTACTCACCCTTTCAATGTACTCACCCTTCAATGAACTCACCCTTCAACCTACTCACTCTCTTCTTGTTATTGTTACTGTTATCATTGTTGTTTAAAGCCCAGCCCACTGAGCAGAGCCATATCAGGGCTACAAACACCTCAAAACATACAAAACTTCAACAGGGAAAAAAAAACAAAAGAAAATTAAGTACACATATCGATGCATTCGCGCACATAATCTAAGGAACATGCCCCTGGCATTGACCACTCCATCCAATTTAACGAAAAGGGGATTTTAAAAAACACCTGAATACAAATTTGAACACACCTAAGGACACCAAAACATATATAAAAACAGGCATAAATTACATAAAATTGTTTCTGCATATCTACCTCCCTAGAGCCAAAAATGCACCTAATTCATGTATCCAATTATTAATCCCAACAGAAAGTATGTAAGACTTTATCAACCACATATAGATGAATGGACCAGCAAGGCAGAAAATGACAGGAAGAAATGACACAAAGCAAAAGGAACAAGGCAGAAACAAAGAGTGACAGAAAAGAGGGCATTTTTAGCACAGAATTTCCAGTAGGTGGGGATATTATTTATACTGAAAGAGCCCCTGTCCCCCGGGGGGACTCACTCTCTTCAACCTACTTACCCCTTCAACTAACTCAATACCTCAACCCGCTCATCCCTTCAATTTACCACGTCAATCTACTCATCCCTCAATCTACTCATCCCTTCAACCTACTCACGCCCTCAACCAAACAGCAACTCTGCGCCAGCAGTTAGTGGAAAAGGAAGAGGGAGTAAAAGCATTTAAATGACGTCATAAGATTACATACTTGGGTCACAGGAAAATAAAACACACAGTGTGCACTACAGTCTGAATCATTTGTAACTGCAGACAGAGACTCTAACTCTGCCATGCTTTACACAGTAAGAGCTTTCCTTGTGTACATCTTGCAAAATTGAGATGGCAATGTTTCAGACTCATGGCAAGACCTTCCACATGCCTTGCCATTACCCTCAGCCTGAAAAAAGTTATCACTACAATACTGAAACATTGCCTCCCCAATATTAATATTTGTAATAATAATAATTTCACTTATGTAACACAAACAGTCCATGTCAAAAGCATGCACTCTTTAATTTACTGGAATATAATATTATTAAATATTCACTCAAGTAAATGAACAATGATAAAATATATGAAATGAAATTAAATATTAGGAACCATGGCCATGAACATGTGGAATGTTCCTGCATATATCTCCAGCCTCAACAATGGAAATAATGTTGATGCAGCTGCTCAACAGCCAGGGGGAAACATCTGCGTCCTTTGGATGCACAAACTAAAATCGCTGCATCACTCGCAGATTGTAATGTGTCGAATATACACTACAGTGAGTACAGGAAAACACTTATGCCGAGTAAACCTTGACCCAAGTTATCATCCTCTCTTTATCTAATCTATGCACGCACGCACGCATGCACACACAGGATGCTGAAAAGAGTAAAAGAGAAGGTTCACTCAGCTTGTCAGGCAGGTGACCTTAACCCAAGTTCTCATCCTCTTTCTAACTTGCTCAAATGCACGCACACACACACATATACACAAACAGCAGCTAGTTCTGCACAAGCATTGCATCCTACACATACAAAACACACACGCACGCATGCACACACACACGCATACGCACACACACACACTTATGAACTGACCCTCAGAAGACTCTGAAGTCGGTCAACATCTTCATCACGCAGATAGAAGAAACAGTCACGGGGATGGTGAGCGTGGAGACCCCCCATTTTACAGTGGCGCAATGAACACATCTGTCACAGAGACACACACTTACATCTAGACACATCATATATCACACATCCATTAGACACACACATCTAGACACAACACATATTACACACACCTGTAGCTGACGAATAAGTCTCTCTTGCTCAAAACTGATGTATACCTGTAACTGACAGTTCAGTTAGTACTTATCCAGTATCATATACAGAACACGTTTAACAACGCTCACACCTTGCATCACACACTTGTCACTTTCAGTCCAGTATCATATTCATAAAAAACACACTTGGAACAATTCTCACACCTTGCAAGTGTTTATATTTAACACAGACAAAAAGCACAAGACACGCAAAGAACCAGATTCTTTGAATGACACATTCTTTGCAGATGGTGAGAGCCCAGCAAACTGAAAAAAAGAAAGAACATAGGAACACGTAACCTATCTGAACATGGCTTGTGAGATTGCAGATGACAGTCACCTCATCTCACCTCACCTGTCTCACCTGTTGGCGTCACTGGTTTCGGTATTGGCCATTGCACACATGGACACCACCATCTCCCTCCAGGCCACTCTGTCTTGACTCTTGCAGACAATTTCTTGAATAT
>JAPXFY010000014.1:17665814-17713314 GCA_030674185.1 Monoplex corrugatus | reverse complement strand
AGTCATCAACAACACACTCACCTGTACTTGGTGGGCCACAGAAAACACCTTGTGGTTCAACATCACATCATTTAGAACCAACACAAGGACCTGATAAAGAACTTATTATCTGCAGGATCAAAATCAACTGGCAAACCGTAAGCCTCAGCACTTACTAAAATTCATCAGATAGTCACAAGCCTCCAGCCTTCATAAAAAGTCATCAGCCAGTCACAAGCCTCCGGCCTTCATAAAAATTCATCAGCCAGTCACAAGCCTCCGGCCTTCATAAAAAGTCATCAGCCAGTCACCAACCTCTGGCCTTCATATAAACACATCAGCCAGTCACCAGCCTCCGGCCTTCATATAAACTCATCAGCCAGTCACAAGCCTCTGGCTTTCATATAAACTCATCAGCCAGTCACAAGCCTCCGGCTTTCATATAAACTCATCAGCCAGTCACCAGCCTTCATATAAACTCATCAGCCAGTCACCAGCCTCCAGCCATCATATAAACTCATCAGCCAGTCACAAGCCTCCGGCCTTAATATAAACTCATCAGCCAGTCACCAGCCTCCATAAAAAGTCATCAGCAAGTCACAAGCCTCCAGCCTTCATAAAAACTCATCAGCCAGTCACAAGCCTCCGGCCTTCATAAAAAGTCATCAGCAAGTCACAAGCCTCCAGCCTTCATAAAAAGTCATCAGCAAGTCACAAGCCTCCAGCCTTCATAAAAAGTCATCAGCAAGTCACAAGCCTCCGGCCTTCATAAAAAGTCATCAGCAAGTCACAAGCCTCCGGCCTTCATAAAAAGTCATCAGCAAGTCACAAGCCTCCAGCTTTCATGAACACTCATCAGCCAGCTACACTGTTTTTAGTCCTTTTCTCCCACTGGACAAAGCAGCAGGTACGTTTCAGTCTTTTTCTCCTAATTTTTGTATTTGGTGTTTGTTCGTTTGTGATCTTACATTTACACTTGACAAAGGCCAGTTGGCTGAAAATTTGCGCCTGTCTTGTCTGGTTATATTAAATACATGTTCTGATTCTATTTTCATGTTTTTCTGTTTCCACCAAACTCACCTGTTTCTTACAGCTGTAACAAGTCTTGTCACCACAGTGGGGACACACCATACGTAGCTGCTGTTCATCAGCAATGAAACCGTTCCCACACTGGAAATAAAACATGTACATGTCACTTACACTGTACACAACACATCATGGGAGGCTGGCTGGTTCTTTTGATAAAGCCGTGGACTGAAGTTATGGTATCTTGACTTAATCCCAACCAGCAACATTCAAAACTGGCCTGTTCGCTGCCCATATTAATATTTCCATCATTCTGGTAGAGTCAGCTTAGTGTTTCATTGGTCCCTTTTAACGCATCCCCCGTTTCAAGATCTTACCAGCATATAGTAGTATGTGCAGGCTTGGGGAGTCTGCCAAATAAGTGCAGGCAGATTTTGGGTGAAACATGTATGGAATTGTATGAATGCGGTGAATCCCTCTTACACAAACCAGAAATAAACTCAGAACAAAAATATGTCCATATCACTCACGCAGCAGATGAAACATGTCACTGACAATGGTTACCTGCACGTAAGATACAAATCACACACTTGGTTCAATGTATATGTTTCATACATCCTCCATGCAAGATACAAATCACAGACTTGGCTCAGTGTATTGGGTTCATGACTTCTGTCAAAATCAGTTTGCATTTTCACAACATATTGTGTGGCTGTTGTTTGTTTGTTTGTTTGTTTGTTTGTTTGTTTGTTTGTACACTGCGACTCCCATTATGCACTCAAATATTCAAGACGGCATATCCAAGTAAGCCATTTTTTTACCCCACCATGTTTCTGTAAGCCACCAGATACTGACAAGGCTTATAAGATCAACATGTGTGTTTAGTGTTATGCGTGCATATACACAAGAAGGGGGTTCAGGCTCTAATAGGTCTGTACATACACTGACACTGGAAGCGGACTGTCCAGGCTGTACCCACCTGGCAGTACAAAAACAGGCTCCAGCCTGACCTTCATGTTAACCCACCTTTTAGCTAAGCCTGACATATGACAGCAGCAGGAGGCACATTCGTATTTGAAGAACCTCACATAAACACAGAATCTCAAGTGGGCCTTGGTAACTCAGTTGCTTGAGCGTCAGAATCACATGCTAATGGTTGTGGGTTCAAATCCTAGGGCGGACTACATTAAACTGCTTAACATTATTGTTGTTCTGGTGGTGTCAGTATAGGATTAGATACCCCCCCCTTCCCCCTCTTCCCTGGGATGGTTATCCCCGTAGGCCTATCACCTGAGGTGGATGCTGACATAAAAACTGAACCAAATCAATCAATCAATCAATCACAGAATCTGTCACATTTCATAAACGACTAAATAAACTCAGTGCCCAGTGGGCAGCCTGTGTGCACAACTTCAGAACCTCAGTTCCTTCCATCCTGGTTCACTTCAGTGACTGGCATGTTCATAACTGTTAATTCAATTCTGTTTCAAAGTGGTCTCTGACATGATTAAGTAGTGAGTCAATCAACCGTGCTTCGCAATGGTGCCAGCTTTATTTACAAGCGCAAATTTGAATGGCTTTTATTGAATAAGCTAAATCCAAGGCTGAAATATATGACTGGTTAGTATGACTGGTTAATATCTCAATTAGGCCAGTTCTATTCTGAAACATGACTTTGCAAACAAACCCTTTAGGCCTATGCCAGCATTGTGGCTGGACATGCCTACATACACATGCGCACAATTATACTTCGTTCATTAACATATATGCAGTCATGACAATAAGTAACACAAATGCGACTGCAACACAAATCAACACGAAGAGTTGTGAGCCGTAACACAGAATAATCATGACTTACATGAGCACACCAACGAAAGTTGGGATCTTTCTGGAGATGCCAGTCCCGTACTTTGGTCTCAAATAGTTCGTACACCTCCCTGTCCACCTGCGTCTGGAGCTACAACACACGTAGTATGCACATACACAGTACAGGATGCACAGCATGCATACTACACACAACACACATAGACTTACATATGTGCACATGCGTACATATGCATACATGTGTACCCCCACACACATTTGCATATATACAACATTACATAATTTTGTTTTCTTAAACATGATTTTCTAATTTCATGTAACATACCTCTCAGACATGTTATTTTCTGTAGCTCCATGTCTTGGTTCATCTGATTCAAATTTTAATTTCCTAATAAAAAATATATGCTCACATTTTTAGTTAAATATATTAAGCACATATAGTAATGAGTGCATACATATATTAGGAAAATAGACAGCAAACGTATATTAGGAAAACAGACAGCAAACATGGTCATAAGAAAATTAACATATGAATTAAACAGACCAGGAAGAGAAACTCCAGAATGTCTAAAAAGCACTTTACATGAATATAGAAAAATTGTAAGTAAGAAAACAAAACTATCTCGGTGCTCATGCACGCGCGCGCGCACACACACACGCACGCACAGCACGCACGCAAGAAAAGGTGTGCACAATTTTCAATCAGACAATCAATGCTTTCCTTTATAGAGTGTTGCATTTGCCTCCAGATCCACCAGACTGGATGCTGAGTATTTAAACCAACATGGTAACATACTCCCAGCTTGTGGTAAGCTATACTATACTGAGAATCATCAATGTGACAAAATCTTAACCCTTCTAGTCCCTCACTCTGTCCTCCAGTTTCCTTTAGACCTAGTCTGCAAAAGCTTATGGCTTCTCTCAAGATCATTTTGCTGCATTTGAATTTAGTCTGAATGTGGAACGCTGTCCTGAAAAAAAAACTGACACCGACAAGTTTGCACATTATGCCATCACCTTAACCCTTTCATTCTCCTTTCCTTAGTTCCTACACTACCCTTAACCCTTTCATTCTCCTTTCCTTACAGTTTCCTACACTACCCTTAACCCTTTCATTCTCCCTTTCCTTACAGTTTCCTACCACCTACCCTAACCCTTTCTATTCTCCTTTCCTTAAGTTTCCTACACTACCCTTAAGTCTTTGTGGACACAGGGCTTAGTAGTGGAAATATACATGTACCTTGATGGAGTACCATTTCTGACTACTTTTACAAGTTCACAAAAATGAAAAGAAGTACTGATCACACAAATAACTGTATCTCTGTGCAGTTTGAAACTTATGCTTTTCAGATGACTTGTCTTCAGGTTGATTCTATGCATTTGGTACTCACAGTGTGATGCTGAAAATTGGTCCAAAAGGGTGGGCAGAACAAAGGAACAGTCACTCAAATTTGCAAAAAATATTTATATTAGACACAGTCCATGGATACAGTCGCTGAAAGTTATCACATAATGCTGTCTACTTGGAAAAGTCTTCCATTGTGTGGTAGACCAGGCAGACAGCCTTCTTGTATGCAACACATTCCCCATCTGTGGGCCACACTCTCTCTTCAGCTTCAACTGAAGAACTGGACAAAATCATGTTCTGTGAAGGAACATAAACTCTGGTAACTTTCTGCTTTCAAAACATACCAACTTGTCTCCCTTTCATTGTTTCTGGTTGAAACTGAAGAAAACTGACTATGTGGATCAGGGGATTTCTGCATGCCCATGCTCCAGTATCAACATGTCATCAAAGAATTAGCCCTTTCACTTCCCCATCTATCTACCAGCTTTCTGCAGTGTCCTTAACCCTTTAATTCTCTCCTCTACCCCAAAGCTCCCTACAGTATGTTTAACCCCTTTAACACCTTCATCCTATCCACCAACTCCCAGCAGCATGCTTAACCATTTCAAGGGTGACACCTGTGAAAATTGAAAAACAGGAAAGGCCGGGGTCCAGGGGCCGCCGAGGCCCCGGTGGGGTGCAGGGGCAAAGCCCCGCTGACGCTTTAAATGCATTACAAAAGGAAAAATCCCCGTCTCCTGAAACTATTTTGAATGCAAGTTCCAATAATAAAATATTTATAAATTAAGGTATATATGTTTATTCTGAGGAAACCAACAATAAGTTAGATCTAAAGATCTCATAAAAAACAAAGTACAATGTTGTTCTCAAACTGAAAAAGCATTGATGGTTGTTAAGAGAAACTTATTATATCACTTACTTTCATTAGGTTACACAGAAGATCAATTGCAGGCAAGCACTTTCTGTAGAATTTTCAGCCCACATGAATACATGCAGTACTGAGCCAAAGTTAATGTGTCCAACTATCTTCAAAATCCAATTCAAAGTAATGGCCAAAGAAAATAGGTCCAGTTTTTTCTCTCTCGATATTTTAAAAAGCCTGAAACCTCCGGTTCGGAAATTTTAAAAAGCCGGAATTCCGGCTCCCAGCCGGAAAGGTGTCACCCTTGCCATTTCAATCCCTCACCCTATCCACCAGCACACTGGAACTTACCAGCATGGCCAGAAATGCAAGATACTCAGAGGCGATGTCGGCATTGTTGAGGTCGGGATGATCGCAGATAGGACAGGTCCAGTGGCGGACATGTTTCTCTCGGATGACCACCTCGAAGTTCTGCTTCAGACAGTCCTGACAGATCTTGCACTGGCAGAAGTTCAGGTTGCGAATCTGTTGATCACAAACATCTGTCACCATCACCCTGACAAGACAGAGGGGAGGGCTGAAGACAAAGACTGGTGTAGGAGGAAAGAGAGGGAAAGAGAAAACAGACAGACAAACATGTGGACAGACAGAGAAAAGACAACAATATAACAGAACACAATACAAATACAGTGCAGTACAACGCAATGCCACAATGTGATGCAATGCAAGGTAATACAACACAATACAATTCAGTGTTATCTTAATAACCTTTCAAAGGAATTGACATGTCTGCCCAAACACACCAACATAGCACATAAAAATCATCGTACAGCTGAAATCATGAACAGAACATCATCATAAAAGCATAAGCCTTATCTCAGCCCAACGTCCTCCCAACCCCGCACATACTTTCCCCAGCTCTTCCCTCCACACACACACACGTGTGTATACACACATGCACACACACACACACACACACACACACACACACACACACACACACACACACACACGCACGCACGCGCACACACACAACACACACACACACACACACACACACACACACACACACACACGCACACACACACACACACATACACACACACACACACACACATATACACACACACACACAACACACACACACACACACACACACAAACACACCCATGCAGATAGAGATGATCAACAAACCCCTTCCACCCTCTACCCTCCCCACCTCCATACACTAGCACAAGGAGACATGTACAAAGCTTCTTATGTGCCAAAATCAACATCGCTTCTTATCAATGTCACTATACATGTACACATAAAGCGTTCTTACATTTTCAGCACGAAATTCAAAGAATGACTGTCAAATGCAGTTCTCACACAGACTGAAAGACTGGTAAAGGAAAAAGTCTGGACTGAGATTCTGTGTGTGTGTGTGTGTGTGTGTGTGTGTGTGTGTGTGTGTGTGTGTGTGTGTGTGTGTGTGTGTGTGTATGTGTGTGTGTGTGTGTGTGTGTGTGTGTGTGTGTGTGTGTGTGTGTGTGTGTGTGTGTGTTGTGTGTGTGTGTGTGTGTGTGTGTGTGTTTTGTGTGTTGTGTGTGTGTGTGTGTGTGTGTGTGTGTGTGTGTGTGTGTGTGTGTGTGTGTGTGTTTTGTGTCTGTCTGTGTGTGTGTGTGTGTTTTGTGTCTGTCTGTGTGTGAGCAAAATAATGGGTACAGATGAATTATGAAGATGGGGTTTGCTATTACAAACATACTCTGAAGTTGGTGCAGTGCGACACACTGTTATTCCCAGTTACCTCTGAATTCGTCCACAATGAGCTGAACATGGACAGAAACATGCGGAAAATGACACTAGGACACAACTTGCTAGTTCTGACTGAACAGTCAGTGACTGGATACTAAGCAAGGCCAACCTTTCCTGCAGCACACTTTCTACACCTATGTCCTCCCATTTCACCTCACCCTTGTGTGGGGTGCGCTGCTTCAGTCGTACTGCATACTATTCCAACTAGATTACTCTACTTCAGCCACCGCAAGCTATAGTGGCTGGACCACTCATATCCATTGTGGCCAGCTCTCAGCTATCAAAAACACCACTAAGCTTTCTCCAAATTGTTCATGTGGTATAAAAAAAAAAGAGTCAGTCACCCCACTAAACCACACCCATGAAGCAGAGACTGACACTGCACTGTCAATCAAGTACTCTGACCAGTGGTTAGCACAATGGAGACCAGTGGTTAGCACAATGCAGACCAGTGGTTAGCACAGTGGAGACAAGTGGTTAGCACAATGGAGACCAGTGGTTAGCACAATGGAGACCAGTGGTTAGCACAGTGGAGACAAGTGGTTAGCACAATGCAGACCAGTGGTTAGCACAATGGAGACCAGTGGTTAGCACAATGCAGACCAGTGGTTAGCACAATGCAGACCAGTGGTTAGCACAGTGGAGACCAGTGGTTAGCACAGTGGAGACAAGTGGTTAGCACAATGCAGACCAGTGGTTAGCACAATGCAGACCAGTGGTAAGCACAATGGAGACCAGTGGTTAGCACAATGCAGACCAGTGGTTAGCACAATGCAGACCAGTGGTTAGCACAATGCAGACCAGTGGTTAGCACAATGCAGACCAGGGGTTAGCACAATGAAGACCAGTGGTTAGCACAATGGAGACCAGTGGTTAGCACAATGCAGACCAGTGGTTAGCACAATGGAGACAAGTGGTTAGCACAATGGAGACCAGTGGTTAGCACAATGGAGACCAGTGGTTAGCACAATGGAGACCAGTGGTTAGCACAATGCAGACCAGTGGTTAGCACAATGGAGACTAATGGTTAGCACAACAGACTACTGAATGGAAAGTTGTGAGTTTGAATCCAATCAAGCCTGTCAAAATCACTTATTTTTGTTATTTTTCTTTAAAGCCCAGCCCACTGCATAAAGCCATATCAGGGCCATAACCATTTCATTATATACACAATGTTTCAAAAGGCAAAAACAGGAAAAGAAAATCAAGTACACATATCAATGCATCTACACACATAATCTAAGGAGATGCCCCAGGCACTGACCACTACATCCAATTTATTGCACAGGGGATTTTAAAAAAACTATCTAAATACAAATTTAAGCATAACTAAGAACACTAAGACATACAATAAAAACAGGCCTGAATTACCTAAAACTGCTTCCGCATAATTTATCTAGAGCCAAAAATGTACTTAATACATGTACCCAATTATCAATCTTAAAAGAAAGTGCATAAGACATTATCAAACACATACAGGTGAATGGACCAGCAAGGCAGAAATTAATAGTAAGAAATGACAGAAAGCAAAGGAACAAGGCAGAAACAAAGTGAGTGACAGAAAAGAGGAAATTTCTGGCACAGAATTTCCAGAAGAAGGGGATATTATTTATAATGAAAGAGCCCCCAGCATCCCCACAGGAGGTGTCAAAATCACAAAGGATTTTTCGGCCTCAACCGATTCCTATTCAGAGCTAAGTGTGCTATGGGTTTGTTGAGAAAACTGGGACCACACAGTCAAGTCTCATCCACTTTACAAATATGTCAGTGAGGGCTTTGCTTAATTTCCTGACAACACCGTAGATGTCTGTATGCCTTGGGTCTGGTTGATGCAAGGATATATTATGAACATAACTGTAGAGTAAGCCCCATCTCACAGTCTCAATCCAGATATATTATGAACATAACTGTAGAGTAAGCCCCATCTCACAGTCTCAATTCAGAACGGAACTATCATGATTATTATCCCCATCATCACCATTACCATATTATTGTAAAACAGAACTGTCCCAGATTCTGTGGCCATTAATGTGACACAGGAAATAGGACAGAAAATAAAACTGCACACCCACACACCACACGCACCTTGCTCATGGGTAGTGCGAATAGCATGTGGAGCACTCCTGTGTCAGGTAGACCCTGGCCGACTGTCGGTCACGACAGTTACGCACAGCCTCCACCACATCCTCCAGGGTGTAGGGCAGGGCTTCCCCCTCCTGCTGATTGGACGGGGGGTATGTTTGCGGCAGGTCGATGTCCAGCAGCTTGATAACCATGTCAGCACGCCCCCAGCTCAGTAGCTTGCCCTCCACCAGGATCATGCGAATACGTCGCTGATGAAAGCAGGATAAAGAGTAAGTGTTCATAAAGCAGGCAATGGACAGACACACACACAAAGACACATTTTCAAAACAACAAATGGAGACAGAGACACACAATGAAAGAACATGCAAAATAAAATCTTTGTTACCAAGGGAAAACAAAAGTGTCAATTACAGCCAATAATGGACTCAGGTTAAACTCTCAAGGGATCAAAAGGAGGTCTGGTCCAGCCCCCAAATGTTCAACATACAGACTCGCCAGTATGTGGATACACACTGATGATTACATGAGTAGCACCACTGCTTTGTGGTTGTCTCTGGAGAGATCAAGGCTAAGGGAGTAAACCCTGACAGAAAATCATCACTGCTTTGTGGTTTTCTCAGGAGAGACTAAGACAAGGGAGTAAACCCTGACAAAAATCAGCCCCCACTGCCTTGTGGATAGTCATGGGAATGACAAAGGTTAGCAAGAGTCCATACAAAAACCGATGGAAGGCAACGGGAAACCACCACTGTATCCTCTCTAGCACATCAAAGTCAGACAGAAAAAAAGAAGAGAAAACAACGTAAACAGGGGCACCACTGGAGCACCTTCATCTGGCAGGGGAAGTCATGCTGAGCAGGTGACACCTCACTGTCATCCGGCTATTGTGATCAGATTAAGTGATATAAGAATTATACCATGGAATCTTAGAACAATTCTCCAGAAAGGACTACTAGAAAATGTGAAGACAGAAACGGACAGATTGAGCATAAGAGGAGACATGGAAATGAGCAGGCATGATAACTTCACCTTTCCCATCCCCCTCTTAGGCTAACTGACAAAACGAGTCAGTACCTGCGAGTACTCTGTGAGTGTTACAGGCTTTAGAAATTGCATCTTACCCCATCTTTAATATTGTGTAGCGCCATTCCGTCCCTTTTTTTTTCACTTCTGAATTAAGAGTATTGTAAAACTCTGTGTGAATATTAAAAGTGGTTTGCAGATTATGTCATAAACAAAGTGTATTTAGCATGTATGTGTAGCGAGTTCCATGTGAAATACTGTTAATGTGTATCCTGACCACATTGTCTTTTTCTTCCACTGCCAGTAGCTTCTCAGGTAAGTCAGTTTCATTTAAATTCTAACATGTTGAGTGTTCATGTGTGTGTGTGTGTGTGTGTGTGTGTGTGTTTGTGTGTGTGTAAGTCTGTATGTGTATCACCTCTCTCTCTCTCTCTCTCTCTCTCTCTCTCTCTCTTCCCTTCCTTCATTCTTTCTTTCTTTCTTTCTTTCTTTCTTGCTTGCTTGCTTGCTCACTCTATCTCTGCACAAACACACACACACACACAATCTCTCTCTCTCTCTCTCTCTGTCTCTCTCTCTGTCTCTCTCTGTAAACTTACATATCTTCATAATGTATCATTACATGAACTAGTTCTGTTTACTAAATAATGTTTGTATGGGGACTTGTGCATTTCTATTTTTCTTCTGGGTATATACATGCTCTTTTGTTTAAACACCTGAACTTACTGCCTTGGTGTTTTATTATCATTTATATTCATTACTTTGACATTTGTTATTTTAGCTTTGTTAAGTAGATTTTAGCAACAGAAAGAAAATCTAACCACTGTGCATTGTATCACTGTCTTTACCACTGGAAAATAAAAATCCATCAATCCATCAATCAATTAAATTCTTTTTTTATCATACACACACACACACACACACACATGCGTGTGCACATATTTCTTGCCCTCTCCCCAATCCCCCAATCACTGTCCAAAACTCACATCTCTATTCACATTCTGATCCATGATGGCATTTTGGAAGTCAGCGTGAGAGATGACGCTGGTAGACACGCTGTGGCATGTCGTGTCCCTCATCGTCATCTCCAGCAAAGTGCTGCTCCCACCCTCATCCTCTCGCTCCCCACCTGCCCACACACGATCCAGGAAGGGTTGGAGGATGGCGGTGTGCAGCTGCTGGCGAGCAGTGTTCTCATCTCCATGGCTCTGTAGCATGGCCTGCAAGACTTCCTCACGTGCAAAAGTTCCGTCAGGGTTCAGGATCTGGTACTGTAACAATGGCCCATTTAATTATTGTATATTATTACCGTTATATTATTATCATTATTATTGTTTAAAGTCCAGCTGACTGGGCAGAGCCATATCAGGGTTACAACCATCACAACAAATGCACAACACCTTGATGACCATAATCATCATCATGCACTCTGCCGCATGGCACTGGCGATCACGGTCCTCCATACGAATCTATCTTTTGTCGCTACAAGTACACCTCCCACCCTCTCTGTCTTCATCCACTGCACAAGTCCATCCAATATTTTCTCCCTGGGACTACTAGGTGCTCTTTTCCCCCCAGTCTTCCTGTTATTACTAGGTGCTCAAATTTCTCTTGCCTCATAAATGTCCTATAAATGTTGCTCGTCTTTTCCTAATCTTCTTCATTAATGTTCTTTTTGTGTTTGCCTCTTTCAAGCCTGTCTCCTTTCATTTCCTTTGCTGCACCTGGAACTCTTGCCATTCTTCTAATAAACCACATTTCAGCTGTTTCAATCCTGTTCTGACTTTGTGTGTTGACTACCCACACTTCACATCTGTATCAGTTTTATGTAACACTAAAAAGAACTCTCTTCCTGGTGAAAACTGATTGGCATTTGTTGGTAAGAACGTTTTTCATTTTCTTGAATGCTGTTTGAGTTTGGCTAATTCTGCTGGCTATTTCTAAAGAGCATCTCTTGTCTGGTGAGATGACTGTTCCTAGATATTTAAACTTATCAACTTGTCTCAGTTTGTGCCATTTGCTGTTATTTTGCATTTATAAGAGGATTTCTTGTTTTTTACTGATTACTATAACCTAAATCTTCTTGCTATATATATTTAGCCTCAGCCCTATATTTTTGCTTTCTATTTCTATTATATTCACAAGATTTTGTTGGTCTTTTTTATTTCCTACAATTAGAGCGGTGTCATCTGTGTAACAAAGATTGTTTAACATTTTCCTCCAACCCTTATCCCAGTGCATTCTTCTAGGTTTCTCATAATGGTTTTGCTGTAAAGTGAAAACAAGTCTGGGACTTTGATGACTCTATAAAAAAAACTGCAAAAGAAAATGCGTACATACTACAACGCATTCTTGTACATAATCTAAGGATATGCTCCTGGTGTTGACCTTCCATCCAATTTATTATTAAATCACCATACAATTGTCAAATATATTTCGCCACATGATTATCATACATTTCACCACATAACCATCGCATGCATCATCACATAATTATCATGGCAGAATTATCGCACATATCACCACATAATCATGACACATATCTGATTATCATAATATCACCGAATAATTACCAAATCTATTATCACATATTTATCATACATTATCACCACACAATACTCATACACATCACACATAATTATCACCACATAATTATCACACATCACCAAGCCTAGACACAGTCAATGCATAACTAGTACTAATACTATTACAACCAAAATATTTATGGAGTATACATGTACTTCTGATGTTATTGAAGTTCAGTGTGCTTTACAAACTGAGTTTGAAAGGAATACATACATAGATCTAGAGTTGACAAAATCAATACACACACAGAGTTACACATCATGCACACACACATACAATAATGCATACAGTGCACATACACATGTCCGCGCTCTCTCTTCTCTCTCACACACACACACACACACACACACATACACACACACACACACACACACACACACACACACACACACACACACACACACACACACACACACACACACACACACACACACACACACACACACAGAGTTTGAAAGAAATACATGTATGTACAAAAAGTAGATCTGGAGTGGACAAAATGAACAAATCAGGTTCAGCTTTATTTCATACCTGATCTAAAAACAGAGAAATCTTTCCACATAGGGCCCAACAAATTATTATTTACAGCTGACCTCTTTGCAATATTAACGCCTTTAAATTGCTTGATCAGTTTTCGTATAACTATATTCCAAATACTTTCATTGCGATGATTCAAAATCAATACTTCAAACTTGAATTATTAAAATCACAAACAAGATCTGAAATGATAATAGAAATTAGTCACTTAGTTCACATCCTATCCTTACGAGGCACTAATATTACTTTCTGTTGGATACCACCTCATTGTCCGTTTCATCATAATGATAATATTATGGTTGACAGGGCTGCCAAACGAGGAGCTAAGGGCACCCCCGAATAAAATAATATACAGCTTTCTCTGTCCTTGAATGAATATTACACCTTAGCAGACACAAATGTTTGGAAACAGTTCCGAGATACTCAGAAAAAATACAAAACTGATAAATATTTTGTCATCAGCAAAATACATAAGCAGTTTACTGTCAGTAGGACTATACAATCCTTTATATATAGATGGAAACTCAATGCATTCAAAACAAAATACACCAAGAATATTGCATGTCTTTGTGGATAGAAAATAACTACAAGTCATCTTCTTTCTTGCATTCAGATAAAACAACACATTCAATTAATTTCCAGGAACACAGTTTCTGATACATTTGAATCAGCGTCATTGCTCTAAGAATTTTTTGTCAGCCTGACAGAAAATCCAGTAGCTAAATGTTTGTTGTAATTTGTTCTTACTGATGTTCACTGTTATATTTAGGAAAACTGGAGGGGAAACAGAACACCAGGTAGACCAAGGGAGAAAATATTGGACGGACTTGCAGGGAGGCTGAAGACAAAGAGGGTGGGAGATGTACTTGCAGTAACAGGGGACAGACTCATGTGAAGAGCCGTGATCGCCAACACCATGTGGCAGAGTACATGACGATGATGTTATGTTTAGCAAGTTTATTGTTTAAATTGTTGGTTATGGTAACTTAATTCATTTGTGAAAATTCCCCCACCCCCTCCCTCCTCCAATTGCCTTTCTCTCCACCTACATCCTCGCCACCTTCACCTCTTTTTTTTTCTTTTTCTTTTTTCTTTTTTCTTATTATTTTCTCCCTTTATTTTTTTTTTTTTTTTTTTTGGTCTAAAATCACTTAGTGAATAGGCATTAAACTAATGACCACAAACATACAACACACACACACAGACACACAAGCGCACGCGAACACACACACACACACAAAATGCGCACGCACACACACACACACACGCACATATACACACATACAACTGTACATAATCACTGACATGCACAACAAAATGTTCAGTCAGGGTTGGTGGCAAAGTCTGACATCTACTGACTATACCCCGCACACACTCACAATAATTTCTTTATTTGGCCACTCACATTTTGACACACACTGACAAAGCACTGTACACACTAACCAGCTGGCTGTGTTTCATTTATTTCCATCAAAGCTGTAGTGTGTATATATTTGCTTTATGAGTGTTTGTCTGTCTCTCACTCAAACTCACTATTACTGTTATTTTTGTGTAAAGCCCAGCCGACTGTGTAGAACCACATCAGGGCTATAACCATTCCAAAACATGAACAATACTTCAACAGGGGAAAAGAAGGAGAAAAAAAATTAAGTGCAAGCTTTTTTGAAGCATTTAGAGCTCTGACAAGATGAGTTGCTGTACAAGTAGTTATTATCATTATTTATCAGCTTTTTGCATTTGGCGACACAGATTCTGAAATGCATTTCACAATCACTGACATATACTCACCAGCTGTTTGCGCTTGGCCACACAGATTTTGACAGCAGCCATCATGTCACCCTTGGAGACACGCAGTGCCGCCCTGGACTCCTCAGCGGATAGTTCCCCAATGTCATTGTGTTCCAGGCGCTGACCTTCAGCCTTGGTAGATGCCAAAACGACTTCAATTAGCTTAGTCCAGCCAGTCTGCAGCCAGCTGAGCGCCTCATTGTGCTTCCCCGCACACTGAGACAATGCTATTTCCATCTCCTCCACCTCATAGCCCTGACGATCACCCATCTGGTGTAAAAACCAACACTCATTATGAAACTGTTATGCGAGAGAAACTTATAGGTCATGCCAAACAAACACTCATGACGAAACTATTATAAGGACACAACGATGTCACACCCAATCAACTATCTCCAATTAACCAATTAGTATCACAGTGAATCTTGACAGTCAAGTCATGTTAATAATCTCCCTTCAGCTGTTTTGCTGTTCTTGCTGCTGTGGGACGTGTGTGTGTGTGTGTGTGTGTGTGTGTGTGTGTGTGTGTGTATTTATATGTGTGTGTGTGTGTGTGTGTGTGTGTGTGGGGTGTGTGTGTGTGTGTGTGTGTGTGTGTGTGTGTGTGTGTGTGTGTGTGTGTGTGTGTGTGTGTGTGTGTGTGTGTATGTATGTGTGCATGCGTGCACATGTCCATGAGTGTATGCACATGTTCATTCGTTTATTTAACGTCTCTTCACATAAATGTGCTTTTAGACAAGTGTGTGTGTGTGTGTGTGTGTGTGTGTGTGTGTGTGTGTGTGTGTGTGTGTGTGTGTGTGTGTGTGTGTGTGTGTGTGTGTGTGTGTGTTGTGTGTGTTGTGTGTTGTGTGTTGAGTGTGTGTGTGTGTGTGTGTGTCTGTGTGTGTGTGTGTGTTTCTGTGTGTCTGTGTGTGTCTGTGTGATCTTGAAAAACCATCAAGACAAATGACAATATGCAAATATCTGTGCCTAGCAGACCACACTGTCCAATCATCTGTCCATGGCAGGCCACAATATCCAATCATCTGTCCATGGCAGGTCACAATATCCAATCATCTGTCCATGGCAGGCCACAATATCCAATCATCTGTCCATGGTAGGCCACAATATCCAATCATCTGTCCATGGTAGGCCACAATATCCAATCATCTGTCCATGGTAGGCCACAATATCCAATCATCTGTCCATGGCAGGTCACAATATCCAATCATCTGTCCATGGTAGGCCACAATATCCAATCATCTGTCCATGGCAGGCCACAATATCCAATCATCTGTCCATGGCAGGCCACAATATCCAATCACCTGTCCATGGTAGGCCACAATATCCAATCATCTGTCCATGGCAGGCCACAATATCCAATCATCTGTCCATGGCAGGCCACAATATCCAATCACCTGTCCATGGCAGGCCACAATATCCAATCATCTGTCCATGGTAGGCCACAATATCCAATCATCTGTCCATGGCAGGCCACAATATCCAATCATCTGTCCATGGCAGGCCACAATATCCAATCATCTGTCCATGGTAGGCCACAATATCCAATCATCTGTCCATGGTAGGCCACAATATCCAATCATCTGTCCATGGTAGGCCACAATATCCAATCACCTGTCTATGGTAGGCCACAATATCCAATCACCTGTCCATTGTAGGCCACAATATCCAATCACCTGTCTATGGTAGGCCACAATATCCAATCACCTGTCCATGGTAGGCCACAATATCCAATCATGTATCCATGGCAGGCCACACTGTCCGATCATTTCTCCATGGCAGGCCACAATTACGTGACAATATCATGATGAGATAAAGACTCTGTCCTTCATAAAGTATCATTCAGTCCTTCATCAAGCAATATTCAGCTCAACATGTTTTCCTTATCTGCTGATTGTTACCCAGACAGAATTTACAGTATTTAACATAACCCTTTCTATGGGTTCTTTCCCCCTGATTTTCACTGTACACATGATATAATGTACCCCTTTCTATAACTGTTCCCCTTGACTTCCACTGTACAAGTTATGTACCCTTTTCTGTTTGTTCCTCTTGACTTTCATATTACAAGTCATGGATTTGTTCCCTTGATGTCCACTGTACAAATTACGTAGGCCTATTCCTTTCTATTCAGTCCGTTCCTCTTCACTTCTACTGTACAAGTTATGCACTCCCTTTCTTTGTAAAGAGTTTGTTAACAGAGATTCACTGCAGTCAGACAATTCCATATGCACTCCACCCAAATCTGCCAATAATTACCTCTGGTTGACTCCTTGAGCCTGCACAAAATCCTATTTGCAGGTAAGGTTTTGAAATGGGCAGGGGGAGAGGGAGAGAGTGGAAAAAAGGACCTATGAAACACCTGACACCATCACATCACCTGACACATTAACTACACTCAGTGTTCCAGGGTTCATTCCCCACTGAGGCCTCGACTGTTTTTTTCAGTTTGACTGGAAATCAAACTGAACGTCTTGTCGTTTGGAAAGGAACAAAAAAGGAGTCAGACCTGTGTGCCTTCTGGCCTGCACAAGCTAAATATCCCACGGCAGTTGAAAATCATGAAGAGCAAGGACATTCACCCGGCTGCCCTTATATAAAACATTGGAGAGAGAGGTTTATTTCCCAGGTCCCTCCCCTTGAAGGTCAATTAGCCTTCTTGCCTTTCTGAAGACTTGATCAAAAAAATAAAAATCAGGTCGTGCTGCACTGCAACGACGCACTCTCAAAGGAGAGAGCAGCCTGATTTCACACAGTAAGTCAACTGTGACAAAAGAAATGACTATAAATGTAAACATGAATGAAGGGCCAGTCAAGAATTAAGGAGATGAGCCAACCCTTCATCCACTCACCCACCTTGACAAAATGCATAAGGTCAGCCCCATCTAGCTGAAGCTGTTTGACCTTTTTCTGCTCCTGGAATCGCTCCATGGTCATGGAGAAGTCTCCTTCCTGCAAAAATGCTGATTCCAGACTGCCCAGAGCGTTACAATCCCCACCACCCACTCCTTCTGCAGGGTCAGACTCTGCATGTGACAGCGGCAAAGATTCCCTGCAACTGCTCTCACTGCCACTCTCTGATCTCCTGTCCTGAGACCTCTGCGGATCCCCTTCACTGCCCACACTCTTCACAGAAGGTCTGCGGGGAGGCACCGATGGTCTGGGAGGCAAGGGGGTGACCTGATCCCTGGGGGGAAGGGGAGGAGGGGATGCAGAAGGGGGAGAGGAGGGCTGGTAAAGGGGGTTGACTGGAGAGGAATGGCGAAGTTGTGATCGATTGAACTGTTCTCATGGGCCTCCTTCTTTTCCAGGTACACCTGAAGATGAAAACAAGAAACAAGATTAAACCTGCCCCCAAAAACAAAGTATGGCTGCCTGTATGGTGGGATAAAAAAAACATCCCTATGTGTAAAATCCACATGTATATTCATGCACACAGGGTGAAAATAAACCCAACATGTAAAAACACAAGTGTACATATATAACACAAGCGCATGCTGGAGCTGAAGCTCAGAAAGACAGAAGAAAATGACGTTTCCTGAAGAAACAAACCAAGACTGAAACCACAAAACTTATTTCCTTATTTTGCTGATTAACCTCTGAAGTGCCACAGACACATATACATCATCATAATGTGTCATCTCATTTGCAAAGGATGTATATGTACATTCACATCATATCAGGAATTTTCTTACCTCCATTTTTATGATGGGGAATCTCAATTCGTACAAATCAGAAAGCGCTGTCCATCTACATGAATTATGCATGAGGTTCCATCTACGTGAATTATGCATGAGGTCAGTAGCCAATCACACTTTGTTACACTGCAGTTTTTGCAACTACCCCTTCGGAGAGTTTGACCTTGCTTCCAAACCCAAAATAGCTGATGACGAAACTCTGGCCGGGCCAAGTTCTGTGAGAAAGGCAACATGCTGCCAAAGATTTTAGCTATTTCATCACAGCTGATTTTGGACAAGCTTTACATGAACTGTGATAGACCCACACTTCGAACTAGGCAACCATTAGTACACAGGGCTGGGTCACTGGGGAGGCAGGGGAGTGATGAGGAGGTGGAGGTACCGTTTAGGTCACTCAGCTATTGGCAACATCTAGTCAGTACTGCTTCCTGCTCATGTGTCCGTGTGTGGCCAGCTCAAGCAGGAAACGTCTGTGTAACACCTGGTGAACAGAACTACTAACTGTCCTGTATTATGTCAGCGTTTCTGCCTGTTGAGGGGAAATGAATAGGAAGTGGTAAGCGTGGCAGTGAGAGAATGAGTGCGTGTCTGTGTTTTCTGTGTAACTGTTCAGTGCTTTATATGCACCTAGGGTTTGGAGACATATCCTCATTATTTTCATATATATGTTTTATTAGAATTTTTTTTTTTTTTTTTTTTTTATACATTACTAATCCATAATACATAACAATAACTTGTGTGAAATGTTTCAATTTTATGAGCAATTCTTCACTAACCAACATGTCTCAAATACACTTTTAACTATCATAAATTGATAATATAATTTCCCCTTCAAAAAAGCAATGTTATGATTACTTTCATGCAACAGTTTGCATGCCAGATTTATTGTGAATTATTGCCCTACCCACACAAAAATCACTTGGTAAGTGACATACACCAGCAAAACAATGTACTTCGGCATTGAAGAGGTTAAAGTACAAGTAAATCTACTCTAGCAGTACATTCTGCAAGATCTGGTGTCCAACCTTTAAGTTCTGAAAAAGTGTGGCCTGCCAAATGCAGAGTTTCTCTTCATCAGAAATGTCAACTTCTGTGAACAGAACACGCTGTCCTTTTTGATTAGAAGGCAACCACATCCCAAAGATGCTACAGTATAAACAGGTTATCATATTATGCAGACGTTAAAAAAGATGATAATGTCAACATTACGCTATCCACAGCTTGTGAACACATCGATGAAAAGTACCGTACCCACCTCCACATTTTTACCGATGGGTCAGTCTTAGCAGATCAGAGCGCTGGAGCAGCGTTTTATGTTCCAAAATTTAACATTAAAAAGTCTTTTTTCATTGGGGCAAATGTATCTATATATACAGCAGAACTGGTCGCTGTTGTTCAAGCGTTGCATTATTTAATAAGCCTTCGGCCTGTATCTTTCAAAGTAGTTCTGTTTGTTGATTCAAAATCTGTATTATATCATGCCTTACACAGTCTTTTGATACAGACACAAGACCTGATTTAATAATTGAGGCAAATCATCTAATACACTGTTCAAAGATAAATGGCTTGGAAATCAGTTTATGCTGGGTGCCTTCTCACGTTGGTCTTCACGGCAACAACGTAGTTGACAGAGCAGCTAAATCCAGTGCACTCAATTCTGAAAATTCCATAGAATTACATGTTAACACCTCGGTAAAAGAAGCTTACAACTCGCTAGAATTAGCATCATGGATTCGATTTCATGAACATTTAAATGAAAAATTTGTGTCCCAAAAAAGAATCAAACTTTCAGTTCAAAATATCTGTAAAAAAATGCAGTATTCTTCTTATATCATTTGAGATCAATTGTTACCACATATTTTCGTATTCAAATGAACGCTTTGAAAAATAAATTTGTAAAAACGTTTTATGTATTTGTGGTGAACAATTCACATTGTATCACTGTTTGTTTTACTGCAGAAAGCTTCGTTATTTCTTACCAAAGATGTTTACACAAGGAAACTATCTTGAAAAGCATTTTAAAGAAGTAATATCAGATCAAGTTCTGTTAGTTAAAATTTCAGAATCATTGGTTCACAGTCCTAGTTTAAGGTTATTATTTTAATTATTATTATTTTATTTTGTTTTGTCTTGTTTTTTATGACGATGTTTTCTTTTACATTGAATGTTAGCGTTGTTCTAGTTTCATTTCTCTGTTCATCCATATCCTTTTTCTAAAAACCTTGCTGATTCCTTTTAATTTTTTTTCCATCTCTTACTCTAGAGAACAAACCCAGGGAAACAGAAAAGTGGGCAGATCAAATCAGACTTAACCCTTTGACTCCTGCACCCTGACCATCAACTGCAAAAACTTAACCCTTTGACTCCCTCACCCTATCCACCAGCTTCCTTCCTGCAGGAAGCTGGTGGATAGGGTGAGGGAGTCAAAGGGTCAAGTTTTTGCTTTGCTAGCATGGTGGACAATGCAGGATGCTGGTGGACAGGGTGCAGGAGTCAAAGAACACGGAAAATGAACTGAAAGCAACAGGACGGACATGGGTCCAAATGAAAAGATCAGCCCAAAACCCAGTCCAATGGAGGAGTGCTGGTGGTCCTACGCTTTCCAAGAAACCTTCAGCAGTAAGTCAAGTCACTCAAAAGTGTACACTACCAACTTCCTCAAAGATGTAACCCAGCAATTTATTCAAAAGTCATGCATAAAAAGACAAGCATACTCTGATGATACATGACAGACTGATGCACACTGACACACCATGTTGATTACATTCATTGAAATACTATAAATGTGCCACTGATGTGTCTTGCTGACCCATCTTTGCTAGCCTATTGTCATTGAGGTACTTTGTTGGCCATTGGCCTGTCACTGGTGTATCTTGTTAACTTACTGATCTATCACTGATGCATTTTATCGGTCTACTGGCCTGTCACTGATGTACTTCATTGGCCTATTGGCCTGTCACTGATGTACTTTGTTAACTTACTGGCCTATCACTGATGTACTTTGTTGGTCTGCTGGCTTGTAAGTGATGTGCTTTGTTGGTCTATTGGCCTGTCACTGATGTACTTTGTTGGTTTAATGGCCCATCATTAATGTGCTTTGTTGGCCTACTGGCTTGTCAGTGATATACTTTATTGGCCTGCTGACCTGCCATTGATGTACTTTGTTGGCCTATTGGCCTGTTCTTGATGTACTTTGCTGACCTGCTGGGCCATCATAATACACTTTGTAGGCCTGATGTCCTGTCATTCATGTACTTTGTTGGTCTAATGGCCTGTTCTTGATGTACTTTGCTAGCCTTCCAACCTGTCACTGATATAGTTTGTTGAACTTTAATTCAAAACCGACATTATCTAGCCCAAGCTGCGTGCGTGCATGCATGCGCGTGTGTGCGTGTGTGCGCATGTGTGCGTGCGTGAGTGCATGCGTGTGTGTGCGCGCGTGTGCGTGCATGCATGTGTGCGCGCGTGTGCGTGTGTGTGTGCGTGTGTGTGCATGTGTGTGTGCGCGCACATGCGTGTGTGTGCATGTGCATGTGATGTAATATCTAAGTTGCTGGTTTTGCATATTTTCTTTATTTTAACACTGTACAGAGTCCTAGGCGGCATTTAGGCAGTGGGGGGCTCTTCAAACAATGACAGATGATGACAATCATCGTCATCATCATCATCATTATTAGTACCCACCTTGTCTTGTTCTTCCACAATCTTGCTGTGACACTTGAGCGACTGTTCAATGTTGGTGTTCACGTTTTCCACATCACTGGCACCGGACACAGGTGGCAACACTTTTGGCGATGACTCCGCGACAGTCTTCATTGATGCCACCATCTCGTAGATCCCACTAGGTGCCTCATCGGGTTGACTACAGGCAGTATGGACCAGTGTGGGGTTGTCAGAGGTTCGGTTACACATGACACACACTCTTGTGCCAGGCACATTAATGAGAGTGCAGTGACTACATTCCCACTCCTGCATCGGCACGTCAAACCGTGGGGAGGAGTTCAGTGGGCAAGAGGGAGGCGGAGGGGAAGGGGTCAAGGACTTCTCTGGACGAGCTGGTCGCTGAGCATGAAATGATGGAGGTCTTGCAGGAATATTAGACGCTCTCAGCTCAGGTCGAGAACGAAATTCTTCTGTCACAAGGTTCTCAAAGCCAATGGGCACAGCTGATTGCGTGGCACGTGCAGGCTGTCCAGTCATGTTGAAACTGGGGTCGGAGGAGGGTCGGTTCAAGTTTTGCTGATGAGAGCGATTGACATCCTTGGTGCTGTGGCTGTGAAACAGAGCATTGTGATCTGAAGCCGGCAGTTTGTGACGACCAATACCGCCATGTTCTTGCGTGACGGGCACACCAGGTCCACTTGACCCATGCCAATTTGATCCACACCACTCAACACCGCCACACCCGTCTGACTGCTTGCCATAGAGGGAAAGAACCCAGGCTGACTGCTAGCAGCAGAGGCACAGCTATTGGAGTAATCCCCCTGCTGGTAGCGGGGAGGGGGATGGAAAGAGGGTTGGGGGTTGACACCAACACCAGATGCAGAACTCGCTGAAGGCATCATCTGCCACTGAGGCAAAATACTGCTTTTGTCCACACACGAGTTGCTGCTAGCTGAAGCATGCTGGGAAGAGCTCTCTTGCATGCCAGGAGAGTGGTAGCTGACCTGCTGTGAGGTCTGCGTGTTGCCGTACATCCCTGGCTGTGTGTTGCCATATATCCCTTGTTGTGTGGCACCATGAGGGATAGGTGGGTGGTACACGGATATGGGCACAGGCTCCTGGGGGTTGACGGGGCTCTGCGAGGCCTGATGGGGGTAGCTAAACCCCAACTGCTGCTGGGTGGGGGAGGTTGACACAGGCAATGGAGACGAACCCTGGGGTGAGGGGAATGACCCAAAAGGGGATGACGATGAAGAGAGAGGCGGTGGATGGAAAATCTGAGAAGTAGGTCGAGAACCTCTGGCGGGGTCTGAGGGCTGGGAAGACTGGGCAGCCATCAGGTCAGCCAACTCACGTTTGTAGTCACTCAGTGCCTTGTGCTCCTTCATCAGTCGTGCTTTGCGCCGGTTCAGAAAGCGAAAGTCCTCACACTCTGTCACATCGTCAGCATTGAGCATCAGGTCATTGAGCTGCATTTCCACTTCCTGCAGGTCTTCGTCCAGAGTTAATAACAGCACATCACACTTGGCTGCTCGCTTTTCGTAGTTGCTCTCTGCCAGTACCTTCTTCAACAGGGAGGATTCTGACATGGATGCTGTTGTAGAGGATGTCCTGTGAGGGACGTGGGACCATTGTCTTCTTTCTACAGCACCACCAAACATGCTGGACTCTGCTACAGCAGGGGGAATTACCCCCTTCACATGCTCTCCAAGGGCGGGTTGTCTCAAGGACATGTCTGTGTAACCACCAGCACCCCCTGCACCAGACATGACCGATGCTGACACTCCCACACCCAGCTCATGCTGTCCGGTCTGCAGCAGCCTCTGATTGGATGATACTGCAGAGGATGTTAGAGTAGCTCCCCCTTCCCCAGATAGCTGCTGAGTGACAGGGTCAGGATCCAGCACAGGGAATGGGGGTAGGACTGAGTTTTGTGGGGCACTGCCTGAGTTTGTGCAATTCTGTGTGGATGAAATACCAACAGGTGATGAATGAGGCATGGACAAAATCGGATATGGTGAATTCTGTGCAAGGGCATTTGGGTATGGAAAATTTTGCATGGACACATTAGGGTAAGCTAAATTCTGCACAGACATGGCCTGAGACTGACTGAAGGGTATCCCTCCCACAGCACCAGGGATCAACTGAGGGATGTGGTGATCTCCCAAAACCCCATGCTGCTGTTGTTGTTGTTGCTGCTGCTGCTGCTGCTGTTGTTGCTGCTGCTGCTGCTGCTGAAGCAGACGCTGATGCTGCTGATAGTACTGCAGCTGCTGTTGGTGCATCTGAATGCTGGCACTGGGATTGAGGGGAGCTTGTGGATCTCCTCTGCTGTTTTGTTGGGTGAGAGGGGCATGTTGGGGGTAAGGGTCCACGCTAGACGATCCTTCTATCTGCTGAGGAGGAGGGGTGCGTGATGGCGCTGGGGGAGGGGTTCGGGAGTTGCCGCTGTGGCTACCACTAACCGGGGTTGAAGATCCCTCCACATCTCTGTTCAGAGAACTGCACACACACATATTTGTTAATGTTATTTTTTGTTTAAAGCCCAGCCGATTGTGCAGAGCCATTTAGGTTATAACCATCAAAATGAGGAATTTTTCAAGTAAATTCATTCTTAGCTAGTACACTTATCATATCCAACTAATGCAGAATAACATGCTATTTTTGGCCATAACCTAAACCCAGTGTTTACCAGGAATTCAGTCGAAAGATGCTTCCAGGTGGCACTCCACCCCACCTGACCACAAGCATCAATCCTCCTTTTTTTTTTTTTTGGACTTTACACCAGGCCAGAGAGGAGGATCCTGAAAGGGGTCAGGTAGGGTGGACCTAAGATTGGATTTTGTTAACCCTTTGACCCCCATGCCCTATCCATCAACTGCAAAAACTTGACCCTTTGATTCTCTCACCCTATCCACCAGCTTCCTGCAGGAAGTTGGTGGATAGGGTGAGGAAATCATAGGGTTAAGTTCTTGCTTTGTTAGCATGGTTGGGATGCAGGATGCTGGTGGACAGGGTGCGGGAGTCAAAGGGTTAAGTATACAACAAGTTAACCTGGAATTACACACACACACACACACACACACACACACACACACACACACACACACACACAGAGGAACAGTGGTGTCTCACATCTTATCCTCTACTTTGATCACTCTCACACGCGTGCGCGTGCGCGCGCGCACACACACACACACACACACACACACACACACACACACACACACACACACACACACACACACACACACAAAACACACACACACACACATACAAACACATACACGCATGCACACACGTACACACACACACTCACATATATATATACACATACACACATACATACATATCACACAACATACAAACACATACACAACACAACACCACACACACACACACACACACACACACACACACAGTTTTCACGAGTGCCAAAAGAGTCCATTTCATTGGTGTGCTGTACAGGAAGCAGGGGGGGGGGGGGGTGCAGGGGGGGAGCAGGATGGAGAAAGAGAGGGGAAGACAACAAGCAGAAAGACAGAGACAAAAAGACAGGCAAAGAAATCAGACAGAAAGAAAGAGGGACAGATAAACACAAACAAGACAGACAAGCAAAAGACAGCGCACAGACAGACAGACAGGCAGACAGATTGACAAATACACCAGTGTCAAACAGACCAGGCAACCAGGCAGACAGACAAGCAGGCTGACAGGTAGGCATGCAGGCAGATAGCCATACAAGGCAGACAGGTGGCTAGATAGACAGACTGGCAGGCAGACAAATGAGACAGGCAGACAAATGAGACAGACAGACAGACAGACAGACAAGTGAGACAGGCAGGCAGGCAGGCAGGCAGGCAGGCAAAGACATACAAGCAAAAGTAGAGAGATCAACAGACAGGCAGGCAGGCAGGCAGGCAGGCAGGACAGGTAGGTAGGTAGACAGTCAGTAAGTCAGTCATATAGTCTAGCAGGCAGATCAACAGACAAGCAGAAGCAGACAGACTGAACACAGAAAGACAAGCAGAAGGCAATCAAAAAAAGACAAGACAAATCAAGCAGGCCGGCACACATGCAAGCAGACAGACCAGCAGAAGGCAGAAGGCAGGCAGAAAGACAAGTAGAAGGCAGACAAACAGGCAGGCAGACAATCAGATGGCAGACAGAAGGCAGACACAGACAAGCAAGCAGTAGCGGCAGGCAGGCAGGCAAATGTACAGACAAGCAGAAGGCAGGTAGGTAGACATGCAGAAGGCGGGCAGACACACACAGCAAACGGCAGGTACATAGGCACACAAACAGCCAGAAAGGCAGAGACAGATGAACAGGTAGGCACACATATACAGAA
The DNA here is from genome assembly GCA_030674185.1 of Monoplex corrugatus. Taxonomy (NCBI): domain Eukaryota; kingdom Metazoa; phylum Mollusca; class Gastropoda; order Littorinimorpha; family Ranellidae; genus Monoplex; species Monoplex corrugatus. The sequence continues at coordinate 17,686,747 of JAPXFY010000014.1, read as the reverse complement.
AAGACAGACAGGCACACAAATATGTAGACACAGAGAAAGGCAGAGAGATAGAAAGACAGGTAGGTACATGGACATGCAGACAAACAGACAGAAACAAGACAGACAGACAGAAACAAGACAGACAGACAGACAACCCACCTCAAGCTGTGCACAGCACGAATGCCGAAAGGCCCCATGATTTGGTCTTGTGGGGTATTGGAGGAGGGCGAGGGTAGGGAGGCGATGGGTTCCCGCAGATGGTTCTGTCTCTTGGGGTGTTTGTGCCACATGTCATCACACATGCCACACAGCTGCTTGTTATCACACAGCCCACACCATAAGGTGGCCCCCGTCTCCCCGCAAATGTCGCATGCTGTGGCAACATTCAGATTTAACTTCACTACAATCATCACACACACACCACACACACACACACAAAAACACACAAACACACACACACACACACACAAACACACACACACACACACACACACACACACACACACACACACACACACACACACAACGTACACACACACACACACACACATTTAACTGCGAATTATTATATATAATGTAGAGCAGCCATAAAGGTCCTCCAATTGTAGTCTGTTCTGGCCTTTGTATGGTACCTCAAGTGCTTTCAGAGCCTTGAGCTATACTGCTCACTGCAGATGTTCTTGTCTTCTGTGTATCATTCTTCGTTTCAATGGAGGGCACACCAGGTAATGATATTCTGTTTTCTTCAGATGGTGTGCTTAATCCATTTCTATCACTTATTATAATGATGGTGTCCGTATTCCTTGGTTGCATTGTTACATATACCCATGATTCTGTTTCACCAAACACACAACCCCAACATATATCAGCATGTGTGTGCTGCACACACACACACACATGCACGCACGCATATCATCATCTTCAATAATTCATAGCTATTTACTGCTAATCTCACCACTCACACACACACACAACACACACACACACACACGCACAGCACACACACACACACACACACACACACACACACACACACACATACACACACACACACATGCACATACCTTTCTGGAGACTGTCTTCCAGCTGCGACTGTGTCATGGTACGTTCTGTTTCATCCCCAGTCTCTCTTGTTGGCATCAGGTCTGACAACTGCACAGGACCTCTCTCCCCTTCCGCCTGTAGTACAATCATCATCATCACAATGATAATGACAACAATAATAATACCAATAATAACCACCACATTACTACTACTTCTAATGACAACGATGATGATGATAATGATGATATTGAGATTAAAAAAACAAAACGAAATATAAAAGAAATAATAACAGTGACGATAATGACTACTTGTACAGTGTATCATCTTGCAAGAGCACTTAGGGCTTCACAAAAGCACAAGAGACAAAGGCATGTAAACCAAATTTATGTCAAATCCAACCACTATCATGAAAACAGAACAACTAAAACAATACAGATGTTAAAGAAGCAATAAAACTTAATTACAATAAAATATCCACTTCCACACATCAATCGATCTAGCAAAACAACAACAAAAACAACTTCATTAAAACATTCAATGTGCAATGAGAACCAACAACAATCCTTGAAAAAGCCCCAAATATTCAAATACAAGGCTTTACATTCTATACATGTCTTGGCCTACCTTCTCCAAACAGTGGAAAATAGTCTGCTCTTTTCACAATCATCACATTTCAGTAACAAAGCCAATGCCTTACAGTGGAAAATGGTCCACCCTTTTTCACTGTCATCACCTTGCCACTAATCCAGCCAATTCCATAGAGTGCAAATGGTCAACCTTTTCATTATGATCATCTCGCCAGCAGTACAGCCAATGCCACACAGTGAAAAATGGTCTGCCTTTTCATCATAATCACCTTGCCAGTAAAACAACCAATGCCAAACAGGACTGCTTGGTTATTATGTTAGTTGCAGCCACACACCCACAAGTTCAGAGTTCCTTCATGAGGGATTCATTATGCTTGTCTTGTCTTGTCATTTCATGTCTTTCAAAACAAACTTGAATGCCCACATTCAAGCAAACAGGAACCAGAAAAACATGAAAATAGAATCAGAGCACATATTTAATACAACCAGACAAGACAGGTGCAAATTTTTGGCCAACTAGGCCTTTGTCAAGCATAAACGTAAGGTAACAAACGAACATTTTGAGCTGCCAGCAATTGTAACAGATACCAACTGGCAGCCTGTAGTCCCCAAAGGCTCTGGGCCTGACAACCTCTAAGGAATCAAAGACATTATAGCCAGGAGTGGCCATGTCGGTGGCCAGAACCAAAGAAAGGTGATTAACCCCGCCAATACAAAGGTATATCTTACACCCAGCTAATTTCCAAACACAGGTCTTTGGATTAGAATGTGGGGAGCAGAGCCTGTCCAACTGCCAGAGGCCCTCTGACATGAATCTTTTTGACCCCATTCAGAAAGGGATAAGGCAGTCAGGGCCTGCTTGGCCCTTAACTTTTTCACATCGTAACGCTAGCCCGCTAGCGTTCTCGCGGAGAACCACAGGCGCTGGAACGCTAGGGGTATAGCATTCAGCAAGCTCGCCGCTGACAACGTAACGCTAGGATTCTAGCGTCTTGCGTTAGAAAATTCCTACGTGAAGCCAGTTACGGTCTAAGGGGAAAAAACTCTTATCATAGTATCAAGTAACCATTTCTAAATACTGTGAGAGTGATTTCCCGAGTAAAAAGTATTTTAAGAATTTTTCCGGCGCGAGAACGTTACCCGAACTGTGTGCTTCAATGAAACAAAGGCAAAATGGAGCGCCCTGCGAATGCGCGATGTCGCTGTTCCCTCAGGATTGTGGAATTTGTGTGTGTGTGTGTGTGTGTGTGTGTACTTTTCTGAGCTTCTGATCAGATGATACAAGTCATGGAGAATAGGTGTCTCTTTTTTCTCTTTTGTTTATATCTGCTGAATGGATGAAATGCTTGTCTGAAATGCTCCTCAACCATATTTCATTGCACAAATAACCTCAAAGCATGTCTGAACAAACCTTATACTGTAGATATCCTAAAAGAGGATTAAATTACCTTTCTAACCATACCCTACATGTTGATGTTAGGCATTTGGAGCGCCTGTGAAAATTAATTCAAAGTGGCCTAAAAATGCATGTTTCCAAGGAAAGTAGTCAGTGACAGCTGGCACGTCTGCAGGGAAGTAAGTCAAATAGCCAGCTGACGATGCCAAAGTGTTAAGCCATTTAAACTCACCCCCTCAGTGCTCTGAGTAGTAGTATTTGACTCACTGAGCACTGGGAGAAGGGGGGGGAGTTGTTCACGGTGGCTGCGAGCATCCTATGGGGACCCGCAATGAGGGCAGGTTGGCTGACTGAGAGCAACCACATCATATTCATAGAAGAACTGAGGTTCTGACCTGGAGGAACATTTTAGTCCTTTTCTCCCACTGGATGAAGCAGCAGGGAAATATAGCCTTTTTGTCCTAATTTTTTTTATTTGTTGTTTGTTCGTTTGTGATCTTACATTGACGCCTGACAAAGGCCAGTAGGCCAAAACTTTGCACCTGTCTTGTCTGGTTGCATTAAATACGCGTTCTGATTTTATTTTCGTGTTTTTCTGGTTCTTGTCTTGTCTCTGTCATATCAAATACATCTTCTGGTTCATTTTTGTGTATTTCTGGTTTCAATGCCATACAATGAAAAATGGTCCGTCTTTTCACTATCATCATTTACCAGCAATGCAGCCAATGCCCCACAATGAAAAATGGTCCGTCTTTTCACTATCATCATCTACCAGCAATGCAGCCAATGCCCCACAATGAAAAATGGTCCGTCTTTTCACTATCATCACCTTGCCAGCAATACAGCCAATGCTATACATGATTCAGAGAAAAATGGCCTGCCCATTTCACTACCATCACTTTGCTAGTAATACTGGCAATTCCATACAGAGTGAACCCCCATGACAACAGATGAGACACTCACCTCCACAGGTACGGAGACAGGAGTAGGAGGATGCAATACCTGCTGGGTAGAGAGTGATAGGGAGGAGGGGTTGATGCTAAAGGTGCCAACCTCCATTCCGGACACCTGGTCCCAGTGCACCACCACCTCGTTTCTGAACACACACAACCACAGGATTACAGTGATCATAATAACGACTATCTGTACAATCACCGCATTTCTGAATGCACACAACCACAGGATTACAGTGATCATAATAACGACTATCTGTACAATCACCTTGTTTCTGAACACACACAACCACAGTATTACAGCAATCATAATAACGACTACCTGTACAATGTCTCAATTCACAAGAGCTCTAAGCACTTCAGAAACGCATGAAAGACAAAACAGACATACATAAAGGAAACACATGTCCATCCCTACAGATGAACTACAATAATACAATGTTAAAAACACATACACACACCAGACTGAACAGATGACACGAGATCTTGAGTCTACAGGAGATGACATGTAGCCATTTCATCTGAGAAGAACCGTTTGAACCTATGCATTCAGACCTGTCAGTGTTGAACAGACCGAGTGCTACACAAGCCTTTCAAAATGGATACAAGGTGAAGGTCACTGCAAGTTTCACTGTTTTGTCGCAGATGTCAGAAGCAAAGGCAAAGAAAGCACATAATTGCCTTCTCCACATAAAGTTTGATTTTGTCAATTTTTCTTTTGCCTATTCCAAAGAACATCATTAACCTGAAACAACCCTGTCAAATACGTTGTCTCCAAATCCGCAAGTTTCACAGCTTTACTACAAGATCCTATTTGCAAAATGGGTGTCAACTCAATGCTGAGCACTGATTGGCTGAGGGGTGCCAGCCATCAATTTGAAATAGATCCATTTCACCTCATCATCATGAAATGTAAAGCAAAACGGTCTGTGTGTCAGTACCATAAGGTTCTATCAACAGCCAGCTAGCCTGCTCTAAAGGATTGTAAGTGAGATCAAATACACGTTATTGTTATTGCTATTGTTGTTTAAAGCCCAGCCGACTGCGTACAGCCATATCAGGGCTATAACCATTTCAAAATATAGACAATACTTCAGCAACAAAAAAGAAAATTAAGCACAGGTATCAATGCATTTGCGCACATAATCTAAGGAAATGCATCTGAGATTGACCCCTCCGTCCAATTTATCATACACGGGAATTTCAAAAACAAACCTGATTACAAATTAAAACATAAATAAAGACACTAAAACATATAAAAACTGGCCTAAATTACCTAAAACTGCTTTCACACATCTCATTTCCCTAGAGCCAAAAATGCACTTACACATGTACCCAATTATCAATCCTAAGAAAAAGTATGTAAGACTTTATTGAATACATACAGGTAAATGGACCAGAAAAGCAGGAAATAATAGGAAGAAATGGCAGAAAGCAAAGGAATAAGGCAGAAACAGAGAAAATGACAGAAAAGAGGACATTTCTAGCACAGAATTTCCAGAAGGTGGGGATAATATTTACACTGAAAGAGCCCCCAGCATCCCCACGGGGGTAGGTAAAAGTTGTCCTAACACCCAAAGGTCATAGGAGAGTGAGGTGGGCAGACATCTGCTTTTATCAGGACAAGCATTATGATGGCAGTGCCCATTTCCTCTTTACCGTTTCACCTTTCCCTTCACATGCATATGCATGCACAACATTAAATATGAGCATAAATAAAGCAAAACAATGGTTTAAAAAGGTTTAAAACAAAAAAAGAAATAAGCATATGAACCATCCTGTAAGTCATGTCTGTGTCTGGTCACCTTTGGAAACATGTAAAACACCCAGCATACAAGCCCTACCAAGATGCAGCAGCTCGAGTACTCCATGCTTCATTAAAACATCCGATTGTGTGTAATGTGCAGTCAGTCCAAATGAATTAGGAAAATAGTGCTATGCAAGAATCATTAATAATAACAATAAAAGTACAATAGTATATATCACTTACTATAACGACTTGTGATAACAATAATAATACAATGGCATCAATCACTTACTATAATGACTCATATTAACAATAGCTGGTATATACAAAAATATTCATCACTTATAACAATGACTTACAATAACAACAATAACACAATGGCATTTGTCACTATAATGATTTATAATAACATTGATAATACAATGGTAATTATCATTTACTCTAATGACTTGCAATAACAATACAATACACTGGTATTTGTCACTTATAATGTTGATTTATAACAGCAATACAATGGTGTTTATCATTTACACAGTGCTATGCAGAAATGATTCCTAATAACAACAATAATACAATAGTATTTATCATTACTATAGTGACATACTAAGCGCAATACAATGGTATTGGTCACTTACACAGTTTTAAACAAGAATGATTTATGATATCAATAATAACGCAACAGTATGTATCACTTACTTTACTGATATATAACAATACAACGATATTTATCACTTATCATTTTGAATTATAATATCAACAATAATGTAATGGTATCTATCACATTATTACAATGACTTATAATAACAATGATAATACAATAGTATGTATCACTTACACAGTGGTTTCAGGCAGAAGAGCATGTATGGTTTCAGGATGGGGGTGTCTACCCACCAAGTAGCGTTCCATCTCGGTACGGGCCAGCACAATGTCCACCACCAGGTTAATTGTCACACCAGGGTCCGGCTCTTCATAAGCAAACTGCAGCCCATAATCAGCTTGCTCCGAGTATCCCATCTGCTTCATTATCTGTATGGCACCCTGGCATGGTGGAAAGTTGATTTTTGAAGTAATTGTGAAATGTCTGCGTCATATGTTATTCCAGTGAAACAAACGTCTTTGCAAGGCAAAAAAAATTTTCTTTTTAAATGGACACAGATGGATCAATGTTTGATAAGGACTGCACATGAGCCAGGCATTCACAGTTTTATTGCATATGGAGATATAAAAAACAAACCTGAATACAAATTCAAACATAAATAAAGACACTAAAACATGTACGAAAACGGGCCTAAATTACCTAAAACTGCTTTCGCATATCTCATTTCCCTAGAGTCAAAAATGCACTTAACACATGTACCCAATTATCAGTCCTAAGAGAAAGTAAGCAAGACTTTATTGAACACATACAGGTGAATGGACCAGCAAGGCAGAAAATTATAGGAAGAAATGACAGAAAGCAAAGGAATAAGGTAGAAACAAAGAGTGACAGAAAAGAGAAAATTTCTAGCACAGAATTTCCAGAAGATGGGTATACTATTTATACTGAAAGAGCCCACAGCATCCCCATAGGGGGAGGGGGGGGGGGGACAACAATCACAACTGATGACAATCATACGTGAAGGATTACCTTCCAGAAGGGTGTATCTCAGACTAAATACAGATGGCAGATTTACCATTGTCATCAGAAACCTGCCATATCTGAACAGCACACAACAGCTGTTATTCAACATCGGACTGGAAGCCTTCCACGTATGAACAGCGCACAACAGCTGCCATTCAACATAACTGGGACTGACAGAAGCAGAACCAAGGGCTTTAAAACTCTTAGAATCCATGCAGCGCCTGCAGAATAACATATGCTTCCAGGTTCAGTTTTCTATCCCACTTGAATACTCGCTTCAGAGGATGAAGTCCAGTACGCCTACTCTTTCTCATAACCAATTCTCTGATGTCCAGTAAACCTACTCTCTCTCATACCCAATATCTCCCACATAAACTGAAACCTCCTCCTTACCCTGACCTCTAATCCTACTGCTAATCTCCACCCTGTTCCGATCACACACACACACACATACATATGCGCACACATATGCGTGCGCGCACACACACACACACGATTATCATGCACAAACAGTACTGTTTCTTAAAAATAAAGGCTGTTTTCAGTTCATGTATTCACATACTAACATCTTAACCCTCCCTCTCCTTTCCCATAAACACTGTTTCCTAAAGAAAGGTCGTCCTTTTCAGTGGTCCCATTATCTCAAGTCAGTGAGTGAGCTATGCTGTTAACACAGAAATCATGATTCTGACCCTCAAACAGGTAACATTTTCAATGCAAAGCTGGAAGCTCTGCTGACAGAACCATAGGCTCAGGATAAAATGTTTAGGGCCAAAACATTTGCTTGACGGGGGTTTCTCCTTTTGCTGTCCGGCTCTCTCTCTCGAGTTTTTTCTACTACTGACAGCCTGCAAAATAGAAACTGGCCTGGTCCTGCTTGTTCCAATCATTCTGGTGGTGTCAACTCAGTGTTTCACAGATCCAATCCCCTTCCCTATTTCAAAACTTTGCCGGAGTTTTACACAGGCTCAAGTAGTCAGCCTGAGAAATACCAGCAGACATGGGTGGAGCACATATGGAAGGTCTGAGTGCAATGACTCTCTCCTGAACAAACTCCAATCTCTGTTCATATAGTCAAACACTAACACCACCCTCCTCCCTTCCTACAAACTCCCTTCTCTTAAACTGAAAATAAAAACCAAAAACAACTCTCTTATCCACCCCTTCCCCTCTTTGTTTCCCCCTCTTCCTCCTCACCATGAGATCTGGTTAGTGAAAAGGCACAGTAGTCCCTTTCCATTCAGCCTGGATGAGTTTGCACATGTGCAAGTCATGTTCATGGAACTTTATGCATGCATGTGGCCTCCAGTCTACCCAGCTGCGAATGGGAACCTGATTTTCTTCAAAGTTAGGGAAAGAAAAAAACAGCAAGGGAAGTGGAGATGGGCACTGCCCTAATAATGCTGGCCCCTTAAAAAGCTGAGGTCTCTACCATCTTACTTCGTAATGGGACCTCATTTATCTTTTTTGTCTATTCACCATATCACAACCCTCCTATCCCCATTCACCAAACCACACACCTTCCTATCCCAAAACAATGCCTCCTTCCACTTCCCATCCCCCTCACACACACACACACACACACACACACACACACACACACACACACACACACACACACACACACACACACACACACACACACACACACACACACAAACACACACACACAGGGGCAGGGGAGAACAGTACCTTCATAGGTCGCACCCTGTCTTTAAAGATAGCGTTGTTAAACTTGATTTGACGCCACTGGTCGACTCGAGCACTGAGCGGCTTCAGCAAGTGTCGGCCATATTTCTCCAGCATACCCAGTGCCACAGGTATGGTCTTCAGCTGACTCATTGTCTGAAAAAAATGTGTATTTTCAGGTAAAGAAAGCAACTCCCAATGACACATGAACAAATACACATTTTCATACACAATGTAACCCCACACTGACACACACACAAGTACATAACATATTTTCAGATAAACAAAGAGTAACACCACATATACACAAATGTATAGCATATTTTCAGATAAAGGAGTAACCCCACACTGATACACGAATATATATCGTATTTCATATACATAAGGCAGAACCGCATTAAAACTTCAAACTATAAATGCAAAAGTGTTGCAGCAAAAATGTATAAAAAAGATATATTTCTTATAAACACTGAATACAATGGACCAGCATTTGTTTCATATTTTATGAGGAACAATCTGTTTTGGGCCCATACATTCAAGGCCTATATAACATTTTGTAATCACATAACACCTAAGAATTCAAGTGAATTGTTAATTGAATCTGTTTTCTATAACAACAGAATAAAGGTGGGATTTCTGATAAACAAAGACAATAAACTGATCAAGAAAGGAATATACTCAAAGAAACACTATCTTAAAGAAAATAGTTTTTAACCTATAAAGAGTTTTTAAAACTAGAATTCATATAAACAACAACAACAAAACTATTCTGAACGTGCACAGTGCAAAACTGAAAAAGAAAAATAATTAGTACACAAAAGGGGGCAAAACTACAAAAAAATTAAATCTGATGATATTAAACCAAACTACTGCCTAAAATTAAAGGAGAAACTGAACATTAAATGTTTCTAATAATTCAAAACTTAAATGATGTTAAACTGGGCATAGCACTATGAGAAGTTCTACATGGTGTGATAATACAAGAGATTCTATTGAACACTTCCTGTTGAACTGTTATTGTATCAGTGCTTATTGGAAATTCATAGAACAATTAATCAATGAAAATGTAAAGCTACCTTTAATTAATAATATCAAAATCACACAAAATTTTGTTTTCTCTGATGTTGATCAAAATGTAAAAACAAATAGAATATTTGATATTATAACAATGCTTGCATAATCACACATCTATAACTACAAAAACGACAGATGTCTTCCAAATATAGTACTTTCTAAAGACTACTAAATATGAAATTCAAAATTCAGCAGTATAAAGCCAAAATAAACTTTCACTTGTCTGTCATTAATGCTCAATGAAACAACTATATGCCAATGTTTTCTCAATAGAAAAAGAACTTATTTTAGGATTATGTGTCTAAATCATGATGTACAAATTCAAACCTTCAATGTTTAAAATACTCTTATATATATATAGGCATATATATATATAGACAGATATATATAGATATATATATAGATATAGATATATATATATGTTTTGTATGTTATATGTTGTTCAGATTCCACGATACTTTTCCCCCATGTGTTTGAACTGATATATATATATATTATAATTTTGTTGGTACATTACTTATTGATGTTTGTTTTTTTGTAAAACAAAATGAAATGATTAAAAAAAAAACCAAGTTTAAAAAAAATTGAACCCCAATGACACACACAAATAAAACCAGACAGAACCCCACTTCTGACACACATATACATAAAAATGGATAGAACCCCACTCTGACACACAAATAAAACAAGACAGAACCCCGCTCTGACACACACACAAATAAAACAAACAGAACCCCACTCTGACACACATACAAATAAAACAAGACAGAACCTCACACTGACACACACACAAATAAAACAAGACACTTTGAACCTCACACTGACAAACACACAAATAAAACAAGACACTTAGAACCTCACACTGACACACACACAAATAAAACAAGACAGAACCTCACACTGACACACACCCAAATAAAACAACAGAACCCCACTCTGACACTCTCACAAATAAAACAAGACAGAACCTCACACTGACACATGCAAATAAAAATAAGACAGAACCCCATTCTAACATACACACAAATACTTATCATATTTTCAGATCTACTTCACTTCACTTTTTCATCAACTACCATATTTTCAGATCCACCTCACTGCTGTCCTTCATTACAAATTATCACATTTTCCAACAATTTCACATCTCTCCTTCATCAAATACCATATTTTCATATACGTCTACCTTATACTGTCATTCACATACATTTTCAGACATACAACATCTTTTCTTTCAGCATCTATCACACTTTAAGACTGCTTTACATCTTTTCTTTCAGCATCTATCACACTTTAAGACTGCTTCATTTTCATTCAAAAGCATTGATCACATTTTCATATATATAATATATAACGTGTCGCGTCCTTTCAACAGCAGTTATAACTTTATCTTATGGGCTGCATCATTTTCTTTCACAACAGCTATACATTTTCACACATGCTGCATTATTTTCTTCAGCAACAGCTAACACATTTTCACAAGTACGAGATCATTTTCTTTCAACAAAAGTAACCACATTTTCATACATACCACTTCATTTTCTTTCAGCAGTTGTCTCACATTGAGCTGAGCATATTTCATGGACACAGGACATTTCAGCTGCAGCAGGTTGTTGAGTGGAGCAGAGTAGTCCACCCCATCACGCACAGCTTCAATCAGGTCTTGACGTGCCTTCAGCAGCCTGGCCTCAATCAACTCCTCTCCTTCCCCGGCTTGTCCCTGGTCATACATGTCTAACAAAGTGTTGAGGGTGCTGGCTGCCTGGCCCATAGGCGAGCTGTCTGCATCAGGTCTTCAGTTTGGGGTCACTGTTATATAATCATATGGACTGTAATACTGGTATAGAACCACTGCACAATACCTGGACATAACATCACACCATGGATTGCTTCCTTACAGTTACTAGTTTTATGTCGAATAACATGCAAAACTATCATTTTATTATGCCTTCCAGTTCCTCACCATACCTTAAAGAAAGCTGGTGGACATGGTGAAGGAGTGAAAATTAAAGGGTTAAATGCATATCCAATTCATGCTGCTGCTGCTGCTGCTGCTGCTGCTACTGATGGACTCATGTTGACCTGTCAGAGGGATAGGCATACTAGTCATCAGCAGATATTTGCAACAGAACACCTGACAAAATACTATTGTATTGTATTACTGATCAAAAATCAGTCAGTCAATAAATCAATCAATCAACATCTGTGGATCTTCATGTGGAATAAAAGACCAATCCTGGAGGCACATGTAAATGAAGCTGCGAGAGGCAAGAGTCATGTGGCCTTGAGTTATGTATCTGCTGATCCCTCTTCTGTTGAAAAGCAGGTGTTGTGCACTGCTCAAATGTGACTGTGCCCTGCATGCTGTTCCCAACATGCTCTGTTGTGGGCAATGATGTCTTTCCAATCTCTCAAGACAGTATCTCTGTGCTCGGAAAAAATTCTGTATGTGCTGAAGCCAATTCTTCTTCCTCTTCTCATTGCCTTTACACCTGGTGATCAGCTCTCGAGATAAAGTTGGCTATCCTCTGCAAAGCATCCAAACTGGACCACAGGCCCATACAGTTTCTCCTCAAGGATAATCGGCTTTGGCCATATCTATCTTAACAGCCAGAAAATCCTGCAGACCAGCAGAACATGGTTTATGTCCTGCTCCGCCTCTTCATAAGGACACACAGGGGAGGGCACGACTGTCATTTTTTTGAAAAGATGTTTGTTAGCCAGTTCCCAGATGGAAAATAACCACCTGTTTTAATCTTGACAGAAGACAGTAACTGTTATGCATATGAGGAATCCAAAACAGGCATTAGATGATGGTATTCATCTCTGTAAAAAGACTTCATTCTCTTCTGCTATGTGATGGAGAAGATACAAAATAAACACGTCATAACCCATCTTCCCAGTGATGCAGTAGCTGATGAGCTTTGGCTTGAGAGTTTATGTTGCCTCTAATAGCATGAATAGTACTTTAATGAATGGAACCATGAGTGAAAAATGAAAAGGTCATTCACTCACTGATTGAAGCAGAACCACGAGTAGGACCAGACAGATACAGGAAGACAGAGAATGAGAGAGAAAAAGATTGTGTGTGTCAATGCATAAAGATAGGTGTCTTTTTCCTACTGAACTAGGTTTCAGTGAGCAAGTGAGTAAGTGGGGGAGAGAGAGAGAGAGAGAGAGAGAGAGAGAGAGAGAGTGTGTGTGTGTGTGTGTGTGTGTGTGTGTGTGTGTGTGTGTGTGTGTGTGTGTGTGTGTGTGTGTGTGTGTGTGTGTGTTGGTGTGTGGTGTGTGTCTGTGTGTCTGTGTGCGTACATGTTTTCATGTAATTATACACTAAGCTAAGCCTACAAGTGTAGAGAAGTGAGTAATAAATCTCTTCCTTGTTTCTTCATATGATACACACTGATATATAGATCACTCAATAACAGAGCACAATGTATTATGAGTTTTCCTCACTTCACCTACTACACATACCTTTGCTCTTAACCATACTAATCATTTTCCTGTACAAATGTCCTCCTTTACACACACACACACACACCAGAGGCACGCATACTACCCCTCTCTGATTTTTTTTCCAGTAACTTCCCCTCCTCTGAAGTTGTGCATACTTTGTACTTTGAGACTAACAACGTAACTCTGGTGTAACTCACAATTACATGTGACTTATGCCTCTTGTTAACATACAACATGCAGGCCCATATCACTTTATAATATGATTTATTTTAGAGAAGCACTGGAAATTGTGGAAGGCTTAACAGTCTGTTTCCTCACAGTAGATAGAGCCAGGTCTTCTCAAGAAGACAATGTAGTGGCAGTTTACAAGGAAGCATTCAAGGACAAGTTTCATAAATGATTTACTAGAGACTACACAGAGTACAAATTGCAAGATATCTACTGATGATACTGAAACATATGGAAGAGCAAATAAACATGACTAACTGCAAGCAAACCGGAATGCCACAACTGGAAGGCAGTCCAGTCAACTTTATTAATCCTGCATGCAGACTGGAAGGCAATCAACTTTTATTATCCCTGCAAATAAACAGGCAGATAGTTAACTTTATTATCCCTGCAAGCAAAGTGGAAGGTTGTCAAGTCAACTTTATTATTCCTGCAAGAAAACTGGAATGTTGTCAAGTCAACTTTATTATCCCTGCAAAAAAAAATGGAAGACAGTCAACCCAATCATTTGATGCCTATAATGATTAAAAGAATATTTTTACTAACTACAACTGCTACTATGTTTATGTCACTGTCGTTGGTATTACTCTTGTTGCCATTGTTAGACACTGGTAAAGTGGTATGTACTTGCTTTATGTGTCTGCCTTTATCTCTCATGCTTTTGTAATCCACTTGATTGACTGTCAAATGGAAATTGATGTTTTCCTTTTATTCATTTGTATGAACGTAAATTCTCTAACGTTGCATGTGTTCTGATTCATCTATTTTCATCACAGCACTGGCTGACATGTCTAAATTTCTCCCCACACACACACACACACACACACACACACACACACACACACACACACACACACACACACACATCTTTTTTCTTTTTAATGCTTCCTTTATTTTGTGTACCTTCGATTCTGTACCTGTAATAGACTAATCATTGTATGAATCTGGGGGGGGGGGGGGGGGGGGTGTTGTTTTGTTTTGTTTTGTAATTGTTTTAACAAAAGTACATGTTATTGCTACCACCATCATTATCAGTATATTATCATTGCTACTATTGCTGTTATTGTCAGGGGTTGACATGTCTTTGCTTTAAGTGTGTTGGCTTTTGTCTTTCATGCTTCTGTAAAGCACCTGACCAGCTGAAATTATGTACAGAAGTCAATGCTCTAATTCATCTTTATAACTTCTTTGACATTGTAATTTTAGCATTATAGTTCATGTGTCTTTTTAATATGCTTATACATGTAGACTAGCAAAGACTAGCTCAGCTGTAAGACAAGTCCAGGTGGGATATATCATATAATGCTACTATCCTTGAATAATCAATTTTCATGTTTTTATGTTCTGTCATGTTTGTGAGGGGGGTTGGTGCTCGGTCAGTCGGGCCATGCACATCCATAGGTAAGTCACTGTTGTTTGCGCAGAGCTTCAGCAATTCTCTCCACCTGCCTTCACAAGTCCATGGCAAACCGAGGTAACTTGGTAAGACAGCTGTTCTCATAGAAGACACAGATGGCTAAACAGTAGATGGCAAGTCGCAGCATATTGCCAAAACCACAAGCAGTGCTCTGTGTCAATACCCTTTCTGCAGTATGCCGCTGCGGGATTGTCTGTATGGGTTTACTCCTATAGCCTTTCCCCACCCAAGAGGTAACCCACAAGGCAGCAAAGACAGGCACAGGTCATACAGTCTATTGTCATACTAAGGCAGAGACTTAGCCCTATCCTGACAGATCTTTATGTTCAGTGTTAAAGTAAACTATGTTAAAAGACTTGTAAAGTGACTTCAATTAAACATCTATTAACCCTTTGACTCCTGCACCATGTTCACCAGCATCCTTGACTGCCAACCATGCTAGCACAGGAACAACTTAACCCTTTGACTCCTTCACCCTATCCACCAGCTTCCTGCATGAAGCTGGTGGATAGGGTGAGGGAGTCAAAGGGTTAAGTTTTTGTAGCGGGTGGATAGGGTACAGGAGTCAAACTAAAGGGTTAAAGTGACTGCCAACATTCAAGCAAACTGGAACCAGAAATACACAAAATAAACTAGAACATCTATTTAATAAAACAAGACATGACAAGGCAGGCGCAAGACAAGACATGCTAAATCAGATGCTGATAATCATAATGTGAGCAGGATTCACCAACCCAAATGGATTCCTATGGGCTGAAGTATTCCAACATTTTGAAATTATGGAACAAAACACTGGGTTCTGGTTAGAACTCTCATGAATTACTTTTAACACTAATCCCGTCTTGACTTGTCTTGCATATGTTTTGTCTTATACCGTTTTGATAAGTAAATATGCATTCTGATTCCTGAATTATGTATTTCTGATTTCAATTAAAAATCACAATTGCAAAACAGAAAGAAACACAGAAGAATGAGATCAACTTACGATAAATTTACAATTATTTGAAAATATTAGTAAGTTAGTATAGTACTGTGTCACTGTTAGAATGAACTCTATGCTGATAGTTCTACACAAATCAATAGATGAACTCCATCACTCAACAGTAACTTAGTTTAAGTGTAACACTATACCGATAATTACACTAGTCACTAGATAAACTTTATAACTGTAATTTAACATACCGTAAAGTTCGGGCAACTGGGCGCACCCGTATAAAAGGCGCACCCACTAAATTATAGAAAATTCTGAATTCACACATAAGCCACACTGGTTTATAAGCCGCACTTTTTCAATGGCCAGGTCGATCGCCTTAAACTTGAAGGCTGCTTCGTAGGCATTACACTGCGTTTTCGGCATGATGACGGTGTAAGCTTGAGCAGAGCAGATCTGAATACCGATCCAATTGCTTCAATGTGTGCTGATTTGATTTTAAAACATGAACAGTTAACACTTTAACATGGAGCTCACCGAAAAAATTCATGAACGGTAAACACGATTTTGGTGAGTTAAACTTAAAGAAAATCTAAGAATATACAGAACATGACGCTCCTGGGATCGGGGAAAATCCACAAATAAGCTGCATTGTTTTTTAAGCCACAGGGGTTAAAGCTGGATGGAAAAGTCACTGCTTACAGCCCGAACTTTACGGTATATGCTGATAATCATAACACTACAGGAGCTGGTCCCACCAACCCCGATGGGATCCAATCAGCTGTTTTCCAACAATTTGAAATCATCACTATGGGAAAAAAGACTGAGAATCAGATCGATACCAAAAACATCTAACCCTGATCTTACCCCTAACACTAAACTTTGGCATCATTCTGCCTTTGAAGCAGAAAGAACACAAATCTAGACTTAAGCATTTCACTCCCATCTGCAAATACAGTCAGTCTAAGTATAACTATTAACAGTATAAGCTTATGATTCCTCAAACGTACTCTAGATATTGTAAACCATTATTTTACATAGCCTAATAACTGAACACATGACTGTTTGGATAAGACTGAGAGGTTTGTCTAGACATGTGTAATATTACTAATAATACTAATATAAAATCATTTCATAAATTAATGTTACCTTGACAAATCAGCCCCAAGTCTCCTAGTCATGCCACTTTTCCCCCACACTAGACTCGTTTCGAAACATATTATACATTTCTGATAATGTGATACATTCACATTGTCGTGACTATGAACTTATGAAGGTTGTGAAATGCGCAGAACCTTAGCCGTGTAGCCTGTAGGCGTCTGTCTTAATTTTTTAAAGCTTTTGACAGTCAGCAACAACTGTGGTAGAGCTGGAAATTTGAATGAATCTGGTAACTACATTGTAGAAAATAAAAAACTTATGAAATAACATGATTACTTCATGTTCACTGTGATGCTAATGACAAAACCAAACTGAAACTAGACGCCCTTGTTAAGCTGATCGGTATCGGATCTAGCCCAGCAATTTCGATCGCTAAGCCAGAAAGTAAATGACAGTACTGCCTGAAACTTTGTCCTTTTCGTTTACAGTCCGAAGACACAAGTATTTATTACACAAATCGTTCTTATTCCATCACGTTAGCCAGAAATAATATCTCGGAATGAAAGAATGGTCTGACTCACCTTCTCAAGGCTACCAGAACAACACAAAACACAGCCAGCACTAAGCAGCCATATTACGCGTTCACAACCATTCACTTACCTCCCTTCACAACACGGAAGTTGCCGACGAGCGCCGCTCCTCACATCACCGTTAGGCTAGACTATATTTAGTCAGTGTATTTCCCAACATCCAAAATAAACGACAGCATATTTACCCAAGAGTTGGACGGAACTCTTTTTCCTTTACTAATTATTGAAATATTGTGATGTTTAGCCTTGTACGTGGGAGATATTTTAACTCTGCTTTTACCAACAACCTGAGCGTTGAATTTATCTGGCCAGTTTCTTTTTGTGTGTTCTGCTGTTGTTCCTTGCTTTTATAATAATAATAATTACAATATTTATATAGCGCAAAATCTTGATAAAATCAAATCTAAGCGCTGAAACAGACACACACACACGCACGCACGCACACAAACGCACGCACGCACACACACACACACACACAGAGGCAACGAAAACACTTGTATGTGTTTTTGTTCTGTCTAGGATAGACTACTGTAATTCACTCCTGGCAGGGATTCCAAAATATTTGTTAGACCGACTCCAGCGAATCCAAAACAATGCTGCTAGGCTCGTCTGTAAAGCTTCTAGATCTGAACATATCACTCCTCTTCTTCGCTCTCTCCATTGGCTTCCTGTACCTGATCGTATATCGTACAAAGTATCTACTTTGACCTTTTCTGCTGTTTGTGGTTCTGGCCCAGAATATCTTTCTGAACTACTCCCAGTGTATACTCCATCCCGCCAACTGCGTTCCTCTTCTGACACTCGACTTCTCACGATACCATCTGCAAGAACTAAGACTTATGGTGAAAGGTCCTTCTCTTTCCAAGGTCCCAAAATATGGAACAAACTCCCTGGCAGCCTTCGTCACTCTGACTCCCTCGTCTCTTTCAAATCTGGTCTAAAGTCACATCTCTTCTCGAAGAGCTCGGATACGACTTAACAGAAGACATGTCTGTGAGTCACTATCACATGTGCATAAGCGAGTGTGTGCATGCATGTCAGTGTGTATGTGGGGGGGAGGAGGGGGGATAAATGTAGCTGTGTGCACGTGCGTGTATATTGTGTGAGTGGAAAACTTGGACATTGCTTAGTCTGTTAGTGACCGTACTTAGAATGTGTGTAAGTAAGTGGGAATGTATTTTATGTGCTTGTGTGTATAGGATGCTGACGTATGTGCGCATGTTAAACACGGTATTTTGTATCGGTTTGCTACCCTCTGTTGTCTAATGACTAGAGTGTTTGTGTCAATTTTGTAATGCAATACTATTTTGTATGTTATTGCTCATGTCATGTTTCTTTTTGTCTACAATGCCATGTCTATGTCCACGTAATGTGCTACAATTGTGTATAGATCTAGCATCGATTTGTGAAGCACCTTGAGCAGTTTGTCTGGATAGTGTGCTCAAAAAGTACCCATTATTATTATTATTATTATTACACACACACACACACACACACACACACACACACACACACACACACACACACGCACACGGCTATAAATGGGGAGAAAGAATAAAATCAATGGAAAATTATAGAGAGCATATTATATACAATTATATATTATAATGTGATTCCCCTCCGAGTGGAGACAGGCTGCAGAGGGGATTGAGTGAGGTCAGGATTTTATGCAGAGGAGAAAAGGTGAGTTTTGAGAGCGGACTTGAAGGAGACAAAAGTAGGTTGCTGACGGACTGAGAGAGGAAGTTTGTTCCAGGAGAGCGGACCAGAAACAGAGAAGGCTCGTGGACCATAGGTATTGAGCTTAGTGCGTGGAAAGCGAAAAGTCAGAGGATCGGAGGCAGAGCGGAGGGTATGTGAGGGAACATAGATCTCAAGTAGGCTTGACAGGTAATCGGGGGCTGCGTTATTGAGGCTTTTGTAGCACATGGTGTCTAGTTTGTACTGTATGCGCTTTGATACAGGGAGCCAGTGAAGTTGTGCCAGGAGAGGAGATATGTGGTCAGCTTTTTTCTTTTTGAGTACAAGGCGTGCAGCATTGTTTTGAATGCGCTGTAGGATGTGAATGGTGGAGGCAGGAAGACCAGACAGGAGTGAATTGCAATAGTCAATGCGAGACATTATGAAGGAGAGAACGAGTTTTGCAGTTGTTTCCACAGAGAGATACTTCCTGATCAGGCTTATACGATGGAGGTGATAGTAGCAAGATCTGGCAGTTTGAGAAAAAAAGTTGTTCATGGAGAGGGTAGAGTCAATGCAGACACCAAGGTTTTTAGCTGAATCAGAAATTGGGACTGATGTGTTACATAATGGGAGAGAAAGAGGAGGCAGCTGAGAAAGTTTCTGACGGGTGCCAATGAGGATAGCTTTTGTCTTGTCATCATTAAGCTGAAGTTTGTTGTGTGTCATCCAATTTTTAATGTCCGAGTAGCACTCAGTGGTGCGAGTCAGGAGGCACTGTATATTGTCAGGTGAGTCACTGTCTTGAAGTTGGGTGTCATCAGCATAGAAGTGGTGTTTTATAGAGTGGGAGTTGATGATGGTGGACAGTGGGGAGGTGTAAAGAGTGAAAAGAACAGGGCCAAGGACAGATCCTTGTGGAACACCACAGGTCAGGTATGCAGGTTGAGAGTAAGTGCCATTGATGAGAACAGTTTGTTTTCTGTTTGATAGATATGAAGTGAACCAGGAGAGAGCAATGTCAGAGATGCCAAAAGTATGATGAAGTCTAGAAAGGAGAATACCATGATCAATGGTATCAAAGGCTGCAGACAGATCAAGGAGTGTGAGGAGAGAGACTTTGCCAGTATCAGTTGCAAGGAGGAGATTGTTGAGAATGTGTAGCAAGGCAGTTTCAGTGCTATGGCACTGGCGGTAGGCTGACTGGAAAGGATTGAGGAGATTGTTGGCAGACAGGTGAGAGTTCAGTTGGTTGAGGACAACTTTTTCAAGCAGTTTTGACAAGAAAGAGAGATTAGAGATAGGCCGGTAATTTTTCAGTTCATTTGGGTCTAAATTGTATTTCTTGATGAGAGGGTGAACAATAGCAGACTTGAAAGA
Source organism: Monoplex corrugatus (assembly GCA_030674185.1). NCBI lineage: Eukaryota > Metazoa > Mollusca > Gastropoda > Littorinimorpha > Ranellidae > Monoplex > Monoplex corrugatus. The sequence goes on along the minus strand of JAPXFY010000014.1, from coordinate 17,665,877 downwards.
ATCTGGGACAGTTCCAGTTTGGAGAGAAGTGTTGATGATGTCAGTGATGAATGGGAGGAGAGT
>JAPXFY010000014.1:17638314-17660814 GCA_030674185.1 Monoplex corrugatus | reverse complement strand
CCTCACAAGAATCTTCCTTGTTGTAGGTTTCATGAATCTATCTCAGCGCCTCTTTGTTCCAGGATTTTTTTTTTCACCTAGAGACTGTGCAGAGCCAAGTGCGCCCACAGCTGATTACATCTTGCTTGAGGCACAAGGCCAGCGGCATGTCCACAGCAAGTGTCTGAAAGCTAAACACTTCTTTTAACTGCAGGAGCAACATCTTTTCATTGCAAAGAAGTACAATATCAGCTCGATATTTATAGCCTACAAAAATTGCACTAATCGTATGTAAAATTTTAATTTTTAAACATGTAAGCATACAATGATGCTGAAATGTGTACTATTGTATGCCTGAATGTGTACATAAAGAGAAATCATCTTCCATCAAACCTACCATCTTGAGATTCATGCTTTGAGCATCTCTCATCAGACCTACATCTTGGATTCTGCTCGTGAGCATCTCTTATCAAACCTGTTATCTTGGATACTTCTCATAGCATCTCTTATCAAATCAACCACTGAGATCTTCTTATAAGCATCTCTCATCAAACCTGCTATCTTGGGATTTGCTCGTAAGCATCATCAAACCAACCAGCCTGAGATTCTGCTTATGAACATCTCCATCAAAATTGTCACCTTGAGATTCTAATTTGGAACATCTCTCCTAAAAGTGAAACTGATGTAAGAACACTTTAATGTGGCACAAACATTTGGACATCAATTATTCTGTTACAAATGAGTGCACGAAACTTGTAATGGAGAAAAAAAAATTCTTTGTTTTACCTCAAGCTGCTTAAAGACATGCAAACTTAACCTTGATGGGACTCTTGCCCTTTCCACCAAAAACGTAAACGTTTGACTTCCTCATCCTACCCACAAGCTTCCTGGAAAGAGTGATGAAGCAAGAGGTTACAGGTTTTAAAGGGTATGGCATGAACATTCATTCAAAAAACAAAAACAAAACAACAACAAAAAGCACCATGTGAATAAAGACATATTAATGTATGGCTGCGAAGCCTGGACAATAAGAAAAGAAGAAAAGAAAATCAATGCAGCAGAAATGTGGCTCTATAGACGACTTCTCGGGGTCAAATGGACAGGCAGAAGAACAAACGACAGCATATTAAAGGAATTGAATGTTAAACGCCAAGTGCTAACAGAGATTTACAATGGAAAGCTAAAATATGTAGGCCATGCGAAAAAAACAACAACAGATTTGATATCAACGGTCCTGCAGGGGAAAGTTGAGGCAAGGAAAAGAAAGGGACGACCGCACACCTCCTACTTCAACAACATCGCTGATGTTTGTGGTCTGGGGATTCAGGAAATCGCCCACGGATGTCTAAATCGTGTGACCTGGAAAAGACTTGTGACACTCATCGCGGATTCTACAGCCGATCCTGGTGAAGAAGAGGTGAAGAAGAGAGGTGAGAGGTGTATGCCGTCAAATGTCGAAGGAAGAGGAAAAAAAAAACAGCTTTCGGACATGGGGCAGATGGATAGCATCTGCCATAGGATGATTCTTTCTGTTGTTTCTTTCACACCCTCTATCCATCTTTTTCTATGACTTCCTTTGGATTCATGCCTTTTCATGTTATAAGCTTTGTATGCTGGCTGTTCGTTTGGAAACCTTATGAGGTAACTGAACCATTACAACCTGTTTTTCTACATATTCTAGACATAGCACAGTCCGCACAGCATCTCTAATGACTTTATTTCCTATCTTGTCTGGACATGTGACATTCATTGTCTTTGTGACACCTCATCCCACAAGCTTTTTTTTTCTTCTACTTTTTTGTCTTTGGTTAAGCGTCCATGTCTGGCTCTGATAACAAAGCGTTGGTATAAACATTTGAGCTTATAATTTGATGTTTTGTATCCGTAGGTATCTGCAGGATGTAATCGCAGAGGGGCTAGCTGATAAGTCACTGCATTTGTTTCTTGATTTTTGTTTCAATTTCCCTATCCATGATGCCATTCTGTGTAAAGATGCTTCTTAAATATTTGATTTCTTCAGCTTTAGCTCCATGTTGTTGACCTGTAATTCCAGCTTACCTGGGCTTCTTGCTCAGCTTCATACCCTTTGATTTGGACATGCTGATTTTCATATTATGATCTTCACAGCTTGCATTCAAGTTACTGAGGTGTTCCTGTAACTCGTTTGCATCTTCTTCTATTAGGTCTTGGTCATCAGCAAATAATGATTCATTCAGGATTTCAAGATTTGGATTTGCGTCTTTTGTGATCTTGTCCATGTAAATAATAAACAATACAGGGGACACAAACACAACCTTGACGCACTCCTGTTTTTACATCAGACCAGTTACTGAGGCCGTCTGGTGTTCTCACTGTACTTTGACTGTGTTGGCACATCGTCAGCACATTCTCTAATAACTGTCCTTGAATCCCGTAGGTCTGTAGAACTGCCCACAGCATATTTCTCTCTACTCTGTTGAAGTTTTTCTCTTGGTCAACAAATACCATGTTTAGTTCTTGATCATTGTCAGCGGTCTTTTCAGACATTTGTCTAAGGGCAAAGATAGTATTTATACGTCCTCTTCCTTTCCTAATTCTGAACTGTGCCTCACTCAGTTAGGGTTTTACAACAGTTCTAATTCTCTGTTCCGGTCCTTTAGCATACATTTTTCCAATGTGGCTGAGAAGTGAAACGTCGCGGTATGTCTACACTCTCTCTTATCTCCTTTAATCATTATAATAAAAAAGCCAGTCACAATAACTGTTCTAAGATCACTTGTAACAGATCTCTCTTATACACACACACACACGCACGCACGCACACACGCGTTATGATGAAGATAGGCTAGGTCTGTATATTCTTTTTCAATCTTTATCTGTCTCTATTTCTCGTTAATATTTAAAAAAAATCATCATTCAGTATTATTTGGATGCCTTAACACTATTGTAATTCATCTATATTAACATGGTTCCTCTACGAATATTGTGATGTATTTATCGATGGGTGAGGGCTGGATGCAAAAATGCTTGTTTTTGTGTGTATGTGTGTGTGTGTGTGTGTGTGTGTGTGTGTGTGTGTGTGTGTGTGTGTGTGTGTGTGTGTGTGTGTGTGTGTGTGTGTGAGAGTGTGTGTGTGTGTGTGTCGCGCGCGCTAATATCTTTCAAAATAAATGTCTTCCGAGTTATGTTCTCTCTCTCTCTCTGTCTCTCTCACACACACACTCTCTCTCCCACCCTCTCTTTCTCTCTCTCACACACACACACGCACACACACACACATTAACACACACATACTGCGCACAGACACTATCACACACACACAGGCACACACACACACACAGGCACACACACACACACACACACACACACGCGCGCGCGAGCACGAAAAATATTAATGTTCGCACTTGTGTTATCTCCAGCTCTATCTCCGTCTTCGTGTCTCAGTGTCTGTCTGTCTGTTTTCCTGTCTGGCTGTTTGCCTGTCTGTCTGTCTGTATCTCTAACCAGTAACCAGGATACCGAGACAAGATAAATTCTTCTACTTGTTCAGTACAGTGAGCAGTAATAGATCTCTTAATGTTGAAGTGGTGCTGCGTATCTCCAAGGCTTAGCCCTGCTTTTTGGAAGACAGACCAAGAGATCACAAGAAGACCATGATATCAGGCTCACCACAAAGATTACTCTGTATAGAGCAGTAGTACGTAGCACTCTGTTGTGTATGCTGCCAGGTCTGGACTATCTATATTTTGATGACACATTAAACACTGCAACAAATCGAATGATTCCACTAACTGCAAAATCTGCATATAACGTGGCAAAATCGAGTGTCCAACCTTCAAGTTCTCAAGACTGAAGTGTCAGTTGACAAGTACAGAGTGTCTCAGTACTCACTACATGCCAGCTTTATTGGACAGGACATATTGTATGGAAGACGGCAACATCTCAACGATGTTTCTGTATGGAAAGCTGAATCAAGGATACTTTCATGATCACCACTGTCATGTGCCATGCTGCATGGAGCTGGTAATCATGATCCTTCATGATACGAATCTATATTTTGTTGCTGCAAGTATATCTCCTACCCTTCCCCCCCCCCCCCCCCATCCACTTTGTCTGAGTCTACCTGGCGTGTGCTCTTCTCCCTCTAGCTTTCCTGTCGTGACTAGATATTCAACTTTCTCTCGCCTGCTAAAATGTCCCACAAAAGTTGTTGTCCTTTTCCTAATCTTCTTCATTAATGTTATTTTTGTGTCTGCTTTTTTCAAGACTGTCTCGTTTGTTTTCTTTGATGTCCATAGAACTCTCAACAGTTTTCTAGAAACCACATTTCAGCTGCCTCAATCTTGTTCTGACTTTGCTTGTCCAGGTTTCGCGTCCATACAACAGATACTGGTTCTATATAATATAAATACATGTAACTATTCCTGACGTTAATTAATAGTGCTTTGTTGGTAAGAACGCTTTTCGTTCTCTTGAATGCTGTTTTAGCTTGTCCAATTCTGCTGAATATTTCGAATGTGCGTCTGTCGTCTGGTAAGGTGACTGTTCCTAGATATTTCAGATTATCAACTTGTTCGATGTTGTGACATTTCGTGTTATTTTGCATGAGGATTTTTTTTTACAGATTACCGTGACTTCAGTCTTATTACTATTTAGCTCCAGCCCTTTATTTTGGTTTTCTTTTTCTACTATATTCATAGGATTTTTTTAGGTCAGTTCCATTTTCTGCATTTAGAACGGTGTCATCTGCATAACGAAGATCGTTCATTATTTTTCCTCCAAATTTTATCCCAAGGCAATCTTCTAGGTTTCTCTTGGTGGGTTTCGGTAAAGTAAAAACAAATCTGGTGACAGAATACATTCCTGTCTAACCCTTATTTTGATATTTTGAAATGACCTTACATCATTTTATATTCTTATTGCTGCTATTTGTTCCCAATACATATTCCTTATTATTCTTAGATTTTTCCATCAATATTAAGCTTTTCCAATTGATTGACCAATTCTTCATCAAAATCCTCTGCAAGATCAACAAAACGCAAATATAAATTCTGAATCAACTCAACTGATCTTTGTATGAGACTTCTTATGACATTGATAGTTTCTCTCCACAAGTCCACATTGTTCTTCTACTATTTCTATTTTGATTCTATCGATTGTTTCTTTGTCCTCATCACAATTATTTTTATCATGATCTATGTCACACGACTTACCAAGCTGATTGTACGATGATTGTGCGATGAATTTCGCATTATATAGCCCCTGCTTTCTTTGCAAGTGCAACGAAAATTGAATTTGACATATGACCGATTTTTCTGGTGTCATACATTTCATTTAGGAGGACATTTACTTTTTTAGAACCAAAATCAGATTGAGCCTCAATCATCATCATCATAATCATCATTATCATGATGTACCCTGCCGCATGGCGTTGGCGATCATGGTCCTCCATGTGCATCTATCTCTTGTCGCTGCAAGTACATCTTCCACCCTCTCTGTCCTCAGCCATCCTGCAAGTCCGTCCAATATTTTCTCCCTGGGTCTACCTGGTGTTCTCTTTCCCTCCAGCTTTCATGTCGTGACCAGGTGCTTTAATTCCCCTTTCCTCATAAAATGATCTATAAATGTTACTTCCCCCCCCCCCCCCCCTAATCTTCCTTATCAATGATCATCTTGTGTCTGCCTCCATCAAGACTGTGTCGTTTGTTTTCTTTGCTGTTCATGGAACTCTCAACATTCTTCTTAGAGATCACATTTCGGCTGCCTCAGTCTTGTTCTGGCTTTTCGTGTTGACTGACCACGCCTCACAATCGTATAACAGTATCAGTTCAATATAACATTCAAGAATTCTCTTCCTGATAATAATTGATAGGCATTTGTTGGTAAGAATGCTTTTCATCTTCTTGAATGCTGTTTTGGCTTGGCCGATTCTGCAGGCTATTTCTGATGTGCATCTGCCGTCTGGTGACATGACCGTTCCCAGATATTCAAACTTACCAACCTGTCTTAAATTAAAGTTGTGCCATTTGCTATTTTGCATGAGGGGATTTGTTTTTTACTGATCACCATCATCCATGACTTCAGTCTTCTCCCTATTTAGCTCCAACCCTTTATTTTTGCTATTTCTATTATATTCACAAGGTTTTGTAGGTCCCTTTCATTTTCCGAAATTTGCACGGTGTCATCTGTGTAACGAATGTTGTTTATAATTTTTCTTCCAACCTTTATCCCAGGGCATTCTTGTAGGTTTCTCATGACGGTTACGCTGTAAAATGAAAAAAAATCTGGTGACAAAGCAAGAGTCTCTAGCATTTCTATCATAATATTGTCTGGTCCTGGGGCTTTTCCCTGTTTCATCTCTGCTCTGACTTTATCTTTCATTATTGGTGGTCCTTCGACGTTCTTTCTTACGATGTGTTCTCGCTTTCTGTCATCGTGGAAAAGAGGAACGATATAGGAACGACCGACAACCCAGTAAACCAAGAGACTTCTCTCGGGGATGGTAAATATCCAATCAAAACAGCTTTTACAGACACCAAAAAGCGGGCACGAAAAGCCAATTGTGATGCGTGTTACTAATTTTTAAAAGGAATCATTCCATGGAGGTCTTTCTGGGTAGGTATGGAAGTAATATGCTGTTTATTGTGTATAATGGATACCTATGTGATAAAATGTTGGATAAAAGAGAAAGAACTGGTAGAGCTTTGACAAGATTTTTGCTTGGGGCGCAGGTGGTTCGATTTTAATGGGATACCCGACATACCTAACTGAAGAGAAGATATGTCTCAGCTGGTCAGCAGTGCCAAGAGTCAAGACTTCACAAATTTAACTTGAAACTTCACCCATCCTTTATTCCTATTTGTTTAGACTGTTGATGATACTTATTCTATTTCTAGATTCGATTGTTACCGACTCGAGGTATATTTCTCGACTTTTATACTTCGAAGTGTTTGTGGAATGAATGTGCCAAAGTGATCACTGATCAGATCATCAGACTCAGTAGGCCTATATTTAATATTTAATATTATAGTATATAGGCTACTCAGTACTGGCTATAGCCATGATAATAGGCCTATAGGCTATAATAATAACCAGACCACGGCAATACCGTCCTAGTAGCCGAAGTTGGCTGATCTTGTTGGGCCTTCTTTTAATAGATCTATCTATCATCATCACCATGCCGCGTGGCGTTTGCGATTTTGGACTTCCATCTACAGGTATCTCTTGGTCAGTTGGTGCCTCAAGCATCTCTTCCACCCTCCTTGTCCTCAGCCACTCTGCAAGTCCGTCTGGTGTCTTCTCCCTGGGTCTACCTGGTGCTCTCTTTCCATCCAGCTTTCCCGCTATGACCATGTGATCATAATAATGTCTGGTCCTGGGGCTTGATCTATACGACTATAGACCGTTATTTGTAGTCTGTTAGTTTTACACTCAGTAGTGTATAGAAGTTTAAGAAGGTGTTGGTCGTCTGTTTTGAACCAGAAAAAAGATGAGATCATAAAAGTTTGGGATGTCAAGACAGCCTGTTTGATCTTGATATCTTGTTTTGTTTATGTTGTTATTGGTTATGGACGTTAACATGAAGATGTACATGGCAGATGATTGATCTTGAAGCATACATGAATAGAAAAGGGGAGATGAAGCATACATGAATAGAAAAGGGGAGCTGACCATATTCCATTATGTTGTTGTAGTGTGCATCTTCAGTGGGAGTGCATGCTGGGTGTTTTCACATTTCCCAAGCCACCAGATACTGATAAGACTTGCAGGATCTTTCATGTGCATATGTCATATTCTGCATGTACATGTGCAGAGGAGCTTTAGCCACTGGAAATCTGCAGACGTGTTAATATGGGAGGCCTGAAAAACTTCCACCCTTTACAGACCAGGAAGAAATATCCAGGCAGATCAAATCCAGGACCTTCCGATCATAAATCCAGCTTTTACCATCGGATTACTGTAGTGTATGTGTCAAGTCACTCAAGATCAAGGGTGTTACTCTTGGTTTATTAGCAGGTCAATACATCAACCTGTTTGAAAGTAGTTGATGGTTCTGTGACTGCTTCTTTCACATGGTTCTACTTCTAGTGTACAGTTATAAAAAATAAGATTAGGGGATCTATATCTGTTGATGTGGATGGAGTTAGTGTTTTACTTTTTGTTTTTTGTTTTTTTTAGGAGTTTACCATTGAACTAGGAATACATGGTTAGGTTTATGGTTTGTGAAATGTTAAGCATGAATGTGCACAGTCAATCTCTGTTCTCCCTTAACTCAGTGAAGATCATTGGAGTGCTGCTTTAGAAGTGTTTACCAGATTTTTCCAATTTTGTTGGCTGTGTGCCAGAGCCTGGGTCTCATCAGATGGTTTCTCTGTTCATCCCACAATATTATCAATTCATTTTATTTTCATGCTTTTTCCTTGTCTCCCGCTCTCAGCAGTTCCTTGGAAGATCAGTTTAGCAAGTCCATTGGATCTGGTTACATGGTCATACCAGTGTAATGTACTCTTTCACACACACACACAGACACACATGCATACACACATATACACACGCACACATGCACGCACATACATATACATACCTACACTCTCAAACTTGTCATCAGTGGTTTTGATTGATGACAGTGGAGTATTTTATCTCACTTTCAGTTTCATACTTGGATTCTGCATGGGTATTATACGAGGGTTGTTCAATTTAAGATGTCACCACCCCCTTAAAAAACGTACCTCTCATCTCAGCAACTTGAAACTTTTACATCCCCTCGAAGTATTCTCCGTTGGCTAGGATGCAAAGTTCAAGCCTCCTACGCCAATTCTCAAGCGCCCTCTGATAGTCGGTTTTAGGCAGACCAGACAACTCTGATCTTACGGCTTTGGCGAGGTCTTGTACCCGGTCAAACTTACGCCCAGCGAGCTTTTCCTTCAGAACAGGGAACAGCCAGAAGTCGCATGGGGCCAAGTCGGGGCTGTAGGGTGGGTGGTCCAAAACTTGGATCCCTTGCTCGCTCAGGAAGGTTGTGGTGACCTTCGCCTTATGGGCACTGGCATTGTCATGCAGAAGAAGGGTCCTCTGGGTGCCGACGGTTGGGCGCTGCTCATGGATTTTTCCTACAACTTTGGGGAGCACAACTTGGGTATAGTAGGAGGCAGTGATTGTTGATTTCTCAGGCAAAATGTCAATTGCCACAAGGCCTTGCGTGTTGAAAAAAATAGAAAACAGTCGCTTGCGACTCTGGAATCCTGGGCGAAGAACAACTGGTCGGTCTCCGTCAGGGCCAACCCACATGCGGTTGCAGCGTTTGTTGGGGATGCCGTAGAATGTGAGCCAACTCTCATCTCCCGTCACTAAGTCACACAGTCGTTTTGGCCCGTTGGGCTCAAACTCATCGAGCAGTTTGCGTGAACATGCCACCCGCTGCTGCTTCTGATCATCACTTAAGAGATGTGGCACCCATCTTGCAGCCAGTTTTCTCATGTGAAGGTCTTTGTGCAGAATGTTGTTAATGGTGCCAATTGAAAGCTCACATGCCTCGCTTAATTCCCGCACAGTCGAATGTGGATCCTCCTCTATCAGTCTTTTCACATATGCAATGTTTTGTTCGTTCCGAGCTGGTAAAGCTCGCTCTGCACGATTACCCCAATCAGATGGCACTCTACCTGCTCCTAATTGTTTGACCCACCTGCAAACTGTGCGGTAAGACACACAATCCGTTCCGTAAACAGCTTGCAAATCTGCGTGTATCTTCCTACAATCGTCACCAAGTTGTAGCCTTGTGAAAGTGTAGAAACGAAATTGCTCATTGGTGACGTCCATTTTTTTCAGGCTCAGCTATTTGAAACACATTTGTAATTACGTCATACTCCGAGTTGCGTCATGATGTCAACTTTATTTTCTGCATGCTAATCAGGTAAACTTTAAAGTTGTGTTTGGTGTAAACATTTTTCTGTGCGTTGCTTCGTTTTCAAACGGCAAGCCTAGTGTCATCTTAAATTGAACAACCCTCGTAATTGAGTCCAGTCCTGAGCAGTTGTTTTATGTATACTACTTTACTAGTAGTAGTACATTTTTTTCTAAAGTATGCATTGGGAAAGTTTAGTTTTTAACTGGTTGAGGATGGTAAGTGAACCTAGTGAAAGTGATGACAAGACTGGAAATGGTGGTTGTCAATAAAACTGGAAATAACAGTTGTCAGTTCTTGTTATTGGCATGTGTGACCAACTGACAGAAGAGTCAGTAAGCCTCTAATCATGGAAGTCAATTAGTAAGCTATAATGATGGATGTCACGTAAGCCTATCATGATGGATGTCACTTAGTAAGTATATAATTAACAATAGACTTGTATAGCCCACTTACAAAAAGCATTGATGAGCCTATAATCATGGATGTCACTTAGCGACATGTAACTCACTGACATAGGGTCAGTATAAATTAACAGTTTGGGAATATTGATATCTGTGAAAACTAGTTTGTTTGCTGTCATTTTGGTTTAGGGTTATGGAGTTTGTGAAGAGGAGTTTGTTGTGCTTGGATTGTTCTGTATATATGCATTCTACCTAGATCTGCCAGTGATGATCTGGTTAACATCTTGAGCAAGGGTAAAGTGTACGTGCTGGCAAGGTCAGGGTGTCTCACCTCACCTCAGCTGTCGGCGTCACCGGGTTCGGTGTTGGTCACTGCACACTTTGTCACCACTATCTTCCTACAGGCCACTGTCTTGACTTTTGTGGACAATTTCGTGAATATTTACTAATTTAGGCCACTGATGTTACTTGTTAGTTGGTTATGATCTTGATGTATGAGATTGGAGGTCTGCCTTTTTTTGTTGTTGAAAGATGATTGCCATGAGGTTTGTGTTCTTGCTGCATGACACATGGCCAATGTATTTTATTTTTAATCTTCTCTTGTTGATGACTGCTAGCAGTTTTCTGGTGGTATCAGATTCTTCCAGGACGCTTTCATTAGTCTTCTATCTGACCATTTGACATGTAGTAGTCTCTGATAAAACCACATCTCTGCTGCCTCTATTCTTCTGCAATCAATTTTTCTCAGAGTCCAGGCTTAGCAGCTATAAATTATGACTGGTCAGATCAAACATTTTAAAAGTCTAACTCTCACTTGTCTGAGGCCATTTGGTATGCCTCTGTCTTTCCAGATGTTGAGTTGGACCATTTTTTCCTTTGCCATCCCAGTTCTTATTTTGATATCTTTGAAGCTGGTTCCATCACCAATTTTCACATAATCAAGATATTTGAAATCCTTAAGATTTTTTACAGGAACTTAAGATGTCATGATTGTTTTCAGTGTCTTTCCCTTTGATATGTGGCAGTTTAGCACTTTTGTTTTCTTGGCATTCAAGTTTAGACCAGCCTTTTTGCCTGCTGCATCTACCCTGTGTAGAATTCTTTTTATGCTGGTATATTGTCTGCTAAAAGTAAAAGCACAGTGTCACCGGCATAGCACAGGTTTGTAAGATGTTTTCCTCCCATCTTTATGCCCATGCCTTTTATATCAGCATCTCTCATGACTTGTTCAGGGTGTAATGTGAAGAAAACACAGTTGACACTACCAGAATAATTAGTACATAAAGGTGGACTGTGAACAGGTAAGTTTTTATGTTGTGGGCTAGAATTAGAACTTAGGATATCAGAGTTTGAGTCCATAATCAATGACTTTATGAACCAAGCCAGCCAGCCATTATGTAAAGATAATTTCCAGTGACCCACCCGAGGGTTAATCCACGACCCCTGTGTTACAAGCATGATGCTCTAATTGAGCTAACAGACCGGAGACAAAATTATAGTTTATGAAACAACCTTTCTCTTTATCATCATATGCACCATTGAATATTGATATGATTGTAAATGGTGGGTAGGAAAATAATAATGTTCTGTTGGTTGGGTTATGTGTGCAACAGTGATGATCTTCATGCTTTTGATATTATATCCTAATGATTTGGTTGTCACGCACATACAGAGAGTGAAAGGTGAACATGGCGTCTATGGAACCAAAGCGAGTTCTGAAACCAGTGAACAGCAGCAGCCATGTGGTCAGTGCGGGGGAACATCAGCTGAGTCAGCTAATGAAGCAGAAAGAGGATAACACTGCAGCGGGCACAGTGAAAACATCCACCACCACCATCACCACCTCTTCTATAACTTCCTCAACCACTTCCACAGATATTGCTCCAGGAGCTGCTGCCAAAATGTGGGTAAATATCAACAAAAGTGAAGAATAATTGTGGTGTTTTAGTGTTTTCCTGTTCATGACTTGTGTAACCATCTGATCCTGAATAAGACTGGATAGGCTGAAGGACTAGCATTCTATTTTAAGCTTGGTAATATAGTAGTCATTATCCCAGACAGTTACATGGGAGACTGGAGAGAATCTGTAATGAAATGTGTGGCCTAGTAGGTGAAGCATCTCTTATACTGTGAAAAACCTGGGCTTAAATCACAAATCCGACAGGGATTATTCTCTTCCAGTAGATCTGAAGTTCTGATAGTTTAGATTGAAATCATAGAGGACCCATGTGCAAGCATGCTCAGCTCACATTTGCAATGTCATGGCGAGAAAGGAGTTATCCCTGGCAAAAGTACTGTGTGAACATCCACTTTTATGAGTAAATAGATAAGTACAGAAAGAAGGAAGGATGGCTCGGTACTGTGGTAAGAGTTTCACACGGTAAGCACATTGTAACAACAATAACAAACTAAAGACTTAAACATAAGAGATAAATAAATACAGATACAGATACTTTAATCATTCTTTAATGTAGGACCTCAAGACCTTGCCAGCGCATATCGCTTATATAAGTGCAGGTTTACAGTTTAACTTTAAGCCATGATCAGTTTGGCTCTAATCCATCATCTGTCTTATCCATTTATTTTATAGCATCATTGCATATGGAATTTATTCTTAGTGCGGAGACTTCATGTTGAGAAATTTAAACTGTGATGCAAAAGTGTGCACTCATGTTTAAACTATGACTTTGTACCAATGATACCAGATACTTTTTATTTATTTACCATTAGAAACACATGCCACCACATACTGATTGGTGTACTTAGAATGAATGTAAACTGCATAATGTTGGTGGAGACAGTATGCCTGGAACAGAAGCTGACGTACCCTTACAGATTGAATATCATCAATTCTGTGATTATGCAGGGTCAAAAATTCTCACCAATTCTGAATTTAGTTCATTTACTGAGTTGGTTTTAAAGTGCAATGCAGATTGAAAAACGAATAAAACCCAAACAAAATAGAAAGATAGGGGGAAAGGGTTAATAATTAAACAGCTGTGTACTTTTTTTTCGGATGCATGTATGCACATTGTTTGGCCACACTGTGCAAGTGTTAGTTGGCGCACAGTATCATGTATTCTCCATCTTTGGTGGATATGTAGGCTTGGTATTCTTCTTTCCCTGTGAGCCACTGAATATGGCTTACAAGGTCTTTGAAATGCTTATTTTATGTCTTGTGTGCATATATACGTGCTTGAGGTTCAGGCTCTAGTGTATTTGCACGTGTTGGTCATGGAGATGAAAAACGTGTCCACCCTTTACCCCACACGGGTTCGAATTATCACTTTTTGATTGGAAGTCACAACCTGTTCACTGGACTATCATGCCCATCATTATGCTGTTTGAATTTTCATTCTTCTGAATCTTTTTCCTAAGCAGATCCAATTAGCATGACCCTGTTTTATAGTACCCACATTAAAGAATTCTTTGAAATTTGAGTTGCCTGTAATGAAACTGGAACGTAGCATTGTGAATTAAAAAATCGCAGGAAGAATTTAGTCAGCAGTCGTGTTATACAATGATGAAAAATAAATACCAACACATGTGCTGATGGATGTGTTCAGGAAGAAGTGGTCTCTGGAGGACTTTGACATTGGCAAACCTCTTGGCAAAGGAAAATTTGGCAATGTCTACCTGGCCCGTGAGAAACAGAGCAAGTACATTGTCGCCCTCAAGGTAACCGTTTGTCAGTCAGACTGCCATTTAACCCTTACATTCCCTCCCCCTGTCTACAACTACTTGCAGTAAACTGGTGCTTGTAGCAAAGGAGTGAAAAGATTGATACCTTAATACATTGTTTCTGTCATTTATTTTCCCTAATACATTGTTTCTGTCATTTTTTCTGTAGTACATTCTGTCATTTTTGTCCCTCTTTGCATTTGTTGGGCAGTTGTCGAACATGTGTATTCACATTGTATGGCCCACACTAGGTGCTGCATAGTATGCACACTGCATCTTCAGTAGGTGATCATGCTTTGTATTTTCATGCTGGATATTTTGTGTCTCCATAAGCCAAATGAGCAGCTGTTTATCATTGGACAAATTAAACTTGCACTGCCAAAAACATGAACAAGGTAATTCGTGATAAGAGATAAAGTGAAAGAAAGCATGTTACACATGCAACATGCTCTCACAAAAGGCACACCAAGATGTTGGATGCCCTTGCCCCTGCAGCTCTATAACGCTGACCTGGCCCACCTCTACTGACTGTTGTTTCCTGTATTCTTCACTGCTTTTATCACCGCTTGACAACATCTGAAAAACAGCCAGACTTGTACTTTTGTGTTCATCATTTGATATGCCACATGTGTCTTATCCGATTCAACAATTGCTTATCTACATGTGAAAATCGCTTGACTCAATTTTATCAATTAGTGTATAATGTGCACCATCCTATACAACAGTTACAGCTTAATCCTTAGCTGTTCACAAAGCCGGTAACCGCCTTGCGGAAGAATTAGAATGTGCCAATCTGTTCGTAGCGGTTGAGATCGCCCGACCTTTTCCGGCACGTGTGGGGAATTTCCATCACTACTGGACTTGCTGTCTTATCGCGTGTGTGGTTAGAATCTTGGTCAGTCTCGCGTTGAATGGTCTAAAAATAGCACAAGCATTCTGGGATGCAAGGAACTTTCCATTCACTGCTGAAAGACTTTGTAAGGGCCTACTGACGCTGACCTACATTCGAATGCGAATACTAGAAGCTAGCTTTACATCTAGCAGTGCAAATGCGAAAGGGTTAATCCCATCTCAAAACAGCCAGACTTGTTGCTACCAGTTAATGTCTCTTGTACACTATAGCTTGACCACATCTTTAAAAGCTGGACTATTTTTTATCAGTTGGTGTACTACATATGCCATTCACGGCGCACAAATCCGAGATACTTTAGTTGGCCATTTTCTACCGGTTATTAATAGCGCGCCCCTTCCTTCCACTCTGCACATCCTTTTCACCTGTTCCTTTATCACTAGTGTGGGAGCACAAAGACGCGCTACACTGACGGACTTTGGTTGACCCTGCCTGGCTAAAAATAGCACATGCAGGCGACGCTGGCTCACAACTAAAGGGTGGCAGAATGGCTGGGAAAATGCAGCCGTATGCATTCTGTATAA
This sequence comes from Monoplex corrugatus, assembly GCA_030674185.1. Taxonomy (NCBI): domain Eukaryota; kingdom Metazoa; phylum Mollusca; class Gastropoda; order Littorinimorpha; family Ranellidae; genus Monoplex; species Monoplex corrugatus. The sequence goes on along the minus strand of JAPXFY010000014.1, from coordinate 17,645,436 downwards.
CAGTCACGGCTTAACTACATTTCAAAACATCTATAGTCTACAATTGATTTATCAATTGTTGTACCAAGTATAGCATGTAGTACAACAGTTACCACTTCACGGCTGCATTTTCCCAGCCATTCTGACACCCTTTAGTTAGTACCTTTCTGCGAGCCGGCATCGCCTGCGAGTGCTATTTTTAGCCAGGCAGGGTCAACCAAAGTCCATCACTGTAGCGCGTCTTGTGCTCCAGCACTAATGATAAAGAAGGAAGCTGAGTGCTGTTTTCTGTATGTATTGTGAATTTGTGCAATGATCAAGATTTTTTTCATTACTTTACCTGTGTGCATTCAGTGCTGTGAATATTAATTGTTCTGAAGAAGTGATCATTATTTTGATACACCACCTTGTCTTTGAGTTTTTGTAGAAATTACTAATGTGATGATCGACTGACATCTCCAGGTTGCTATTTGTTCAGTACAAAGTGAGATTTTCGTAGTAGTGACGTAAGTATAGTGCAATTTACGATCTTCGCATATTTTTCTCAGTTTTGGCAAGGTCAGATTTTTGGTCTTCAGTGCTTTAACTTTCCAAAAATTTTTTTAAAATAGCTGTTCGCTGTTTGTTTTCATTCTTTTTTAGAGGCTTACATTTGGCTAAAATTGGGTGTTAGCTGTTGCCCAGCTAGGGCACGCCGGCTGTGAACTAGGCCACGTGTGTAAGCCGGTCTTATCTAGGACAGCCTCCGACACATTTGTCTCTCTCTCTCTTTCTCTTTCTCTCTCTCTCTCTCTCTCTCTCTCTCACTCTTTCTCTCTCTCTCCTGTCTCTCTGGAATTGAGCCTAACATACATCTGTGTATGTGTGTGTTGGTGTATAAGAGGGAGGGAGGGAGAGAGAGAGAGAGCGAGCTGTTTTATCCATTTTCGTGTATGTACATGTGAGTGTGTGTGTGTGTGTGTGTGTGTGTGTGTGTGTGCGTGTGTGTGTGACATATTGAGAGAGAGACAGAGACTGAGAGAAAGAGAGAGAATTGTGTTCATCCATTTTTGCATTAGCGTACTCTTGTGAATTGCGGTACTGTTATATGTGGGATTGCACGTGTGCCACTGACTAAATAATGATGTTTGAACACATAGAGAGACTGAACTCATTGTGCAGAATATGTGGTGGCAGATCATTCAGACAGCCAGTAATAAAAGACCTAAGCTTTGTAGACAGTATGCATTAGACCTTGAACATTTGTGTAGAGTTGTCATTTCTGAGGATACCGATGGCATTTCATACTCAATCATATTTTGTGGAACTTGCTGTTGTTGTCTGGTCAGAACAAAAAATTCAACTGTATCACTACAAAAGGAATCTAATCTTCAATTAGTCACAGGACTGACTGAAAGTAGTAAAGGCATATGGACCCTGTTTGACCCCAATACCACAACAGATAACTGCACTGTATGTCAGGCTTTTCTGAGACAGTCCAAACCAGGCAGGCATGCAAAGAAAGGCAAACTTTTGAACATCTCTGCAATTCACAATACCAGTTCTGGTGAAACATCTGATGGCAATGGGGTTTGTGAAAATAGTTCTAGCAGTACAGGTGAAGATCATGACAGAACAGCTATTGAAACAAGTGATTATGCAGGTAAGAGCAGTATCATTGATACAGGTAAGAGTGCTTGTGACAGCCTTGTCACTGATGAACTTTCTAATTATCAAGGCAGTCACAGTGTATGTAACAGCTGTTCGATGAACCAGTTCCAGCACAGTTCCAGCCACCAGCTTCTTCAACACCACAACAGAAGACTGTCAAAAGATTGCTGTTAGAATTTCTGTCTGGGCCTGGACGTAATATTAAGGGTAATGTTAATGACAAGAGCCTGGCTGAAAAAACTAGTGAAAAATGTGTGCCAAGTCCTTCCATTTCAGGCACACAAACAGAATCAGACATGTTGCCTGCTCTATCGTCCAGCCCCAAAACGAAAACTCAGACCAACGTAGTAAAGCCATCCCAGTGCTTCATTTCTCTCTCAGGAATTAGACACAGATCATCACAAACTGACAAAAGAAAAACTGTCTGCCCACTAGAAGAACTAAAAGCACCTCTGACCAAATCAGAATAAGCTTACTTTAGTTTATATCCAAATGGCAGAGTCAGGTGGTGAGCAAACTGTCATATGCCAAACTAGGGATCAGCCAATTATCCTGAAAAAGATCACCAAAGCCAGGAAATCATCAGCTCTTGCCAGTACGCCAACCAGAAAGAAAAGGATGAATCAGCTAAACGGTATTCGGAAAGACTGATATGATTAGGCAGCACAGTACAGAGCTTAGGTTCACAAGAAAAAGGAAACGAACTGAGATTCTGAAGGGCGCTGGATGTGCAAGGAGCCACATACCAGCAAAAACATCAGCAAAAGTAAAAATCCAAAATGTTAGCTGAGCTAAACAGAGGATGATGAAGAAGATACCCAGAAAGTGTGGAGTTACTTTAGAGAGTGAGGAAAAGGAGAGTTTCAGAAAAGTTTGATGTGTGGCACAGTCAAGATACAAAAACGCAAACTTACAATTCATGATAGCAATATAACACATCAAGACATAAAAACACTGTTATAGTGTTTTGTGAGACAGCTGTATTACTTTATTGAAGACACTGTATATAGTGGTTTGTGAGACAGCTGTATAACCCTGTTGAAGACTATATAGTGGTTTGTGAGACAGCTGTATTACCTTAATAAAGACACTGTGTATAGTGGTTTGTGAGACAGCTGTATTACCTTAACTCTTCGGAGACGTAACAGCGGGTATTCCGCTGCAGCTGGCCAAACCATTAGAGACATGACAGCAGACATTCCGCTGCAGCTGGCCAAACCATTAGAGACGTGATAGCGGATATTCCGCTGCGGTTTTTAAAAATAGATGCAAGCCGGTCGCTGGTCTAGGGGAACTAACTACACATATAGGAACACTCTTTGGTATCTTCTGAAGTGTTTGTTACTTCCCTTGCATCGATTTTATCCCGATTAGTTACAGTATTTGCCTTTATCCAAACCAACCGGAGTGACCGTCCTTGCACCAAAATGGCGACATTTAGGCCTTCTTCTTCTTCTTCTTCTTCAAAGGATCGTCATAATCACTTTGCTGCTTCAGCTGTGTGAAAACAAAGCTGTGTTTGTTCTTTTATATCTTCTGGTCATACCAAGGACTTGTGATTACCTGGATTTCTGGATTACCTGGTCAAGAATGGGTGTTTCACTGACTGTATATGTTGGATTACTGTCAATCAAAAACTTTTTTCCCAGAGCCAAAACCCTACCCCATTTCACCTTCTAGGAAGGTAAGTAGAATAGATGTATTGTCCTTGTATGTAGGTTCAGCTCAAAGAGCGTAAACTGAATTTTATTTTGATATAAAATATGTTCTTGTGCTGTAAAATCTGTATTTTTGAGAATTTTTTGAAAACCCCCAAAATCGTGCGTCGCCAAGGGTTGTGGCAGGTCCCGTTGATCGCGTCCACAGTGGTTGTGCAAGGCAACTATATTACGTCTTCAAAGAGTTAATGAAGACACTGGTATATAGTGGTTTGTGAGACAGCTGTATTGCCTTAGTGAAGACACTGTATATAGTGGTTTGTGAGACAGCTGTATTACCTTATTGAAGACACAGTATATATAATATATAGTGGTTTGTGAGACAGCTGTATTACCTTATTGAAGACACAGTATATATAATGGTTTGTGAGACAGCTATATTACCTTATTGAAGACACAGTATATATAATATATAGTGGTTTGTGAGACAGCTGTATTACCTTATTGAAGACACAGTATATATAATATATAGTGGTTTGTGAGACAGCTGTATTACCTTATTGAAGACACAGTATATATAATATATAGTGGTTTGGGACTGAATGTAGGAAATGACTGAGATCAGCTTGAGAGTACTGGAATCTAGGTCAATCTGGAGGCCTATACTACCATATGCTCCTGTGCTTCGCTAGGCGGCAGCGGGACAGGTGAAAAGGGTGTGGGGAGTGGAAGGGAAGGGGAAAGATGCACGCTGTTAGTAGCCAGCAGGGCTGAACCAAAAGTGGCCAACTAAAGTATCTCGGATTTGTGCTCCGTGACTTGACTACAACTCGGAACAGGTAGACTTGTTTTATTCAGTTAATATGCCACATATACCATCCTGTATAAAACACGCGTTGACAGTGTTGTCTGTTTCCATATATCAGCTTTAAATTCATTGATTTTTGTTGACTTGTTTGTTTGCTTTAAATTTGATGATTGCTTTTCCTCCTTCTGTCCTGTTTGTTTTAAATGTGTTTATTTTCAGTCCATTTCTTTCTTTGTAATTAATGCATTCCATGTTTTTAAAAACTTGTATGTTTGTATATTTGTATTTGTAGAATACCAAGGACTAACTTTAAGACAAATCCACCAGCATCTAATGCTGTTGTCCCTGAGTAATAATGTTTTCATGCTTTAAGTTTAATGTGCATAGTTGATATTCTGCACTTGTATACACACGCACACAAAGGGGTTCAGACGCTGGCAGATCTGCACATATGTTGACATGGGAGATGGAAAAATTGTCCACCTTTGACTTGCATGGAACTACTCAGGCAGGAGTGAACTTGTGCCTTTCAATTGAAAGTTGAGCATCAAGTTAACTTGGCTGTCACTCCAGTATGTCTTGTCTGAAGTCTGTCCACTTTTCCATTTCATTTTGTACTGTTGTGATGTAAAATGTATGTGGGTGTAGGTAGGGTGGGGATCAAGGTAATAGGGGAGGAGGGGCTGGCTTTGAGACAGTGGTCAGTAGATGATTGGAAGACGAAGAGGCAAGAACAATTTTCATGAAACTTTGAAATGTGATTTCAAGTTTTATTGTGATGGTTTTTATTTATTCTTACAGGTACAGATTTATATTAATACATACGTTATGTTGGTCAAGTGATCAGAATGATTTATGATTGTAGGCATTTACAAAACTGTGTGACTGAATTCGTACCAAAATAACTACCAGTAATATTTTTAGTAGTGTCAGTAATATTTTTAGTAGTGTTATTGTGGTGAACACAGTCTTTAAAGTGGGGGTTAAGATTTCAAACTTTTGTTATTGATGCATTATTTGTGTTTGTGCTTTCAGCTTATGTTCAAATCACAACTACAGAAGGCAGGAGTAGAGCACCAGTTACGACGAGAAATTGAGATTCAGTCACATCTACGGTATGTCACATTTGCCTGTAATCTCTCTCTACTGCACATGCACGCACGCGCGCGCGAACACACACACAATTTTCAAATACCTTCACTCCTCCTGTATAACCCTCCCCCCCTTTTTTTGTTTTGTTTTTTTGTCTAATATCACTTTAGTGAATAGACATTAAATCAAAGACACACACACACACACACACACACACACACACACACACACACACACACACACACACACACACACACACACACACACACACACACACACACACACACACACACACACACTATGCCGGATGAAAAATTGAAATTGGGTTTTGAGTTAAAAGATTTATATGGTTTTGAAGATATTGTTGTTCTGAGTAAAAAGCAGTTTAAATTTTCAGATCGGACTATTAGTTCACGAGATATTCGAATTTGAAGCGTCAAAAATTTCTTAAATTTTGGTACCACGCTTTAGTGGGACAAAGAAGGACCAGCTGTCACAGAACAAACCCATCAAATGGCATGGTATGCTGATTTTGCTGGAAATGACATTCATTTTGTAATTGTGAGAGACAGACAGGACCAAATGTGATAAAATTTTGATCGTTGATGTATTTTTGTATGCCGAATTGAATGAAACCATTATCGTAACTCTGCGACGAGCCATTTTTGTCTTATTACAGGAAACATGTGATATTTGGCATGTTTTATCTGTTTTTCATTAATAATTGCCCATATTGTATTAACAGACAAAAATGAAGCTAGAAACAAAACAAGGATATATAATCATTTCATGAGATAGATATAAAATCATTTTGCTCATCGTTCAAGTGTCTTATTACTGCAAATTAAACCAAAAAAGTCACGACTCGCTACTTCAGTAGTCTTATGAATAATTTGTAATATTTCATCAGTTTCTGTACATATAAAAGGAAATCTGAGAATCAATGACTTCTGGAATCACTTAAATAGTTGAAATATTAAAAATTACTGCCTGATTTTATGCTGCAGGCTATCCAAAAATATCATCTGATCAATATTCTACTAAAAACTAAACACACACACATACACATACACATACAACACATACACACACACAGAGGAAAACCTATCAGACAAGATTTTTGCACAGTACATTTGATTTTTATTTTATTCATCAGTGTTTAGAAAACTGACTGACTGACTGTGGATGAGTCAAGTCCCCGAATACTTAGCACAGCCAGCATCCAAAGAAAACTTCTGGAAGGATATGGACCACTCACCATTCAGGAACAGGTCACTTAACTCCTACAATAGAGAAATATATGAATTACTGCATAATATATACTATTCATTGAGAGACTGGAAAGGAAAGGAAACCATAATGCATAGTCTCCACATCAATATTACTTTAACATTAAGCCCAAACTCGCGACTTTGATTTTTAGCATATTACTGGTAAAAATCCACCAAAGCAGAGCAATCCTGCTAAGTGTTTCCAGTGTACTCTTGCCCTTTAATACGAATCAATAATAGGCTACTACTAAATAAGATGCAATCTTCCTGTTAAAACAAATTAATGACAATAGGCATATCCTTTCCAGATACTGACTACAAATTGAAACAACTACGTAGGCTAATGGATGGCCTACTTTACAAATAATACAACTCATAGCCTTCTATTCAGTTTCAAAACCTAAATAAAGAATATTATAACAATGAACAGAAGATTTTGTTTTGTGACATTCTAAATCTCTGTGTGTATTAGTGTGTGTGTGTGTTGTCAGAGAGAGAGAGAGAAAGAGAGAGGATCATGCCTGTTAACAATGACTTGGATATGAATGTACTGGGGCCTATTTACTTATTTATTCATTTTTTGTTATTTATTCATTTTTTGTTCTCTGAGAGAGAGAGAGAGAGAGATTCATGTCAAGGAAAGTACAATGACTTGCACAGAATT
>JAPXFY010000014.1:17343314-17635814 GCA_030674185.1 Monoplex corrugatus | reverse complement strand
CAACCACAACCTTAACTTGTTTCACCTGTCACAGACCTATGCACTCGTATGATTTTACCCTATTTTGTAAAAAAATTAAACAAGTATGATACATTGTGAAAAAATACACCAAAGCAATCGCCAAGCAAATGTACTGCCTGACATAAACGAAACTGGTTCACATTTTGTGGGGAGAGTGACTTCCCTTACCACAAAACCAGTTCACATTTGGTGGGGAGAGTGACTTCCCTTGCCCTGTTACAACGTGTTTTCACAAGATCAGAAAACATCATTACCACATATAAACTAACATGTCGATGGAACTCAACAGCAAAAATGAAGCGCAGATTTTTGTCAGAGAAAATTTCAGCTTTAGCGTAGTAACCAGCAAAATACTAGAGATTTTGCCAAAGTACTGTATTCTCATGATTTCTGCCAATGTGAAAATTACACAGAGCTCTCAAAACTCAATATATATACATGTGTGTGTATGTGTGTGTGTGTGTGATAAGTTTATATATAAAATTATATACACACATACACATATATCTATATATATATGTGTGTGTGCAAGCGTGTGTGTGTGTGTGTGTGTGTGTGTGTGTGTGTGTGTGTGTGTGGAGACATACACACGTATGAGAATTACTTAACTCACTCGGGACGGAGAGTTTTTCCCCTTGCGTTTCCCTTGGGACGGCCCATTTTGAAGGGTTAGGGAAAAAATCACAAAAAATACAAAACATAAAGGAACAAAATGAAACTTTCAGATCTGAATATTTACATGCTGGGTTAGTTCATGCCAAAATATTGAAGTTCTTCCTTGAATATTTATTCTTCATGTGCCACGTTGAAAATACCCCAAATTTTGTGATCAGGATCACCGTACAGTCACACACTTTGATCAGCTCCATGAACACACAGTCAAAGGTGAGAAGGTCTTTGTATGCACAAAACAACATGAATAAAGTAGACTTTGCTCAGGGTAAAAAAAAAAAAAAAGATTATTAGTGATATTATATGAATAAATGTTACAAATTGTTACACAGGGGAGTTATGGGGGCGTGGCACTCAAATGAGATATGCAGGCCACAAGAGCCAGAGAAGGAGGCAAAGTGGGAGAAAAACTAAAATCTTCATGCCAGTCATGCATAGGAAAGTGAATGAAACCTTCATCAGACATGCGACTTGCTGTACTTGGCCCGCTGACAGCTCGCCTCTCGTGATGTGTACGCCCACCTCCCTCTCCCACTTCACTGTCGTCTGAAACTGGGTCACTGTCAGTAACTTCTTGCTGGCAGCTTCCATCACTTGATACACTTTCACCATTATCTTCAGCATACTCCTCGTTGTCCAATCCTTCAGTCTGAAGCACTTCAATCACTTCAGCAGCAGTAAAATGCCGCCGTCTCGATCTACTTTGTTCGAAAACTCGAACTCGCCTGCGACGCCATTTTCGACACGAATGCAGATTACCAGTCGTGTAGGGTGCCGAAGTCAATCGTTTCCCGACGAGTGTATGGCTACGGAATCTCACGAAGTAACTTTCCCCTTGACACGTTTGCAGTGACCAGTGTGGCTGTGGTAGGCGTGCAAGGTCTAAAGGGGAGCGTCGAAAAATGTTTAATTATCGAAACCGCTATTGCGTTCCGTCGTACGCAACCGTGCCTTTCATCACGACCGCTATAGCGTTCCGTCGTACCGAGTGAGTTAAGTATTCTGAAAATATGCTCATCTGAATTTAGAAATACTCTGAGAGCAAATTCTGGGTGCACAGATCTGCTGTTATCTTATCATGTACAGTTTCACAGTCTGATTGAGTCTTTTGACAGAACCGTGGACTCGAGCTCTTACAATAAATCTTGTGTTCAATCCCAGCTTGCATCATTAAAAACTGGCCTGTTTCCTTTCCATCTTAATGTTTCCATCATTTTGGTGGTGCCAGTTTAGCGTTTTGTTTGTCCTTGTCCCCACTTCCTGGTTTCAAACATTGCCAGAACATAGAGATTTGCACATGCTCAGGAGACTGCCTGATAATTCCTGGTAGATTTGGTTGGAATTTTTCAAGTCTGATGAATTTCAAACAGATTCTGAATTCCAAACTCCAGACTCAGTTTGTCTGTATTGTTCCATCCCTGCATAGAACCACGCATATGTTTACTCGTTGTGGGAAAAAAGTCACCACAGTTTCGCAGTGGTGATCATTTGAAATGGATTCCCCCATGGGGGTGCCGGGGGCTCTTTCAGTATAAATAATATCCCCACCTTCTGGAAATTCTGTGCTAGAAATTTCCTTTTTTGTCATTCTGTTTCTGCCGTGTTACTTTGCTTTCTGTCATTTCTTCCTATCATTTTCTGCTTTGCCGGTCCATTCACCTGTATGTGTTCAATAAAGTCTTGCATACTTTCTCTTAGGATTGACAGTTGGGTACATGTATTAAATGCGTTTTGGGCTGTAGAAGCAATTTTAGGTTATTTAGGCCTGTTTCTGTATATGTTTTAGTGTCCTTATTTATGTTTAAATTTGTATGCAGGTTGTTTTTTAAATCCATTGTGTGATAAATTGGACAGAGTAGTCAACACTAGGGGCATCTCTGTAGAGTGGGTGCATTGATATGTGCACTTAATTTTCTTTTCGTTTTTTTGACCTGTTGAAGTAGTGTGTGTTTTGAAATGGCTATAGCCCTGATATGGCTCTACGCAGTCGGCTGGGCTTTAAACAAAAATAACAATAACAAGAACAATTTGAAATGGAAGCTGTCTGATCATATAATGTCCCATTATATATCATAAACTAGATTTTATTTCCTGTCATATTTTCAAGTGCACTGTTGCAGCTGCATTTTTCTTAGCATATGTAATTTTACAGTGCTCTTTATTGAGTGATTTTGATGTGTTTGTGTGCATGTGCTTGTGCGTGCACGTATGTGTGTGCACTTGCACGTGTGTGTGTGTGTGTGGTGTGTTGTGTGTGTGTGTGTGTGTGTGTGTGTGTGTGTGTGTGTCCATGTAGTATATCTACCAGCTGTCGAGTGCCCTACTGTACTGCCACGGCAAGAAGGTGATTCACCGTGACATCAAACCTGAAAACTTGTTGCTGGGGCTGAGGGGGGACCTGAAGATTGCCGACTTTGGATGGTCTGTTCATGCTCCGTCCTCCAGGTATGTGAGCCATTCAGCATAACGATTAGTGCAGGGGTGCTACTCTGCCGGGAATTCCCGGAATTCCGGTTTTTATTAATCAATTTTCCCGGCACTGCCGGTTTTTGAGAATTTGAGAAGCAACGATTTTCCAAACCGATTGCGCTGGGACGATAAGGAGAAGGAAAAGGCTAACACCAAGTAAATTGTACAGTACATCTGTTTGTTCCTGCAGTACTCTTACTGTTGCACCTTAAATTAAGACTTAACTTTCAGAATAAGACTAGGGAACATTGGACATTTTCTGCAGAAGATAGCATTTATGAACTGAGCCAGATGATGTGACTTGAAACTGAGCATTTATGAACTGAGCCAGATGATGTGACTTGAAACTGTTCCATGAAGATGGTGGCCATTATCATTATAAAGGCAACTTGAGCTTCAGATTTTCTATACATGTAAGTATGCTTTGCTCCCTAAGTGATAAGTTGAGTTCTGTGTTCTGTGTTGAGCCTGAAAAATAGCTTTAAAAATGTAAATTCTTCTCTGATTTGTTCTGTGTTCATGTTTGATGCTTCTGCTTTTCTACACTTACTTTTTTGTGTTTAAAACTTACCTCTGAGCTCACGGGAGAGCCTCAAAAATAGCTTTAAAAATGCAAATTCTTCTCAGCTTCAGGGGGGCAGCGCCCCCCTGACCCCCGACAGGGCACTGCCCCTGGACCCCAACTTCAGGTTTTTCAAAACTTGCAAGTAGCACCCCTGTTAGTGTGTCCACCCTTCTTCCAGGTACATGATCCATATAGCATAATGATTAGTGTGTCCACCCTTCCTCCAGGTACATGATCCATTCAGCATAATGATTAGTGTGTCCACCCTTCCTCCAGGTACATGATCCATTCAGCATAATGATTAATGTGTCCACCCTTCCTCCAGGTACATGATCCATTCAGCATAATGATTAGTGTGTCCACCCTTCTTCCAGGTACATGATCCATTCAGCATAATGATTAGTGTGACCACCCTTCCTCCAGGTAATGACCCATTCAGCATAATGATTATAGTGTCCATCCTTCCTCCAGGTAATGACCCATTCAGCATAATGATTATAGTGTCCATCCTTCCTCCAGGTAATGACCCATTCAGCATAATGATTAGTGCGTCCACTCTTTCTCCAGGTACATGATCCATTCAGCATAATGATTAGTGTGTCCACCCTTTCTCCAGGTACATGATCCATTCAGCATAATGATTAGTGTGTCCACCCTTCCTCCAGGTACATGATCCATATAGCATAATGATTAGTGTGTCCACTCTTCCTCCAGGTACATGATCCATTCAGCATAATGATTAGTGCGTCCACCCTTCCTCCAGGTACATGATCCATTCAGCATAATGATTAGTGTGTCCACCGTTCTTCCAGGTAAATGACCCATTCAGCATAATGATTAGTGTGTCCACCCTTCCTCCAGGTACATGATCCATATAGCATAATGATTAGTGTGTCCACCCTTCCTCCAGGTAATGACCCATTCAGCATAATGATTAGTGTGTCCACCCTTCCTCCAGGTAATGACCCATTCAGCATAATGATTAGTGCGTCCACCCTTCCTCCAGGTACATGATCCATTCAGCATAATGATTAGTGTGTCCACCCTTCCTCCAGGTAATGACCCATTCAGCATAATGATTAGTGTGTCCACCCTTCCTCCAGGTAATGACCCATTCAGCATAATGATTAGTGTGTCCACCCTTCCTCCAGGTAATGACCCATTCAGCATTAGTGTGTCCACCCTTCCTCCAGGTAATGACCCATTCAGCATAATGATTAGTGCGTCCACCCTTCCTCCAGGTACATGATCCATTCAGCATAATGATTAGTGTGTCCACCCTTCCTCCAGGTACATGACCCATTCAGCATAATGATTAGTGCGTCCACCCTTCCTCCAGGTAATGACCCATTCAGCATAATGATTAGTGTGTCCACCCTTCCTCCAGGTAATGACCCATTCAGCATAATGATTAGTGTGTCCACCCTTCCTCCAGGTAATGACCCATTCAACATAATGATTAGTGTGTCCACCCTTCCAGGTAATGACCCATTCAGCATAATGATTAGTGTGTCCACCCTTCTTCCAGGTACATGATCCATTCAGCATAATGATCAGTGCGTCCACCCTTCCTCCAGGTAATCACCCATTCAGCATAATGATTAGTGCGTCCACCCTTCCTCCAGGTATGTGAGCCATTCAGCATCATGGTTAGTGTATCCACCCTTCTTCCAGGTACATGAGCTATTCAGCATAATGATTAGTGCCCACCCCTCCTTCAGATACATGATCCATTTAGCATAATGATTAGTGTGTCCAGGGATGTGACCATCCAGACATAACAACAGATGGTAGGTAATCAATTGGGCATAATGGCAGATGTCTATAGGTAGGTAATCAATCAGGCATAAACAGATGTCTATAGGTACGTAATCAATCAGGCATAATGGCAGATGTCTATAGGTAGGTAATCAATCAGGCATAAACAGATGTCTATAGGTAGGTGAACAATCAGGCATAATGGCAGATGTCTATAGGTAGGTAATCAATCGGGCATAAACAGATGTCTATAGGTAGGTAATCAATCAGGCATAAACAGATGTCTATAGTTGGGTAAACAATCAGACATAATGGCAGATGTCTATAGGTAGGTAATCAATCAGGCATAAACAGATGTCTATAGGTAAGTAATCAATCAGGCATAATGGTAGATGTCTGTTGATAGGCAATCAATCGGGCATAATGGCATGTGTCTAAGGTAGGTGAACAATCAGGCATAACGGCAGGTGTCTATAGGTAGGTAATCAATCAGGCATAAACAGATGTCTATAGGTAAGTAATCAATCAGGCATAATGGCAGATGTCTGTTGATAGGCAATCAATCGGGCATAATGGCATGTGTCTAAGGTAGGTGAACAATCAGACATAATGGCAGATGTCTATAGGTAGGTAATCAATCAGGCATAAACAGATGTCTATAGGTAGGTAATCAATCAGGCATAAACAGATGTCTATAGGTAGGTAATCAATCAGGCATAAACAGATGTCTATAGTTGGGTAATCAATCAGACATAATGGCACATGTCTATAGGTAGGTAATCAATCAGGCATAAACAGATTTCTATAGGTAAGTAATCAATCAGGCATAATGGCAGATGTCTGTTGATAGGCAATCAATCGGGCATGATGGCATGTGTCTAAGATAGGTGAACAATCAAGCATAGTGGCAGGTGTCTATAGGTAGGTAATCAATCAGGCATAAACAGATGTCTATAGGTAGGTAATCAATCAGGCATAAACAGATGTCTGTAGTTGGGTAATCAATCAGACATAATGGCAGATGTCTATAGGTAGGTAATCAATCAGGCATAATGGCAGGTGTCTATAGGTAAGTAATCAATCGGGTGCCAAGGAGATGATTCACTCTTTACAACCATGAATCATCTCCTTGGCACACGAAAAGACTTACCTCTCCCAACAAAACATACAAATGAAGAACTCCCATCTGTATTCTCTAAGTATTTCACCACCAAAATACAAACTCTTCGTGACAGGCTTGACAGGACACCCTGTCAACCATGCCCACCTGACCCTTCCTTCTCTGGCACACCTCTCACTACTTTTACCCCAGTCTCACAAGAAGAAATTTTCAACACAATCAGATCCATGTCGTTCAAAACCTGCGAACTGGATCCTCTTCCAGGTTCTCTCTACTCCGATTGTCTCCCTACTCTCCTCCCATTCATCACTGACATCATCAACACTTCTTTTCAAACTGGAACTGTCCCAGATTCTTTCAAGTCTGCTATTGTTCACCCTCTCCTCAAGAAACACAATTTAGACCCAAATGAACTGAAAAATTACAGGCCTATCTCTAATCTCTCTTTCTTGTCAAAACTCCTTGAAAAAGTCGTCCTCAACCAGCTGAACTCTCACCTGTCTGCCAACAATCTCCTCAATCCTTTCCAGTCAGCCTACCGCCAGTGCCATAGCACTGAAACTGCCCTACTACACATTCTCAACAATCTCCTCCTTGCAACTGATACTGGCAAAGTCTCTCTCCTCACACTCCTTGATCTGTCTGCAGCTTTCGATACCATTGACCATGGTATTCTCCTTTCTAGACTTCATCATACTTTTGGCATCTCTGACATTGCTCTCTCCTTTTTCACTTCGTATTTATCAAACAGAAAACAAACTGTTCTCATCAATGGCACTTACTCTCAACCTGCATACCTGACCTGTGGTGTTCCACAAGGATCTGTCCTTGGCCCTGTTCTTTTCACTCTTTATACCTCCCCCCTGTCCACCATCATCAACTCCCATTCTATAAAACACCACTTCTATGCTGATGACACCCAACTTCAAGATAGTGACTCACCTGATAATATACAGCGCCTGTTGACTTGCACCACTGAGTGTTACTCGGACATTAAGAACTGGATGACACACAATAGACTTCAGCTTAATGACGACAAGACAGAAGCTATCCTCATTGGCACCCGTCAGAAACTTTCCCAGCTGCCTCCTCTTTCTCTCCCATTATGTAACACATCAGTCCCAATTTCTGATTCAGCTAAAAACCTTGGTGTCTGCATTGACTCTACCCTGTCCATGAACAACTTTGTTTCTCAAACTGCCAGATCTTGCTACTATCATCTCCATCGTATAAGCCTGATCAGGAAGTATCTCTCTGTCGAAACAACTGCAAAACTCGTTCTCTCCTTCATAATGTCTCGCATTGACTATTGCAATTCACTCCTGTCTGGTCTTCCTGCCTCCACCATTCACATCCTACAGCGCATTCAAAACAATGCTGTACGCCTTGTACTCAAAAAGAAAAAAGCTGACCACATATCTCCTCTCCTGGCACAACTTCACTGGCTCCCTGTATCAAAGCGCATACAGTACAAACTAGACACCATGTGCTACAAAAGCCTCAATAACGCAGCCCCCGATTACCTGTCAAGCCTATTTGAGATCTATGTTCCCTCACGTACCCTCCGCTCTGCCTCCGATCCTCTGACTTTTCGCTTTCCACGCACTAAGCTCAATACCTATGGTCCACGAGCCTTCTCTGTTTCTGGTCCACTCTCCTGGAACAAACTTCCTCTCTCAGTCCGTCAGCAACCTACTTTTGCCTCCTTCAAGTCCGCTCTCAAAACTCACCTTTTCTCCTCTGCATAAATTCCTAACCTCACTCAACCCCCCTCTGCAGCCTGTCTCCGCTCGGAGGGGAATCACTTTGTTTTAATATATAATTTGTATATGATGTGCTCTCTGTGGTTTTCCATTGGTTTTATTCTTGCTTTTATTGCTTTTATTCTTTTCTCCCCATTTGTGGCCATGCATGTGTGTGTGTGTGTGTGTGTGTGTGTGTGTGTGTGTGTGTGTGTGTGTGTGTGTGTGTGTGTGTGTGTGTGTGTGTGTGTGTGCGTGCGTGCGTGCGTGCGTGCGTGTGTGCGTGTGTGTCTTTTCGGCGCTTGGATTTGATTTTGTCGAGATTTGCGCTATATAAATATTGTAATTATTATGTATGCATGTGCGTACGTATGTATGTATGTATGTATGTATGTATGTATGTATGTATGTATACGCTTAGATTTATGTATGTATGTATGTATGCATGTATACGCTCAGCTTAGATTTATGTATGTAAGTATGTAAGCATGTATGTATGCATGTATACGCTCATATGTATGTAGGTATGTATGCATGTATACGCTCAGCGCTTAGATTTGATTTTATCAAGATTTTGCGCTATATAAATAAAATATATTATTATTATTATTATTATATTGGCAGATGTCTGTTGATAGGCAATCAATCGGGCATAATGGCATGTGTCTAAGGTAGGTGAACAATCAGGCCTAATGGCAGGTGTCTATAGGTAGGTAATCAATCAGTCATAATGGCAGATGTCTATAGGTAGGTAATCAATCAGGCATAATGGCAGATGTCTGTTGGTAGGCAATCAGTCAGGCATAATGGCATGTGTCTAAGGTAGGTGAACAATCAGGCATAATAGGTAGGTAATCAGTGTCTGTAGGTAGGCATAATGGCAGGTGTCTGTTGGTAAGTGATATGTCAAGCATAATGGCAGGGGTCTGTAGGTAGATCATTAGGTCTAGTGGCAGGGGTCTATAGATAGATAATGAGGCATAATGACAGGTGTCTAGTTAAATAATCAGTCAGGCCTAGTGGCAAGCGTTTTTAGATAGGTAATCAGTCAGGCATAATAGCAGGTGTCTATAGGTAGGTAATCAGGCATAGTGAAAGGTGTCTGTAGGCAGATAAACATAATTGCAGGTGTGTATAGGTGGGTAATCATTCAGGCATAATGGCAGGTGTCTGTAGATGGATAATAAGTCAGACATAATGGCAGGTGTCTGTAGGTATTTAATCAGTCAGGCATAACGGCAGATGTGTGTAGGAAGATAATCGATCATGCATAATGGCAAGTGTCTACAGGTAGATAATCAGTCAGGCATAGTGGCAGTGTCTATAGGTAGGTAATCGGTCAAACATAACTGCAGGTGTCTCAAGGTATAATGGAAGGTGTTGATAGGTAGATTATCAGTCAGACATAATGGCGAATGTCAGTTGTAATGGCAGGTGTCTTTAGGTAGATAATCAGTCAGGCATTATGGCAGGTGTTGATAGGTAGATAATCAGTCAGGCATAATGGCAAGTGTCTATAAGTAGATAATAAATCAGGCATAATGGCAGGTATCTGTAGGTAGTCAGGCATACAGACCTGCCAACCAGTACGATTTTGGCGTATTATTTTACGATCATAATTAAATAATACTAAATTACGATCGAGTAAAAAATGATACGATGCAAAAAAAACAACAACAAAAAAACAAACGATTATAGGTCTAGTAGTGACTTTGAGCCGAGAGCGCCACTGAGAAGACAATCACGATCGGTAAACAAGTGGACTATGGGCGCAGCCATGTTTGTTATTATAAATGAGAATCTCGTCAAACGAGAGTCTCGTACTGGGTCAAACGAAAGTCTCGTACCGACTGTGAGACTTCCGTTTTTGCAAAAAGAAAATGGCGACACGAGGTAGACCGCGTGGTAGTGGCAAAGGAAAACGTGGTGGTGAAGCTGCTTTGGGCACCGGCAGTGAAAGTGTACAGAAAAAGGCAAAAAGAGAACAAAAGTTCATCCAGTCGTACTCACAAGAGTACCCATGCATCACTGCATCGAAAGTGGGAAGCACATATGCAAGGTGCAGTGCTTGTGAGTTCGATTTTCTAGTTTCGCATGGCGGGATCGACGATGTAAAAAAGCACGTGACTTCGTTGAGGCACATTGCAAAGGCATCAGCCTTAAGAAACACCTCTTCTCTTGTTGATTATATTCAAAGAACTGAAGATACTGATCTCCAGCCCATTCGTGCAGAGGCATATTTCACGGCGTTTTTGGTGGAACACAACGTGCCACTTTCAGCCTCTGACCATGCTGGACAGTTGTTTAAGAAGATGTTTCCTGACAGCAACATAGCAGATACCTACAGTTCTGCAAGAACAAAAACCACATCCATTGTGAAGGAATGTGCTGAAGATAGTAAGGCTGAACTTGTGCAGTGCATGAAGGGACCCTTTGTGTTAGGTACTGATGGTAGTCAGGAGGGGGAAGACAAGTTCTTTCCCATTGTTGTGAGAGCTGTGGATCCCCATGGAACTATCAAAACTGAACTGCTCAGTGTCCCCTCATGTGAGACGTCAGCCACTGGAGAACACATCTTTCAGTTGTTGGACTCTGAGCTAAGGGCTTACCAGATAGACTGGAGGAACTGCCTGGCATTTGTAACCGACAATGCCAATGTCATGATTGGGGTCAACAAAGGTGTCATCTCGTTCATCAGAGACAAGCATCCAGAGACCTTCTTGGCCAGATGTGTATGCCATCTCCTTAGTCTGACTGTGAAGAAAGCCATGAA
Source organism: Monoplex corrugatus (assembly GCA_030674185.1). Classification (NCBI taxonomy): domain Eukaryota; kingdom Metazoa; phylum Mollusca; class Gastropoda; order Littorinimorpha; family Ranellidae; genus Monoplex; species Monoplex corrugatus. The sequence continues at coordinate 17,624,694 of JAPXFY010000014.1, read as the reverse complement.
GGAGTCTAGCAAGTTTGACCTTGATGACACAATGCGTCAACTGGCCTGGTATTTCTCCAAGAGCACTGGCAGACAGCAACGCCTGAAGCAGATCCAGAAGGAACTAGGCTTGCCAGAGCACAAGGTTGTTGAGCATGTTCCCACCCGATGGCTCTCTCTTGGGGCTGCCTTGGACAGAGCAGTTGAGCAGTGGAACGCTTTGGACAAATTCTTCAAGGAAGAATGCAGTGTGAAGACATCACATGCTTCAAGTACATCTAGTTCTGACCCACCTATGAGGCAAAAACTCGGGGATTTCTTCCGGCGCAAGACCACCAAATTGTATGTCTTGTTCTATGCAACAGTCTTGGAGGTGTTCAACCAAGTCAACAAACTTGAACAGACCGACAGCGCCAGAATCCATCTGATCAAGAGAGACATGGAACGACTGTACAGACGCCTGCTTGTCAGTTATCTGAAGCCAGCTGCTCTGAACAATGGGGCCCTGATGGATGTGGACTTCAAATCCTCATACAACATGAAGCGTGATGAAGACATCTTCATTGGTAGCACCACCCGAGAACACCTGGACTGTGTGGAAAGTAAGCAGCAGCAGATCTTCATGGAGAATGTGAAGACATTCTACAAGGAGGCATGCAAGTACATGAAAGAGAAGCTGAACCCGGCCGAGGAAACTCTATGGAAACATGCAGAGCTTGCGGATGTGAACCTGCAGAAGTCAGTTCAAGCATCTTCTTTGAAATACTTCTTGAAGAAGTTCCCATGCACTCTGCCACCTAACACAACCCCTGATGAGCTGGAGGGAGAGTTTCTGGAGTACCAGGCAGCAGAACTTCCACCTGTGGGTTGAACCAGCCATCAGCAGAACTGCAGTGGAAGGAGATTGGTGCCATGAAATGCCACTAGACTGAAACATCTGTCCCAGTTCATGCTGTCAATTCTCCTCATCCCTGTGTCCAACTGTGGGTGTGAGAGAATCTTCAGTCAAGTGCGAAGAAACAAGACTGACTTTTGGGGATCCATAGGGGCAAAGACATTGGATGCTCTCATGGTTCTGAAGTCCAAGAAAGGGGGCCCATGCTACAAAGCAGTGTTCTCTGATGAGCTCTTGAAAAAGTGCAAGTCAGCTACCAAAAGGCAGCACACTGAGCACAGTGCAACAAGCTCTACCGACACAACTCAGTAACTTTCAAAGTGTGCCTTGTTGGCTTCAAATTGTCATTTTGACAATGCAGTTTGTAGCGAAGCAGACATTAGAATTTATGTTTTTTGAGTGAATCATATGTGATTGTGCCTCAGTGGAGACAGACACTGGAACTCATAGTGATCAATATATGTGGAAAACAGACACTTGAACTCAGAATTTGTGATGCATGTGAAAAAAGACATTAGAAGTGATACATGTGAAAATATGTGTTCCTGGAGCCACAAATGACGAGACGAATCTACTTTATAATGAGGTATATAATTCTTTGTATACTTGGAATACTACTGTTTTTGAAAAAATACTATAAAAAATTTATAAAGGTACTATTGCAGGCTTAGAGGGGTTGGCAGGTCTGGGCATAGTGGCAGATGTCTATAGGTTGGTAATAGTGGCAAGTGTCTATAGGTAGGTAACCACTCAGGCATAATGGCAGGTGTTGATAGGTAGATAATCAGGCATAAGAGCAGGTGTCGCGTTGTGGCAAGTGTCTGTAAATAGGTAATCGGGCATAATCGCAGGTGTCTATAGGTAGGTAATCAGTCAGGTATAGTAGCAGGTGTCTATTGGTAGGTAATCAAACATAATGGCAGGAGTCTATAGGTAAGTAATCAGGCATAATGGCAGGTGTTTATTGGTAGGTGATCAGTGAGGCATGATAGCAGTAGTCTATAGGTAAGTAATCATTTAGGCATAATGTCAGGTGTTTATAGGTAGGAAATCAGGCATAGTGGCAGGAGTCTATAGGTAGGTAATTGGGCATAATGGCAGGTGCCTATAGATAGGTAATTAGGCAGGCAGAAGGGCAGGTGTCTGTAGGTAGGTAATCAGTCGGACATAGTGTCAGGTTTCAGTAGGTACGTAACCGATTAGGCATAATGGAAGGTATAATTATGTAAGTATTAATCAGTTAAGGGAAACGGCAGGTGTATTGGGTATAGTGTATAGGTAATAATGTGGTGTTTTTAGTGTATCAGTAAGAATGTGTAGTGTGTTGATAGTAATGTGTTACATGTAGTGTCTTGATAGAAATGGTGTGGTGTGTTGTATGACAGGAGAACCACAATGTGTGGCACGTTGGATTACTTGCCCCCGGAGATGGTTGAAGGCAAAACCCATGACGAGAATGTGGACCTATGGAGTCTGGGTGTGTTGTGTTACGAGTTTCTCGTGGGTTCTCCCCCTTTTGAAGCGGAGTCTCACTCCGATACGTACGCTCGCATCACCAAGGTGGACCTGCGATTCCCTGACTTTGTGTCCAGTGGAGCTCGCGATGTTATCTCTAAGGTATTGTGTCTATGTGTCTGCTGTCTGGTTCTAATTCACTGATTCAATTTTTTTATGAAATGGCAGGATCCTATCTGTCTGGTTGTTCATGGAGGAGTTGTCTACATGCTGACTTTTTTGTGGTCAGCATTTAAGTGTCATCACAAAGAAGAGGGCCAGTTTATGAATGTTTAAATGGTAGGCAGCTTTACAATCAATAGTCAATTTTATTATGTAAGTCAAGTACATTTGTTTTTTAGACAAGCTAGAAGACATTAGCACAGTGAAATACAGATAACATATGCAAAAAATGTATTTGTGAGGAAAGCTAGCTCTGTGTTTGTTCAAGAGGGATTCATTGCTTTCAGAATATTCCTATGTGCTCCACCCAAGTCTGCCAGTAGTTATCTGCCAGACTTCCTGAGCCTTGCAAAACCCTATGTGCTGGCAGGGTCTTGAAATGGGTGAGGGGGGATTGAACTGTTCATTCAAGAAAAAAACACCCAGCCTGTACGGAAGAAAGAAGGGAATACAAATGCTGTTTATTCAACATAGGCCAAAGAAAGAAGAAAAAAGTGCAGATGTGTGTAACTCAGCTGATGGCCATGTGGGTTTGAACATTGGCCCTTCTGGGGTAGCTTTTAGAGGATCTTGAGATCTTTGTCAATGTTTATAGTGGACCTGCTAGTGCCTGAACCGTCATGTGTATATGTATATAGAAATCAAAATGTTGAAGAGCCTGGAAGTTGTATCAATGATAAATGGCTTGTGAAAACACAAAAACACCCAACATGCATGCTTGTGAGAAGGAGCATGATTGCCTACAAGGTGGGGTAAGCCATTGAAGACAATAGTATGTAGACTGCAGCAACAAAATACCTGCTCATTTGTGCCTACATGGTGGGTAACCCACTTACACTGTGCGTGCTCACATGGCACTGTAACCCACTGAAGTCAGAATATGCAGACTAAGCAGCAAAGTAACACTTACACTGTGTGTGCTCACATGGCTCTTTAACCCACTGAAGACAGAGCATGCAGACTGTACAGCAGCATAATACCTGATAGTGTGTGCCTGCATGGTGTGGTAACCCACTGAAGACAGAATATGCAGACTGCAGCAGCATAATACCTGATAGTGTGTGCCTACATGGTGTGGTAACCCACTTACACTGTGTGTGCTCACATGGCTCTGTAACCCACTGAAGACAGAATATGCAGACTGTGCAGCAGCATAATACCTGATAGTGTGTGCCTACATGGTGTGGTAACCCACTTACACTGTGTGTGCTCACATGGCTCTGTAACCCACTGAAGACAGAGTGTGCAGACTGTGCAGCAGCATAATACCTGATAGTGTGTGCCTACATGATGTGGTAACCCACTGAAGACAGAATATGCAGACTGTGCAGCAGCATAATACCTGATAGTGTGTGCCTACATGATGTGGTAAGCCACTGAAGACAGAATATGCAGACTATACAGCAGTGTAATACCTGATAGTGTGTGCCTACATGATGTGGTAAGCCACTGAAGACAGAATATGCAGACTATACAGCAGCATAATACCTGATAGTGTGTGCCTACATGATGTGGTAAGCCACTGAAGACAGAATATGCAGACTATACAGCAGTGTAATACCTGATAGTGTGTGCCTACATGATGTGGTAAGCCACTGAAGACAGAATATGCAGACTATACAGCAGTGTAATACCTGATAGTGTGTGCCTACATGATGTGGTAAGCCACTGAAGACAGAATATGCAGACTATACAGCAGTGTAATACCTGATAGTGTGTGCCTACATGATGTGGTAAGCCACTGAAGACAGAATATGCAGACTATACAGCAGTGTAATACCTGATAGTGTGTGCCTACATGATGTGGTCACCCACTGAAGACAGAATATGCAGACTATACAGCAGTGTAATACCTGCACAGCGTAGGCCAAGCTATCAGGACAGCATGTGTACAGTCATCCAAGAAAACGTTGCTCAGAACTCAAAAATACTGATAGGGTTGACTGTGTGCTGTTTGTGTTACAGTTACTGCGACATGACCCCAGAAAGCGATTGCCGTTGAGTCAGGTGATGACACATCCCTGGATCGTTGAGAACTGCGAAGTCGCTGCTAAGGCTGCTAAAAATGCCACTGTCACTTCCTGAAGTCACGCATCCTCTGTTCTCCCCTCTTCCCTCTCAACTGACCCCTCACCTCACAGAGGTTGCTCAGCGGATAAGTAGCTGCGTGTGATTGTTGGTGATGTGATGTACATCTGCTTCTGTGGATTTTGTACATGTTGTGAGTCAATGTCTGTTGCAGTTTGATTGGTTTGTGTTGTGTCAGATTACTGTGTGTTTGTGTGTGTGTGTGTGCGTGCGTGCGTTTTGCATGTGCACTTGCGCATGCATGCATATGTTCATGTATGTGTGTGGACTGTTCATACTTGTCATTGCACTGACCTCATCAAAGCTTTTTGTAGAGTGTGTGTTTGTGTGTGTGTGTGCTTGCTTGCTTGTGAAAGAGATACCAGACAGTGGCCTTGTGTATGAGATTGCCAGTGGATCACATCAACAAATGAAGGTGAAAAAGACCTAGGAAGGTTGCTATATCTGTATTAAGCATGCTTTTGTTTTAAAACCATTTTACTTCCTCACCCTGTCCACCAGCTGTCTGCCTTTTTCCCAGAGTGGCGTTTAAACTCTTTTTATCCATCAACCCTGTCCACAGCTTCCAACACTTGCCTTGTCCACAGAAATGCACGATTAAATGAGATATTATAAGGGTTTGTTACCATATCGGAAACAAGTGTGACTGTTTATTCCTTTTCTCACACTGGACCGAGCAGCAGGGAGTTTCAGTCTTTTTCTCCTAATTTTTGTGTCTGGTGTTTGTTTGTTTGTGATCTTACACTTGACAAAGGCCAGTTGGCGGAAAATTTGCACCTGTCTTGTCTTGTTATATTAAATACGCGTTCTTATTCTTTCATGTTTTTTTCTGGTTTGTTACCATGTTAGAACAAATCCTATGCTTGCGTATTTGTCATTGCTGTTATTTTGCTTGGGAGGGTGTGTTTGTGAGAGAGGACTGAGTGGAGGGAAACTGTTGCAGGTTCAACAGAATTTCAATATAGGCCTATTCCCAATCCCTTTTCTTGGGATGGTATTGAAATAAATCAAATACAGACTATTTTCAGACTTCAAACTTTTCACTTCCTCTGCTACACAACAACTCTTCATGCTACAATATGGATAGATTGAATGAAGGAATGAGAGGGTTTAATTCACAGTTGTGTTGCTTACATTGTTCACCGAGTGATAACTCATTCCCCCACCCCCATCCCTCCACGCCCTCCTGCTTGTCCTGGTTTGCGGTTAACATGGCAATATGTGATGAAATAAATATGAAAACGTATGAAATAAACAATTATAGTTGATCATGACTGTATTTCTGAATATGATCGTTGCTGTATTTGTGATGATTGAACTATTGCATAGGATTGTTACTGCATTTGTTTCATGTCACAGATGGTTACTGGATTTTGTTGTGTATGTCTTTAAAGTTAAAACTTTCCTTTTTTTTTGTTTAAAAAAGTCCTTGAGGGATGTGTATGTGGTGACTGAATAAAGAAATGAGGCGTGAGCTAATACTTCCAATGTATGTATCTGATAGTTTTAGTGTGTGCATCTGATTGTATCAGTGTGTGCTCTATGAGTTTCAGTGTGTATATATCTTGTAGTTACAGTGTGTGCATTCGAGTTTCAGTGAATGCATTTGATAGTTTAACTGTGTGGATCTGATAGCTTCAGTGTGTGCGTATTGCAAGGTTAAAGGTGAGCATGGTTTTTAACTGTGGTTTTTATCTTAATTTGGTTTTCGTTTTTGATGTGGTGTTAGCCCTGATATGGCTCTAGTAGTTGGCTAGGTTATAAGCAGTATGAATCTGAACCTGAATCTGATGTTGTGATCGCTAAAGTTGTGTTTGTGAGTGTACCCAACAAAGGTGGAGTTACAGCCCTGCTATTTTTGGACCACTTTTGACACCCAATTTTTGTGATGGACTGATATCTTCACAAGTCACTACCATGATTCACACTTTCATTTTCAAATGTATGCACCACAGGGACCTGGGACTTGTGGATAACAGACCATATTGGTCTACATCAAGCCACCCTGACCATGATGATGGCCAGTCAGCCAAGATGAGTGGATCTCTCCCCAAAAGGGAAACATCACTGAACATTGAAAAATGATCGTGATCAATGTTGAACCATTCATAAAAATTGAGAAACAAAAGGCAAACAGTGGCAAACTAGGACAAGAAAAGGTGATGCAAGACAGAGAACAATCAAGAAACAAAAGGCAAACAGTGGCAAACTAGAACAAGAAAAGGAGATCAGCAAGACAGCAGTCAAGAAACAAAAGGCAAATAGTGGCAAGCTATGATTAGAAAAGGAGATGAGTAAGACAGAGCAATTAAGAAACAAAAGGTAAATAGTGGCTAATTAGGACAAGAAAAGGAGTTAAATAGGATAAAGATTTTAACCTGACATCCATTCAGTTAAGATGGTGACCAGAGAAGGATATGGCTCAGATCAGGGCGACCTGAGCGGAAGAAACGCTGAATGGTTGATTAATGGTGTATGATCTGGAGGCGGCTTGTCACACAAATCTGGCTGATCAGAGGGAGCCTACCAGTTAGGTTAGTCTTTGGTCTGATGCAGTATAGTATATGATGCTAAATAATGTATTTTGCCATTTTCAACACTGCCCAGTTGGGGTGCCTGAAGCTCTTTCAGTATAAATGTATCCCAGTCTTCTGGAAATTCTGTGCCAGAAATGTCCTCTTTTCTGTCACTGTTTCAGCCTTGCTTTTTTGCTTTCTGTCATCTTTGTCATTTTCTGCCTTACTAGTCCAGTCACTTGTATGTGTGTTCTATACATAATTCTATTAGAATTGATAATTATGTTCATTACTAACTGCATTTTTGGCTCTGAATTTCAAGTAATATAGGCCAGAGTATATATATATATTTTAGTGTCCTTTACAATGTTTAAATTTGTACAATTTTTTTTAAAACCTCCTTTGTGATAAATTGGATAGAATGGTCAGCATAGGGGTTTATACTTAGATGATGTGCATGAATGCATTGAAATGTGTTCTTTCTTTTTGAGGTCTTTTTTTTTTTTCAGGATCATTGAGGTGTTATGTACATTTTATGATTATTGGCTGGTCTTTGAACAATAATAATGGTAATGATAGTAATAATTCCATTCACACTGATTATTCATGTTTTGTGTTCCTGGTCAGCTTTGACCAGCTCCCTACAAGATTAATCATGGAGTAGCCATATTGATGCAACTCTGTTAGCTGTTTCTTCAATTGTTAACAAACGATGCAGAAAGGTGAAGCAGTGAAGTCTCTTATGGTTGGTCACTTACCACTGGCATATAGGACAGCAACAAAGATCCTGCACTCCTATCTGTTCTGGGCCAGCCTCTGCAGAATACCCAGGTGTGATTTAAGATCTTGGGTTCTACATTTTGTTGCCAGGTGTTCCATGGTCTTCATCTCTTGCATCCTCTTTCTAGTGTCTGATGATGGGCGTCTTCCTTCTCGTGTCTCTTGTCTTCAAATGGTGGCTGATGCTATCCTCTCTTCAAATAATGACTGATGCTATCCTCTCTTCAAATAATGACTGATGCTATCCTCTCTTCAAATAATGACTGATGCTATCCCTCTTCAAAAATATATGACTGATGCTATCCTCTCTTCAAATAATGACTGATGCTATCCCTCTTCAAATAATGACTGATGCTATCCTCTCTTCAAATAATGACTGATGCTATCCTCTCTTCAAATAATGACTGATGCTATCCTCTCTTCAAATAATGACTGATGCTATCCTCTCTTCAAATAATGACTGATGCTATCCTCTCTTCAAATAATGACTGATGCTATCCTCTCTTCAAATAATGACTGATGCTATCCTCTCTTCAAATAATGACTGATGCTATCCTCTCTTCAAATGGTGGCTGATGCTATCCTCTCTTCAAATAATGACTGATGCTATCCTCTCTTCAAATGGTGGCTGATGCTATCCTCCTTCAAATAATGACTGATGCTATCCTTCTTCAAATAATGACTGATGCTATCTCTCTTCAAATAATGACATGCTATCCTCTCTTCAAATAATGACTGATCTATCCTCTCTTCAAATAATGACTGATGCTATCCTCTCTTCAAATAATGGACTGATGCTATCCTCTCTTCAAATAATGGACTGATGCTATCCTCTCTTCAAATAATGGACTGATGCTATCCTCTCTTCAAATAATGGACTGATGCTATCCTCTCTTCAAATAATGGCTGATGCTATCTCTTCAAATAATGACTGATGCTATCCTTTCTTCAAATAATGACTGATGCTATCTCTCTCAAATAATGACTGATGCTATCCTCTCTTCAAATAATGACTGATGCTATCCTTTCTTCAAATAATGACTGATGCTATCCTCTCTTCAAATAATGGCTGATGCTATCCTCTCTTCAAATAATGGCTGATGCTATCCTTCTTCAAATAATGGCTGATGCTATCTCTCTTCAAATATGGCTGATGCTATCCTCTCTTCAAATAATGGCTGATGCTTATCCTTCTTCAAATAAAATGGCTGATGCTATCCTCTCTTCAAATAATGGCTGATGCTTCCTCTCTCAAATAATGACTGAGCTATCCTCTCTTCAAATAATGGCTGATGCTTCTCCTTCTTCAAATAATGATTGATGCTGTCCTCTTCAAATGATGACTGATGCTGTCTCTCTTCAAATGATGGCTGATGCTATCCGTCTTCAAATGTGCTGGTGCTATCCTTTTCAAATGCTGGCTGATGCTATCTTCTCTTCAATGATGGCTGATGCTATCCTTTTTTCAAATGATTAATGACTGATGCTATCTTCTTCAAATGATGGCTGAATGCTTCCTCTCCAAATGATGGCTGAACTATCCTTTTCAAATGATGACTGATGCTCTGTCCTCTTCAAATGATGGTCTGATGCTCTGTCCTCTTCAAATGATGACTGATGCTCTGTCCTCTTCGAATGATGACTGATGCTCTGTCCTCTTCAAATGGTGGCTGATGCTATCCTGTTTTCATGCTGACTGATGCCATCTTTTCTCTACTGATGGCTGATGCTATCCTCTTCAAATTATGACGATGCTATTTCTTCAAATGATGGCCGATGCTATCTTCAAATGATGGTTCATGCTATCCTCTTCAAATGATGGTTCATGCTATCCTCTTCAAATGATGGTTCATGCTATCATCTTCAAATGATGGTTCATGCTATCATCTTCAAATGATGGTTCATGCTATCATCTTCAAATGATGGTTCATGCTGTCTTCAAATGTGTCTGATCCATCTCCATCAGCTTTTCATAATGGTGTCCATACTGTCTTGACTGTTATCAGCAAGTAATTGTTGGTTGGAGATGATGTTGGTCATAAGATTTGTGTGGTTCTTTGTGTGGAAGGTTGAAGGCTTGATAAGATCATTTTCTGTCATCTTCCAGCATTGTGAGGCTTGAAGTAAGGTGAAAAGTACACAGCTCTGGCACAGTCTGAGCTTGGTGTTGATACTGTACAGGGCTGATCACAACACATTGGACTGTGAATATCCCGAGACCACATGATAGGACTGTACTCTACACTTACTTCATAACATGTCTGACATCTACCAGACCTGAGAGATGCAGACACCTGTGTTATTGGTTGGGAAGTTTGAGCAACATCCTTAAACGGTTTATCTGTAAAATGAGACTTGATGTGTGGTTCCACCAGTCTTCCCAACTAGCCCATACCGCATAGCATGATCGTCTCTGGGCAAGAGTTGTTCATGATTGAAAAATCCTACAGATATTGAACACGACTATCTTCCGGTCAGAAGTTTGTTGCACTAACTGCTTTGCCTTGCTGACTGATTCAATGTTGGTTTGCAGTACACAGATTTGTGCAGAGCTAGTGACTGCACACAGTCAACACATTTAAACCTAATAGAAATGGTGCTGTAGTCAAGTGAGTATACAGACTTCAGTTGGAAGGTTGTAGGATCAATCTGCGTAGATATCGCTGCCTATTTAAAAAAAACTGGTGAAGAGTGGAGATTTTTCTGGTCTCCCAGGTCAGCATGGTTACAGACCTGACCTGCTAATGCCTAGACCCTTCCATGTACATATGCATGCAGGATATTATATATGCTCTTTTTATAATCCTTTAATTCCCCCGTGTGGGTGCCAGGGGCACTTTCAGTATAAATAGTATCCCCACCTTCTGGAATTTCTGTGCTAGAAATTTCCTCTTTACTGTCACCGAGTTTGTTTCTGCCGTGTTACTTTGCTTTCTGTCATTTCTTCCTATCATTTTCTGCCTTGCTGGTCCATTTGTCCCGATGTGTTCGATAAAGTCTTGCATACTTTCTCTTTGGATTGATAATTGGGTAGACCTACTTAAGTATATTTTTGGCTCAAGGGAACTGAGAGATGTGGAAGCAATTTTAGGTCATTTAGGCCTGTTTTTAAACGTTTTAGTGTATGCTTAAATTTGTATTCAGGTATGTTTTTTTAAATCCACTGTGTGATGGATTGGACAGTGTCAACACCTGGGGCATCTCCTGATAATGTGCATGAATGCGTTGTTATTTGTACTTAATTTTCCTTTTTCCCCAGTTGAAGTACCGGTATTGTATGTTTTGAAACGGGTTATAGCTCTGATATGGCTGTACTAGTCGGCTGGCCTTTAACTCAATCGAGTCGCAGTCTTCAGGGTCAATCTGCCCCTCAATTCGGAGGATTTTTAGCACATTTTAAAAAAATATAGAAAAACAACCAAATAAAGTAGACAAAGTAAAGTGATACAGAAAGACCAAGATTAGATCTTTACAAATAATCTTACTTTATTTATGGTATTCCGTGTACTTGTAAATGATGAGGTATCCAAATAGGTATCCAAAGGGGGGTAATTTTTTTTTTTGATGGATATGAACACACACTGTGAAACAGTTTTAGATGAAGTCCAGAACATGATTTCGATGCCATGAATGTTTCAAATCACAAGATTACTGGTAGTTGTCACTTTTTGCATATAGTTGCTCCAGAGCACAAAATATTTACAGAATTGTGAGGTTCGACTTGCTTTCCTTGACGCCACTTGTGAAATTCGCATGTCGCGGGTAGCGCTGAAAAAAGGCTACTGTTGTCTTTGTTTCACATTGACACAAACGGTCTAAGGTAAATAAATGCTGTAAACATACCCTAGTTTACGTTCCCAGTGAGTTTTCCCTATAACTGACGCTTCTGACGTAAAAAACAACAACAAATGTCCGCCGTCGATAAATCGACGTCGCGTACCCAAGCAGTAAACAGAAGTGACGGAGATTTTCTTCCGGTACGAAGCGATTGAGTTAAACAACAGTAATAACAGTAAGATCCTCTTAAGTCATGTCACTGGCTGGCTTATGTAAACATGAAACACTCAGCATGCACATCCACCAAAGATGCAGACTGCGCAGAAACAGTGTTGTGGTCAGTTCGCCAACAGCTTGAGTTTTCAATGCTACTCTAAAAAGTATGGTTTTATGTACTGGTAATGCAGACAGAACAATTTATATTCTATAATCATGGGACAGCCACCAGCCCACCCAGTTGTCATTAGGTATATGATCCTCAGAGAAGGTAAAGCACCAAGGGACAGGAGATGGGCACTGCTCTCAGAATGCTGGCCATGAATTGTTGAAGTCTCGACCAACTATCTTATGACCTCAGGTTTTGGGACAACCTTTAACACATCCGTGACGGGACGCGACTGTAGTCGTGAACGCCGAGCTTCACCTACTGCCGTGTCGCGCTAAAAGTTGTTTCGGTGATACATGGTACAGAACTGGAGGGCGGCTAAAAGCTATTTTAAGTAATAGCTTTATAAATAGCACAGCTAAACCCGGCATCCTTTTTTCACTAAGTACACAACTTTTGTTGACAGTTGGACTTTATATAGGCCTGCAAACCAATTGATATCAACATCATTCAGGTGTATGCACCAACATCCGCAAGTTCTCAGGAAGACATCGACAACTTCTACGAAGTATTAGAGATGGCCAAAGTCCAATATAAATCACAAGAAGTTACTGTAATAATGGGAGATTTTAATGCTAAAGTGGGACAGGATAGGGTGGAGGATATAGTTGGACCTCATGGCCTTGGTACGCAAAATGAAAGGGGTGAGAAACTTGTAGAATGGGCACAGATGAATGAGTTTATAGTAGGAAACACCTGGTTTGAGCAGCCTAATAGAAGAAAATGGACTTTGATGAGTCCAGGAGATAATACCAAAAATCAGATTGACGACATCCTGATCAACAGAAGATTTAGAAATTCTTTACTGTCAGCAAAAAACACTACCAGGCGCAGACTGCAACAGTGACCACAATCCTGTAGTGGGAAGATTTAGACTGAAATTGAGGAAAAGGAAACGGACCAAAAATAACATCAAATTAAACCTTGGACTCTTAAAGACAGATGAAGGGATACGTAAAAAAATTAGTGTGCATGTTCAAAACAAATTCAGTGCTCTGGAAGACGTTGGTGACAGTGAGGAACAATGGACAAAGTTGAGGAATTCGATAAATGAAGCTTGTGAAGAAATCCCTAAAGCAGATAGAAAAGCAAAAAAGAACTGGATGACTAATGAAATTTTGGGCTTGATGGAGGAAAGGAGGAAGGCAAAGAGAAATGAGGAGATCTACAGGAAGATAAACAAGAAGATCAAGGAATAGGTGCAATGAAGCTAAGGAAGCTTGGCTGAAATCAAAAGTGCAAAGAAATGGAAGACCGACACAAAACGGATCCTCAGGGTATGTACAGACGAATTGAAGAAATTGTCCACAGAAAAAATAAATGCACATCAACTGGTTGCTTGAAATCGAAAGATGGCACGCTTATCATGGAAAAAGACAAAATATTAGACAGATGGGGAGAGTACATTAAAGACCTTTTTGAGGATGACAGAAATGAAGAACACATTATAAAAAAGAACTTTGAAGGACCACCGATAATGAAAGATGAAGTTAGAGCGGCACTGAAAAAGATGAAACCAGGAAAAGCCCCAGGACCAGACAACATTACTACAGAGATGATTGAAGCCCTGGAGGAATTTGGCATAGAAAAAATAAGTCCTCCTAAATGAAATTTACGACACTGGAAAAATCCCCAAAGATAATAATAATAATAATTACAATATTTATATAGAGCAAAATCTTGATAAAATCAAATCTAAGCGCTGAAGCAGACACACACGCAAACACGCACGCACACACGCATGACTATAAATGGGGAGAAAGAATAAAAGCAAGAATAAAAGCAATGGAAAATTATAGAGAGCATAGCATATACAATTATATATTATAACCATGTGATTCCCCTCCGAGCGGAGACAGGCTGCAGAGGGGGGGTGGGGGTTGAGTGAGGTTAGGATTTTATGCGGAGGAGAAAAGGTGAGTTTTGAGAGCGGACTTGAAGGAGACAAAAGTAGGTTGCTGACGGACTGAGAGAGGAAGTTTGTTCCAGGAGAGTGGACCAGAAACAGAGAAGGCTCGTGGACCATAGGTATTGAGCTTAGTGCGTGGAAAGCAAAAGTCAGAGGAGCGGAGGGTACGTGAGGGAACATAGATCTCAAGTAGGCTTGACAGGTAATCGGGGGCTGCGTTATTGAGGCTTTTGTAGCACATGGTGTCTAGTTTGTACTGTATGCGCTTTTATACAGGGAGCCAGTGAAGTTGTGCCAGGAGAGGAGATATGTGGTCAGCTTTTTTCTTTTTGAGTACAAGGCGTACAGCATTGTTTTGAATGTGCTGTAGGATGTGAATGGTGGAGGCAGGAAGACCAGACAGGAGTGAATTGCAATAGTCAATGCGAGACATTATGAAGGAGAGAACGAGTTTTGCAGTTGTTTCGACAGAGAGATACTTCCTGATCAGCCTTATACGATGGAGATGATAGTAGCAAGATCTGGCAGTTTGAGAAACAAAGTTGTTCATGGAGAGGGTAGAGTCAATGCAGACACCAAGGTTTTTAGCTGAATCAGAAATTGGGACTGATGTGTTACATAATGGGAGAGAAAGAGGAGGCAGCTGAGAAAGTTTCTGACGGGTGCCAATGAGGATAGCTTCTGTCTTGTCGTCATTAAGCTGAAGTTTGTTGAACGTCATCCAGTTAAAGATATGTCAAAATCAATTTTCATTGCACTTCCAAAGAAGACAGGGGCTATAGAATGCGAACTCCATTGTACAATCAGTCTGATGAGCCATGTAACAAAAATCCTGTTAAGAATAGTCATGATGAGGACAAGGAATAGAATCAAAAGAGAAATAGCAGAAGAACAGTGTGGATTTGTGGAAGGGAAAGGAACTATTAATGCCATATACACCCTAAGAACTATCATAGAGAGGTCAAATGAGATGAATAAGGATTTATATTTATGCTTTGTTGACTACACCAAGGCTTTCGATCGGGTAAGACATGATGAATTGATCAACCAATTGGAGAGACTCAATGTTGGTGGAAAAGATCTACGAATAATCAGAAATATGTACTGGGAACAAACAGCTGCAATGAGAATAGAAAACAATGTAAGCTCTTTCCAAAATATCAAAAGAGGAGTCAGACAGGGTTGTGTTTTGTCACCAGATCTGTTTTCACTTTACAGCGAAAACATCATGAGAAACCTAGAAGACCCTGGATTAAAGGTTGGAGGGAAAATGATAACATTCGATATGCAGATGACACTGTGCTAATTGTAGAAAGTGAAAGAGACCTACAAAACCTTGTGAATATACTAGAAATAGAAAGCAAAGGTAAGGGGCTGGAACTAAACAGCAGGAAGACTGAAGTCATGGTGATCAGTAAAAAACATGAAATCCCCTCATGCAAAATAACAGCAAATGGCACAACCTTGACACAGGTTGAGAAATTCAAATACCTGGGAACGATTTCATGACGGCAGATGCACATCAGAAATAGCCAGCAGAATTGGCCAAGCCAAAACAGCATTCAAGAAGATAAGCATTCTTACCAACAAATGCCTATCATTTAACATCAGGAAGAGAGTTCTTGAATGTTATATAGAACCAATACTGTTGTATGGATGCGAGGCATGGACAGTCAACAAACAAAGCCAGAACAAGATTGAAGCAGCCGAGATGTGGTTTCTAAGAAGAATGTTGAGGGTTCCATTGACAGCAAAGAAAACAAACGAGACAGTGATGGAGGCAGACACAAATAGATGACTCATAAGGAAGATTAGGAAAAGACGGGCAACATTTATAGGCCATTTTATGAGGAAGGGGGATTTGGAGCACCTGGCCACGGCGGGAAAGCTGGAGGGAAAGAGAGCACCGGGTAGACCCAGGGAGAAAATGCTGGACGGACTTGTAGAATGGCTGGGGAGGGTGGGGGAGATGCTAGGGGCAACGAGAGATGGAGGCAGATGGAAGTCCATGAGCGCCAACGCCATGTGGCAGGGCACTTGATGATGATGATGATGATGAGAGTTTGTTTTTTACAACTACTGGAAATTTATTGGAGGTAGGCTCAGGCTGGCAGGAAGTTCAGGCAGAGGCAGGGCCAGTCACAATAGTGTTAATGTGCATATGCACACACAACACACTTTCTCCTGCAAATGAGGCAGAATGCTGGAAGGAAAGAGAAAAGTATTCACATCCATTCACATAACCACAAAAAGAATACAAAGTGTATTTCTTCATGAGTTTATTTCTTCAACAGTCACAAGGGGAGTACAGGTGACATGACAACTGACAGGTGCAACAACTTCATCCTCATCCAGGCACACAGGTCAAAGTCGATCGTTTTAGTTTTCTCAGAAGTGATGAAAGATGACTTAAAAACAAATACGTAAATGGACACACCTGTGTGAAAACGATTGATTTCATTCCATTTCTTTAATAAATTAAGGCAATTTGATTTCATCTGGGGAAAGGGGTGAATGTCAGTTTGTCTCTCAAGGGTCAAAGACTAATCCAAATCAGGATGATATTGGTGTATATAAGCTCTTTTTGCTGTCAGCTGTCTGAATTCCCGGTCAAGGCCTATGATGTGTGATGGGCCATAGTGAGAGTACTACATACGAAACATTCAAGCCTTCCTGTCCACAGGCAAGAAACAGAAAATAAAGACCCATAGACATCAACATAATTCCAATGTTCCCACAGATGGAAGATGCATAAGACACTGCCCACAATGAATGCTGGCTGCAGCAACAATAGTTGGGAAGTAAAGGCAGTGGTTAGAATGGAAATGGAAAAAGGAGTCTATGATGGAAGTCAAACATTAGCTGTCAAACTGTAAGAAAAGTAAAAGGAGTGATCCGTAATGGAGATACAACCAGACTTTGTCCCTGCTGGCTTTGTCACTTGGCAAGCCTGACAGGGCCTCACCTCTGAAAAATGCACAGATGACAACGGTATTCATAAAATTTGATGTAAGTAGGGACTACATGTAGAAAGTGGGAGACAACCAAGACAAGGAAAGAAAATAACTGTCCTGAAGACTAAAGATAGTTGGCCTCAAGACAATCCAACAGCTGAATCCATATTTTAGCACTCAGTTTGTAAACATATTTTTAAATAGCAATAGCTGTCATTACAGTATTTCAGAGACTGATGTGATGGCTTGCACCGCTAGTCCGTAACGAAGACATCTGTCCCTTTCTTTAAAGACACCATCAGTACACAGGGAGCACGAGCCTGACTACCAGTACTCTGGTTGTTCAAGGGGGCAAAGGATGTGAAGACATGAATGTCCATACTGTTAACATGACCACGTGCTTGGCTGCATAGAAGTCGATGGATGGAGAGGGACATGATGGTGTAGCAAGAGACACTACGATATATAAGAGGCTAGGGGCAAAGAAAAATAGGCAAAAGGAAGCCAATAAAGCAATAAAACATTTCACGACCTTCCTATATAAAAACCATGGCTAGGATGACAAGACACAGGAGTTGTACACAGGACAGGTGTTGCCTCTAGCGAACAAACGGACTTCTATTCTTATCCAACAAGCAACAGACCGTTCAACATCATCATATTAGGTAATCATCATAGATATTGTTACACCAACATGGTCACATGACAATCTTAACACGGAAATCATAATGTCTATGACACAAATTTTAGTGACAAACCATGGAAATTATCTTGAAAGCCGTTCACCCCTACACATAACATTACAAAATCGTCATGGAAAACATGATGCTATAATGTGGGCTTTACAGACAGTATTAAGTCGTCAGTTTGCACATAACATGACACGGCAACTCCATAAACACATACACACAAAACACCTAGACAAGAGAGTCCCATAGTAAGTATATAAGACGTGGATGTAGGTCTACTGTTAATATGTTACGGTGGTCCAATGAAATATGCAGTGCAGTCTCTTTCTGACTAAAAACACGCATGCGCCCAAGGCCTTCACCTCTAAACCATCAAACTTCCCAACACCTACAAGACAATGCTGGGACGAATGAACTCCTCCCAATGACATTTCTTAAAAATAATACATCGACACTGTGAAGAAGCAAATGCCAAGTTACAGTAATTCTGTTGACGTCATGTCCCTCCAAAATTCGCAATGTCTCCACACTTGTGATAAAAAAGGCAACACATATCTAGATAAAATACTGGTTAAAAAATATACCGCCAAAGAATGTTTTGCAAAAATCAATGTTGATTAAATGAAACAAAAGACAGATGGACAAAAATGAAGGACTACTGATAATAAAGAGGTGATATGAATGATGTGTAAAATCCTCCAAACCAACAGACACTTGGATGATGACGAACACACCACACTGGGCTTCAGGACGACGAGTCGTTAGCACAATGTTGATTATAAAAACTTTTAATCACATGTAACATCCCCCTTCCCGGTCTTGAAAAAAGAAGGGGGCTGCTTTATAACAGATTATGAAAATGTTTTTCAACAGTATAAAAATATTGAACAAATGAATAAATGGGAATCTTTCCCTCTCCTGGTCATCACTCGGGAGAATCTGTTCTATTAAGTCTGATAACATCGGTTCAGATAGATGTCCGACTTCACATCCAGCATTTTTTTTCGAAATGTCACGGCGTGGGGACAAGACCCCACAGTGGCCAGAAAGGACATGACAACCAGACCCCACAGAGGCAGCCAGGACATGGGATAGGGACCAGACCCCATACAGACCAATAAGGACATGGGGGCCAGGTGCACTATCACTACCTACAGTCACGGCACACTTGGCTTTAACCCTTTCTCCCTCTACCAGCTTAGAGATGGACAGGATGAAGGAATGGTGGGATTCACTATTAATACCTAGAGTAACGCTGAACTTGGGTTAACTCTTTCATCTCCTGTCCACCAGCCTGGAGATGGATACAGTTAGGGAATGAAGCCATTAGCTCTGAATACTGGTGCTGGCGGTCCCATTCTCATGACTGCTCTGTGCAGTGATCCAGTTGGATTGCTTAGCCTCTTATAATACTGTACTGCTTGTCCAAAACTGACCACAGTTACACAATACTGTGGGTATGACTAATTTGCATTGGTCAGAAAATAGTCAGTCTATGTAAATACAGTCGTCGTGTGTGTTCATAAGACATGAACCTAATCGTAAAAAAAAAATATTGAAAAGGAACAATGATACCTCCCCCACCCTTGTGTCTCATCACTTGGCCAATCAGACAGCAGAACACATCCTCCAGGCATGTCCAGTCCACATTGATGTCAGGTGGACCATCTGCCTAAAGGACGCTGCATTGCATGGTAAACAGGGCCTATAAACAAATTTCATCTTCAACCTTTGGAATAATAATGACAAAAAAGGACTTAAGTTATTAACATACGCCCGACATAAGAAAAGGTGGTTATGGATTGTAGGTATACATTGCACCGACACCTTCATATTGTGGTCAGCTGGTCTTGTGTTCATGATGTAGTATTGTTTCATGTCACAGGCACATAATACCTTCAGGTGAAGCCTGTGTGCAGTGTGGGTCCTATTACCTTAATACTTGGAAGTTAAGCAACAAAAGCTCTACAACTACTAACAGTAATACCTTCCGTTAATGAGACATGGGTCCACGGAACTATGAAATCATAATGCTGCAGTAAATGTGATGTTTATGTGGTCTGCTGTTGGGTCTGTATCAACTGATGAGTGTTTATGAACTTGAGTATTTATGAACTGTTGCAAGTGTTTTGTGTATATGAAATGTCATACTGGCCATGTTGAACAAAGGACTAAAACCGCCATAATATGTGAGCTGAGTGCAGTGTGCGTGGCTATCCCGTGTATGAATTCCTCACAACCTGTCCCTGAGAAAAGGAATGGAATGGCAGGCAGCCAGCAATTGTCCCTTTCTGCAGGGGCAAAAGACATCAGGACATGCCCTGTTCATGACCCCTGGTGCTTCCAGTCCCTGTCAGCTCTCGTACCCTGAACTCTTTTATTCTCACCACTTGAAATCTTGTAGCTCACGTGAAGAAGAGAAAGGGTTACTTTGGCATGTTGATCAGCCACACACCACTGACGGTTGTCATATGACTTGGAACTTAGAGCCTTAAACACGATATCCGCTGCCTTTCCTTTAAAAAAACAACAAAAAACAAAAACAAAAAAAGCATCACAGCATACTGTTGATACTTATGGACTGTGGAACAACAGCTACCATGTGATGGGAATACACAATTTTCAAATTCAGTCTTCTCCAGGGGAATAACTGTGTGGAGACAATTCCATAAAGACGAACATTGTAGATGCCATGTGATGGAAAAGACGGCAACCTAACACATGAACACCCAAATAAACATGGCAGATAAACCTGGCATGCTGGCCAAATTGGGAGATCATATAAAACTTACAGGTTCTTAACTCTTCCTCATTCCGTTTACAACCTTCCTGCATTAACAAGAATCTTAAGACTCCCTCCCGCATCAACACTTAAGATTCCTTACGCCTGTCCACCAGCTTTCTGCATTAGCATTTAGATTCCCTCCTTCAGCTTGTCCACCAGCTTTCTGCATTAGCATTTAGATTCCCTCCTTCAGCTTGTCCACCAGCTTTCTGCATTAGCATTAAGATTCCCTCCTTCAGCTTGTCCACCAGCTTTCTGCATTAGCAATTTAAGATTCCCCTTCAGCTTGTCCACCAGCTTTCTGCATTAGCATTAAATCCCTCCCTTCAGCTTGTCCACCAGCTTTCTGCATTAGCATTAAGATTCCCTCCTTCAGCTTGTCCACCAGCTTTCTGCATTAGCACTTAAGATTCCCTCCTTCAGCTTGTCCACCAGCTTTCTGCATTAGCACTTAAGATTCCCTCCTTCAGCTTGTCCACCAGCTTTCTGTAGGATGCTGGTGGACATGCTGAGGGAGTCAAATGTTACACTGGTAATACTGTCTACTGCTGTAATTAATGTTGTACAGATGGAACCACACATTCATATCTTCTGTTGCCCCACGTATTGCCAGGTTCGTACTGATCTTAACTCACTCTCACATGACTATAATTCTTTCAACACACTTCCCACCATTCCACACTTGCCTCCATCCCCTATTCGTGTAACAATCTGGAGCAACATACAAGCACACACTGTGTAATGAACACATGTGCACTGCTTGAACAATAGCAGTACTTAGTTATTATCATAACAACGATTCATATTGCAAATCTATAACATCCCCTGGCAGAGGTGCCAAGGCCTAGAAAGCACAGTGTAGCATTTTGACATTTCAAGTACAGCATTCCAAATTTCAGCGTTCCACTTGCATGTGATATCACCAAAGCGGAAGTAGGGATTTTGGGGGGGAGGGTTTAATTCACAATTTATGATGGTGGGCTAAGAGGACCACTCACTTGTTATCACATGGATCTGATTTGATCTATGATCTTTCAAAATGGCCGATAACAAAAATCACTCAGTGAGGTGGCAAAATCGTGATTCTCTAAAACAAATTTTCTTCCTCCTTTCTCCCTTTACTGAACTTGGCCCTTTTCTGATAGATCAAGTTTACAGTCTAAATGTCTACCTTGCTTAGTTCCATTTAACTCACCGCTTAGTCCCCCTCCGTCCTTCCTGTGTAGCATTTCATCACAAAGTGTAGCAGCGTAGTGTCTTCAATAAAACCAAATGTGCTTTGCCAAAAGCACAGCACTTGGCCACCTCTGCCCTGGCAACTCCAAAGGCACCAGGAATGACCAGAGGGAATTACAGGCTGCGTGATACATCTTATACTGCATTATAACAACCCAAAAGTCTAACTATGGCTGGATGACACTTTACCTCTGGATCCCCACCACCTTCACTCCTCCTAAGTTTCAGTTTCAAGATGGGGTCCTGCACTCGGAACAAATTCCATACATTCATGCCATGCGATGGGTAAGATCCAAACTGATAATGACATGAGCCCAATACCTTCATGCTTGCAAGCATGGGAGGTAACTCTGTGACCTGCTTGAAGGTTGAAGCCATGACCCCTGCATTATTGGCATGGCGCTCTAACCAAATGAAATAACAGGGCCTGTCTAAATGCACAGGTCATGTCTCCTAACATTACGCTGTTACTGTTGTTCACTGAGACTACAGTGAATGAAAAACAATCCATCATCCATCTCACTTCCTCTCTACATACACAACGGGGGGGTGGGGGGGGGGGGGGGGGGGGTGATGGTGCAGTTTAGGTCTTCATTTCTGCAGATCTCGTACATACATATATGACTGGACTTCACTTTTTGACTTTTTTCCCTGACTGGACTTCATTTCTTGACATTTTTTCTATCACACTGTGGGTTGCTGATCGATTCACTGAGAAATTGTTACCAATCGCAGGGGTGAGGGTTTGGGGTCAGGCTAATGCTAGGACATGGACCAATAACATCTGTGTCCCAACACAGACTCCATGAGACTGCTATGCTGTAAAATGAGCACAGCCCTTTATTTTTTTGAAGAGTGGCCACTGCATTGCCTTTATCTTTCATCCTCTCCACGCGGCTGTTGTGTTTCTACCATCACATGTCACTGGGACTGCCTGCTACACGTCCATGTTGAACCAATGCACATCACTTACATTTTGAGCAAAGCTGAGCATCACAAATGTTTGGATTGTATGGATGTCACAGTTAAAAGTGTGTGCAGAGTGCATATCTAAAACATACACACACACACACAAAATATAATTGAGGATTTTCTGATTCTTTTCAGCTGCCCCCATCCCCAGCCCATAGTTAACCAATCCCACACACACCCAACCAACCTCCATTTCCCATCACGCCTCCCCAAACCCACAGTAGAGTGCAATTATCTCAGTATCCACATACATAGCATCAACTCTTTACAACCCTCTCGCCCCACACCAACTTGTGATCATTATTTACACACGTGTGCGCCCACACATTTCATCTAAGTTTGTTATGGCGCATATAAATATGTAGGCCTATACATCTCATGTCTTATGCTAGAGACATAATTACAAAGTGAAAACTGCTCTCATATCTAAACAGACTAATACTGTCATGGGCAGATACACAAAGCACCCGACGACATGACAAAAACTGATGGAGAAAGATGTTAGAGAAAAACAACAGCTGTGAAGACATGACCCTGACAGAGTTGAAACAAAGGAAAGCAAAACCTATGAGAAACGTATGCAAACATCAGCACGCATCCTTGCCCACAAACTGCTGTCCTGGTCCATGCTGCTGACAAACAAGGGGACAAGCATAATAATCAAGTGGCTGAGATGACGCACTTCGATTGGAAGGTCTGGGTTCAATCCTGCCAGGGTACCTCCTGACTTGGGGAATAAAGGGAAGAGATTTCCCCCGATTTTTCAAGTCAACATATGTACATTTGGAGCCTAAATCTGCTATGTGTGTATGTGCATGCAGAACATCAAATAAGATCCTGTAAGCCATGTCACTTATCCAGTGGCTTAGGAAACGCGAGGACACCCAGCCTGCACATCCACCAATGATGGGGCACGTTGATTATGCAGCTATATTCGCTGCACAGTGTGGACAAAACAACATGCATACACAGCTCCAAAAGAAAAAAAGAAAAACCAAAAAAAAAATTTAAAAAAGGGAACAAACACAAACCCCAGGGGGAAATAAGACAACTAGAAAATGATACATTCATGTGAGGTCTACAGTTCTTTGAGTGACAGAAATGAAATCAAAATGGACAACAGCTGTCAACTAGGAAAACAGCCAACCAAAAGCTGAAAGACAATAACAAACACAATTTCACTCAATACACCACCAAGCAAGAACCAAAAACCATACAACAGGACAGTGACAGTGGAGTTTTAGATGAACTACTCAAACAAAAACAAACAAAATCACAACTACCCAAACCTTGATACACACATGTAAGAAAATCAAACTTACTTCTGCTCGACCTCTAAAACAGAACACAAGACAAAAACTATAATTCCATACACACACACACCGCCATTTTATTAAAGCAAAAGCCGTGCATCCAGAGAATTGCTGCATTATGTTCATAGACACAGTTTTACAGTCCTCTCCTATCCCCCCAACACATACACACACACACTACCAAACTGACACCAGCTTACTGACAATGACATGGGAGTGACCTTTAATGACACTTCATTTAAAAGAAATATACTTGAGAACTCTTACTTCAAAAATATTTAAAGCTTAATTCTTAAACTGTTTCCCTTGATCTTAAAATCCTGATAATGACATTATTACAGGTCTATTCCCAGCATAAACTTGATATTGACACTGTACTGGTTGATGATACCTGCCTTGTACATTGGTTGACAATACCTGACTTGTTCAGTGACACTGATACCAGCCTCTTCACAGCAGGAAAATATGACCATTAGTAATGCAAGCTCCCTTAGCCTAGGGCAAACATAGCTACAAGACTTCTTTAACGGTGAGGTAAAATCTAATCTAAAATTACCAATATAAAGGAAAAATCATAACCAAAAATTGTGGAGAAAACAAAAAGTGTGGCGTGTCGCCCCAACATGATACAAGAGACTGTGGCATGTACAGGCAGTACTGGGCGCCGAGTTACCACCAACACTTGCGTCAACACTTCCTCACATGCCATGCACACACACCTCTTCCAGAACTCACTCATCAAAAAGTTAAATCCGCCACCCCACTCCCTTTCATAAGCAATCCACAGTAACCCCAGAGGGCAACTACCATATATACAGCACAAATGTAACCCCAAAACAACATATGTAACCCCTAACCCATACACAGCAAACACGTAACCCCTGAACCACACAAGTAACCCCTAAACCTCACACACCATACATGTAATCCCTATATCACATATCCCACATGTTGTAACCCCTAAAACTCACACAACACATATAACCCTATATGACACACATGTAAACTCCAAATGACATATCACACAAATAATCTCTAAATCATAAATACAATACATGTAACCCTTAAATCACATAAAACACAAGTCACCTCCAAATCACACACATATAACTTCTAAATAACACACAATACATAATAATCCCCCCAAATCAGACAAAACATGTAACCCCTAAGTCACACGCATATAACTCCCCAAGTCACACACATGTAACCCCTAAATCACATACAAAACATGTCATCCTTAAATCATATACAACACATAAACCCCTAAATCACACATAACACAAGCAACTCCTAAACTACATACAACACATTGTCCCTTAATCATGTACCACACATGTTGCCCCTAAATCACACACAACACATGCAACCCCTAAATCACACACATGTAACCCCTAAACTACATACAACACATCGTCCCTTAATCATACACCACATGTAACCCCTAAATTACACACAACGCATGTAACCCCTAAACTACATACAACACATCGTCCCTTAATTATATTCCACACATGTAACCTCTAAATTACACAACACAAGTAACCCTGCATCATATATAATTCATGTAACCCCTAAATCATACAATACACATAACCCCTAAATAACACATAACCCCTAAATCACACACTTCATGCGACACAACACATAACCCCTCAACCATCAACACAATCCCTAGGTCCACATCTAGCCTGCATCATCAACACACGCAGCAGGACAGGGACAAAGTAAAACACCACCACTGTTTTGCATGTCATTATGTACCTCTTTCTGGGATAAATTAGGATGACCAAGACCTCCCCCCCCACCCACCCAAAAAAAAAAAATCCCAAACCCAAACGTTCCACATTCTCTTAGAGGTCTGTAAAACTAGACATTTCATACATCATTATAGTTCACAGATAAAAAACAAAAGCGTTCACCGATAAAAACAAGATGAAGAAGTGGGGCATCGATACAGTTCTTTGCCACAAAGAGGGACAGTCTATACAGAACACAGGAGATATATATCCTTGATTACATACACATGTGGAGTGCACATACACTCTTCCAAGTGTACTGACAGAAAAGACCATGGACATGGACCAAGTCTTCATCATCATCATCATCACCAACCCTGCCATTCCCTAACCCTCACAGATCCCTTGAGGGCATGAGAGGGTTAACACTGATGGATTCTGCTACGCACACATTGGACGTTCATTTCCACCCCCTCCACCAGCACACTCTTCACCCCTCTTATACTCACAAACCTCAGGGGCTGGGAAAAAAAAGTCCAACACAAAAAAATGATGAAGGCTGCAACAAGTGGAGAAACAGCCAGCTCCTCTTCAGTACACAATGATTTACAAGGTTCCAGATTGGCAGTAAGCCAGATGCCAGGGTCCGCTTGGTGTCTAGCTCTCCCTCAGTCATCAAAACTGGAAATCGGCGGTAGCCATGTCGATGGCCCAACGGAACTTGTCACGCTGCGTCTTGTTGTAAATCTTCTCAATGGGTACATCGAACTTCTTACACCTGTAATAATAATAAATGACTTCTATATAGTGCTATTCTCCTACACATAGATAAAGACTCACTGTCCTTTACATTACTTCACTAATTTTTCCCAATCAGCCCTATGCCTAGTGTTCAATTATACTAACTCCCACTCCTAGTCCCTCCCCCAACACACACACACTAGCACATCTGTTGCAAGCAAGTACTAATATTATATTACTGAATCAGAAAGATCAAATATCATGTTTCATTACTGGTAGTATTTATCAAAAAGATGAGTTTTGAGGCCCGCCTTGAAAGAAGAGAGAGATGAACAGCGGAAAGAAAAAGGCAGATCGTTCCAGACAAGTGGGGCCTGGCAACGGAAGGCTCGGTGTCCTATAGTTTTGATTTTGATTTTGCCAGAAGCTTCCTACTGCTTGACCTGAGACTGCATTCAGGCCTGTATGTTTTAAGCACAGAAGAGAGGTAGATAGGCAAGGTACCATCAAATGCTGATAAGCCAGAGTAGCTAGTTTACATTCTACTCTTGCTTCCACAGGGAACCAGTGGAGCTGCTTCAATAGGCTGGTTGCTGAAGTGGTCTTTCGCTTTCTGAAAAACCAGCCTAGCTGCACTATTTTGTACCCTCTGAAGGCGCTTAATAGGAAAAGATGAGAGACCTGCAAGAATTGCATTACAGTAGTCCAGACTTGACAGTACAAAGAACACAAGTCATGCTGTGTCGTTTATAGAGAGATATGATCGAACTGAATCAATTCTTCTGAGATGATAAAAAGCAGACAGAAGAAATATGCTTGTCTAAAGATAGTATCTCATCAAGATGGACACCCAAGTACTTTGCTGAGGATTGAAAAGGCACCGATTCAGAAGAGAGAGTCAGAGGATCAGGCCTGATCTCAGAAAGACGAAAATGGTCACTGATGGCAAGAAGTTCAGTCTTTTTCTCATTTAACTTAAGTCTGTTTTTTTTTTGTTCATCCATGATTTTATCTCACTGATACACAGCACAGTTTGCTGAGAAATGTACTGGAAATTAGAAGGGGCTGCAGCTGTCTGTAGTTCTGTATCATCTGCAAATTTGTGATAGTCAAAGTGATGTTTCTGAATGATGTAGGAGAGTGGCTGAGTGTACAAAGTGAAAAAGAATGGGACCTAAAACAGATCACTGTGGAACACCAAAAAGTGAGGGAGATGGCTTTGAGTAGAGACCTTCAACAGTAACAGACTGTGTACGTCCACTAAGGTATGACTTGAACCACTGGAGAGCATTTGATCTGATACCAAAGGAAGTGGAAAGACGTTTGAGAATAATGTCAAGATCAATAGTATCAAAACAGAAGACAGGTAAGGCAGCAATGGAAACAAAATTTTGATCCATGTTAGTCAAGAGTAAGTCAGTTACAGCAAGCAAAGCAGTGTCAGTACTGTGACACATGTAGTAAGCCGATTGGTTTGTCTCCAGCAGACCATTTTTATTCAGATGCTTAAGAAGCTGTGGCAGAACCTTTTCCAACAGTTCTGAGATAAATTGAAGGTTGGAAACTGGTCTGTAGCTTTTGGAGAGAGTTTGGATCAAAATTACTCTTTTTAAGAAGAGGAATGACAACAGCATGCTTGAGAGAATTGTCAACCTTACCAGTGAGAAGACTGTGATTGATGATATTGGTGATGAGGTGGAGAAGAACATTTTTGCACAGTTTGACAAATTCTGTTGGTATGGGATCCAGACAACAGGTTTTATTTGGGGACTGCTCTAGGAGTTTTGTGATTTCTTCAGGAGAAACTGCCTCAAACTGAGTCAGGAGAGAACCATGAAATGGCTTGTGGGAAGTATCTATAGGAACATGATCCAGATCTTGCCTTATCTTTAAAATCTTTTCTGAGAAGAAAGTACAGAAGGTATCAGGAAGAAGGGACTGGGGCATGTTGGTTGGAAGATCAAGAGATTTTGATTTTCCTATTAGTTTATCAGAGACAGCAAAGAATTGTTTGCAGGAAGAACTGTTTGAAATTTCTGAAACTAAAGGACTTTCTCTTGGCCTCTTTCTGAAAACTAAGCAAAGCATTTCGCTCTGCCACATAGATCATAGATGGACTTGCAGAGTGGCTGAAGACAGGGAGGGTGGAAGAGATGCTTGAGGCAACAAGAGATAGAGACAGATGGAAGTCCATAATCGCCAACGCCATGCCGCAAGGCACCTGATGATGATGATGATGACATAGATCATACGATCCACAGGCAACTTGGTGGAGGGCCATTGGCGTTCAACTTTGCGCAGTTTGCACTTCCCCTTTTTGAATTCATCTGTCATCCATGGCACGGAGGGACGATCAGGAACACAGCGAGCGATGAGTGACGCATGCTGATAGAAGATCTGCTTCAAACCATCGTTATACACAGTCGTGTCAAGGGGATTAGTTTTATTTGCTACAGAAACAAAGGCAGAGATGTCAGAGCGAAGCTGTTCAATACTGATTTTTTTTTTTAAACATTTCTTTTGGGTCCCTTATTGTACTGAAAAGGCAGACAACAGAGAATGGCAAAATGGTCACCCAAAGCCAAGTCTGTTACACTGGATTGCAGAAGAGGTTGATGTTCTTGCACCACAAACCAGTCCAGAATATGACCATGGCGATGTGTCGGCTCGCTGATGACCTGGTGCAGACTATTGTCATGGAGAAGTGTCTTCAGTCAACTGACATTGGAACATGTCAGATTGTCATAATGGAAGTTAAAGTCTCCCATGATCAGTTTACTTTGAGAGGTGGAAATTCGTAAAAGGAGTAACAGGCCACACAATGAATCTCCTTGTGCGCTGTGCAAATTACTACAAATAATTGCTTTTGTTCTTCTCATTATCATTATCTATTTACAGTATAAAAAAAATCTGAACAATGAATTATTTGAAAACAAAAACTGGATGCATTCTAAATAACTGATATCATAAAAACGTACACCACACACTTGAGTTCATCGTGCCATCTGTGTGGAATTCACTGCCAGCTGATCTGATGGCTCTGCCCATCCTTTTGCACTTCAAGTCATAGTCAAAGATTTACTTGTTCACCCGGGCCTTCCACCGTTGATACCATGGTTGCTTATCCACTAATGTGCAGTTCTAGCCAAATATCATCAGGTGGCATTGTGTAATCGTTCATGTTTGTGTGTGTTTATGACCATAAACATGTACTGTATAGTGTGACATCATTAATACATTCATTTGTGCATGTTTATAAAGTGTATTCTGATGTGTGTGTGTGTATGTGTGTGGGTGTGCATGTATGATACATAAGTACTTTATGTATATATATATATGTATATCAAACATGGGAACTAAAAATTCTGGAAAATTGAAAAGTATGGGGGCCTGGGGGCATGCTCCCCAAGAAAATATTTGTTCTGTACATCAAAATCTGTGCAATCTGAGATCACCCTGACAACATTTTCATGACTTTGAAAGAACTCCAAAATAACCTGAAAGAGTGCATAAAACTCAGAAACATGGATAGCACAAGCATTCCTACATACAAACAAATAACGAACAACACACTTTGACACTGAATTCAAAGCTTCAGCCGTGAACTTTCACCTGTATTTCTGCTGATAACCACTCCTACTTGTTTGCGCAGTCAGAATCATCAAACTTCTGGACACGATTTACGATGCTGCTGACACAAGTCATCTTGGTTGGTGAATTTCAGAGTGCTGTGTTCGGACAGCCACAAATGAAGGCAGATGACCAGCTACTGCGGTACAATGAGAAAGCAACTGAAGTGGGTGAATACATGCACTGAATGAGGCCCGCGTGCTCAGATTGGTGAGCTGTTCGCTTGTTGGCTGTGGGACTAGCCTAAATGCTTGCTGCATGACACGCTTTTTTTTCCCCTGTGGATTTGTTTTGTTTTTGCAGAAATTTGCATTTTTGCCGACAATTCTCATGCCCAATATACATTGCTGTCCAAGTAGTCTAAATGTGTAATGCACAGCTATTATAGTTTGAAGAATAATGCTATACAAGAATAATTCATTATCATTACATAATTACCAGACACATACACAAGGGTGCATACTCATTTACACTTTTCCAAAGCCACATGCCTTCTAAGTTGATGGAGAACTGACATAACATACACATAGCAGGACTGGGTATCATCATCTTCCTGATATATTTTCATAAGTTTTGTGCTTCCTTAACTCTATTGTGAGGGGGTTTGTCTCAGGGATTTGCAGCCCTGGTCTGAGGTTGTCTTTAGAAAATTTGGGGTGAATGGGTACTTGTCGTATTTGTTAAACAGCATCTCTCACTATTGATAGAAGTACAAGAAATTTTACACATTTATGGTAAAATGATAGAGGAATTTGAATTTGTCAAAACTAAATCTAGTATAAGTGGTTATATTGCTTTTTTTGGTAATTTTGTTCTTTTCATAATCAATACAATTATTCAGTAAATTATCACATCCTGAATCACTTCCAGCCTTAGAAACCATCACCAGGATTGTCGTCATCAAGGTCTCAAGCAGTTGCACAATTTCCTCACACGTTAGACAATGATTTCTTGCCGTTTTTTGTTTTCAAATCAGATAAAATTGTTCTGACAGCATGCAAAACATCAACCAAATGTTAACGGAAGAAGCAAACATGAGAGAGATCTAAGTGTAGGAAGCATAAGAGCCAGTTTTGTACCTGTAACTGGTGAAACTACAATCGATGCTTCCCGTCCACAGAGGCTGTTAGCATGACACAACTATCAATGCTTCTTGTCACATATGTGTTAAACTTGGCATTCACCCAATCTACTTCCCCCCTTGATTCTTTACACCTGAATTCATCAAATTTGTCCCATGTTGAACAACAGCAACCCTCCACTATTTCTTTCCTCTTGGTGACTGGACACTGTTTCCACTTCTGGTGTTATAACCATGCCATGGACACAGCCACCCAAATTAAAAAACATTTCTTAACCCGTTCAGTGCTTCCGACTGAATATTTGGTCGGAAGAAACGTATGCCTTCATTGCCACTGACCGAATATTCGGTTGGCGACTTTTCCTATTTTTAGCCAGAAAACCCCAACGCTTTCAGTGACGTATGAGATATCAACGGAAACTTCAGTATTCCCTCTACACATTGATGCTAATTATGTATGTGTGACGTTTTACGGTCTTTTCTGCCCGTGTGGTTGAAAATGTGACCCCCTACAGCTGATTACTATTCAGCGAGTGTAAACAATGGCGAACGGACTCACTTTGACACCGAGCGTCAATCGGACCCAAAAAACAACTTCTGCAGCAAAAGAAGTTGCAGAAATCATTACTTGTGGAGCTGATTCTGATTTGCAGTCTGTCGATAAGAGTGAAAATGACGGTAATTTAGCGCATGCAGGCGATATTTCGGTGTTGATGTCCGAAGTCAGACTTAACCCAGATACGAGTCGAAGTGACATTACTAGCACTGGCAATCGTAAAAACGAAAGTACTGCTGCTCCTGGTGTGTTGTAAAGTATACTGAACAAGAAAATTTATAGTGTTGTGGGGTTTTCTGGGCTGGATGAAGAGACATGAATTTTTCTGATTTTAAGTCGAGACATTTAAAACTCTGTGGCACAGGCGATTCACCTATTTATTTACACTTTGGCAGCGAAGGGGTTAAAAGGACAAAAAACATAATTTCTGTGGGCAGATAACCCTGCTCAAAGGAAAGAAATCTATTCACAGACGAAAGATGTCAAGCTAAGTGAAAAGTGCATGGACGACAGTTAAGATAGAACAGAAGACGACAGAACAGAAAGGAAGAAGTGAAAACAGAGGATAAGTCTACGTACCAGGCGATACTGATCCTGGGGTCCAGATAGTTCAATTTGGAGGTGCCCAGGGCTATCTCCTTGTTCTCGTCCTGAAACACACACACACACACACACACACACACACACACACACACACACACACACACACTTAATTTAACTCCAATGACCTCCACTCACAATACCACTGATGCTGACACAAAGCCCTGACCAGACTGCATAATGTGAAAGAAATGACATTACAAAGAGATGGAATTCTACTAATAATCCTGAAGTGTGAAACATAACAAGCTAGGTATAACTGGCTACTAAATGGTGTGTAGTCATATAATGTCTGGCTTCCAAGCGTTGTGTTTACTGCACCAAAAGCACTTTACAGACATATTCTCACACATGGGTACACTAGTTACACATAAGCAAACCAAGATACAGCCTCAGAAACGTGGCATAATCTATATGGGTGACATGCAAATTTTAGTTACATGTCCTTCAGGCCTTTCTGTATGTGTACAAGTTCTCAGTGGCCAATTACCTCTGTCTTTAGAGTGCCATGTTCATAATGTAAGGCTGCTGATCCAACTTCCAAGTGGGTCATGCTTTTCTTTTAACTTGATGGCGACGCTCTGCAGCTATAGCTGCGGAGCTCTGTGTCTCGACTCACAGCTGCGGAGATGTTATGGGTTTTTTCACCAAGACTACGTGTATACTATAATAAGGGAGATTACACTGACAGCAGAGTTTAACCATTGACCTTTTAAAACATATATCTCAGGATAGGTTTATTGTCGTTGGATATTCTCCATAATTTTTTAAAAAGTACCAAAAACTGTGCATCTCGCGAGTTTCAGCAGCCATTTTAGGGTGCGTCTCCAAAGAGTTAAATCAGAGATCAAAGAATTTTTTTTTTTAAATGGAAAAGACAATAAGAGGGACAATGAAGAGGAAAGTGATTCCAAAACATTTTTGTATTGTCTTTTTTTGCATGTCATAATGTGGGGGACAATAAAGACAATACTTCAATTCTGTTGATGGGCAGATGGGGGCCACATATCAAGCTGATTTTGGGTAGGGGTGTGTGATTTCTGTGAAGTGTATAAGATATTGGTAGTCAGTTTATATTGGGAGGCTGATTCTATTTTCATCTGTTTCCAGTTTGTTTAACATTACAGACTGAAATATAGACCTTTCACTACCTAGATTATTCCAATGACAGACTGATACAGAAATAAGAAGACCTTACAGAGTGAAACAAAAATAAGACCTTAAGAGCACATACTGCTTATGTGCAGGCCTATGGCTCAAGCCATGATAATTTTGGATCTTGTACATCACATGGCATTGGTGCATATGGAATTTATTCTGAGCATGAAGACATTATTTTGAACTGAAATTTGCAATAAAATGAACCTCAAAAAAGCAAGACATCATGGAGATACTTCTCCGCCATGTTTTGTAGACCTGATATTAGCAGTTCTCACATCACCACCACAACACAACCCCTTACAGAATCTCGGCTTTTTCAGACACCATTCTGAAGTTTATGACATAAATTTCTCACTACTACTTACAATCTCTCAAAATAATCCAATCAAACTTCACAAGCCAGACTCACAGTGGATGCAAAGGAAAACTTGACTCTTCTCAAACTTTCTCCTCCATTTTCTCAAAATAAGGAATATGCACATGTGACATTTCAAATAGCCACAGCTTTTACCGTGTTTGTCTTACAGACTGCACGAAACCCAGGAAAATGGATCACATGCAATTCATTTTCTTCAGCGCCAGGGCAGAATGGACTATCATCAAGAAACACAGACAATAAATAAGAGAGACAGACAGAGAGAGGAGGGTGAGAGAGAAGGGTAGCAGAGAGAGTGGGAGGGAGACAGTGAGAGGGGCAAAGAGAGACAGAGAGAGGGTGAGCTCAGACTGACCTTGTCAGTGGCCTGCACTTCCAGCTTGGTCAGTTGGTCCTCCAGACGAGTCAACAACTTCTTTTTCTTCTCATACATTCTGTAACATACCCAGCAAAACACAACAGGTATTATCAACCTTTCATTCCCTTAACCTATCATCAGATTTCTCCAGTGGCCTTACACATGGGTACTGGTCAACCTTTCACTCATTCACATTATCTACCAGCTTTCTCCAATAGCCTTACATGCAGGAATTAATAACCTTTTCACTCCTTCATCTATCCACCAGTTTTTTCCACATACCTTACACGCACAGCAACACAAAGGTACTTTCAACCTTTCACTCACTAACCAGATAATGGCAATTGTCACACCACTACCACAACATTTTCCACCAGCTTTCTCCAAAAACCGTACACAAAGGCACTAATCAACTGTTCACTCCCCACCACATTTTCCACCAGCTTTCTCCAAAAACCATACACAAAAGCACTAATCAACTGTTCACTCCCTTAACCTATCCACCAGCTTCCTACAATCAACAATGATCTTACAATGGCAAGACAAGATGCAATGGAACAAGGATTACATGATCAGTAGCATAGCACAGCTAGTTCATTCAGCAGACTGCACTTGTCATCTGCTTTCTGACTTCTGGCCACGGTAGTGTTGGTATGATGTGTGTGTTTCGTGATGTACACTGTACTATACACATCAATGTCTACAGCAGTGTGTTTTGTGATGGTGCGTGTATTTCACAATATACACTGTACTGTACACATCAATTACTGTAGCAATAATAACACTGTGGCCAAGGTAGTGTTGGTGTGATGTGTATATTTCATGGTGTACACTATACTGTACACATCAATTACTGTAGCAATAATAACACTGTGGCCAAGGTAGTGTTGGTGTGATGTGTATATTTCATGGTGTACACTATACTGTACACATCAATTACTGTAGCAATAATAACACTGTGGCCAAGGTAGTGTTGGTGTGATGTGTATATTTCATGGTGTACACTATACTGTACACATCAATTACTGTAGCAATAATAACACTGTGGCCAAGGTAGTGTTGGTGTGATGTGTATATTTCATGGTGTACACTATACTGTACACATCAATTACTGTAGCAATAATAACACTGTGGCCAAGGTAGTGTTGGTGTGATGTGTATATTTCATGGTGTACACTATACTGTACACATCAATTACTGTAGCAATAATAACACTGTGGCCAAGGTAGTGTTGGTGTGATGTGTATATTTCATGGTGTACACTGTACTGTACACATCAATTACTGTAGCAATAATAACACTGTGGCCAAGGTAGTGTTGGTGTGATGTGTATATTTCATGGTGTACACTATACTGTACACATCAATTACTGTAGCAATAATAACATTGTGGCCAAGGTAGTGTTGGTGTGATGTGTATATTTCATGGTGTACACTATACTGTACACATCAATTACTGTAGCAATAATAACATTGTGGCCAAGGTAGTGTTGGTGTGATGTGTATATTTCATGGTGTACACTGTACTGTACACATCAATTACTGTAGCAATAATAACATTGTGGCCAAGGTAGTGTTGGTGTGATGTGTATATTTCATGGTGTACACTATACTGTGCACATCAATTACTGTAGCAATAATAACACTGTGGCCAAGGTAGTGTTGGTGTGATGTGTATATTTCATGGTGTACACTATACTGTACACATCAATTACTGTAGCAATAATAACACTGTGGCCAAGGTAGTGTTGGTGTGATGTGTATATTTCATGGTGTACACTATACTGTGCACATCAATTACTGTAGCAATAATAACATTGTGGCCAAGGTAGTGTTGGTGTGATGTGTATATTTCATGGTGTACACTATACTGTACACATCAATTACAGTAGAAATGATTGCCACTGAAGTCAAGGCAATGTAGGTGTGATGGATGTGTGTATTTCACGATGTACACTATACTGTATATATCAATGACTAGCAATGATTACCACTGAGGTCAAGGCAGTGCTGGTATGATGTGTGTATTTCATGATGTACACTGTACTGTGCACATCAATGTCTATAGCAATGTGTATCGTAATGGAGTGTGTATTTCAAGATGTACACTGTACGGTACACTGTACTGTTGCATATCAATGTCTATAGCAAAGTGTGTTGTAGTGGTGTATTTCATGATGTACACTGTACTGTTGCATATCAATGTCTATAGCAAAGTGTGTTGTAGTGGTGTATTTCATGATGTACACTGTACTGTACACTGTACTGTTGCATATCAATGTCTATAGTAATGTGTGTTGTACTGGTGTATTTCATGATGTACTGTACACTGTACTGTTGCATATCAATGTCTATAGCAACTTGTGTTGTCATGGTGTGTTTCATGATGTACTGTACACTGTACTGTTGCATATCAATGTCTATAGCAACTTGTGTTGTCATGGTGTGTTTCATGATGTGCATTGTACTGTACACATAAACATCCAGAACAATGTGTGTTGTAATGGCGTGTATATTTCATAATCAGCCCCCCCCCCCCCTCCTGTCACCCCCCAGTGACAAATGAAAAAAATTTCTGAAAAATCTAGGGGGAGGGGGGGGGAGGGATCTGGAGGTATGCTCCCATGGGAAAGTTTTCAGAAAACAATTGCAAAACAGAAGCAATCTGACACTATCTGACAATTTTGGGCTCATTTATGAAATTTTCATAAAATAGATGCAAAATAGAAGCAATCTGACACTATCTGATAATTTTCGGTTTGTTTATGATTCTTTGTAATGGGGCAAACAATTTATTAACACACTTGTATCAGATTCCAAGAAAAATAATTTGATGCATTGTCTTCTAATGTATGCTCTCACAAACCGACGACAACAAAGTAATCTTTTGCTACAAACTTAAGGGCAGGTAATAAACCATTTCAAATACAGCAATGTGTGAAGTAAAAACACAATGCAAATGCACATTCAGAACCTGAATGCATTTTGCTGTCTCCACAAACCAAATCAAATGAAAAAGGGAAGCAGTAAATCTGTGATATGACTTAAAAAAACACAACAACAAAACGGCACATAAATCCCACTCCCAAACTGTATCTTCGGACATTATTAACCCTTTGACTCCCGCACCCTATCCACTGTTGATTCTAGGATTTTCAAAAAGGTGGGGCAGGCCCCCCCTCCTGTCAAAAAAAGGGGGGCCTAACAAAACCAGTGGGGGTCAGCGGCGGCAGGGCAAAAACAGCATTCACTTCATTTTCACGTTTGACGCTCAAATTCTGACAATGGCAGCTGTGTCATTTCCGTTCGATAGGTCTGTGTAATAAATGCTGATTGGTTTACAGCGACCAATCGTAAAGCTTCGCACTCAGTCGCCCCTACCACTTGCTAAAAATAACCACAGTGTGCTTGGAGTGGAATGGGGCCTATAAATCAGTTAGGCCTAGCCTGCGTGTGTTGCCTGCGGGGCCAATTCGGGCAAAAGCTAGATGTGCAGGCCTTACATTACGCGTTGGTGAACAAAACATGCGGGCTTTCCTTGATAAATGCGGGATGCTGCCCGCACAAGGCTTAATTTTTTGCGGGCAAAAGAAAAAAAATCGCGTGAATCCCGCGATCCCGCAGCCTAGAATCAACACTGCTATCTATCAACTGCAAAAACTTAACCGTTTGACTCCCTCACCCTATCCACCAGCTTCTTGCAGGAAGCTGGTGGATAGGGTGCAGGAGTCAAAGGGTTAACGAGACAGAATCAAGTTCACAGTCAGCAGATGCCTGGCTAAGATTACACTCATAGCAATAAGTCAGGCAAATGGGGGGAAAGAAATAGAAAAGGACAAAACACAAAAGGGGAGCTCATTCTTTGTCTTTAGAAACTGTTGGACCTTCTCATGTACAAGTCTTTACTACGGCAGACCCATTTTCCAAAACATCTGCTCGAGACGAGGTCTTATTACTCACAAGTTTAGCAGTTAGCTCTGAAGACAAGTTGTGCCCTGACAGACAAAAAACATCAGAAGTAACTCCAGCAAAAATTGACAGTCTACCAGGTTTATCCCCCATCCCAGTGTCGCCATCTGCTAGAACAGATTGACAGACTGACAAAAAGCCAACTGTTTCATAGACAAACAAATATATTGCTCTTTCTCTTCCCTCGGAAATTTTATTTTTTCTTGACAACAGCCTGTAGATTAACTCACATTTATATAAACACACGCACACACAAAAAACCCCCAGAAAACTGGGAGCCCTGCATGATGTACATTATCAATGTCCATAAGTTACTGACATTGTGGTCTTGTCAGTTGAACTGTGCTGTAAGTGTGATTCCATGACTTACGTTCTGGCTTTAGCTGTCTTGGTGGCCTTGTAGTCGGCCTTGACATCCTTGATGTCTTTCTTCACCCCCTTGATCTCCTTCTTCTTCGCTTGGATCTAAACATACAGACACGACACACAAAATACATTACTGATATAATGAAACAATGACATTACATTCACATCGAAAGAGACACTTAACTGACTCTGGCGATAGCATCATGGACTCAAGATCTGATGTCTAAAGTTCTGATGTGTCAAGTTCAGCCCCAGCTAGCAACATAAAAATTGGTCCGTTTGCTGCCCATCTTAATGTTCAAATCATGCTAGTAGTGTCAGTGTACAGTTTCGTAAGCCCTGTTCCCCTCCTTATTACAAGATCTTGGCAGCACACAGGCTTTTGTGCAGAATCAAGGAAAATCTACCTGACAATTACAGACAGATCTAGCTGGTACATATGAAACCCTCTTCAACAATTTGTCAAAACTGAACTGAAACTATTTTCATTGACCTTTGTTGACACTTTTCGTCAGTTCCAAACATGGAGACGCTACTTTGCTGAAACAATTAGTCCCTCTTCATGACCAATGACTGCAAGTGGAATTATATGAACAATCTGACTATACACAATAGTTATGAGATTACTCTGAATCTAAATTGGAATTATATGAAAAACCTGACTATACACAACAGTTATGAGATTACTTTGAATCTAACAGGCAAATGTTCTGCCCAAAGCAGCAATTGTGTAACTCTACAAGTAACAAACATCACTGAATGTTCTGCCCAAAGCAGCAATGGTGTAATTCTATAAGTAACAAACATCAATGAATGTTCTGACCAAAGCAGCAATTGTGTAACTTTACAAGTAACAAACATCACTGAATGTTCTGACCAAAGCAGCAATTGTGTAACTCTACAAATAACAAACATCACTGAATGTTCTGACCAAAGCAGCTATTGTGTAATTCTATAAGTAACAAACATCAATGAATGTTCTGACCAAAGCAGCAATTGTGTAACTTTACAAATAACAAACATCACTGAATGTTCTGACCAAAGCAGCAATGGTGTAATTCTATAAGTAACAAACATCACTGAATGTTCTGACCAAAGCAGCAATTGTGTAACTTTACAAGTAACAAACATCACTGAATGTTCTGACCAAAGCAGCAATTGTGTAACTTTACAAGTAACAAACATCACTGAATGTTCTGACCAAAGCAGCAATTGTGTAACTCTACAAATAACAAACATCACTGAATGTTCTGATCAAAGCAGCAATGGTGTAATTCTATAAGTAACAAATATCATTGCATGTTCTGACCAAAGCAGCAATTGTGTAACTTTACAAGTAACAAACATCACTGAATGTTCTGACCAAAGCAGCAATTGTGTAACTTTACAAGTAACAAACATCACTGAACGTTCTGACCAAAGCAGCAATTGTGTAACTTTACAAATAACAAACATCACTGAATGTTCTGACCAAAGCAGCAATTGTGTAACTTTACAAGTAACAAACATCACTGAATGTTCTGACCAAAGCAGCAATTGTGTAACTTTACAAGTAACAAACATCACTGAATGTTCTGACCAAAGCAGCAATTGTGTAATTGTGTAACAAGTAACAAACATCAATGTGTCAAAAATGATATTCATATTTACAAATCTGTCAGTTTTCAACATTTATATACAGAAACACATTATGGTCACATACACTAATGTTATTTTGCAATTATCTGTCAACTCAAGACTATACTACTATATGTTTAATTCTTATGAAAGAACAATGGCCACCATCTGATCCTCAGCAAAACCTGTCAGTTATAGTCTTTAGCCTGCATGCACCACTGACACTCCCATGGCCAGATATGAGTGAAATGCGGCAAGAGATATTGACATCAACGTGCAGTCCAAAAATAAATCATTCTCTACATGGTGCATGACAATGACACTAAATACAATTGATTTTGTAAGAGATGTTACATGTGTGTGTGTAGGTAGCGGCAGCCCCCAGCCTAGCCTGCAATCATCTGCCAAAAAGTGTGA
Organism: Monoplex corrugatus; assembly: GCA_030674185.1. Classification (NCBI taxonomy): domain Eukaryota; kingdom Metazoa; phylum Mollusca; class Gastropoda; order Littorinimorpha; family Ranellidae; genus Monoplex; species Monoplex corrugatus. The sequence continues at coordinate 17,584,129 of JAPXFY010000014.1, read as the reverse complement.
ATTACGTAATTTTCCACAGCTCCGTACTCAGGCATCAGAGCACAGACTGATGTCAAGTTCACACAGAAATAAAATTCATTCTTTCATCTTTTCAATGAGTGTATCTGTTTATGTGTTCGGTGTCTGTACTTAATAAGCGAATTAAAAAGAACGACAACGTCATTCACCGCTTTCCCGGATTTGGCAAGATTACGTCGAATCTCCCGATTCAATGTTGTCCGATCATCGGGCTTTCTCGGCCGTGCTTGTGGGGTACAGAGGTCATACATAGCTATATTTAGTATCAGCTTCTTCAGCAAAACACGAGGATTTCAAATATATGAACCAGAATATTTATAATCTTAATGTGAAAATGCAGGATCCAAAAGTTTGTGTTCAGTGCCAAACTTTTGTCAATAAAACGAAATTCATCGCTGGGAAGGGCTATCTGTCGCATATCAAAATGATCTACAATCAATTCTCTTTCAATTGGAAAAGTAGGTTAATGTATTCAAGCTCTGTCGTTCACAAGCAAGCCAATCAAAACAAGCAGGTGAAAACTTTCAAAATTTACCTATGCGTCATCGGGGATCCAGCACTTTCGACGATCGCGAGTTCAGACGGCGACCACTTTCACACGATATCGGCGGCAAAATCGGTAAGTTGGTTGCTTTTTTACTCACAGATTCTTTAGATTAGTGATTGAGGAAAGATTTACAATTGATACTTTTATTTGACTGAATGAACAAGATTAGAATTCAATGAATAACACTGTCGACCAAGCACTAGGAAAGCGTGACCGGAAGTGATGAAGCGAAGCTCCAGTTGATCGTTATTAATTGCAATTTTCTCAGTTTCGGGATTGTTTTCAGTAAATTATGCACGTGTTAGGTAAACATTAAGACTCTATGCATATAAGACATTTTTTTCAAAGCTGAAGGACGTCGGACAATTGTCATACTGAGATCGTTTTTGCCCGAGGTGGGTAATGCCACGGGACAGTTTCCAGCTCAATGGCGATAGTATAAACTAAAGCTCAAAGTCAAAGCAATAGATGAATGTCGAGGAACAAGTTTACTAAAGAATTTAATCGTTCGTAGCGTAAAGATTGTTGTAAAAGTATACAGAATAGTACTCAGAAGTGGAGGAAAAGATCTCAACTGGGAGGGAGGACGAATTAGATGCTTATTCAAATTATTGTACTTTAAAAAAAAAATCAGATTTGTCACATTCTTTATGTGGTAAAAAAACCCACTAATAATAATAATGATGAAAAAAGAAAATAAACCAAACCTGATATGGAATTTTACTGTTTGTGATCTGCTCATATTGTGGTATTGTCCTCTAATGATTGAAAATGAATTTTATTTTTATTATTAATTCTATTTTATGCTTCAAATCCTCCTTCCTTTTGTTTTAAAATTTTTTAAGAAAACCATACATGCATGTCACACCACATGTCAAGTCAAAATGATCTTTATTGATGGTAAATATCCAAGCAAGCTTACAATATATCATTTTTTTCATCTTGCCATAAAAAACAAACCAAAAAGCAACCCATCAACCCCCCCCCCCCCACTCTCCCCTCCCAAAAAAAAGTATAAAATAAATAAAAAGAAGAAAACATTTAAGAGCAAAACAGAATTTAGAATGAACACACACACACACACACACACACACACACACACACACACACACACACACCACACACTTATTGTAAATGGTGAATTAGATGATAAACATTTATTTTATGTGACAGACACGGAGGATGCACAGTACCAGAAACTCAAGGCTGTATTCCTGGCCGATGGAAGAGGGTGACGTCCCAGTCTCCCTGAATTTGAACTAACACATAAGCTGCTGATGCAGATGCTTCAATTGAGAGATGTGGGTGGCAAAACATTTGATGAGACAGCTCATTTTCTTCAGGAAAGACTGTTTCCCGACATAGCCTTTTCAAAATTACGATATCAGCTGGTTTCTATGTCATCCAGAACAAAACAGAGCCAAGAAGTACCCAGATCTGCAGACCTTCCTTGCAGCAATAGTGAAAGTGACAAAAGTACTTTATCACAACCACTGGATGTAGAGGAATTGGGGGAGTTTTTAAAAGGTTTACGCCACCAGGATATATTACCTTTATCAGATGAGCATGTGATATCTCACCGACCATCAAGTTATGGACTTCTGAAAGATCTGCTGAACTTTAAAAAAAAGGAAGGGAAGACCTATGAAGATCGAACATCTGTGCCAGTGGTGGCAGCATCTGACTGGAAATCTTGTGACTGAGAGTCAGATGACAAATGCAGCTGCCAAGTTTCTTCAGAAGAACTCAAAACTACAGCCTTCTGCACATCAGGCAAAAGGGAGGGAGATCTACATCAAGTTTCTGGCATCATCACCATTTGAAGTTCAAAGAGGGACCTCTGCCAGTACTAGTACTAGTACTACTACTAATACTGGTACTGCTACTGGTAGTACTGCAAAAAGTGATTCCGATAATATCCATCCAACAGTGCAGTTAAATGTGGATACAGCAGACATCAACCTGGGTGTGAAACTGGCTGAAGCTGGAAAACAGTTGGCAGCTGCTGTTTTTGGGGGGTTGTCTTTAAAGTTCTTGCCCATACTTATGTCTTAAATGTGGAAAGAAAGGTATAAACTTAAATAGTTCTAACGAAATGTCTTATGCATGCCTTTTTCTTTCATGGTGAGCACTTGCGCTGACTTTTTTTCCCAAAGAAACTAATGCCTTTGTTTATAATGTCTTTGAGAGTTATGAGAATAGTACTTGATAAGAATGCTACTGGGTGCATAGTATTTCATTTCCCCAAATTTCAACTAAATCCATTCAGTAGTTTAAAAGTTATGATGTTTCAATTGTTTTGTTGCTGACTAGCGTATTTTCTCAGTTACTGTGTATTATATGCTTTCATGGATCCTAAATATACATAGTTTTCAAAATTTTGATTTAGTATTTGACAGAAGTATAGCCTATCATGTAGTCTACGAAGCATCCAGATTTCAAATGAATTCAGTGAGTCGTTTAGAAATTATTGTAATTTCTGTTTATGTTTGAGCTAAGAAGGGCCGCATTTTGCAAATTGGTGTTTTTCGCAATTTTTAACTCAGATATTTCCTTGAAATCTGACTGAAACCTGCTGGAAAAAATTGGGCATGGTCTACATGTACTAGCAAATGAAATTACCAAGTTCCAGGCTTCAGTCTGACATATTGTATATATACTGTGACAGCCTAAAGTTACCACTCCATTCAATTTTATATACTTTCGATTCGTTTTTTTCCCAATCTTTGCAAGGTAATAACTTCTACAAATAACAAACATATACTCTGTAATTTCATACATAGCTTCTGTGTGTTCTAGTATTTGCATTTTAATGAGATGAGCGCTGTCAGCTTGTTAAAAGTGCTGATTTGGGGTTCTTGAAAATGGCTTATTATGTTGTTTTTGCCAGTGTCGCGTTGGCGTCTGTATTCAAATGGGCATATTTCAAAAACTAATAATGGTATCCACTTACTTTTTTTTTTATTTTGCTTGTTATGAAAAGTTCTTTAAAGGTAACAAAGAAAATAAGCCCCATTGCATGAAATAAATTTTGGCTGCCGCTACCTAGTGTGTGTGTGTGTGTGTGTGTGTGTGTGTGTGTGTGTGTGTGTGTGTGTGTGTGTGTGTGTGTGTGTGTGTGTATGTGTGTGTTGTATGTGTGTGTCAGTGTGTGTGTATGTGTGTGTGCATGTGTGCACACGTGAGCACGCACGTGTGACGTACAGACCTTGTTCTGTAGGTTCTCCATGGACTTAGCAAAGGTTTTGGGCACAGCACGCTGATGGTTACACAGCACAGCCACGCACGATTGGCACGGTTGTAGGACAAGATCTGGCCGCCACAGAGTCACGGCTGTAAGACAGACACAGAGAACACATAAACACAAGGACACATAACTCACAGAAGTTGAACAATGAGAAACAAGGACAGTGTAAGAAGATTATGAGCGGTCAGGAGTTGAAAATGGTAGGACGGGTACAAACAACAAACAAGGACAGGCAAAAACCAAGAAACAAGGACAGGTACAAACAAAAATCAACAACAGGGACAGTGAAAACAAAAACAAGGACAGATGAAAATGGACAGAAGACAAAAAAAACAAGGGCAGGTGAAAAACAAGGGCAGAAGAAAAAAAAACAAAGACAGGTGAAAACATGGACTGGAATGAAAGCAAAAAACTAGGACCGGCAAAAACAAGAACAGCTGGGAAACAAGAAACAAGGACAGGAGAAAATAAAAATGAGGACAAAAAAAACACAAACAAGAAACAAGGACAGGAGAAAATAAGAAATGAGGACAAAATAAACACAAACAAGAAACAAGGAAAACAGAGTGAATAAAATAAGAAATGAGGACCAAAATAAAATAACAAAAAAAGAGAAACAAGGACCGGTGAAAATAAGAAATGAGGACAAAATAAACACAAACAAGAAACAAGGACCGGTGAAAATAAGAAATGAGGACAAAATAAACACAAACAAGAAACAAGGACCGGTGAAAATAAGAAATGAGGACAAAATAAACACAAACAAGAAACAAGGACAGGAGAAAATAAGAAATGAGGACAAAATAAACACAAACAAGAAACAAGGACCGGTGAAAATAAGAAATGAGGACAAAATAAACACAAACAAGAAACAAGGACCGGTGAAAATAAGAAATGAGGACAAAATAAACACAAACAAGAAACAAGGACAGGTGAAAATAAGAAATGAGGACAAAATAAACACAAACAAGAATGAAGACAGGTGAAAAAGAGTAACATGGACAGATGAAAATGAGAAACATGGACAAGTGAATAGGAAACAAGAGAAGAAACAAAAATAAGGACAGACAAAAACAGAGAAAATGACATGTGAAAATATAGTAGCAAGGACAAGTGACAGAAAAGAGAAAATTTCTAGCATAGAATTTCCAGAAGGTGGAGATATTATTTATACTCAAGAAGCCCCCAGCATCCCAATGGGAGGAAAAAAGGTCGGGTACAAACAGAAACAAGGATGGATGAAAACAGAACAAGGATGGATGAAAACAGAACAAGGATGGATGAAAACAGAAACAAGGATGGATGAAAACAGAACAAGGATGGATGAAAACAGAACAAGGATGGGCGAAAACAGAAACAAGGATGGTGTGAAAACAGAAACAAGGATGGGCGAAAACAGAAACAAGGATGGGTGAAAACAGAAACAAGGATGGGTGAAAACAGAAACAAGGACGGATGAAAACAGAAACAAGGATGGATGAAAACAGTAACAAGGATGAAGGAAGGATGGGTGAAAACAGAAACAAGGATGAATGAAAACAGTAACAAGGATGAATGAAGGATGGGTGAAAACAGAAACAAGGATGGGTGAAAACAGAAACAAGGATGAATCAGACCTGCCAACCCCTCTAAGCCTGCAATAGTACCTTTATAATTTTTTTATAGTATTTTTTCAAAAACAGTAGTATTCCAAGTATAAAAAGAATTATATACCTCATTATAAAGTAGATTCGTCTCGTCATTTGTGGCTCCAGGAACACATATTTTCACATGTATCACTTCTAATGTCTTTTTTCACATGCATCACAAATTCTGAGTTCAAGTGTCTGTTTTCCACATATATTGATCACTACGAGTTCCAGTGTCTGTCTCCACTGAGGCACAATCACATATGATTCACTCAAAAAACATAAATTCTAATGTCTGCTTCGCTACAAACTGCATTGTCAAAATGACAATTTGAAGCCAACAAGGCACACTTTGAAAGTTACTGAGTTGTGTCGGTAGAGCTTGTTGCACTGTGCTCAGTGTGCTGCCTTTTGGTAGCTGACTTGCACTTTTTCAAGAGCTCATCAGAGAACACTGCTTTGTAGCATGGGCCCCCTTTCTTGGACTTCAGAACCATGAGAGCATCCAATGTCTTTGCCCCTATGGATCCCCGAAAGTCAGTCTTGTTTCTTCGCACTTGACTGAAGATTCTCTCACACCCACAGTTGGACACAGGGATGAGGAGAATTGACAGCATGAACTGGGACAGATGTTTCAGTCTAGTGGCACCATTGTGATCTTTCATGGCACCAATCTCCTTCCACTGCAGTTCTGCTGATGGCTGGTACTCCAGAAACTCTCCCTCCAGCTCATCAGGGGTTGTGTTAGGTGGCAGAGTGCATGGGAACTTCTTCAAGAAGTATTTCAAAGAAGATGCTTGAACTGACTTCTGCAGGTTCACATCCGCAAGCTCTGCATGTTTCCATAGAGTTTCCTCGGCCGGGTTCAGCTTCTCTTTCATGTACTTGCATGCCTCCTTGTAGAATGTCTTCACATTCTCCATGAAGATCTGCTGCTGCTTACTTTCCACACAGTCCAGGTGTTCTCGGGTGGTGCTACCAATGAAGATGTCTTCATCACGCTTCATGTTGTATGAGGATTTGAAGTCCACATCCATCAGGGCCCCATTGTTCAGAGCAGCTGGCTTCAGATAACTGACAAGCAGGCGTCTGTACAGTCGTTCCATGTCTCTCTTGATCAGATGGATTCTGGCGCTGTCGGTCTGTTCAAGTTTGTTGACTTGGTTGAACACCTCCAAGACTGTTGCATAGAACAAGACATACAATTTGGTGGTCTTGCGCCGGAAGAAATCCCCGAGTTTTTGCCTCATAGGTGGGTCAGAACTAGATGTACTTGAAGCATGTGATGTCTTCACACTGCATTCTTCCTTGAAGAATTTGTCCAAAGCGTTCCACTGCTCAACTGCTCTGTCCAAGGCAGCCCCAAGAGAGAGCCATCGGGTGGGAACATGCTCAACAACCTTGTGCTCTGGCAAGCCTAGTTCCTTCTGGATCTGCTTCAGGCGTTGCTGTCTGCCAGTGCTCTTGGAGAAATACCAGGCCAGTTGACGCATTGTGTCATCAAGGTCAAACTTGCTAGACTCCTTCATGGCTTTCTTCACAGTCAGACTAAGGAGATGGCATACACATCTGGCCAAGAAGGTCTCTGGATGCTTGTCTCTGATGAACGAGATGACACCTTTGTTGACCCCAATCATGACATTGGCATTGTCGGTTACAAATGCCAGGCAGTTCCTCCAGTCTATCTGGTAAGCCCTTAGCTCAGAGTCCAACAACTGAAAGATGTGTTCTCCAGTGGCTGACGTCTCACATGAGGGGACACTGAGCAGTTCAGTTTTGATAGTTCCATGGGGATCCACAGCTCTCACAACAATGGGAAAGAACTTGTCTTCCCCCTCCTGACTACCATCAGTACCTAACACAAAGGGTCCCTTCATGCACTGCACAAGTTCAGCCTTACTATCTTCAGCACATTCCTTCACAATGGATGTGGTTTTTGTTCTTGCAGAACTGTAGGTATCTGCTATGTTGCTGTCAGGAAACATCTTCTTAAACAACTGTCCAGCATGGTCAGAGGCTGAAAGTGGCACGTTGTGTTCCACCAAAAACGCCGTGAAATATGCCTCTGCACGAATGGGCTGGAGATCAGTATCTTCAGTTCTTTGAATATAATCAACAAGAGAAGAGGTGTTTCTTAAGGCTGATGCCTTTGCAATGTGCCTCAACGAAGTCACGTGCTTTTTTACATCGTCGATCCCGCCATGCGAAACTAGAAAATCGAACTCACAAGCACTGCACCTTGCATATGTGCTTCCCACTTTCGATGCAGTGATGCATGGGAACTCTTGTGAGTACGACTGGATGAACTTTTGTTCTCTTTTTGCCTTTTTCTGTACACTTTCACTGCCGGTGCCCAAAGCAGCTTCACCACCACGTTTTCCTTTGCCACTACCACGCGGTCTACCTCGTGTCGCCATTTTCTTTTTGCAAAAACGGAAGTCTCACAGTCGGTACGAGACTTTCGTTTGACCCAGTACGAGACTCTCGTTTGACGAGATTCTCATTTATAATAACAAACATGGCTGCGCCCATAGTCCACTTGTTTACCGATCGTGATTGTCTTCTCAGTGGCGCTCTCGGCTCAAAGTCACTACTAGACCTATAATCGTTTTTTTTTTTGTTTTTGTTTTTTTGCATCGTATCATTTTTTACTCGATCGTAATTTAGTATTATTTAATTATGATCGTAAAATGATACGCCAAAATCGTACTGGTTGGCAGGTCTGATGAATGAAGGATGGGTGAAAACAGAAACAAGGATGGATGAAAACAGAAACAAGGATGGGTGAAAACAGAAACAAGGATGGGTGAAAACAGAAACAAGGATGAATGAAGGATGGGTGAAAACAGAAACAAGGATGGGTGAAAACAGAAACAAGGATGAATGAAGTATGGGTGAAAACAGAAAGAAGGATGGGTGAAAACAGAAACAAGGATGAATGAAGTATGGGTGAAAACAGAAAGAAGTATGGGTGAAAACAGAAACAAGGATGGGTGAAAACAGAAAGGATGGGTGAAAACAGAAACAAGGATGAATGAAGGATGGGTGAAAACAGAAACAAGGATGGGTGAAAACAGAAACAAGGATGGGTGAAAACAGAAACAAGGATGGATGAAAACAGAAACAAGGATGGGTGAAAACAGAAACAAGGATGGGTGAAAACAGAAACAAGGATGGATGAAAACAGAAACAAGGATGGATGAAAACAGAAACAAGGATGGGTGAAAACAGAAACAAGGATGGATGAAAACAGAAACAAGGATGGGTGAAAACAGAAACAAGGATGGATGAAAACAGAATGGGTGAAAACAGAAACAAGAACAGGTACAAACAGAAACAAAGATGGGTGAAAACAGAAACAAGGATGGGTGAAAACAGAAACAAGGATGGGTGAAAACAGAAACAAGAACAGGTACAAACAGAAACAGATGGGTGAAAACAGAAACAAGGATGGATGAAAACAGAAACAAGGATGGGTGAAAACAGAAACAAGAACAGGTACAAACAGAAACAGATGGGTGAAAACAGAAACAAGGACGGATGAAAACAGAGAAATAAAGAAAGGTAAAAATAATGGGGACGGCTAGATGAAAACAGAGAATCAATGACAAATGAAGACAGGGGAACAAGTGAAAACAGAAAAAACACGAACAATTGAACACAGAAACAAACAACTGATGAAAACAAACAACAACAACACAAACAACAACAAAACAAAAACAAACAAACAAAATCCGAGGGGTGGTAGTGGTTTGAAAACAGAGAAACACGGACAGGTGAAAACAGAAACAAGAACTGGTGAAAACAAAGAAACAATGACAGGTAAAAACAGAAAAGGACTGATAAAAACAAAGAAACAAGGACAAGTGAAAATAGAACAAGGACCCATAAAAACTTAAAAACAATGACCGGTGAAAACAGAAACAAGGACAGACAAAACCGAAAAACTGATGAAAAACAAAGAAACAATGACAGGTGAAAACTGAAGAAAACACACACACACACACAAGGGGGGGGGGGGGGGTGAAAAACAGGGAAACAAGGACAGGTCAAAACAGATGGTGGTGGTGAAAACAGAGAAATAACTGATGAGAACAGAAACGACAAGTGAAAACAGAGGGTGAAAACACAGAAGTAACAGATGAGAAGAGAAATGACAGGTGAAAACAGAGAAATAACTGATGAGAACAGAAACGACAAGTGAAAACAGAGGGTGAAAACACAGAAGTAACAGATGAGAAGAGAAATGACAGGTGAAAACAGAGAAATAACAGATGAGAACAGAAACAATGACAGGTGAAAACAGAGAAATAACAGATGAGAAGAGAAATGACAGGTGAAAACAGAGAAATAACAGATGAGAACAGAAACGACAACAGATGAAAACAGAGAAATAACAGATGAGAACAGAAACGACAACAGATGAAAACAGAGAAATAACAGATGAGAACAGAAACGACAACAGGTGAAAACAGAGAAATAACAGATGAGAACAGAAACGACAACAGATGAAAACAGAGAAATAACAGATGAGAACAGAAACGACAACAGATGAAAACAGAGAAATAACAGATGAGAACAGAAACGACAACAGATGAAAACAGAGAAATAACAGATGAGAACAGAAACGACAACAGATGAAAACAGAGAAATAACAGATGAGAACAGAAACGACAACAGATGAAAACAGAGAAATAACAGATGAGAAGAGAAATGACAGGTGAAAACAGAGAAATAACAGATGAGAACAGAAACGACAACAGATGAAAACAGAGAAATAACAGATGAGAACAGAAACGACAACAGGTGAAAACAGAGAAATAACAGATGAGAACAGAAACGACAACAGGTGAAAACAGAGAAATAACAGATGAGAACAGAAACGACAACAGATGAAAACAGAGAAATAACAGATGAGAACAGAAACAATGACAGGTGAAAACAGAGAAACAAAGACACAAGAAAACAAAAATGAGGACAGATGAAAACAGAAACAAGGACAGGTGAAAACAGAAACAAGGACAGGTGAAAACAGAAACAAGGACAGGTGAAAACAGAAACAAGGACAGGTGAAAAGAGAGGAAAAAGAACTGACGTTCGGAGAATGAGGACCAGTCAGTAGGTGGAAGAAACAAACAAAAAACCAAGGTTGGATGCAAAGAGACTACTGGTCATGGCTTCAGAGAACAAACAATAGATGTAGGATGATGAAGATTTGAAAATGTTGACCGATACTCAATTCTGCCATGTTCTGTATGAACACTAACTCAGAATCAGCAGCACTGCCAGAGATGTGACAATTTGGTCTCCTGTGCCCTTGGTCAAACAAGTCACTACTTGATCCCTTGGTCAAATAAGTCACTTTCAAGGGATCATGACCTGCATGGACACTGGACACGACAGAAACAAGCTTCTCAGTAGGGGCAGGGGAAGAATACGAGGGTTGTGGTGTAAAGGTTACTACTTACAATTGGTCAGGAGGTTGAGCTGCTCCTGAAGGGTGTGTGAGGCGTTGTATGTACGGAACACTTTAGCTGTCAGTCCTTCCATCAGCTCCTGCAGATGTTTGTTCAGCACCGTCGTCTGTATACACACACACACAATGACACATCATCATCATCATCAACAGCTCCATTTCTGTACATGCATCAACATCAACAACACAATCACTGACCTGTAACACCAGATATAAACTATATCATCACACCCCGATAATGCCACAAATGAACCATATCACACAGACTGATAACACCAAATATGAACCATATTACACAAGCTGATTACGTATGAACCGTATCATTACACACACTTATAACACCACACATGAACTATATTATTACACAAACTGATAACACCACACATGAACTATATTATTACACAAACTGATAACACCACACATGAACTATATTATTACACAAACTGATAACACCACACATGAACCATATCATCACACACACTGATAACACCACACATGAACTATATTATTACACAAACTGATAACACCACACATGAACCATATCATCACACACACTGATAACACCACACATTAACTATATCATATAATTTACACAGACTGATAACAGCACATTAAACCATGTCGTCACAGGCTGATAACACCACATATGAACCATACTCATCACATATATATGCACACACACCACATACAAATCATATCATCACACACTGATTACACCACACATGAACCACATTACATACACTAATAACACCACATTAAACCATGTTATCACAGACTGTTAACACCACATATGAACCATACTCATTACACACACAAACACCACATCACACACACAAACCAGTAACACCACATACGAACCATCTCATCACACACACACTGATAACACCAAACATGAACCATATCAATTATCATCACATAATCTGGTAACCACATATATGAACCATATACACTGATAACACCAAATATGAACCATATCAATGCACACTGACAACATGAACCATATCATCACAGACTGATAACACCACATATGAACTACATCATCACAGACATGACCGAAACACTACCACATAAGCCCAGTTCTCACAAGATCACAAAACATTTTACCTACCTTGTCACTCCCTACATCTATTCCTGAGGGAAGCTGATGGCTATGGAGTAGGAATGACAAGGCTGACACCATCACCAAAGATGTCAATCAACACTACCACCAAAGACACACATGTACTTACATTGAGTCAATCAACACCAGCATCAACACAGCAATCAACACCACCATCGAAAATGCTCATGTACTCAAGTTGAGTCAATCAAGACCATCACCAATGACATGCATATACTCATGGTGAGTCAATCAACATCACCAACAAAGATACACATGACCTCATATTGACTTTATTAACACCACTACCACAGACACACACGTGCTCACACTGAGTCAGTCACCACCACCACCCAACACAGCAATCAACACCACCAACAAAGACACTCATGTACTCAAATTGAGTCGATCAACACCACCACCAAAACCATGTACTCATACTAGCTTGATTAACTCCATTATCAAAGACACACATGTATGTACTCACACTGATTCAATCAACACCACTACCAAAGACACACATGTACTCACACTGACTCAATCAACACCACAACAAAAGACACACATGTACACACACTGACTCAATCAACACCAAAGACACATATATACACACACTGACTCAATCAACACCACCACCAGACACACATGTACACACACTGACTCAATCAACATCACCACCAGACATACATATACACACACTGACTCAATCAACACCACCACCAGACACATGTACACACACTGACTCAATCAACACCACCACCAGACACATGTACACACACTGACTCAATCAACACCACCACCAGACACACATGTACTCACACTGACTCAATCAACACCACCACCAAAGACACATGTACACTCACTCAATCAACACCACCACCAAAGACACACATGTACTCACACTGACTCAATCAACAACAACACCAAAGACACACATGTACACACACTGAGTCAATCAACACCACTACCAAAGACACACATGTACTCACACTGACTCAATCAACACCACTACCAAAGACACATGTACACACACTGACTCAATCAACACCACACCAAAGACACATGTACACACACTGAGTCAATCAACATCACTACCAAAGACACATGTACACACACTGAGTCAATCAACAACAACACCACCAGACACACATATACACACACTGAGTCAATCAACACCACTACCAAAGACATGTACTCACACTGACTCAATCAACACCACCACCAAAGACACACATGTACACACACTGAGTCAATCAACACCACCACCAAAGACACACATGTACACACACTGAGTCAATCAACACCACTACCAAAGACATGTACTCACACTGACTCAATCAACACCACCACCAAAGACACACATGTACACACACTGAGTCAATCAACACCACCACCAAAGACACACATGTACTCACACTGAGTCAATCAACATCACTACCAAAGACACATATGTACTCATACTGACTCAATCAACACCACTACCGAAGACACACATGTACTTATACTGACTCAATCAACACCACCACCAAAGACATGCATGTACTCACATTGAGTCGATCAAAGATGTCATCTTCAGGCTGCTTGTTCTCCATGAACAGCTGCAGGTTCTTGAAGACGCGTTTCTCCACTTGCACTGAGTTCTGGTAGCGGATGGAGTCTTTACCCAAGAAGTCAAAGTCCACTAAATACTGCTTGCCATTCTTTTCCTCATGGAGCGTAAGGTGCTCCACACGCAGGGAGCAACAACCCACTGTGTCTGCCGTTTCCCCTTCTTCTTTCTCATTGCCAGCTCTCAAAGCCAGCTGTAAGAAAACACAGAGATGTCATGACATAGGGATATGTAACCCTGCGACACCTGACTTTCGTCACTGGTTGCTATGTTCAAGCTGTACTGACATCATGACAAAGGAATATGTAAACCTAACGATACCTGACTTTTGTCAATGACTGTTATGTGCAAGCTGGACTGACATCATGACAAAGGAATATGTAAACCTAATGATACCTGACTTTTGTCAATGACTGTTATGTGCAAGCTGGACTGACATCATGACAAAGGAATATGTAAACCTAACGATACCTGACTTTTGTCAATGACTGTTATGTGCAAGCTGGACTGACATCATGACAAAGGAATATGTAAACCTAATGATACCTGACTTTTGTCACTGATTGTTATGTTCAAGCTGGACTGATATCATGACAAAGGAATATGTAAACCTAACGATACCTGACTTTTGTCACTGATTGTTATGTCAAGCTGGACTGATATCATGACAAAGGAATATGTAAACCTAATGATACCTGACTTTTGTCACCGATTGTTATGTTCAAGCTGGACTGACATCATGACAAAGGAATATGTAAACCTAACGATACCTGACTTTTGTCACCGATTGTTATGTTCAAGCTGGACTGACATCATGACAAAGGAATATGTAAACCTAACGATACCTGACTTTTGTCACCGATTGTTATGTTCAAGCTGGACTGACATCATGACAAAGGAATATGTAAACCTAACGATACCTGACTTTTGTCACTGACTGTTATGTCAAGCTGGACTGATATCATGACAAAGGAATATGTAAACCTAATGATACCTGACTTTTGTCCCTGATTATGTTCAAGCTGGACTGATATCATGACAAAGGAATATGTAAACCTAACGATACCTGACTTTTGTCACCGATTGTTATGTTCAAGCTGGACTGACATCATGACAAAGGAATATGTAAACCTAACGATACCTGACTTTTGTCCCTGATTATGTTCAAGCTGGACTGACATCATGACAAAGGAATATGTAAACCTAACGATACCTGACTTTTGTCCCTGATTGTTATGTTCAAGCTGGACTGATATCATGACAAAGGAATATGTAAACCTAACGATACCTGACTTTTGTCCCTGATTATGTTCAAGCTGGACTGACATCATGACAAAGGAATATGTAAACCTAACGATACCTGACTTTTGTCACCGATTGTTATGTTCAAGCTGGACTGACATCATGACAAAGGAATATGTAAACCTAACGATACCTGACTTTTGTCACCGATTGTTATGTTCAAGCTGGACTGACATCATGACAAAGGAATATGTAAACCTAACGATACCTGACTTTTGTCACTGATTGTTATGTTCAAGCTGGACTGACATCATGACAAAGGAATATGTAAACCTAATGATACCTGACTTTTGTCACTGATTGTTATGTTCAAGCTGGACTGACATCATGACAAAGGAATATGTAAACCTAACGATACCTGACTTTTGTCACTGATTGTTATGTTCAAGCTGGACTGACATGACAAAGGAATATATAAACCTAACGATACCTGACTTTTGTCACTGTTTGTTATGTTCAAGCTGGACTGACATCATGACAAAGGAATATGTAAACCTAACGATACCTGACATCATGTCACTGTTTGTTATGTTCAAGCTGGACTGACATCATGACAAAGGAATATGTAAACCTAACGATACCTGACATCATGTCACTGATTGTTATGTTCAAGCTGTACTGACATCATGACAAAGGAACATGTAAACCTAACAATAAGAGTTATCTGACCCTGTCAACGAGTTATCTGATCTTGTCAAAAGGTGTTATCGAACTTTGTCAAAAAGAGTTATCTTTGTCCGTAAGTTATCTGACTGTCAATAAGAATTATACCGACTCTGTTAACTGGAGTTTTCTAACTTTGTATAATTATATAAAAGACTTCTCCAACTTCGTCAATAAGAGTTATTGAACTTTGTTAATCAGTTTTCTAACTCTTTCAATAAGTGTTGTTTGACGTTGTCAATGCTATTCTGACCTTGTCAATAAAGTAGAGGGCGACAGAGCGCTGGCGAATCCTCATCTCCTTGGACTTCCAATCTTCACGATACTGGGCACGGATCTTGTCAACTGACTTGTGCAGACGTCGAGCTGTCTCGTATTTCTGCCAGTCCTTCTCTCCCTATAACACAAAACCACCACAAATTTATCACTTCCTCACAGATCACACCACACAACCCTTCTACTTCTTCAATCTATCCACAAGTGTTGAAATACTATCAGTCTATCCACAAGTGTAGAAATACTATCAGCAATGACAGCACAAATGAACTTAACCTTTTCATTTCCTTTTCAGTAAGAACTCAACACACAAAACTCTGAAACCCTGTAAGTGACAAAATGCACTTTCTCCATTCCTGTCACATCATAACATGTCCATGTCCTTTAAAGCTGCCATGTCCCTCTCGACATGTAGATAGAGCTTCTTGTAATTAACAGTGGGCCATGTCCCTATAGCACAGAGAGAGAGACAAAAACACTTCTGAAGACATGGGCAAAACACTGGCAGGTTCAACAAAAACAGGTCATCTCAATGTCACTGCTTCTCAGAGGATTGACTACTCTCCAAAACAAGTGTGACTGCCTGCCTTCAAGCAAACAGGAACCAGGAAAAACATGAAAAAAGAATAAGAATGCGTCTTTAATACAACAAATGCCAGTTGGCTGAAAATTTGCGCCTGTCTTGTCTGCTTGTATTAAATACATGTTCTTATTCTTTTTTCATGTTTTTCCTGGTTGATTGTTCTGATTAGCTGGTGTTACATCCCAGCGGTCTGTGCATGTTATACCCTTTGCTGTACAGTCTGATGGTGACAAAATCCCACAGTCACTTTTGTTTGACAAATGGCGTTGCCTAGGGACATATTTGTGTATTCGTTGACACTCACATGCACACAGAGACAGACAGACATACAGATCTTTAGCTTGGAAGCAATACTGAGCATAACATATTTGACAGTATCCTGGATGTTCTATCTGTCTCTCTCTCTCACTCTCACACACACACACTCACATTCTCTCTCTCTCACACGCACGCGCGCACACACACACACAACATAAATACACTCACGCATACACACTCATCCACACATGTTGAGTTTTGAAGCGGCACTGAGCATATTGTATTTGACAAAACCCTGGATGTTTCTTAATCTCTCTCCCACTATCAATCAAACACACACACACACACACACTCTCTCTCTCTCTCACTCACTAACACACACAGACACTCACACATAGACCTAAAAACACTAACGCACCTTGAGCTTTGAAGCAGCATTGAGCATAACATATTTGACGGAACCCTGGATGTTCTCCGTCCAGCTGCTGAGCCAGGTGACCCGGTTATCATGGCGGACCTCCTTCCACTTGTGACCATCAGGGGCCTTGGGAATAACAGAATCTCTGTCAAACAGAAGACATCAACTGACATTAATATCACACTTTTTCTTTTCCATAAATTAATGTAAACATTGTCCAACAATCCTTAAGCTGTAGGGGAGAGAAGAGATAAAGATCTCAATGAGTCATCAACAGAGTTTCATTTTCGAACACCACCTAACACCCCCCCCAAATATTCAAACACATTCCAACCACTTCTCTGCAACCAACCCGGACAATAATATACCGAGTAATGCTGAAAGCTAAAACATGTTCAGCCCAGCCAATTACAATGGCCATTTGAGAAGAAGATGGTTAATTCATTATTTGTATAAAATGTGCACATCTATGCATTGTATGTAAAATATATATGTGTATATGTATACAAAGATAGGTGTGTGTGTGTGTGTGTGTGTGTGTGTGTGTGTGTGTGTGTGTGTGTGTGTGTGTGTGTGTGTGTGTGTGTGTGTGTGTGTGTGTGTGTGTGTGTGTGTGTGTGTGTGTGTGTGTGTGTGTGTGTGTGTGTGTGTGTGTGTGGGTGCGTGCGTGCGTGCGTGCGTGTAGTTTGCCACATACAAATGCAATCTTGTATTTATATGAATACTTCCTAAGTGACTGTGATGATAACACACATTCTGTGAGACAGAGATTTGGGGGAGGGGTGTAGCTGCTGAAAAGCTTCACACTCGTGCATACAGAGAGCGAGCCCCACCCCTCTCCTCCCAACAACCAGAAACTGTTATCTTACACACACATATAAACTGTCTGTATTTCTGTTTCAAAGCAGTATTTTGATTCAACATGTGTTTCGGTCATGATGAACCAACTTCTGGTTTATGTCAGCATACCAACATTTTATTTCCTGCAAAGCATCTGAATCAGTTGCACATGAAAAATATGCGAGCTTCATCTAAAGAAGACGTTGTGCCGATGTTTTTAAAACTGCAGGTACAAATTAAAAAAACATAAACCATTGCCATGACCCTCATTATAACAATAATAAGCAAACCAGCATTAAAACACTGCTCAGAAAGGGGGGGGAAACAAACTCATATTCAGGTAACGAAAAGTAAATGGTGTAAATGTACTGACTTGCTGCAGTTGACAATGACATCCTCAGGTATGACACGACGCTTCAGCATGCCCTGCTTGGGGTGGTCACCTCGCCCACGGAACAGACCAGGCGGCTCGATCTTGAAGTTGCCGATTTTCTCCTTGTGGCCATCAATGGTGCAGAAGCCAAACTCATTAGTCACCTCCTCGTTCCTCTTTTTCTGGATCTGTCCACCCAAAAGATACAGAAAAATGAGGTTAGAATCTGTCCATCAGCAAAACACACATCCGTTTACAAGAGTCAAGGAAAAGCCATGACAGAACACACCCACAAAGCCCACTACAAATACAGAGAGACAATTAGAGTCCACAAACACAAACAGATGATCATCATAGAGACCACAAACAGGGCCATAAACACAGACAAAGGCCACAAAAACACAGACAGACAAATAGGTTGACAGGCACAGTCCAAAACAGACAAACAGACACAGCCTATGAAAACAAAAAGACAGAGACAGCGAGTCAATGAACAGACAATAAATGAGAGCCTACGAACCAATTTTTCTTCTTTGGACATATTCTTGCGTTGTTCGTTCTTGACCTTGAAGAATTCATTGATCTCAGTGAAGTTACACTTCCTCAGGTCTGTGATCACTTCCTTCTCCTCTTTGCTCATCACCTGATACCCAAACATGAGAAATTTTCTTAAAAAACATACACACACAAAAGAAAACAATGACAGACAAAAGGTCTGTTTTCTCAATGGCTCCACCAAGTAAAAAGGAGCCAAGACATCTGAATCTAACGCTGTCTGGTTAGTGCCTGATGGGTATAGGGTGGAGACTTACCTTACATCCCAGGTCAATGTCATATATGCAGACCTGCCAGTGTCTGAACCCCACCCCCCACCCCTGCATGCCATGTGTATACACATGCAGAAGAAGCAGAAAACATTTCTTTTGTGATTGGTATCTTCTTAACTCCACCTGTTCGTCTTATGTGGTCTACAATCTGCCAGTGTGCAACAAGGTCTGCTGTGGTTTTCTTGCTGATGGAAATAAAAATCCTCTCTTGAATTGCCTGCCCACAGGACAGAAGCAACAGCTGTTTAATGGCAGTCCACAGTTCACTGTACTTCTTGTCCTTTGCCAAGAAAGTGTGAAGAAGCACATCAAGTCTATCAACTTCAAAAGATGGGTCAAAAGATCTGAACTGTGCTGAATGGTCTCACAGCACTGTGTCCAGAATACTGCCACCCTGTAAATAATAGCATCACAAACAGATAATTCAACTCTTGGAGACTGCAGTCATGATGTGCAGACACCTGGTGAACTTCTTTATATGTTACAGCTCTCATGTTCTCAAACACCTTAAGTTGTGGATCCAGCCACCCAAGACGTCTTATCAAAGGGTAAGTACTGGGATTACTGCCACTATCTTTTTGACCACATGAATCAGAAAATCCTTACAAGAACCTCAAATTCTCTCTGCTGTTTATCAAAAGTAAAGGGCATTGTAAGTAGCTGTCTCTTGATGGCAAAGCCCAGAGCCATCTTCTCCAAATCCAAGTAGCTGCTTGTACTGCTGACATCAACGTTCACAGGTCTATACTAGGATGTTGCCTCCTTCTTCATCAAATCAGATTTCAAGACCTTATTAATAAGAAACTTCAACATTAAAACAAAGTCAATGCCAACGAAAGGCATCGTTGGTCAGTCTGCATACTCTGTTGTTTGTTTTTTTCAAGATGTCGATGTTCACAAGTCAATACAAGGATTCTGCCTTCTTTATTCATAGCAGACTTCAACAAGACTGGGTCATAAAGGAAAGGTTGGATCTAAAACAGAACAGAGACCCAGTCTTCATACTACCAGTCTGTCAACTATTGACAATTAAAAGAAGATTTATCCCTAGGCATCATTAACAAATCGTCAAATACCACTGTCCAAACTAAAGCAAGCCATTGGAATCACAGCTCTGTGCATGCTTTATGGGGAAAGAATACTTTGCTACTTTCTTTGACTCCCAGCAGATGACACATCTTTCCAGTGGTTTAAACGAGTGAAGTTATAATGATGTCAATAACAGCCTTCTCTACTTTAAATAAAAATTTTTACAATACAACAATACAATATTTTATTTATATAGCGCAAAACCTTGATAAAATCAAATCTAAGCGCTAAAACAGACACACACGCATGATGGGGTTTCAAGATTTACTTCTAAATTACTAATTTCTTAGATTTCAACCGTATTCAATGGCCTTGAAAATGTATCCCAGAATTTAAGGAGTTTCAAAGAGAGTATGAACCCTGCACACAAACGCACACACATACACACAGAGTCTTCTATGATGTTCAGTCTGATGACATGGCAAGTCAAAGGTTGTATACCTTGCGCCAGTCTTTGAAGAAGTTCTGGTTGAAGACTTCCTTACTGGTGTAGTCATTGTCCAACATTTTGGCGTAGAATGTGGCCACTTCTTCTGTTTCTGGCTGCAGCAACATGGGTTTGCCTGTAAACAGACATCTACATATATAGACATTCACACACCTTACATCAACATGAAAACACACACAGACATTACATCAATATGGCTTGCCTATCGACACTGAATAACTGCTTTCTCTAACTTACATATGGACAATCATTGTTTACCTTGTGCATGGACATTCATCACTTACCTAATGTGCGGACAATCATTATGTATCTTACGAACAATCATCGTCTACCTTATGGACATTCATTATCTATCAGCTACATGGTGAAAGAGTTAAAAACATGTAAAACTGTTGTGACAACACTGAGTTGTCTGAAGGCAGAGGACCAGGTGACAGAAAACAATTATCTATAGATGTGTACAGAAAAAAAAATCATGTGCAGACCTTTAAGAACACATGGTTCCCTGTAAATAGTGAACAACTTTACAAAGTATAACAACTACTATTATTCATCCTGCAAACAGAACAAACGGCACTACACACAAACACGGAAATAACCATCATAACAGAACTATCTTTGGAAAGAGCAGAAACATGAACGATTCTTTCAGGTATTTATAACAAAACCAGCACAGCACAGTCCAACTTGCCTTCATAATAAAACTTGATGTCTTTGGGCAGAGGTTCGTAGGGGGGGGCAAACACAGGCCCCCTGTGTTCCAGGTAGGTCCACTTGATACCATCATCACGCTTTTCTTCCTCCCACCATCGCCACACCTCGTTTTCCACTTTCTCCTTCTTGGTGCGGCCACCCCCTGCTGGCTTCTCTCCCCCTTCCTCCTTTTTCACTTTCTTGGCCTGTCAACCCAACATACATATGCTCATTTAAAGTAAAAATACTTTATCGCACGATTTCTTTATTTTCTTGACCTGTCAATCCAAAATACATACACTCAATTTTTTGTTCAACTTTATTGGGTTGTCCAACCAGCATACATATATTCAGTTATCTTTTGCTCATTTTTCTTAGCCTGTCAAACCTGTACACAAGCACTTACTTCTCTTTGGTGAAGGGTGGAGATTTTTCCAATTTCCTTCATGTATACAAGCATGTAGTAATCAAACATGCTTGTAAACGATTCTTTAAGTACTGTCAATGGCTCGCTTATGGAAACAAAAGAACATCCAGTATGCCCACCTTCCAAAGACTAAATATGCACCAACACATCACATACATAGTGTGCGTAAAACTACATGCATGTACGCATCGGATAAACCTGGAATGCCCAAGGAAAAACAACAAAGAAAAAACAAAACAAAAATAAAATCAAACAATAAAATAAAACATACTTGAAAACAATGATTAACTCAATCCAGTCATGCCAGTAAAAAATCACTGACTCTTGCCTTTACTGCTTGGAGACATGACGTCAATTTATCAACGGCAGACATTCGTGTGTTTTTTTTTAACGTCAGAAGCGCTAGTTATAGGGATAACCCCACTGGGAACCGAAAGTAGGGTACGTTTACAGCAGTTATTTCCCCTTGACCATTTGTAGCAATGTGAAACGAACACGACAGTAGCCTTTTGTCAGTGCTACCTGCGACGTGCGAATTTCGCTAAAGCATTTCACAGTAATTACTTTTGTGAACATTTTTGTGCTCTGGAGCAACTGTATGCAAAAAGTGACAACAATCAGTAATCTTGTGTTTTCCAACATGTGAAATCTGTGATTTAAAACATCCATGGCATGGAAATTATGTTCTGGACTTCATCTGAAACTGTTTCACAGTGTGTGTCCATATCCATCAAAAAACAAAACAAATTTACCCCCCACTGGATACCTATTTGGATACCTCATCATTTACAAGTATATGGAATACCATAAATAAGGTAAAATTATTTGTAAAGATCTAATCCTGGTCTTTCTGTATCACTTTACTTTGTTTGACTAAGTTATTTGGTTGTTTTTCTATATTTTTTTTAAAATGAGCTAAAAATCACGCGATTTGTGGGGTCGGAATGACCCTGAAGACTGTGACTCAACTGAGTTAAATGTTTGTCAGTGTTTTGTAATGTCCATGCTTTGATATCAAATTAATAATGAAATGCTTCCAAGTGATATATGCCATCACTGCTGCAGGGTGAATACATTCAGTACAAGATCAAGGACATTCAGGACAAAACAGGTAAAAGGTGAGGTTATCCTGTAACACTAAAGTCACAGAGGAGTGAGATGGTAGAGACCTCAACTTTGCTCTGTCTCAAGATTAGGGGTGTGTGCCAATCTCCTCTCCCTGGTGTCTTTGCCATCCTTTTCACAGCTCTGAAGAAAGTCAAGAACCCACTGACAACTGGGCAGACTGGAGGTAATAAAACAATATTGGGCAGGATACAGGTACAGGGAAACAAGTACATGCATAAGAGAGACAATTCACCTTGGTCGGTTTCACACGGTTCCTCCTCCTCCTCTTGCTCATAGTCTTCATCCTCTTCTTCTTGCTTTCTCTTCTTGGGCTTGGGCTTCTCTTCCACCTTCCTCTTCTTCACTTTGTCCGCTCTGTCCACAAACCACACATATCTCTGAATGCATCACTCCTGTCCACACATCACAAACATCTCCAAACACATCTCCACTCATCTCTTAACATATCTCACCTGTCCACACACTACACACATTCCTTAACACATCTCTCCTTTCCACACATCACTTCACATACCTCTCCTGTCCACACATCACCTGACACATCTCTCCTGTCCACACATCACCTGACACATCTCTCTTGTCAACACATCATACACCTCTCTTTACATGTCTCCTGTCCGCACATATCTCTAAACACATCTCTCTTATCTATATATCACAATACACCTCTTAACACATCTCTCCTGTCCACACACATCTCTTTACATATCTCTCCTGTCCACACAATCTCTTAACAATCTCTCCAGTCAACACACATCTCTTAACATAGGTTTCCTATCAGCACACATCTCTGATCTCTCCTGTCCACCCATCTCTCAACATATCTCTCCTGGCCATATACATCTCTCCTGTTCACACACCATACACATCTCTTCACATATCTCTCCTGTCCACACACTATACACATCTCTCCTGTCCACACATCTCTTCACACATAAATACATCTCTCCTGTCTACAATATCATACATACCACTCCTTTCCCATAACATTACATTTTTCAAACATTTCTGACCAACCAATACTGTTGAGTTTGCAGTCCCTGGACCACAGTAATTCAGACTTCCAGTTGACACTATAGGTTGGGTCACATAAAAAAAACATAAAAACAAAATAATTTGATATGAACTGAATACATCAGGGAGTTCTTGAGAGTTATATAGAACCGATATTGCTGTATGGTAGTGAGGTGTGGACAGTCAACACACAAAGTCCGAATAAAATTGAGGTAACTGAAATGTGGTTTCTAAGAAGAATGTTGAGAGTTCCATGGATAGCAAAGAAAGCACATGAGAAAGTCTTGAAGGAGGCAGACACAAGAAGATCATTAATAAAAAGATTAATAAAAGACAAGCAACATTTATCGGCCATTTTATGAGGAAATTAGAGCACCTGGTCAAAACAGGAAAGCTGGAGAGAAAGAACACCAGGTCGACCCAGGGAGAAAATACTGGCCCGATTTGCAGGGTGGCTGAAGACAGAGAGGGTGGGAGATGTACTTGCAGCGACAAGGGATAGATTCATATGGAAGGCCATGATCGCCAACGCCATGCGGCAGGGCACATGATGATGATGATGACATTAACATTTAGCCCCCCCCCCCACCCCCCAAGCTGGCCACTTGAATGTTTTGATTGTAGTTTCTATTAGCTTGAACAAAGGCAGTCATTTTGATTTAAATTATATAGGCAAGGAGCATACAAATAACTCTGACACGTACACATGTCAGTCAGTAACATACACACAACTCTGACACATATGTACGTCAGCAAGCAGCAGACAACAGAGCTGCTATCTAGCCTGCCTTCTTTTATAGTCCTTAATGAGAATCTATGATACATCACAGACAGACAGACACAGAGAGAGAATGAGAGAGAGAGAGAAAGAATGAGAGTGAGTGAGTGAGTGAGTGAGAGAGAGAGAGAGAGACAGAGAGATAGAGAGAAAAGACATGAGACAGACACAGGAACACACAGAGAGAGATGTGTGTGAACAAAATTTTGTTCAAATCTTTATGGCTGCAAATTCTGGTCAAGATGTGGACTACTGAGGACTC
Organism: Monoplex corrugatus; assembly: GCA_030674185.1. NCBI lineage: Eukaryota > Metazoa > Mollusca > Gastropoda > Littorinimorpha > Ranellidae > Monoplex > Monoplex corrugatus. The sequence continues at coordinate 17,559,126 of JAPXFY010000014.1, read as the reverse complement.
ACGATGACATAAGTTTGTAAAGTACACATTCTGCACATATGACTAAAGCAAAAGATAAGAATGGCAAACGGACCAGAGATGTTCTATGACCATGATCAACCCACAAGATGAGAGTGAAAATGACACACACACTTCATCTAACAAAAAAAGTAACAGTTGTAAGAGAAAAACAAACAAATAAACAGACCTGGATGACAAGGGTTCATCGTCTTCATCTTCAGATTCTTCCCTCACTCGTTTGGTCTTCATACGTACAGACTACAAGACAAACCACAACATGTGTTAACTCACGCATACTATATGCAACATGGTGCGGAACACAGACACAACTAAACCCATAACTATCTGAATTACAAATCACAGTTTCAGTAAATTTATTCTGCTCTGACAGAAGAATTCAACTTTATCAATGTTCTGGTGGCCATATCAAGGAAAATGGACATCCATTTACACTATGAAAACAACTGCTCCTTTACTAAAGGTCTTGAACGCAAGAGTAATTATTATGCTGCAGATGAACTGAGACCCAAGCTACCGCAGGGGGATGAGGAATTCATTCCTTAATTACATCTGACAACAGTCAGTGTGTAAAATAAGTAAGAATTATGACAAGGCTAATTACAACTTAAAAGAGGTATTTTTGTATCATTTCTTCAGCATGATTTTTTCTCTCCATTAATTCTTTTAAAATAATTTCTCTTTTTATCTTATTCTTAATAGGAACTGTCGATTCTTTTTTTCTTTACTTAATACCTTCATTTCTGTCAGTTTAAAACAGTAATAGTCTTACCAGCGGAGTTTCATCATCATCATCGCTGGCAGCTGGCTCTTTTTTGACCTCCACCTTGACCTCTTTGACAGGAGACTTGGATGGAGATTTGTCCTTTCTGGATGAAGAGCCCTCAGAGCTTTTAGTAGGGGAGCTGGGTTCCTCCTTCACTTTGGGCATGCTAGCCACACTGGATGTCCTCTCCTCCTTCTTTTCTGAGCTTTCCTTCTCCTTTTTCACTGAAGAGCTGCCAGATTCCACTTCCTTCTTCACACCCAACTCCCCTTCCTTCTTCACACCAGGCTCCCCTTCCTTCTTCACAGAAGAACTGCTGCTACTAGACTCTTTCTCCTTCTTCACATGAGAACTGCTACTGCCCTCTTTCGACCTGCAGACATAGTTCTAACTTGGAAAATACTATGTATCAAGTATAATAACAACACAACTGCCGTGTTTGGCTAAAGTTGTCAACCTGAAATATTTCATATTATAGACTGGTTCATCACACTCTTAAGTTCTTGGCAGATGTACAGTAACAAAAATTTTGTGCGTGCGCACACACACACCCCCAAAATAAAGTCAAAACTGGGAACAGTGCAAGCCTATTTATCATCCAAGATCACAGCCATATTACCATTATTGATAGTTCTTGTACAGCACCATTTTACAAATTTTTCTTAAAACATTACCATGCCTACATTATTCCCTCATCGTTTATGTTCCTCCTAGACAGCTCTGGCTGTCATCATGTAAAGAATGTGATTTTCTGCGTTTATTCTCTTTCTGTGCACCACAACAATGGAAAATCCTTCCTTTAGATATCTGTCATTTGCAATCTTTTCTTTTAAGAGAGCTCTAAATACTTATCTCTTCAAACAATATTAATGGTACTGAAAGTACTGATCTTATCTCTTTCTCCTCTCTGCCTGTCAATATTGTATCACTGGTTGTGGAGATAATGCTATTTGTGTATGCTTTTATCGATTTGTTGGCAAGCCTGCATAAATGTGTGCGTTTGCCTGTGTAGATGCTGTTTATCGCTTTACATGCATGTGTACATGTCTGCATATGTGTGTATGTGTGTGTGTGTGTCTGTGTGTTGGTATATGCATATGCTTTCACATACTTAAGTTATTTTATATCATATGCATTTGATTCTGATCCCATTTCTTGCTCTATGTCTATCATGTTATATCACTGATAAATTTTGACTTACATCTTTACATGTAACATTTTTCTGAAAATTGCAAATCCCCTAGAAACTTGCTTCCCAGGATGTTGTGCTATATAAACCTTTTATCATTACTATTGTAATTATGTTATTATTATTTTGTTGTTGTTATCATTATCATCACCATTATTCAACTCATTTGGACCCACTGCATATAATCAGACTTTTAATGAAGCATAGAGAACTCAAGCTGTTAAGTAAGCGAGCTCACTATGTTGTTGCACAATCTGTTCAAGTGCAGTATCTGACACCAATAGTCAGTATTTGAATCCATGGTAAACATGAATTACATCTGTCATACCAAAAGAGTCCTGTCAACAGTCAGTATTTGAATAGTCAACATGATTTAGATCTGTCATACCAAAAGACAGTCCTGTCAACAGTATTTGAATAGTCAACATGATATAGATCTGTCATACCAAAAGACAGTCCTGTCAACAGTATTGAATAGTCAACATGATATAGATCTGTCATACCAAAAAACAGTCCTGTCAAGTCAGTATTTGAATAGTCAACATGATTTAGATCTGCCATACCAAAAGACAGTCCTGTCAACAGTCAATATTTGAATCAATGGTAAACATGATTTAGATCTGTCATACCAAAAGACAGTCCTATCAACAGTCAGTATCTGAATCAAAGGTAAACATGATTTAGGTCTGTCATACCAAAAGACAGTCCTATCAACAGTCAGTATCTGAATCAATGGTAAACATGATTTAGGTCTGTCATACCAAAAGAGTCCTGTCAACAGTCATATTTGAACCAATGGTCAACATGATTCAGGTCTGTCATACCAAAACACTGTCCTGTCAACAGTCAGTATTTCAATCAATGATAAACATGATTTAGATCTGTCATACCAAAAGACAAGTCCTATCAACAGTCAGTATTTGAATCAATGATAAACATGATTTAGGTCTGTCATACCAAAAGACAGTCCTGTCAACAGTCACTATTTGAATCAATGGTCAGCATGATTTAGGTCCGTGATAACATAAAAACATCCCTTTCAAGTCAGTATCTCAACGCCCAACATGATTTAGCCTGTCGTACCCAAAACCAGTCCTGTCAACAGTTAACGTTTGAATGGTCAACACGATTTAGGTCTGTGAAAACAAAAGACAGTCCTGTGAACAGTCTGTATTCAAACAATCAATATGACTTAGGTCTGTAGTACCAAAACTGACAAAAGACAAGTCCTGTCTACAGTCTACTCAACCACTTGACTGACATGTGTTTATAAATGACAAACACTTCACTGACTTGCGTGTTTATAAATGATGACCACTTGACTGACGTGTGCTTATAAATAAAAACTGACCTGTGCTTATCAGATGAGGACTTGGAGGAGGAAGAAGATGTCTTGCTGTGGTCCCGAGACTTGTCACGATGTTTGTCTGAGCTGCTAGATTTGTGTTTGTCTCCTGATGATGATGAGGAGGAAGAGGAATGCTTGTGGTCAGACAATCTCTCCTTGGAATGGCTACTGCTGCTGCTGCTTCCCTCCTTTGACTTGGAGGAAGAGGAGGACGACGATTTGTCCTTGTGAGAGGAGGAAGAGGATGATCCTTCTTTGGACTTTGAAGATGAGGAAGATCCCTCCCTGTGCTTGCTGGAAGAGGAAGATGAGGACTCTTTGTTCTTGGAGCTGGAGCTATGATGGGAGCTGGAAGACGAGTGCTTGGATGACTCCTTGTCTTTGCTAGAGCTTGACTTGGATGATGACGACGAGGACCCATCTCTATGCTTTGAGGACGAGGATGATGACCCCTCGCGATGTTTGGAGGAAGAGGAAGAGCCCTCCCTATGCTTGGAGGAGGATGACGAAGAGGAGCTGTGATGCTTATCTTTGGATCGCTCCTTGTGGTCAGAGGCAGCATGATTCTTGGTGGGAGAGACTGAAGGAGTCTTGAACTTGGCATCCCCCTCCCCATGGACATGGTTATTAGATAGACCATTATGCGAGGAATGGTTTGTGCTGGCTAGCTTGGCTTTGAGGTCAGCTGCTGCAAACAAGTCACAAATACTGTGAAAATATGAACTCATGTATCTTACTATTACGGTTATATGTACTGATAATGATGGTGAGAAAAAGGGGAAAGGAGAGTAAATTGATATATTAATGAGATCATACTTGTGCTGCCTGACAAACTGTGAAAATGTTTAACTTATAATTATCATCAAATTATGTGTGTGCATGCATGCGTGTACGTGAGTGCACGCGCGCATGTGTGTCACTGTGTGTTGATGGACCAAGGAGATCACTGATGTGTATGTGAACTGTTCAGACAATAATACTCATAAGTCAAAACAGGTCGAGTTGCGCAAGAGGCCTAGAAAGGTAATCAGGGCTCTAAAGGTGAAAACGGGATCTTCGCCATTTGATGTGCACAGACATCCATTCTATCATTTCCCATTCACAGGTTTTGAAAGGAGTAAACTTGAATGTTATAAAACAGTGCTGACTTTGCTGTTTTCGATGTCTGCAATTGTACGGGTTCCAAACCAACAAAAAGACACCACCATAGATTGAATGCATGAAAATTGCAAATTAGGCTGTATTTTATCCAATTATTCAATAAATTTCATTAAAAGTTAGATCTGTTGCTAAAGACTTCAATCAGTTGTGTGACCAAAATCTTTGAAGCTTGTTTTCTCAAAATGGCCAATCCTGCATTTACAGGCTTTCAAACACGACGACTCCATCTGTTATTCTGTTACCATTATTCTTGCTTAAAGCCCAGCTGACTGTGTACAGCCCTATCAGGGCTATAAATGTTTCAAAACATATACAATACTTTTAACAGGGGGCAAAAAAAAAAGGAAAAGAAAATTAAGTACATATATCAATGCATTCACACACGTAACCTAAGGAGATGCCCCTGGCATAGACCACTCCTTCCAATTTATCGCACAGGGGATCTGAAAATCATACCCGAGTACAAAGTTAAACATAACTAAGGACACTAAAACATACATAAAAACAGGCATAACTTACCTAAAACTGCTTCCGTACATCCCACTTCCCGAGAGCCAAAAATGCACTTAATACATGTACCCAATTATTAATCCCAAGAGAAAGTGCATAAGACTTTATCAAGCACATACAGGAGAATGGATCAGCAAGGTAAGAAAGTAATACTAATAGGAAGAAATGACAGAAAGCAAAGAAGGAAGAAAGAAACAAAAGAGAGTGACAGAAAGCAAATTTCTAGCACAGAATTTCCAGAGGGTAGGGATACTATTTGTCAATTTTCACAGCAGAGAAATAAAATTAGTATCACGATAAACTGTTCAGTCTGTACTTTTTTCTGCAAAACTAAAAATGTGCAAAATGCAAAGTACGGATGATTCTGAGAGAATGGGTCACATTTTATGTTTTATTACAGTGGAGTTCATCTAGAGCGAAATTCAAAAGAGATGAATGAGTGTTTGCTATTGGAGTAGTCTGTAGCACTAGTAGCAATAAGAAAAATCAGTGATCTTAACACAGCGCTGTTGCCTAGCTGGTAGAGTTCAGATGTTACGCATAATATTCCCTGTTTGGTATGTCATCAGTATGGCATTTATCATATACTGATATAGACTTACAGCTCAGACACTGAAGTATCCAAACACACACCCACACACACACACACATGGCATACACACATTGCTGTTGGCGTTATGTCATGTTAATCACTGTGCTATACATGCAGTGTACAATGTTGAGCAGTTGTTGTATCCGTTGTATATGCTTGTTTGGCATTATGCACAATAGTTGATTTTGTTCATTATAGACAACATTTTACAAGACAGAAAGAGAAGGAAAAGGGCAGGGAAAACAAAAACGAGTATATTACAGCTGGAAATTAATTGTAGGCAGGTTCACTGTCGGAGGACTCTACTGTATTTGAGTATGTGAATCCTCACTGTTTGGCTTGTGATATACTGCCCGGGGTTCATCTTATAGTTAATACACCAGTATGATGGGACTGTGGTTAGAATATGATACAAGTTACAAACTGCAACTGTTGGAAAGTACATTTCATGTTTCAAGTTCTTATCCTCAAATAGTTCATAATAATAAAGTTCAGTGATTTTTTTTATGCAAATGTCTTGTCCCAAACTTGGTAACTATTTCTCAAAGCAGAGACAAGTACACATCCAAGAGATGTGGCAGAAATAAGCACAGAAGCAAGAAAGCCAGCTAGCACTGACATGGTTCTCCTCTCTATTCATGAACATTGGGCTGCCTGGCACTTTTGATACAGCCACTGATCAAGATATCATGTCTCTAATTCAATCGCAATCCGCAACATAAAATACGACTTGTTTCCTGCCTATCTTAATACTCCAATCATTCTGGTAGTATCAGAGTTTCTTAGCTTCCATTCCCAGTTCAAGATCTTGCCAGCATACATGGTTTCCCTCAGGCTCAAGAGTTTGCCAGATAACTGTTGGTAGATTTGAAGGAGTACATGAAAGTCCTTCCTGTTTCCTATTTCTCTTTTTTTTCAAACTGGACTGCTTAACAGTAAAATGCACAAGCAATGGCATATTGAAATTTTGTTTTGTAATTTCCTTTTATCTGCTGAACTTATATTTCAATAAATTCAGTTAACTTTAGCAATCTGTTAAGTTGTCTTTAGAACACTCACACTTTTTAGCATTTTCTTTCAAAATGGTGGTAGGTTTGTTTGGGGAAAGAATTTGGACTTTGGAATTTGGAGTTTATTCAAGTGGAATTTGGAGTTTATTCAAGAGGGATTTATTGCACTCACAACTTTTTATATCTTCAGTGTTTGGGGTTTATGGTTTTGCTCTTCTTTCATTGTTTAGGTTTTGTCGCGTTTTTCTCTGGATCATCTTTGAGTGGAAATCTCCGTGTGCTTGTTTAATTAACTAACGGAACAATGTGACTCCATTCTTGGTAAAGATTATCAATAATGTCGTAATATGTAGTGTAGAAGCAAAACACAAGACACAACACATCTGGTCAACTACTATGAAGAGAACAAAGGACATAACTTGACTAACATTACAGGGACAGAGGATATTTAAACCAATATGAAGGGAACAAAGAACACAAGTTGACTAATATGAAGGGAACAAAGGACTTAAGTTGACTAGTATGAAGGGAACAAAGGACTAAGTTGACAAATTCCATCTGCGTAATCTGTAAATATCATTACCTGATTTGGGATTGATCTGATACAAGGCAAATCGTACATGATCTGTTAAATTTGGCAACTTTGTGTCTGGCTGTGTCTGTTACAGTGTGGCAGCATCAAGACACATGTGAATACATGCACAATGTATAGTCCCATTCAGGGAAGCTGAAGCCAGTCTTCACTAGGTCCTTAAGTTACATGTGAATACATGTCCAATATTCAGAAAACTGTGAGGTGAATTAAACAATGTGACATGAATCTCAGGAATGCAACTGATGACATATCATGTTTTTCCTATTTTCAAAAAGAGTATAACTATAAATACATTCATCATAAACTGGGGGGGAAAAACAAACCAGAAAAACAAACTAGTTTATATTTGCATTTTATCACAAGAACTTGTACAAAACTGCATCCTTAATGTTCAAATTTATTTTCAATTACCCTTTCAAAAAGGTTAACAACTGATTTTCAGCCCTTTCTTCCTTCCCCATCCAAAATTACATGCATTTAACATTTCTGTGAGTTAAGACAGTTTAAAAACAAGGAATGCCTTCTACACCAAGTTGCCCTATGCACATGCACAGAATGATATTCAGCATCGAAAATTTAAAGCAGGGGGTAGGAAATAAAATCTGACAGTTGTTCAAAATGTAAGTCAACAACCTATCAAAGTATTATGTGTCAACCACTTCTTAAAAGAATATACATTCAAGTTTCTACTGTGCAAAACTGCAAAGAAAATCTATGTCCAGTTATTTTTATGTTTGGACTAATTGGAAAAAAAAAATTAATGTACGGTGTAGTTAGAATCTCAGACTTTTCAATCATCCGTAGGAAAACATCAAACATGCCGACTCCCACTTATTTTTGTTTTTTACATTTCTGTACAATATGATGGTTCCTACAAAGAAAAACAAAAAACAACAGCTGTTCTATGTTGGGTTCTTGCTGGAAACTGAAAATATGAGGTAGGATTATAAACATGAAAAGTACCAGTAATCAGAATGTAAGCTGGTCACCAATCATTTCTTTTCTTGTTTTATAAATGAGTCTAAATTCAGTTTTGTGTGTAGAAAACATCAATGAAAATGTACATATTTTTTCTGTTTGAATTTGAACACAAGAATTGTGTAAACCTGTCAACACCCAGCATATTCTTCCATAATCATCTGATTTCAAGCTTATTCATTGATTATTTTAACAATGTATGATAGTGGTAAGGGAAAAACTTGCATGTTCTCTCCCTTCCTCCCTCTCTTTTACACGCTTTTTCTTCTCTCCCCCTCCCCACTCGCTCTCCCTCACAAACACAGACACACATATAAATTATTATTTTTCAACATACATCTCCACTTCTTTCTCAAATGTCAACAAATGCCGGTTACTCTTTTGACTTCCTTGTGTGTTGTTTCATATTGTCAATATATTGATGTATTGCTTTAGTATTTTTTAGTTCGAGGCAGATATGAACACCAACAATGGCAAGTTTGAAAATGGCTTTTAGAAAATTACTACTACTGTTAGAAAACAAAAGCAAATAATTTCTATTGTTGGAAAATAAAGTACTTTTGTCACTGTCAGGCAAAAACTGACAGTGTTTATGATCCTTCAACCCATTGTAACAGATACTAGGTGATAATAATAAATCTAAGCACAAAAAGCACACATAGGAGATAAACTATGTTTTCTTTTCACCCCCCCGTTTTTTGCATTTCTGTGTCATATATATGATAGGAGAGGCCACAAAAAGTGGGAGAAGTTTCTACGCTGGGTTTTCTCTGCAGCATAACTCTTAAACTTACTCAGTGAACTATGTTGGGGGTGGGGGTGGGTGGGTAGGAGAGATTTATTGCCAAGGGACACAACTCCACTTTACTTTGTTTTCTTTTAACATGACTTCTCTCTAATCTAGATACCAGTTTGCTCACATTTAATTAATCATTTCACTGAATTCAATATTCATATTATTACCCAGTGTTCCTCATCACAAAATGTAAAACCTACTATTCCTCTCACACAGGTTTCAACTAACAGGACATTACCTGAATCTAATTAGCAATAACAATTATTCAATAATCCTATTATTTGATAATAGGCTAATTTGAAACCCACCAACCCACAAATTTAGTATCAACCATCGGTATTAGCCAAATCAAATCCATCAATAAATAAGTCCAAGGATCCATCTCTTATTTCTTGCTGCTTTATTTTCTCCACCAGAACACGCTGGGGCACCTATTTACTGCTGGCTGACTTACACTTTAGGCCACCCACATACAATTTTTCCTGAGCCAGACTCATATATTATATGTGACCTCCCACCACAAAATCAGTCTTAACTCGCAGTCAGTCGAACAGCACTAGGAGCTGAAAAGGTGACTAAGGGTCTATCTGGGGTGTTTCGACTTTTTCTCAAAATTTATTTCTCTAGACTATAATCTATTCCCCATAATTTTTTTTTTCTTGATAAAATATTATTAATCAATTTAAAATGGTATTTTATTGCACTGTATCGCTGCAGAAAGAATGCAATTTCTTGCCAAAAGTACCTATTTTTGTCTCTTATTATGAACCGTAACCTGTACAGTACCCGCACATGTATGATGTAATGTACTGACGGAAAACTCTTTGGTGCACCTATCAGATAATGACAGCTAAAATTAGATACAAGCTGGGTCAAAGCCACCAAATAAAGAAATTTAAGGAAAATGTGTAGGAGAGTACACAAAAACTTCAGAGGCTGTTTTCTCAAAATGCCGTCATACAACTTAATGACTTTAAACATACATAACTTCTACATTTTTTTTTTTAGTACAAGCTTTATTCAAGTACCAAATTAATCAGCAGAATGCACACTTTCTAGTGATATGTATATCTCAAAATGCCCAAAATGCTAGTTAATTTAAGACTGATTTCGTGCTGGCAGGTCACATATATATATATACTGTCAGACTGGAAGTAGGAGCTTTACCTCTCCATCTACACTTTTTGTAAAATCATAGAAAAAGACAAAGAGGGGTGGGAGTGGGGGGGGCCTGATGAGAGATCAGAAATATCTGACTTGGTAAGAGATCTACCCTCTTTTCTGAATGTTCTTTCTTTCTTTTTCTTTCTTTAAAAGTGCAGCTCCTATCCTACAATTATTTTGTTCCATAACTTTACCAATATATAACTGTACTTAACCTGACTGTCCAGTCTATTTGCAGTCTTTTTATCAGTCTGATTCAGTGATCGGGAAAAGGGAAACAGAAAAGAAATGCACATTGTTTTGTTTCTTTTCAAGGTTTTACACAAAATAATGCTGAATTCAACACAAAATTTAAAATCAGAATTTCTATAAGAGACAACTGTATATATATGTCCCATCCAAATCTGCCATAGCTTATCTGGCAGGTTCCCTGGCCAAACATCTGCACACTGGCAAGGTCTTGAAATGGAACCAGTGAAGAGCGGGACCAATGAAACACTGACCCAAGCTGACACCACCAGGATGATTGGAGAAGGTAAGCAGTGAACAGGCCAAATGTTGCATCGCATTCACAGGCTGGGATTATACTTCAGACATTATATTTGCAGTGTATGGTTTTACGAACTGAACAACATAATGTTAGTCAGATGTCTTTTTCTAAAACATCAAAGTCTAAAAAGATATGGAAGTTACAAAAGAATGAACATGAAGAACGTTTCCTGGTCTGGCCATAAAACAAGTACTCCGTAAAATAAAATGACACACACATACACAAGACAAAAATTTTACCTTCCAGGTGAATTTTAATCTAGTTATAATGTAATCAAGTCGCACTAATGTATTTGCCTTTAAATTGTTTACATTGAATTAGAAACGTCTATGTGTAAAAATGTTTTTTCACTTTTTATGCAGATTATTGCTTAGCCTACAGATGTTTATCATCAGAAGAAAAAAGTTAAAATTTGACAATGGAAAAGTCCCAGTCCTGCCTCTCACATCACGCACAGCACATGTCTAACTTCGCATCAATTGAAACAGTTTTCATTGCTTTTCATCATTTTGAAAACATTTAGATGATTCAAAAACACACAGTAACACAGAGCATTAAAACACATCTGTCTGAAATATTTAGTGCTGCCTGAAGAAGCTGTAACCCTGTTTTTCACAGTATTGGACAAAGATTAAAGAGAAATGTTGTTCACATCAGCAAAGCATTTATCTGCTGAGGGAGTGACCTATAGCTTTCAGCTGCAAGGTCTTTAACAGTTTAAACAAGTCAGTTATCAATTTATCTTGCTCATACACAAAATCAAAATCATGCGCACTGCTTTGGAGTAATTTCCTATCTTGGGAGCCCTGGGCACATGTTAAAAAAATCAATTTCATATCTTATGTAAGCCTTATGATCCCTAGAAACATAGCTTAGCTTTTCTTTCCTCTTATTCATTATAGGCCCTATCTGTCATTCAAAACAGGTATTTCAACCTCACACCAAAAACTCTTAAAAGACTGGAAAAGAGTATACTCCCGATAAAGCTCTACCTAGAACTGCCAGTAATCACTTGACATTTTTTTCCCCTACTATCATCCCGACTTCATTTTGTGTTGCGTTAAATAATATGTGACGAAACAACAACAACAAAAAGTACAATATAATGGGGTTGGGGTTGGAGGCTACAAAAGTTAGCCTACTTAATCTTACAACTATCCATTTCATGACTTTAAAAAATTAAAGCTTCTACCATTGTCTCAAAGAATCATTTGATTTCAGCACAAAATATATCCAACGTTAAAATAAATGCTTTCATATTTAACAGACTAATATTAATATCCCCATGATTTCAAAAAGACAGGTCTAGACCCTACATATTCTGTTATTAACATACACACATTTTATCAAATAGGGGGCCTAGGCCTAGTTTTATTTAAAAATGAAATTACAAAATGAAATTGATTTAGGCCTGGCCTAAATAGGCTAATCAATACCATAATACACAGGCCAAAATATAACAATTTCGTATCAAAGGAAGCATCGATTTTTTTTAGTTTTTTTTTTTTTTTAGTCTTAATATTTAAGCTAGGTTAAATGTGTAAACTTGTGTAGTACGAGTAGTTATCAAACACTGAATTACCATGCGTAATTAGCAAACAAGACGACAGAAGGAAGTGTGAAGTAGTTTGTTTCAGACACAGTTGCTGTATGATGTGCTACACAGATAGCGAGCCACCTTGCGTCGCGCCATGCAGCCTTCTATAGTTGAGGCCAGCGACCCAGCGCCCGCATGGTGGCTAAGTTCCCTCTCACTGCCAACCGTCTCAACAAAGGAGTTTACTTACCTGGATTTGTTCCATCAGCTTCGGACCCATTCTCCTGAAACAGAAAATGTAATAACTGTACTGCCAGGTTGTAATCTACTCTCATAATTCAGTCTGAAGAAGCCCTGTGAAGACATGCGAGTGGCCCAAACATAACCGAATTGTGGGTTTGCACTTAGAAAAATTTCCTCGCCATCTTGGACTTAGCCGAAAAACAGCGCTTTGTCTTGACGCTGGTGAAGCGACTACAGTGAGGTTCAAAAACGACTAAAAGAAACTTCCAACCAACAGTTAAGTTCAAAACAACATACTCTCTTACCTGAATGGGTTCTGGAGGCTGATCGCAGTCCGCAGATGCCATCTTCAAACAATTTTCTTCTCTGTCACAAACAGGGTAGAACGATTCAATGGCGGCTGCCCAAGTTGCAGCTGCGTGTGCGACTAAGTCTGTGTTTCACACCAGTGCGCATGCCCAGTATCAGGTCCTTAAAATACTCTGTCCACATGTGCGAGTGTAAGCAGTTTCCAGTCAGCAATAAATTTAAAAAACGTTCGCGTCAGAAGTCAATCAAGTAACTGCTGTGCTTTCCTCTCCGTTTATTTTAAAAGCAGTTTAAGTCTAGTTTTACAACTAATAATTGTGCTACCAATTATTCATGCCGACATCATAACACTCGAATATTCCGGATTTTTTGTTGAATGGGTATTTAATTACCGGTAATTAAACAATAAGTCAATGTTTTTTTTAAATCCTCACGTTATTTATAACCCCCCGCCCTTGTGACATATATACCAATACAAATATCAGATAACTAATATAATGGGGTAATTTCTTTCCTTCTTTTTCCCCCCTGTGTGTGTGTGGGGAGGGGGAAGGAGTAGGGATTCTTTTATGGAGCAGAATGCCAACTCATCCGTTGCATCACCTTTTTTTCCCAGACTTCTTTTCATTTCTATACGTACATAGCCGATGCGTATGTAGCTTTTTGTGTTTCTTTTATTTTATTTCTTCTTCTGCTTTTTTTCTTCTTTTTTTTTTTTTTTTTTTTTTCCATTTCTTTGTTTCTTTCTTTCTTTTCCACTACCGGTCGGTACTATCAGCTTCATATTAATTTGCTGTCTCTCTCTCTCCATGGAAACGAACATTAAACCAGAAACACAACATTTTACCATCAATTGGACAGAGTGACCATAACATACTTTTCTTTTAACTGGCTCATTGAAAATGTTGATAACCTCCATTACACTCACATAGGTTTGAGATAAGAAACTGCTACTGTGATGAAACGAAGGAAGGAAGCTTTCATTTAATGTCTGTGAAGAAACGAAAAGTCAAACAAGGAGTGTATGTATATATGTAAATTGGAGCTCAGTGATTGATATAAGCATCAGCAATCACTGATTTTTTTTCAAGAAATCTATCCAGAAAAGTATAAAAACAAAAATTCCCCAAACCAGAAAAAAAAAATGTTGAAGGAGCAAACCTCAGTGGCCAGCTTAAAAAGTCCGTACACATATTACAAACAACTGAAAAATATTTTTTAAAAATCGAACCTGTACAGAAAAAAAACCTACTTAAAACCCAAGCCTGGAAGAGTTTATAGGCCTACAAAATAATCAACGAAAGGAACAGATGAAAAAAAATATATAAAAAAATTAAAAATATAAAGAAATTAAAAGGCACATAAAGAATATGAAAACAACAAAACAAGACTAATCAAAAATACGTTCAAGAAAAATTATCAAAAATTGAAAACAGGCATCAGTCCTGTAAAGTCTAAAATGGGAGAGTGGCACTAACCAACAAAGAGAAACCTAATACGCTGAAAGTTATCTGTTGAGCGCAAAACCGGGGCTTAGGAGCTTGCAAGTTTTATATACTTTTCTCAAGTGTTTTGCCATATCCACCACAAGCAGGATGGCAGCATCCCAAAAGATATCCTGCATGGAGAACTTGCTGTGGGATCCTGACCCCCAGGGTTCCCATGTCTGCGGTAGGGATTTTTGTAAACGCCCAACCTAAAGTCTGTTGATATCGGTGTGGACACCTGGGAAGAGAGCTGAAAATCACTGTCATGCCTGGAGGCAGGCAGGCTGGACATACAGGCATCGCTATTGGAGAAGAGAAAATGAACTTGATTGTGACTGGGCTGAAGATAGAAAAGGAAAGCTGCGGCGGTGACCACCCAGCAAAAGCCATCAGCCTTCGCGTGTGGCAGCTGTGCCACGATGGCCACTGAGGAATCAGCCTGCTGGTCAGCCACAGCTGACGCTGTTCCACCACATCCAACTGCACGAGTCCTTAACCAGGTGTACCCATGATTGTCTAATCAGACAGGTGGAGCCATCAACAACACTGACTGACTTAAGAGTTGACATCAGCGTGTGACAAAAATCATGTTGATCTCGATGATTCCAAAACGAAAGAACTGCTCGCAGATTTTGGAAAGTCTCCCTCGGTAAATCCACAATTATTTGTGCAAGGCATATAAGTCGAGTCTTTGAGTGAGTATAAGCTACCTTGGCACTGTCTTAGATAAAGACATGAACTTCTACAGCCAATAGTGATCATATTAACAAAAAGTGTCAAGTTTATGTACATGTATGCATAAGCTGAAATCTTTCAACTAGAAATTTGGAATTTGTTCAAGAGGAATTCATTGCACTCGGACAAACCCATATACATTCCGCCTAAAACTACCAGCAATTATCAGGTAGGCTCCCTGAGCCTGCACAAAAGTGTTTGCACTAATAAAGTAATGAAATGGGTGAGTTGGGAGTGGGGAGAAAGAACTATGAAACACCACGCTGATACTACAGTATGATGGAAACATTAAAATGGGTAGCAAACTACAACAAGCTAGAGTTTTTAATGTTGCGGCCTGGGATTAAACTCGAGATGTCAGATCTTGAACCCATGGTTCTATCAAATGAAGCAACCTGCCCCATAAAAGAGATCTTTTAATGCTAGTGGTGGTGATATTCTTTTAATAATTTATTGATGTTTCTTAGAATCTGTGTCAGCTTTTTCATTTGTGTGTATGTACGGTAGTTTGAGTGTGAAAATGTAAGAATATTTTGAAACAAAGTATTGAATATAAATGGAAAATTTATTGGTCAGAGACAGATACTATAACTTCCACAGTAAAAGCATCTTTCTGAGTCACCGGATATTTCTCTGAATGCTTGCTTAAATAAGAAACGTGACATATCCGTAAAGTTGCCACAAAACTAAAGTACATAACACGTGACAAGTGATTCTGATAGAACTCACTGTGCCATACGAAAGCAGAATGGAAGAAGCACATATCTACAAGACCGAAAAATACGCCGGTCTTGCCAGCACCCTGAAGAAAGCAGGTCTGCGGGTCAAAATCTTCGCCATAGAGGTCGGGGCAAGAGGGTTTGTGGGCACCTCCGCTTATGATCTCATGAAACAACTCGCCATTTCTGGGAAGAAGAGGACTAGAGCCCTTAAAGCGATGGCAGAGGCAGCAGAAAGGAGCTCAAGCTGGATCTGTGCAGGAGGAACGAAAAAAGTTAACTTCATAAGGATTAAATTCCCTACAGATGATGCGTGCCCCGTTAGCACATTGGTAAAACCGCGTACCGCAGTTCTGAAGCGCAGAATCGCCCAGGTTCGATCCCCGGCGTGGGAAAAAAAAATAAATAAATAAACAACAGCAGAAGGGCATCCAGGAGTCATGACCTGGATGTGGCCCGGCCCCCCGAGAGTGTAAGGAATTCAGGGCCGAAACACTTGTCTAAAGGGGGTTACTTCTCTGAAGACCTTCTGTTGTCTAGCTCTCCCTAGAGTTTCTTTCTACCATAACACTAGTTGCTTTTTGCTTCAATGACACTACAAATTTGTCTGATGATGAAGATATCAGTCTGAAGCAGCTACATGTCGTCCATAGATATCAAGTTTGAGGTTTCAGTTTCAGTTTCAGTTTCTAATGACGTCTCCGCGCTCGGAACGAATTCCATGTGCACTGACGTCACAGGTGCCATGTGTATGGTGATCATGGCAGAAGCCTTACGCCTGCTCATAAATCCTTACTGGTCCTACCTAGCCTATGTTTTACCTGGTCTATATTTTATACTGGTATTGTGTCAGCCTATCATTGGAATAATCAAGTTTGAAATTTCGGGGAATAAGTCTGTTTAATCCAGATTATATGCCAGACCAGTGGTCAGGCACAAATGTTTAAAGCAGTGAACTATCACCCTCAGTAAATTAACCCTTGCACTTCCTCACCCTGCCCACTGGGTTCCTGCAGGATGAAGATGGACAGGTTGAGAGAAGGAAGGATTCAAACCAGCCAGTAGGGAAAGAACAGTGTGACATCACGGTAGGTACCTCTAGTAGTCCATAGGCTCCTCCTGGACCTCTGCTGCTCAGCCAAGTAACATCATCGTATAGTCCCTGGTGGGTCCCTGCAACACGTAGATAGACACTTGTCTTCTTTATAAAGCATGTAATGATGATGATAACGATGATGATAACTATGGACTCACCAGTTGATCCAATACATGAATAAGCATACTCGGTCCTGTAGTGTTTTGTGATGTCTTCATGTGGGATACAGGAACAATCCCAGAGGCACGTGTTTTTCTGCAATTGCTGCATGGGAAGGAATTTAGCACACTCGTGTCCTCCTTCCACAGTCCCTCTTCTGCTGAACAGCAGCTGTTTTGTGCTGTTCAAATGTGACTGTGCTCTACGTGCACTGCTGCTGCCAGCATAGTCTGTTGCAGCGGCAAGCAATGTTTTACGTACCAGTTCCCATTGTTGATGCTGTATTTGATGGGGTTGGCCTTCAGAATAAATGTGTACTACACTCGTAGTCATCCCCGGTCACAGTGTCTTTGCTTCAGCTTTCCATACATGAACATCTCTGGGGAACGGCTGTCTTCCAGAGACATGTCCTGCCACTCAGTAGAGCTGATCTTTGATGAGTAGAAACTGTATTTTAGCACAAACCACACCTCTTCAAACTTGAAGGTCGGACAATCGATCTTTTCACAGGATGCTGAAGCTTTTGCACACACATCTTTGGTGGAAATTTCCAGGTGTTGATGTGCTCTCAGTAGGTAGTTCATGCCTCGCAGAAGTATAGAACGGTACTCAGGATGACAACTCAGAAATATGTAGTCATATTATTACGTAACCAATAAAAGTTAACAACCAGGAAACATGAAGACTTTTCCTGAATTTGCCATCTCTTGAGCAAACCAGAAACACAGGAAAACAGGATGAAAATGAGTTCTCAACTGATAAAACAAAACAAGTACTAAATTTCGGTCACTGGCGTTTGTCAGTCATACACAAAAGGGAAAAACAACAACAGCAACAACAACCAAAAAAAAAAACCGACCAAAAAAGCAAAAACACACACACACACACACACACACACACACACACACACACACACACACACACACACACACACACACACAACACACACACACCACACACAATAGTCAATGCGAGACATTATGAAGGAGAGAACGAGTTTTGCAGTTGTTTCGACAGAGAGATACTTCCTGATCAGGCTTATACGATGGAGGTGATAGTAGCAAGATCTGGCAGTTTGAGAAACAAAGTTGTTCATGGAGAGGGTAGAGTCAATGCAGACACCAAGGTTTTTAGCTGAATCAGAAATTGGGACTGATGTGTTACATAATGGGAGAGAAAGCGGAGGCAGCTGAGAAAGTTTCTGACGGGTGCCAATGAGGATAGCTTCTGTCTTGTCATCATTAAGCTGAAGTTTGTTGAACGTCATCCAGTTCTTAATGTCCGAGTAACACTCAGTGTGATAACAACTTTTTGGAGTGAAATATAACAAAAATAAAATAGATCATCATTGACCTCCAGAAGACAAGGAATTATGTTCATCAAGGTACAACATCGAACGTCGTCAGCATCTATAAATATCTAGAGACTGTCAGTGACCTAGTCAGCAATGTTAATGCTGTCTGTAAGAAAGCCAGTCAGCGGCTGTATTTCCTGTGGAAACAGGTCCTTCCGAGTTAATAACAAGATCCTGTCTCTCTTCTACCAGTCCATTAATGAGAGTCATGCGATTAAACCAGAGTACTGCTATAGTAGTGCCACTCATGCTAATACAGATCGACTGGACAAAAGTTAAAGAAAGCTGCTAAGATCAGAAAGAAGAACCTCACTACCTCCATTGTCATCAATGAGGTGGTTGCTGTGAAGAAACTGACCACGATCCTGTCAGATCCAGACCACCCTCTCTAAGGTGCTGTGTTATCTTGTGTTTCTACCTGTGAGACTTCCACCCTTATCTTCAGCTTCAAGTCCAGGACTTCACGAGTGAGGAATTCCTTTCTTCCTGTAGCAGTCAGATTTTACAAGTCCAGTCTATGACACTTGATCAACGTATTTCTATTGGGGCGAGGAAGGGGTTGAAGAAGGTGTAGAAGGAAGTGAATAAGAGAGAGAGAGAGAGAGGGGGGGAGAGGAAGGGAGAGAGAGGGAGAGAGAGGGGGGATGGGCAGAGGGGAATGCGGGCTGGAAGTGACAAAGGGTGTGAGGAAGTACAGAACTGGGATTGGTATGAGAAAGCTGGGGGAGGTAGAAGGCAGGTGAAGTGAACAACGAAAGGAAAGGAAATGAGAGAGAGAGAGAGAGAGAGAGAGAGAGAGAGAGAGAGGGAGGGAGGGAGAGGGAGGAGGAGGGTGGATTGGGGTATTTTTGCCATGACATCAACCAGTTAAACCTTACAGTGAGATTTTTCATGATGACATCAACCAGTTCAACTTTTCAGGTGTCAGATTTTTCAATATAACATCAACCAGTTCACATTAGAGGTTTGAGAATTTTCACGGCAACATCAGCCAGTTTAATTTTTCAGGTGTGAGATTTGTCATAATGATATCAATATGTTCAACCTTAAAAATGTTAGATTTTTCATGATGACATTAACCAGTTTAATATTACAGGTGTGAGGTTTTTCATGTTGACATCAACCAGTTCAATCTTACAGGTGTGAGATTTTTCATGATGACATCAACCAGTTTACCTTGTAGGTAAGACCGTTTTGTGATGGCATCAATCAGATCATTTTTTTCAGGTGATATGTATTTTTTGTGGTGATTATTGACCAGTTTGCCTTTGCAGGTGAGAGACCGTTTGGTAGTGGGAGAGGTTGGGCGTGGTAGCGAGGCTGGGGAGGAGATGAGACTTAGCCCAGAAGCCATCATCATCATCAAGTGCCTTGCAACATGGCATTGACGATCATGGCCTTCCATCTGTTTCTATCCCTTGTTGCCACAAGTACATCTTCCACCCTCTCTATTTTCATCCACTCTGCAAGTCCGTTCAGTATTATTTCCCTGGGTCTACCTGGTGCTCTCTTTCCCTCCAGCTTTCCTGTTGTGACCAGGTGCTCTCTTTCCCTCCAGCTTTCCTGTTGTGACCAGGTGCTCCAATTCCCCTTTCCTCATAAAATGGCCTATAAATGTTGCCTGTCTTTTCCTAATCTTCCTTATGAATGATCTTCTTGTGTCTGTCTCCATCAAGACTGTCTCGTTTGTTTTCTTTACTGTCCATGGAACTCTCAACATTCTTCTTAGAAACCACATCTCGGCTGCCTCAATCTTGTTCTGGCTTTGCTTGTTGACTGTCCACGCCTCACAACCGTATAATATAATCGGTTCTATATAACATTCAGAAACCATCAAAAATTGTAGTTCACGTCTGCTGAGAAATGTTGGTCTGAAAATCAAAATTTGATAACATTGCTATAACGTGTTCCTTTTCTATGTAAATTCTTCTGTATGACATTAACAATGATGCTTTTATTGAGCACTTAATATTAATTTGCATTGATGCGTCATTCCATCGGAACATTCTGGACGATTATGTACTTTTCTATGTAAATTATTCTGTATGACATTAACAATGATCCTTTTATTGAGCACTTAATATTAATTTGCATTGATGCGTCATTCCATCGGAACATTCTGGACGATTATGTGATTGTTATTATACTTAATTATAACCTGGCTTGTCATACTTGCAGTGCTTTGAATGGTCTTGCATCATTCGAAGATTGAACGGGTCTGTGTCAATGCAAGCGTGGCTGTTTGCTTGGGTGCACGCGATTGGTGAACACAATTGAGCAAACATACATATTCAGCTCAGTGAGCGTACACGCTATTGTCTGAGAGGTTTGCCCTCGTCATCGTATATGCCATTATATAATATTTTCTTTTATCCACGTACCGTGGTATTATGGTCCCTGTCCAACAGGAATGAAGCTAGTTGTCTAAGTTGAATACAGCATAGTGTAATATGTTAATCAGTAGAGGAGTGTAATGTGTTAATCAATTGAGGGGTAGGGTGGGTGAGTGTGAGGGATTGAAAGTTTTGGTTTACTTATTTTGATATGGAACGTTTATAGTGTGTGTGTGTGAAGGGTGTGTGTGTGTGAAGGGTGTGTGTGTGTTGTGTGTGTGTGTGTGTGTGTGTGTGTGAGGTGTGTGTGTGTGTGTGCGTGCGTGCGTGCGTTTGCATGTGTGTGTATATGTATGTGATGTATACGCAATATGACATGACACGGACAAAGCTGCAGACCAGTTTGTTTGTTTGCTATTTTGGAAAGGACAAATAAAAAATTCTTAAATCTTGAATCTATGATGACATGAACCAGTTCAGCCTTACAGATGAGAGACCAGTTAACTATTGTGTATGAATCTGTACACGAGTATGTGTGCGTATATATATATGCATGTGTATGTATGCATGTGTGTGTCTGCGCGCGCGCTGTGTGTGTGTGTGTGTGTTTGTGTTCGTGTCTGTTCGTAAATGGGTGTGTGTGTGTGCATGTGTGTGTGAGTGCACGACTGCATGTATGTGTGTGTGAGTGTGTGTGTGTGTGTGTGTGTGTGTGTGTGTGTGTGTGTGTGTGTGTGTGCACGCATGCATGTATATACTATATGATGTGGCATTGACAAATTTGCATACCACATTTCCTTCTGTTTTGTGAAGGACAAATAAAAAAAGCTTGAATTTTAAATCTTGAATTTATAGTGACATTGAGTGTAATGTGTTAATCAGTTGAGGGGGTGGGTGGGTGGGCGCGAGGGATTCAAAGGTTTGGTTTACTTATTTTGATATGGAACGTTTATAGTGTGTGTGTGTGAGATTTTTCATGACATCAAATCACTTCACCTTACAGGTAAGACTGTTTTGTGGTTACATCAACCAGTTCAAAATTACAAATGTGAGACCAGTTTAACCTAACAGGGGTGACATTTTTCATGGTGACACAAACCAGGTCTCCTTACAGGTGTGAGATTTTTCATGGTAACGTCAATCAGTCCACCTTACAGGCAAGAGATTTTGATGACATCAGCTAGTTTAACCTTACAGGTGTGATATTTTTCACAATGACATCAACCAGTTCACTTTACAGGTATGAGATTTTTCACAATGACATCAATCAGTTCACCTTACAGGTGTGATATTTTTCACAATGACATCAATCAGTTCACCTTACAGGTGTGATATTTTTCACAATGACATCAACCAGTTCACCTTACAGGTGTGAGATTTTTCACAATGACATCAACCAGTTCACCTTACAGGTGTGAGATTTTTCACAATGACATCAACCAGTTCACCTTATAGGTAAGGCCGTTTTGTGATGACATGAACCAGGAAAATACACGCGTTTATAGGACATTTTATGAAGCAAGATAAGTTAGAGCACCTAGTCACAACAGGAAAGCTGGAGGGCAATACAGCACTAGGTAGACCCAGGGAGAAAATATTGGACAAACTTGCAGAGTGGCTGAGGACAGAGAGGGTTGGAGATGTACTTGCAGCGACAAGGGATAGATTTGTATGGAGAGCAAGGATCACCAACGCCATGCAGCAGGGCACATGATGATGATGATGAACCAGATCGACCTTTTGATGTGAGATTTTTTTCTGCGATGATCATTGACCAGTTTGCCTTTGTAGATGAGAGATTGTTTGGTCATCTGTAGATGTTATCTTCTGTAACCAATAAACACAGGTAACTGTTGACCTTATCAAGAGATCTATACGTGTGACTTTTATGTCTTCGCATCCTAATGCAACTTGTAACATCAAGTTTTTTTCCCCTCTTGATACAACATGGAAACACCTGTAAATGTTACCATGATGCAACACATAAAAAAGGTCAAGGCTACCCTATAAACCTGATGTTGTAGGGCATAAACTTCAGCTAAATGATGACAAGACAGAAGCTATCCTCATTGGCACCCGTCAGAAACTTTCTCAGCTGCCTCCTCTTTCTCTCCCATTATGTAACACATCAGTCCCAATTTCTGATTCAGCTAAAAACCTTGGTGTCTGCATTGACTCTACCCTCTCCATGAACAACTTTGTTTCTCAAACTGCCAGATCTTGCTACTATCACCTCCATCGTATAAGCCTGATCAGGAAGTATCTCTCTGTGAAACAACTGCAAAACTCGTTCTCTCCTTCATAATGTCTCGCATTGACTATTGCAATTCACTCCTGTCTGGTCTTCCTGCCTCCACCATTCACATCCTGCAGCGCATTCAAAACAATGCTGTACGCCTTGTATTCAAAAAGAAAAAAGCTGACCACATATCTCCTCTCCTGGCACAACTTCACTGGCTCCCTGTATCAAAACGCATACAGTACAAACTAGACACCATGTGCTACAAAAGCCTCAATAATGCAACCCCCGATTACCTGTCAAGCCTACTTGAGATCTATGTTCCCTCACGTACCCTCCGCTCTGCCTTCGATCCTCTGACTTTTCGCTTTCACGCACTAAGCTCAATACCTATGGTCCACGAGCCTTCTCTGTTTCTGGTCCGCTCTCCTGGAACAAACTTCCTCTCTCAGTCCGTCAGCAACCTACTTTTGTCTCCTTCAAGTCCGCTCTCAAAACTCACCTTTTCTCCTCTGCATAAAATCCTGACCTCACTCAATCCCCTCTGCAGCCTGTCTCCACTCGGAGGGGAATCACATTGCAATATATAATTGTATATAATATGCTCTCTATAATTTTCCATTGTTTTTATTCTTTCTCCCCATTTATAGCCGTGTGTGTGTGTGTGTGTGTGTGTGTGTGTGTGTGTGTGTGTGTGTGTGTGTGTGTGTGTGTGTGTCGTGGGTGTGTGTGTGCGTGCGTGTGTGTGCGTGCGTGTGTGTTTCAGCGCTTAGCTTTGATTTTATCAAGATTTTGCGCTATATAAATATTGTAATTATTATTTATTATTATTATTATAAGGTGGTATAGATATCTCAACTTTCTTTAGAGCAGGCATTGTAAGGTCGGTGCCCATCTCCTCTCCCTTGCTATTTGACAGATAAAAGCATGTTCTTGCTTTGTGCTCTACTTGTTTTTTGCCTTTCCATACTTTGAAGAAAACCAGGTACCCATTGATAGCTTGGAGGACTGATGGTCACAAGCACAAATTTGTGCTCAAGCGTGATTCACTCACTGCAAATCAGTCAGAATTGAAAGGAAATGCTCTTCCTCTATGAGACTGACATCAAAGAGTTGCTGACATTACAGTTGCACTGACACGCTCACACTCACACACACACACACAGGCATGCACACACACACTCGCTCACATGTATTTTCTTCACACACACACACGCACACGCACACAGATACAGACAGACATACACACACACAAAGGCCTCACCTTATATCTCAGGGCATGGAAATACAGAAGAAGGTCTATATGTTTGGGATCCATGCACTTTGGACGACAACTCTCACACAGGGGATCAGCACCCAGCGCTGAGGATCAAGCCCTTTCTGCTCCACCTTTCTCCTCCCCTCCTCTCCCTTGCACTCTCTGCCCTGATACATCTTCTAGTCCTTTGACTGATGATTCAGTCTGCTCTTCTGTCACATTACAGTTTTTGTTGATTACGGCGTTGGCATCAGCATTTTCCTCAGCTGATGTAGCAATGATGTTCATTTTGTGGAAAGGTTCACCACCACTGTGTTTAGCATCAGGTACATACGTCGCTGATTCCAATGACACCGTGTATGTCATTGATACTGACTTTCTAACTTGCACTGTCACTGTCAATCAATGACGCCAACCTGGGTCTTTTGGAAAGCGGAGCAAAGCCATGCTATTCTGGAGGTAGAACCTTTGCCATGTTAGCATCATCACCAATGGCTTTTGGCATCGTTCACTGTGTGGTTTTGTGGTCACCAGAAGTGACGTCCTTGATGGTGGCTGCTTGCTAACTGTGGGATGAAGATTCTCTGTAGGTGGGTGTGCCTGAAATGTGTTTCATGAACTTGACTACCGCGCCTGTTGTTTTTATCCCAAAGTTTAAACATGCGTTCCATTACCTGTGGTAAGGTGCATTTCACTTACCTTGTCTTATCTGCTTTTTTTTCACAGTACCATTAGTCCGGTTTACTGTACAACAAATACTGTCACATGAGTGTTGTAATGCTGCATTTTATTTTAAGGTCTTACTTGAATGTATGCTTGTGAGGTATGGACCGTCACAACAGATTTGAAAACACAGATCTAAATCTAAGCCATGGAAATGTGTGTTATTGCAAGATAGTAAACATCGGATACACTGATCATATTACCAATGACCAAGTGTGACAAGCCATCAAGCAGCACACTGGACCATAGGAAGATCTGCTGACGTCAGTTAAGGAAATAAATTTACGTTGGTATGACCATGAAACATGATCCAACATCATTAATAATTCAGTTAAGAGACAAAGATGGAGGGGAAGACAGAAAAAAACTGATGGACTGACAACACTGCATACTGGACAGAGAAATCATTTGCAAAGACCCAGGCTTTGGCACACAATTGACAAAGCTGGAATAATTTGGTGAACAGTTCTTTAGTGTGTTGCATCAATGAGTCATGAGAGATGATAAGAAAACGAAGAAGAAGAAAAAGAAGAAGAAGAAGAAGAAGAAGAGGAGGAGGAGAAGTAGAAGAAGAAGAAGAAAAGAAGAAGAAGGAGGAGAAGGAGGAGGAGGAGGAGGAGGAGGAGAGGAGGAGAAAGGAGGAGGAGGAGGAGGAGGAGGAGGAGGAGGAGGAGAAGAAGAAGAAGAAGAAGAAGAAGTGTATTCATCTTTGTGTATAAATATGCATGTATGCATGTGTGATATAAGTATTGGATATGAATGATATATTCAGTGCATTGTTTCCATTAATTAAACATGACAAAAACAAGCAAGCAAGCAAAAAACAAACAACATTCACAAAAAAAGTACTCACACAAAATATAGAATGGTTTGCGATTTATTGACATTAACAAGATTGTAATGCTTTAAGTTTAATCGCAGGCTGCAAAAAAAAA
Organism: Monoplex corrugatus; assembly: GCA_030674185.1. NCBI lineage: Eukaryota > Metazoa > Mollusca > Gastropoda > Littorinimorpha > Ranellidae > Monoplex > Monoplex corrugatus. The sequence continues at coordinate 17,533,322 of JAPXFY010000014.1, read as the reverse complement.
ACAGGCCTCTTTATTCCCTATCCTAATACTTCAATCATTCCTATTACGTCAGCTGAATGTTTCAAACGTCACACTCTCTCTCTCCACATTCTCTCCTACACCATCCCTTCCCATTTCAAGATCTCGTCTGAGCATGGTACTTTGTGTAAGCTCAAGGGATGATCTACCAGATAATCACTGGCAGAGTTCAGTAAAGTGCATATGGAACTGTTTGAGTATAATGAATACCTTGAGAACCAACACAGAACTGGCATTTTCATTAACCCTTGACTCCCGCACCCTATCCACCAACTGCAAAAACTTAACCCTTTGACTCCCTCACCTTATCCACCAAAAAGGAGTCGAAGGGTTAAGTTTTTGTTTTCCTAGCATGACTGACAATGCAGGATACTGGTGGACAGGGTGTGGGAGTCAAAGGGTTAAACTACACTCACATCCTTCTTTCATATATTCTTCAGAAATACACACACACACACACACACACACACACACACACACACACACACACACACACACACACACACACTCAGCAAGCCTTACTGTCGTGCGATGACACATTATTTGAAGCCTGATCTTCCTTAACCCTTTGACTCCCGCACCCCATCCACCAACTGCAAAAACTTAACCCTTTGATTTCCTCACCTTATCCACCAGCTTCCTGCAGAAAGCTGGTGGATAGGGCAAGGTTATCAAAGGGTTCAGAATTTGCTTTGCTAGCACTGTTGACAATACAGGATATTGGTGAACATGGTGCAGGAGTCAAAGGGTTAAGAAAACACTATCTACGAAAGACCAACAATCAAGTGGGATTCCTCTCTCTCCATGTTTCTGTCGTGCGTCAAACTATTGGCCATTAGTGACAATATGGACACCATTAGAATGATTAAGGGGGGCAGTTTTATGTTTCTTAGGTTTTATGTTGCAGGCTCGCACCAAACATGAGACATCAAAATTCCAGTCAGTGGCTCTATGAAATGAACCAACCAGCCCACAAAAACATGTACATGGCTGACACAGTCGAATGAGAACCCCTCAAAGTTGTACAACACTTCAAATACCTTGGGTCATGCAAGTCAGCAGATGCCATATGTAGCAAAGACATCAAAGCAAGAATTACCCAAGCCAAACAAAGAATGGTCCATCTTACTAGCATTTGGAAAGAGAGATATTCAGGAAATGAGCTCAAACGTAAAATACTGCGAACACGTATTTGGCCCGTTGTGTTATATGAAAGAGAAAGATGGACTCTTAACTCTCTGACAACAGGCTACTTCGATTGAAGTAACAGCTGAGCTCTCACTGAGGACGGGCTACTTTGATCAGTAACAGACGGTCTATGGTATATATTTTATAACTCCCTCTACTTTTTTTTTTCACCATTTTTTTTATTCATTTTTAAACAGGAATAGACATCAACAGACAATGCACTAACAAAAACAAAAAAAACAAAAAAAATAATAATTTAAATTCATAACAATTGTTCACATAAAAAAGAAAAAACCTATAGCCTAAAACCTATAGCCTACAAAACATATAAAACAATATTCTAATCAATGATGATTTCATTATGTACATCAATATTTAAGAAACATGTCATGAAGAAAGTCTGTTTTCTACACAGGGAACATTGATCTATAGTTGTTCCACTGAGCATTAAAAAAGGACAAGCAAATGTTTATTTTGGCATTATATTGTTCAATTTTGAATCTCTGGTTTAGCATTCTTTGGAAAGTATGTATATTTGGAACACACTTGTCTATTTTGCATTTATATATAAATGATTTTGCAAGCATTATTATAAGATCAAATACTCTATTTTACATTTTGGTCTACACCGAACAACACCAGATTTCGTATGATTATGATGTTGAAGGTATTTTCGCATTTTGCATTGATTAGTTTTTCTGTTAAATTCCAGAAATTACGGACACAGTAACATTTCCACAGAAAATGTTCAATAGAGTCTCTTGCATTAGTACACCATGTACAATTTGTCGTAGCTGCTATACCCATTGTGTTTAATATTATATTGGTGGCAATAATCCGATGAACTATTCTTATTTGCAACCATTTTAATTTGACATCATTTAATTTATGAATTTTTAGAAACATTTTTTCACACGAAATGTTAATATTTAATTTCTTTGACCACCTCGAACAACAATTTGGTTTGCTATCATCCAATTTAATTTTTTCATAGTAAAACTCCCTCTACTTTTGTTTTGCTAATGATTTAGAAGTTGGCAGTTGCTTCCCTTGTGGAGGGAACTTCCATTGAACGCTTCAGCTACGTTTTGCCGGTTTCTTTGTCTAAAATCGATGGAAAATGGCTCAAAGGCAACAGTTCTCAGTGATTTCACTGTGGCAGCCCTAGGCCAGCAGGAGAGCTCAGCTGTGGCAAGTGCAGTCACAATAGAATTACAGCTGCAGATGAAAACTGAATCAAAAGTGCAGAGAGATGTGGGTCTACAGAATAAGCCGGGCTGAAAGACGAACAAACCAAAGCATTCTGCAAGAACTGAACAAACAGCCTGATCTTTTAGGTCTGATTAGGAAAAGGAAAATAAACCTGAACTTTTAGGTCTGATTAGGAAAAGAAAATAAACCTGAACTTTTAGGTCTGATTAGAAAAGGAAAATAAACCTGAACTTTTAGGTCTGATTAGGAAAAGGAAAATAAACCTGAACTTTTAGTCTGATTAGGAAAAGGCAAATAAACCTGAACTTTTAGTCTGATTAGGAAAGGAAAATAAACCTGAACTTTTAGGTCTGATTAGGAAAAGGAAAATAACCTGAACTTTTACGTCTGATTAGGAAAAGGAAAATAAACCTGAACTTTTAGGTCTGATTAGGAAAAGGAAAATAAACCTGAACTTTTAGGTCTGATTAGGAAAAGGAAAATAAACCTGAACTTTTAGGTCTGATTAGGAAAAGGAAAATAAACCTGAACTTTTAGGTCTGATTAGGAAAAGGAAAATAAACCTGAACTTTTAGGTCTGATTAGGAAAAGGAAAATAAACCTGAACTTTTAGGTCTGATTAGGAAAAGGAAAATAAACCTGAACTTTTAGGTCTGATTAGGAAAAGGAAAATAAACCTGAACTTTTAGGTCTGATTAGGAAAAGGAAAATAAACCTGAACTTTTAGGTCTGATTAGGAAAAGGAAAATAAACCTGAACTTTTAGGTCTGATTAGGAAAAGGAAAATAAACCTGAACTTTTAGGTCTGATTAGGAAAAGGAAAATAAACCTGAACTTTTAGGTCTGATTAGGAAAAGGAAAATAAACCTGAACTTTTAGGTCTGATTAGGAAAAGGAAAATAAACCTGAACTTTTAGGTCTGATTAGGAAAAGGAAAATAAACCTGAACTTTTAGGTCTGATTAGGAAAAGGAAAATAAACCTGAACTTTTAGGTCTGATTAGGAAAAGGAAAATAAACCTGAACTTTTAGGTCTGATTAGGAAAAGGAAAATAAACCTGAACTTTTAGGCCTGATTATGAAAAGGAAAATAAACCTGAACTTTTAGGTCTGATTAGGAAAATGAAAATGAAATACTTTGGACATGCTGTGAGACATCAGAGTTGCCAGGTAATGAAGACCGTGGCCCAGGGCAAAATGGAGAGCAAGAGACCACAAGGAAGACCGCCGACTTCCTATGTAGAGAACATAGCCAAGTGGAAGAAGTTGCTGAAAGATGAAATCTACAGAAGGACTGTAGACAGAAGAGGATAGAGACAGCTGAAGGGGCATGCATCAGCAGCTACCATCGAGAATGATGTCGCTGACAGGTGACAGGTGACACAGGGGTCAAACCTATGACCTCCATGTTACCAGTATGGTACTCTGACCAATTAAGCTAAATGGCCTTCCCTGGTGTTTCAGGAACACTAGTTCACTCCACTTCCATTCACATAAGTCATACCACGTAGTCTTTCTCTCTAATGTCTGCACATTTTTCTCACTGATAAAACACCTTCCACAGTAAAAAAAATGTCTCTCCGAGTTGCCAATTGATACTATAACTTCCACAGTAAAACATGTCTCTCTGAGTTGCCAACTGATACTATAACTTCCACAGTAAAAATGTCTCTCCGAGTTGCCAACTGATACTACAACTTCCACAGTAAAATATGTCTCTCCAAGTTGCCAACTGATAACTTCCACAGTAAAAAAATGTCTCTCAGAATTGCCAATTGATACTATAACTTCCACAGTAAAAAAATTTCTCTCCAAGTTGATACTACAACTTCCACAGAAAAAAAATGTCTCTCCGAGTTGCCAATTGATTGATACTATAACTTCCATAGTAAAAACTGTCACTCTCTGAGTTACCAATTTTTTCTCTGAATGCTTGCTTAAAATTAAAGATATTGCATCTATGTGAAGCTGTCACAAAAGTAAATAACATTGGTTGTTACTTGCTTCAATAGCACAATAAATTTGTCTGATGATGAAGACATGAGTCTGAAGAAGCTGCATCTCTTCCATAAATATCAAGTTTTAAAGTCTGGAGAAAAAGCTTGTTTAACCAAGAGTAGATGTCAGACCAATGGTCATGCACTGACACCAAAAGCAGTTAACTGTCACCTGAGCTAAACTTGAGTACCACCCAAAGTAAATTAACTCTTGCACTTCTTCACCCTTCCCATCAAGTCCCTGCAAGATGATGGTGGACAGGGTGAGACAATCAAGGGTTAAAACCAGCCAGTAGGGAAAGAACTGTGTGACATCACTGCAGGTACTTCTGGTAGTCCTCAGGCTCCTCCCAGTCTTCTGCTGCCCAATCAGGCAAAGTCGTCGTATAGTCCCAGGTGGGGCCCTTCAACACATAAATAGACACCTGTCAGCTTCATATAACATGTGATGATGATGATAATGATGATGGACAATCCAGTTGATTCAAAACATGAGTAAATGTACTGCTTCCATATTGTCTGGCATGGGTCTTCATGTGGGATACAAAAGCGATCCAAGAGCCACATGTTTTTCTGCAGTTGCTGCTTGGAAGGAATCCAGCATCCTTGGGTGCTCCTTCCACAGTCCCTCTTCATTGAACAGCAGCTCTTTGTGATGTTCAAATGTGACTGTGCTCTATGTGCACTGCTGTTACCAGCATAGTCTGTTGCAGCAGCAAGCAATGTCTTACCAGTTCCTATCGTTGATGCTGCAACTGATCGGGTTGGCCTTCAGAGTATCTTGTACCACATTAGTGGTCATCCCTGGTCAGTGTCTTTGCTTCAGCTCTCCATACAGGAAAATCTCTGGGATGCCACCGTTTTCCAAAGAGACATGTCCTGTCTAATGGAGCTGGCCTCTGATGAGTACAAACTCTATACTTCAGCACAAGCCACACTTTTTCAAACCTAAAGGTTGGACAATCCATTTACACAGAATCTTAGGTGGAACTTTCCAGATGATGAATGCGCCAGCAGTTGGTAGTCTATGTCTTGCAGAAGTACAGAAGGTACTCAGGACAACTGTTCAGACACATGTAGTCTTGTTAAATAAGTAAGCACCAATAAATGTTAAACCAAGAGGCAGGAAGACTTGTCATGAGTCTGCTATCTCTGGAGCAATTCAGAAACACAGGAAAACAGAAGGAAATGCATAACTGACTGATGAAATAAGACAGGCACAAATTTTCAGGCACTGATGTCTGTCAATCATACACAAAAGAAACAAAGAAACAAATCCCCTAGATTTAGGAGAAAAACAACAGATCAGATAACTTTCCTGTTGGGCTGAGTCCATTTGTTGAGCTGCCATTAAAAACATCAAAACTACTTTTTCATCTGCAAAGTCAAAATGCTGGTTGGTGCTGACACCCCTCAGTTTACATGAGAGCTGTACATGAGCTTGTCAAGTGGTGTGATAACAGGTTTTGGAATTAATTGTATCAAAAACAAAAGAGCTTATTGTTGACTTTCAGAAGATAAGGAGCATTGTTGATCCCATCATCAAGGTACAACAGGCGAATGTCGTCAGCATCTATAAATATCTAAAAACTGTCACTGACGACAAGCTGAACTGGTCAGCAATATCGATGCTGTCTGCCAGAAAGCCAGTCAGCGGCTGTATTTCCTGTGAAAACTGAGGTCCTTCCAAGTTGACAACAAGATCCTGTCCCTCTTCTACCAGTCCATTAATCAGAGTGTCATGCGATTCAACTGAGTGTGCTACTATAGTAGTGCTATGCATATTAATACAGATCGACTGGGCAAAATTTAAAGAAAGCTTTTAAAATCATTAAGAAGAACCTTACCACCTCAAGTGTCATCTTTGAGGTTGCGGTGAAGAAACTGACCAAGATCGTGTCAGATCCAGCCCATCCTCTCCTTGGTCCTGTGTCAATCTTGTGTCTCCACCCATGAGACTTTCATCCATCTTCCTACAGCAGTCAGACTACAACTGTCTATGACATTTTTTACTTTCTTTTATTGTTGTTTAAAGCCCAGCCGACTGCGCAGAGCCATATCAGGGCTATAACCGCTTCAAAACACACAAAACTTGAACAGGAAAAAAAAAGAAAAGAAAATTAAATACACATATCAATGCATTCGCGCACATAATCTAAGGACATGCCCCCAGCGCAAGACCATTCCGTCCAATTTATCACACAGGGGAGATTTAAAAGACACACCTGAATACAAATATAAGCATACATGACACCAAAACATAAATAAAAACAGGCATAAAGTACCTAAAATTGCTTCCGCATATCTCACCTCCTTAAAGCCAAATATGCACTTAACACATGTACCCAATTATCAATCCGAAGAAAAAGTACGTAAGACTTTATCGAACAAATACAGCTGAATGGACCATTAAGGCAGAAAATGACAAGTAGAAATGACAGAAAGCAAAGCGACAAGGCAGAAACAAAGAGAGTGACAGAAAAGAGGAAATTTCTAGCACAGAATTTCCAGAAGGTGGGGATACTATTTATACTGAAAGAGCCCCCGGCAACCCAATAGGGGATAGTCTATGACACTTGGTCAACGTACTTCTACTGGAGTAAGGAAGTGGGGGGTGGAGAGGGTGTAGAACAGGGCTGTTAGTGGTAAAATCTGTTTTTCCCTGAAAATTGGCCGGGGTCCAGGGGCCGCCCAGGCCCCGGTGGGGTCCAGGGGCAACGCCCCTTTGGGGGGTGCAGGGGGGCAAAGCCCCCCTTCGAAAATTGAATATGACATTTTGAAGCCAATCAGAGGGCCTATCCTGGCAGCAAACTGGGTAATTTTTAGTTCACAAAAATTAACAAATCAATGGATCAATTTGTGTTTAGAGTAACTTTCTGAAACCACATGACATATATAGCACTTGGTTTTAGAAAGTCATTCTAAACACAATTTTTTTGTATTCATGCAATAATTCTTAATGTCAAGGCGTACTGCAGGTTCAACTTAAGAGAGCTCTCTATACTATTCCCTTACAGAACTTGGTTTTTTTTTTTTTTTTTTTTTGCTTTTTTTTTTCTTTCGAGGAAGCACTTTGACTTTCCCTGAAATGGGATCACTGTATTCGCAGATTTCCGCGAAATCGCTGAACTCTAACAGCCCTGGTAGAAAGAGGAGGTAAAGAGAGAGGGAGGGAATGGGCAGGACGGGAAGGAACAGGATGGATGAGGAGAGGTCACTGGAGAAAGATGCGCGTATAAGCGATATCCATCTCCTCTCCCTTGCTAGTTGACAGATAAAAATGTGTTCTTGTTTCATGTTCTTCTTGCTTTTTGCCTTTCCTTACTTTGAAGAGAATCAGGTACCCACTGACAGCTGGGAGAACTGAAGGTCACAAGCACAAATTTGTGCTCAAGCGTGATTCACTGCCTACAAACCCAAAGTCAGATGGAACAAGAGTGCTCCACTTCCACCTTTGTGAGACTGATATTACAAATGCATTGACACGCTCACACATATACACACACAGGCATGCACACACACTCACTCATACACACTTTCTTCACACACACACACACACGCACACACACACACAGAGACACACACACACAAGCCTCACCTTATATCTCAGAGCATGGAGATATAGAAGAAGGTCCGTAGGTTTGGGATCCATGTACTTTAGACGACAACTCTCACACAGGGGGTCAGGCACCCAGCGCTGAGGATCAAACCCTTTCCGCACCATCTTTCTCCTCCCTTTCCCCTCCTCTCCCTCACACTCTCCAGCCCTCTGCCCTGATACATCTTCTAGTCCTTTGACTGATGATTCCACCTGCTCTTCTGTCACATTACAGGTTTCGTCAATTACGGCGGTGACGTCAGCATTTTCTACAGATGATGCAGCAATGATGTCTGTTTTGTTGCAAGATTCACCATCACCATGTTCAACATCAGGTGCACACATCACTGATTCCAATGATACAATGTTATGTGTGTCACTGACACTGACTTTCTGACTGACACTGTCACTGTCAGTTGATGACATGTCACATGCCAACCTGGGTTTCTTGGAAAGGGGAGCACCATCCTGCTCTTCTGAAGGGTTCGCCATTGCCATGTCAACACAAGCACCACTGGCTATTGGCACGTTCACTGTGGTGGATTTGTCATCACCAGAAACGGCGTCTTTGACGATGGCTGCTTGCTGACTGTGGGGTGAGGGTTCTCTGTTGGTGTGTGTGGCCGACATGCGTTCCTTGAACAGTGGGTTCTCCCCCTCACACCACTGGCCTACATTGTGCTCCTGCATGATTCGCTGACACAACTACAACACACATGGACACACACACACACACACACAGACATACACACAGACATGCATACACACATATACAGACACAGACACAAACACCATAATTATTCATAAATACATTACAAAGGCCCACTGATTTATTACTGACTTACGTCCTAATGCATACATTTTTTATAAAGCGCTGAACACTTGGAAGCTTGCTTCCCCAGATAAAGCGCTATGTAAAATTTTCAATATTATTATCTAATCATTGTTATTATTATTATCATCATAAATATCATCATTACTATTATTTGCCTTGAGCCTGCTTCCTTTCCTTGCATGTGTCTTTGTTTCGTTGTTGTCATGCATGTGTGTGAACTGAGATTATGTGAAACATGTTTTGAGAAGACACAACATGCTTTAACTCTTTGAAGACGTAATATAGTTGCCTTGCACAACCATTGTGGACGCGATCAATGGGACCTGCCACAACCCTTGGTGACGCACGATTTTGGGTTTTTTTCAAAAAATTCTCAAAAATACAGATTTTACAGCACAAGAACATATTTTATATCAAAATAAAATTCAGTTTACGCTCTTTGAGCTGAAGCTACATACAAGGGCAATACATCTATTCTACTTACCTTCCTAGAAGGTGAAATGGGGTAGGGTTTTGGCTCTGGGAAAGAAGTTTTTGATTGACAGTAATCCAACACATAAAGTCAGTGAAACACCCATTCTTGACCAGGTAATCCAGAAATCCAGGTAATCACAACTCCTTGGTATGACCAGAAGATATAAAAGAACAAACACAGCTTTGTTTTCACACAGGTGAAGCAGCAAAGTGATTATGACGATCCTTTGAAGAAGAAGAAGAAGAAGGCCTAAATGTCGCCATTTTGGGGCAAGGACGGTCACTCCGGTTGGTTTGGATAAAGGCAAGAAACTGTGACTAATCGGGATAAAATCGATGCAAGGGAAGTAACAAACACTTCAGAAGATACCAAAGAGTGTTCCTATATGTGTAGTTAGTTCCCTTAGACCAGCGACCGGCTTGCATCTATTTTTAAAAACCGCAGCGGAATATCCGCTATCACATCTCTAATGGTTTGGCCAGCTGCAGCGGAAATATCCACTGTTACGTCTCCGAAGAGTTAAAATTGAAAGCAGGGAGTGAAAACACAAAACATTGTTTTCGAAGATGCCTTTGTGGAGAACTACATGTACCCAACAAACATGCACCGTCAGGGTGTTCTTAATCTTAAACACACAAACACTTACTTTTGTGAAGGTCTTAGGGTTCTTGTGAGATGAGATGTTGTGAAAGTGGTCATTATTACTGCTATTATTATTAAAGTATGCTGTGAAAGTGGTCATTATTACTCTATTATTATTAAAGCACAACAAAAACAAAACATTTCTTTTAAATCAGCACAATTGATGCCATTTTTACAACACCCAAATGAGAAACCAAGACAGAAAACTAACATACCTCTTCATGAGACACATCACAGTGACCTCCCTTCCCTCGCAGTGGTTCCCATGATGGACTATTATAATAGGGATCATTGACAATGGGGTGCCCTGAATCATACAAATATTATAGTTATTATTATTATTATAGTTATTCAATGGTTATTATTAATACTTATTCAATGGTTTCTATGGATAACATAACAGACTTGTAACATGACAATGGGGTGCCCTGAATCATACAAGTATTATAGTTAGTATTATTATAGTTATTCAATGGTTATTATTAATACTTATTCAACAGTTTCTATGGATAACATAACAGACTGTTGTAACAGTGACAATGGGGTGCCCTGAATCATACAGATATTATAGTTATTCGACAGTTTCTATAGATAACATAACAAACTGTTGTAACAGTGATCACTGACAAAGGGGTGCCCTGAATCATACAGATATTACAGTTATTCAACAGTTACTATGGGTAACCTAACAGACTTGTAATAATGATCACTAATAAAGGGGTGCTCTGAATCATACAGATATTATACTTGGTTTTAAAATCTGACACCATGAGGTCAAACTAAGCCTGAAATATAAGAACTGGTTTGTTCACTGTGTATCAATATGAGCAAATTGTTTTGTGGTAGCATCTGATGTACAATCTGAAAGTCATTCTTCATCACATCTGCTTCAAGTTCTCATCAGCACTCAGGATCTGCATATGACTTAGTGTCAAAAGGTGTACAAAATTAGGTACTTTTGTTTTCAGTAACAACAATGTTAATAAAAAATGTTGGTGTGGTGTTACTTGTGTGGTATACAAATATGACTGAACAAACAGCACAGATAATTTGAAAGTTTAAATATATAGCGATTCAAGGGAAAATTAATTTTGAAACTGCAACTTTGGAAAATCTGGGATGCTGAAAAATGGACACTTGGTGCCCTGTGTCATCCAAACTGATCAGCTACACTGCATACATAGGCAAATCTGTTTGAAATTTTGTGTCATGCACTCTAAAAGCGTGCTTCTGCTGATTTAAGGAAATAACACAATGTACCAATACTCAGCTTTACTGATCGCAAAAATTTCAGAGACTGGACGTGACTTGTCCTTTGCCAGAGCAGGTGAATCTCTTGACCACAACTGAATGCTATTTTTCACAGTGAAAGGAACCTGGAAATGACGCATTTTGTTGATGGATATGCTGAAAGTGAGGCTACAAGATGAAGAACTTCCATGTCTTTTTGTCTATGGTAATTTTTAGTTTTCTTTATTACTTAGGTAATATAACACTCAACACTGGCTGCAACTGGTGTCAGATGTTATATGCGACAAAAATAATTTGTTACATAATACAACTGAGCAACAGTTACTATTTGCCATTGAAAGGACATATAGTATGCATATTTCTCTTTCTGTTCTGACAGTTATACCTGTGTTTATTGAATGCTGGCAGACCTGGGTGGAGCACGTATGGAACTGACCAAACATACTGAGCATATGTGGCATCTTGCCTGTACAAATCCCCCTCCTCAGCATACACACATACAAATATTCTGTGTGAGAAAACAGACACAGACACAGAGGTCATACAGTCACAGAGATCACAAGTCACAGAAGTCAAAGAAATCTTACCCAGGTACTGTAGGTGAACACGGATCTGGTGTGTTCTACCCGTATGAGGTATACCTGAAATACACAGGTAACTTGTAGTATAGCTAAATAATTAAAACACACACACACACACACACACACACACACACACACACAACACACACACACACACACCATGCACATTGGCAAACCAGTCATCAAACACACACACACATGACAAACCAGTCATGAAAAACATACACACACACAAACACACAATGAAACACCATTCTAAACATGGCAAAGCAGTTAGCGCTATATACAAGTATATATGAAATTTACAACACTGGAAAAATCCCCAAAGATATGTCAAAATCAATTTTCACTGCACTTCCAAAGAAGACACGGCTATAGAATGCGAACTCCATCGCACAATCAGTTTGATGAGTCATGTAACAAAAATCCTGTTAAGAATAATCATGATGAGGACAAGGAATAGACTCAAAATAGAAATAGCAGAAGAACAGTGTGGATTTGTGGAAGGGAAAGGAACTATTAATGCCATACACATCCTAAGAAGTATCATAAAGAGGTCAATCGAGATGAATAAAGATTTGTATTTATGCTTTGTTGATTATACCAAGGCTTTTGATCGGGTAAGACATGAAGAATTGATCAACCAACTGGAGAGACTCAATGTTGATGGAAAAGATCTACGAATAATCAGAAATATGTATTGGGAACAAACAGCTGCACTGAGAATAGAAAAAGATATAAGCTCTTTCCAAAACATCAAAAGAGGAGTCAGACAGGGTTGTGTTTTGTCACCAGATCTGTTTTCACTTTACAGCGAAAACATCATGAGAAACCTAGAAGAAGACCCTAGATTAAAGGTTGGAGGAAAAATGATAAACAACATTCGATAGGCAGATGACACCGTGCTAATTGCAGAAAATGAAAGGGACCTACAAAACCTTGTGAATATAGTAGAAATAGAAAGCAAACGTAAGGGGTTGGAACTAAACAGCAGGAAGACTGAAGTCATGGTGATCAGGAAAAAACATGAAATCCCCTCATGCAAAATAACAGCAAACGGCACGACCTTGAGACAGGTTCATAGGTTTAAATACATGGGAACAATTATTTCATCAGACGGCAGATGCACATCAGAAATAGCTGGCAGAATCGGCCAAGCCAAAACAGCATTCAAGAAGATGGAAAGCATTCTTACCAACAAATGCCTATCAATTAACATCAGGAAGAAAGTTCTTGAATGTTATATAGAACCAATACTGTTGTACAGTTGTGAGGCATGGACAGTCAACAAGCAAAGCCAGAGCAAGATTGAGGCAACCGAGATGTGCTTTCTAAGAAGAATGTTGAGAGTTCCATGGACAGCAAAGAAAACAAACGAGACAGTCTTGATGGAGGCAGACACAAGGTAGATCATTCATAAGGAAGATTAGGAAAAGACAGACAACATTTACAGGCCATTTTATGAGGAAAGGGGATTTGGAGCAACTGGTCACAACAGGAAAGCTGGAGGGAAAGAGAGCACCAGGTAGACCCAGGGAGAAAATACTAGACGAACTTGCAGAGTGGCTGAAGACAAGGAGGGTGGAAGAGATGCTTGGGGCAACAGGAGATAGAGACAGATGGAGGTCCATGATCGCCAACACCATGTGGCAAGGCACCTGATGATGATGATGATGACATATATATATATAAAACTGTCATTATCAGCCACTAAATAGGGCGGAGACAAGGCCACCAACTGGCACCATAATGCTATCTGTGCGACATGGTACTGTATCTATATGAAGCCAAACTGTTATTATTGTAAGAACCGTTTATTTCCACATAACAAAGCTCAATTTTCATGCAGGCTGGTTGGCTCTTTTGAAACATCTGTGGAGTCAAGATCCGATATCTCAAGTTCAATCCCAGCTTGCAACATGAAAAACTGGCCTGTTCACTGCCTATCTTAATGTTTCCATCATCCCCCATCTTAATGTTTCCATCATTGTGATGGTGTCAGCTTAGAGTTCCATTGATCCTTCTCCACCTCCCTCACCATTTCAAAACCTTGCCATTGCATAAGATTTTGTGCAGGCTCAAGGAGTCTGCCAAATACTCACTGGCAGATTTTGGGTGGAATTGTTCAAATGCAAAGAATCCCTCCAGAGCAGATTCCAAACTCAATTTTAACGAGAACAAAGTGTAAATCAACCCTTTCCCTCCCTCACCCTATCCACCAGTTTCTTGCAGAAAGCATCCAATCTCCATCCCTCTCCCCAAACTCCATCCCCATGACCAAACAACAACTAATAGCACTGACATTTGACAACGCTGGTTTTGCCATTGTAGCTGAGGCGTTGGAAGGTAGTGCGACTGGGTTTCCCACCTTTCTGAACCACACGCCACAGCGTCAGCTTGTGTGAGAGACAGTCCAAAGCTTGGTCAACTGTGACTTCCTCCCTAAATGTATACATACATACATTCATTACATTATATCTACACATGCATCATGGTTCATATATACATACAATCATACGTTCGTACGTACATACATACATACATACATATATACAAACATGCATATATACATACATACATACACAAGTACATTACATTCATAAATACATACATACATACATACACACACATACCTACATATATCCATACATACATATATGCACATAGATAGATAGACAGGAAGCTGGTGGATAGGGTGAGAGTCAAGTTTTTACTTTGCCAGCATGGTTGACAATGCAGGATGCTGGTAGACAGGGTGCGGGAGTCAACTGGTTAAAGACTTCCGTAACTTGAGGGGGGGGTGTCTCTTACTCAGTCTGGTTCTGAGACTGAACCAATGCTGTTGATAGTAGTGGGCTTAGCAGGCGATGCAAGTAGTTAAGTTTGATCAGAACAGGCACTGTCAAACACCAAAATGCTCATGCAGCAGCACACAGTATTCTCTGGTTGGTTGCCCCACTGTGGTTGACATTTCTGACACTTATGGCTTCCTGGCTCTGGTACCTGGACTGAACATGGAGCTGTTGTTGTCGACCGTCATGCTGTGTCGATATGGGTGTGTATGTATGAATGTATGTATGTATATCTGTGTGCGGGCATGTGGGTATACGCATGTACTTACTGTTACTTGTTATTTTCATCTCTTACCTGTTTATTTACCTACATACTCCTTTATTTTGTATTTTTATTCACCTACTTACTTCTTATTCACTTACTTACTCACTCACTCACTTACTTAAACCTACTTGCTTGCTTGCTTACTTACTTACTTGCTTGCATACTTACTTACGTACTTACTTTCTTACCTATCTATGATTAAGAAAATATTGTCTTCACCTATGTGACAGCTGAGCATTTGGGCACTGACGGTGGGTGGGGGTGGGGGGTTTCTGTCATGTGAGACGAGTTTATACAGAATAGCTAGTTGTGTTGTTATTCAGACCTTTAATTACTTATTTACTTACTATATATTTTTGAAGGTAAGATACACACATACACATGTCATTTACACGTAACCAAGATTATTCCAGTGGTAGGCTGATAAAATACCAGTATAGGCAAAACATAGTCTAGGCAGGGCCTCAGGACCTGGTTTATGTTTTAGTTTATGAACAGGCATAAGGCTCGTGCCACGGTTACCATACATGTGGCACCTGTGACATTAGTGCATATGGAATTCGTTCCGAGCACGGAGATGTCAGCTTGAGAAATTGAAACTGAAACTGGAGGTGTGTTGAGGAGGTGGAAAGAGCAGCATGGCATCATCATGAAAATGGCGCATTACATTTGAGGTTCGGCAGATGAGGAACGCAAACTGCGCATGAACACACAAAACCACACAAACCACCATGCACATGCACATCAGTTATTACACACACACACACGCACACATACACACACACGCGCGCGCGCACACACACGCGCACACACACACACACGCGCACACACACACACGCGCACACACACTAAAAGAACCCTGAAGCTGACAAAAGAAACTTTGTAATGATGTTGGTGACACATTTCTTATGCACACAGCACTGGAGCATATGGTTCTCAAGCATATCACTCAGTCTCACACACACATATACACATACACTAGGTATTCCAAAGTGATTTTCAAATTTGAACTTATCTGTATAAAAATCAGCTGGGAAAATAGAGATTTTCATTCTGAACACATACATACTTTATTTTTTAATGTGGGATAAAAAATAAATTTTTAATGATTTTTTCCTTTCTTTTTGGACTTAGAAAAATTTTGCACATTTTTTTAGGCCACATTCAGACATGCCTTGAACACACATATAAAATCACACAAGTCCAGAAAATCATTTCTGAGGAGGTTTTTACTTGTTAAGTTGATGTGCAAAAAACATATGGACAGAAATGCATATCAATAAAAATACAGACCTATGAAAATGACAAAAAATAGCAAAATTGGACGCCGCCGTTCCAAACAGATGGGCAAGGGACCCATTTTTATTAATTTCAAACTCCATTATCTTTAAGAAATACAATACAGTGACACTGAAATGAATCATATATGATAAACATATTAAGGAATTTAACCCTAATTTTTTCCAGCTTCATCTGAAAGCTGGTTGAAAAGATATCAGATGTCAAAAATGCGAAATATGCCGATTTGTCACAGTAAAAAAAATGGCGAATTTTACACATATTTGGTGCACCATAACTTTTTTCACTTTAAAGTTACAAAAATGGTTTTGATATCAAATTGCTCAGCATGACAAACTCTTTCAATGTAAAACAACCCCAGACATCTGTATGTTTAAACAAACCATATTTGGGTAAGGATAAAATACTTATTTTGAAAAAAATGTGTATTTTAGCTTTTTGCAAGACTCCGTAACTTCTGTCACATTCATCCTATTGCAAAGTACCATATACCAAAATGATCAGTTTTTTATGATCTGTCAGTATAACAAACAAGACATTAGGTTTCAATCTTTCTGTAAACAAAAATCAGATGACAAAATTATAACAAATGTCAGCTGATAATAGTAACAAATAATGCGTTTTGTTTACATATCGAATCAAACAAGACATGTACATCAACAACATTCATTCAAAGAAGTCATCTTCATAGTTTTTACATGCCAATTTGTTGTTTTTTTATCTTCATAGTTTTTACATGCTAATTTGTTGTTTTTTTTATCATTAAACAACAATTAAAACATGTCTTGACCTTTAACTGTTCCTTAACTGTGTGTAGAACATTATCAAAAGCTTCCACATCATTGTCTTGACCTTTCACTGTTGCTTAATTACAGTAGATAACTGTCCTGACCTTCAACTTAAACTGGAAGCACAAAAGATAGAAATCATCTCTTTTTACAAAAAACATGTAATGAAATGTAAAAAAATACTTGTCAGTGTCTATGATCAGTGATTCCCCTTCACAAGTGACAGGAAATTAAAACATGTTAAGATGCAGTTCATCATCATTGCTGTCAAAGTTGTCCAAAAGACTAGGTCTCCGCCCTCTGCAAGTCTTAAGAAATCGCTCCTTCATCCTCATGAAGAGATCATCTGTGAGAAAAATAGTGTAGAGGGAAAGTATTAGTACATCTATCTGTTCTATCCTGTAGCGTAATGTGAAAATCCCATTTGTAGGGACAAACAGGCCTATACATACAGAGCAAGAGGCAAATACTGACCAAAACAAAAACAAATCCAAAAAACAAGAACATAAAACATGCAGGAACACAAGGACTTTTGTACCCCTGCTCAATTAACTTCCCTGCCTGTCAAAGAGAGAAAGGATCAAGAGAGAGAGAGATTGGTGTGGAGCTGTAAGAAGCCTACCAGTATTATTGTCAGCTTTGAAAATAAAATTATAATACCTTACCCTAACTCACAAAGCAGTGGGCAAAGTAAAATGTTCCATACATTTAGGCCTACTCAAATCAGCACAACAAAATTTATCTCATAAACACTATAGGCCTAGTTAGGAAGGTTCATACTAATCATAGTGTCCAACCCATTAACCTGGTAGGCCTACTTTATTTTGTTTAAATATTATTTTTGATGACAATAATAGTAATGATAATAAATAGTAATGAATGATAGTAAACTAATAATGAAATAATGATAATAATAATAATGATAAATAATAATGAATAATGATAGTAAAATAATAACAACAAAAATATAACAATATTAATAATAATAAACTTTTAAAGCTGTTGAACTAGATCTAGGTGATAATAATATTGGGCCTAAAAATAATAGGATTGATAAACATGCAAATTTGATTCAATGGTACCATTCAGGAAGTTTACACAAAGGCAGAAAAGAAAAAGGTGTAACATTGTGAAATTATTGAACGACACTGAACCAGATCGAGTGAAGTCAAGGGAGGTCACTCGGCCGATTCGACTATCGATCGATCAAAGCGTTGGTCACGTGACCACAATAAATCGCTAATCTCTCATTAACATCATTATAAATAAATATAATAAAGGCATGGATTATTAAAAAAATCTTTTGTAAACATTTTCCTTTAATCATATGCCTGATCTCACTCTCTGTAAAATTAACGCACCCCAAACCGTCACCTACCCCTACCTTCTAACATATTCATGATACTGTGGGTGCTGCAGCTGTGCGCTTTCCAAACAATTATATTCTAAAATCAGGAAAGAAAATGTCGAAAAGTAATAGTAAACAAACTGCAAGATATTTCACTTACCCTCTAGATAAGTTGGATCGCTTGATTCGTCGTGGCTGGAGCGGTCGACGTAAACTTCGACGTCCATGTGCTCGCCCGAACGATCTTCGCGCGTGTCCGCCATTGCGCGTCAGACGCTAAGGGAAAGCGAAAATATGTTGCTTTTTCTCAGTCCTCGCGGAAGACAGCCAGTGGTTGAATCCATATGCAACTAGCAGAAGTTGAAAGTTGAAACCTTGACCTTTTGCACAGTGGAAAATATGGAGAGATTGGTTTTGAGTAAGGTTGCGAAATCATCGACGGAAGTTTTTAACGCACGAAACGACCGACTAAATGGAAACCTATCAGTTCACTTTTTACATCGGATGAAAGCAAGTTTAGTCGTCTTTTTGACTGTGTAAATGGTTTGTTGATATCTGACCCAGCTGATCTCCGCGAGGCGAGTTTTCAAGGTAGGTGTCAAAACCGCGTTCCGATTTCGTCGTTCCAGTTGCAGCAAAATCGCAATTTAGTACCCATCATCAAAAGCATATTTCAAACGGTAAATGTTACACTTATTGATTTATTTTGACTTTAAACAAAGCTTAAAGGATCACAGATCAACATGATCTATGTTTTTTATTTCTGACACTGCATTTTGTTGAGAACGAGCAAGTTGAAAACCAGTGAAAAATCGCACTTTGCCGTACTTTTCGCCGCCCGCGAAGAGCACTTTGGAATACCTACATACACAAACACACATGCATGCGCAAAATAAACCAACTGACGGAGGAAACTGTCCGACGACCCTTGCGACGTACTCCTTCTGCACACGGCGATGGAGCACCTGGTTCTCCAGCTCCTTGGTCTTACGTGCCGTCTTGCCCATGATCAGCACACCTGATGTCAGCCGGTCCAAACGGTAGATGTCTGCACAGCCACCATTTCATTTTTACACTTTCTTTGACACTATATGTGTTGTGGTATATCAGTTCACGTCATAGCGTTAGAAATCCAAAACAAGTGTGACCACCTGCAGTAAAACAAATAGTAACCGAAAAAACACGAAAATAGAATCAGAATACGTATTTGATATAACAAGACAAGACAGGGGCAAATTTTCAACATTCGACTGACTGCCCTTTGTCAAGCATACACATAAGACAACAAATAACAAATAATAAACACAAATAAAAAAAATCTTCATTTTTAATGTTTAAATTTTTTGTATTTGTTGTTTTATGTTTGTGTTTGAAAAAGGCCAGTAGACCGAAAATCTGCGCCTGTCTTATCTTGCTATATCAAATACATGTTCTGTTTCTATTTTTGTGTTTTTCTGGTTCCATAGTGTTAAAAATTAACGTGTTTCATCCCTCCCTTGTGTGTTGGATGCTTCCTTTACTTTTTATTTTGTTAATACGTTTATATGTGTATAGTAGCAAAGACTTGCTGTATGACAGGTTCACTGAGACCTAATGCTTCTAACTCTGACTGATAAGGTATATTTAAAGGCACAGAACTCTATAAACTTTAGGAGTTACATCATTGACATTTCAAACCAACCTCAAGTTCTTTGTGTCTGGAACAGTTACAAAACTGATCTTTCAAAAAACATTCATCCCTCGCTTTGCTTCACTGTAAGACAAAAATGACACACACACACACACACACACACACTATAGTGAAAAGACGTTAAATCAAAGAACGAACACGAACACGAACCACACCACACACACACACACACTTATAGTGAAAAGACGTTAAATCAAAGAACGAACACGAACACAACACACACACACACACACACACACACACACAACAACACACAACAACACACACAACACACACACACACACACACACACACTCTTATAGTGAACAGACGTTAAATTAAAGAACGAACACGAACACGAACACACACACACACACACACACACACACACAACACCCCGTCTAATATCACTCATAGTGAACAGACGTTAAATTAAAGAACGAACACACACACACACACACACACACACACACATACACACACACACATACAAAAAGCACACACACACACACATGAACACACACACACATGTATACACATACCAACACACATGTAAGACACACACACCCCCGATACAAATACAAACTACACGCATACCACACACAGACACACACTCCCCACAAACACATACAAACACACAAGACACACACATCCCCATACAAACACAAACGACACACAAACACACACACACACACACCACACACTCCCCACAAACACACATACACAAAACACACTCACTACGCAGGTTGGCATAGCCATATTCCTTGCCCATGATGAAGACGATGGAGTTGAATCGAAATTTGCCACAGGGGTGACAGGGGATGGAGGCAGGCTTGTTGATCACTACCACCTCCTCCGTGTCCTCCAGGATCTCTATGGCAGTCCCACTCACCGGATTCTCATGCCTGTCAAAGAAGCTGGTGGTAAGTCCATGTAACAGTAATTTCAGTTTCAGTTTCTCAAGCAATGTGAGCACTTGGAACACATTTCACATACACTGACACTATCCATGTGATGAAGAAGATCCAAAATGATCATGGCACAAGTCTTAAACCTGCACATAAATCCCATTATTGATCATGGCAGAAGCCTGAAACCTTCACATAAGCCCCCATAAGCTGGCATGCTTCTGAAACCCTACCTAGCATATGGATTTTGTATATTATTTTTGTATCACTTTGTCATTGGAGCACTCTTGGCAACACTGTAATGACAAACACAGTAAGACAATGACAAACAAGACTGTTAGAGTGTGGGGCAACAGATCTCGCTTAATGGGTGGATTCTCATGTCTATCACAGATACAATCAGTCAGTCAGTCTATGGGTGTCAGAGGCAACAGATATAGTGATGATGTCAGGTCCTCATACAATACCATGTCAAATCATGCTAAGGAGGGTTAGGAGTTTGAAGTCTGCTCAGGAGGGATTCATTACAGCTGACCATTCTGTATGCACTTCACCCAAATCTGCCAGCAATTATCCGGCAAACTCGCTGAGCCTGTGCTAAAACCTTATGCGCTGGCAAGGTCTTGAAACTGGGAGAGGCAAGAGATACCCAAGACAATTAAGCTGACACCACCAGAATAATGGAAACATTACGACAGGCACAAGCGAACATGCCGATTTTGGACTAAATCTGAGATATCAAATCTTGAGACCACTGCCTCATAAAAAGAACCAATCAGCCAGCAAAAACATGGCCCACCTGAGAGTTGCCCCCACACCCCTGCATTATGAGCTTCTTCCATGTGATTAAGCTGTGGTTCTGTTGATAAAGAGGTAAGAAAAGTGACCTCAGAAAGGCAAAGTCTAACTGGTCTTCAAGGGGTGGGAACTGAAAAAATCAACCTATATCTCCAATGTTTTATACCAAGGCAGCTGGGCAATACCCTGCTCTTCAGGATTTTCAACTGCCATGGGATCTTTAGGGTGCGCAGCCAGAAGGCACACGGGTCCAACTCATTTTTCGTTCCCTTCTGAAGGACTAGATGTTCAGTTTGAATTTCCAGTCAAACTGATAAGAAAAGTTGAGGGTAAGAAAATCAAGGCAGAAGTTGTCCCATCACCCCGAAGAGGAGTGAGATTTTACAGACCTCACTTTCTCTTAGGGTCAACAGTATGAAGACAATTCTTATCTCCTCTCCCTTGCTGCTTTACTTTCCTAATTTTTTAACAGGATCCTTCACAGCTGGGAGCATTGGAGATCATGTGCACAAAGTTTTTCCCTGAGTCAGCGCTGGAAAGATGGGCGCCCTGGTAAAAATATACTACAGCTGAACTGATCCCCTGGTTAAATTTTGATGGGTCACATGCAAGTGCTTCAAATGACAAATGTGTAAATTAAAGCCATCACATACTACTGCTTGAGATGACAGGTGTGGAAATAAAAGTCATCACATACCAGTGTTTCAAATCATATATTTCTTTGTCGCAATATTACACCCACATGTCCAAACACACCTATATATATATAATGACACACCAGGTCACTGAAAACCCACAGCAAGATACCACAATTAAAACACACTAAAAGAAATTCAAGATGTACATTTGTACTCCTGCAGACAAGACAATTCATCAAGTAAAATAAATTACCATTCTGTTTAAAAAGAGGGTCAATGAAGGACACATGAAACACTTAAAAAAGCAAACAACAGTGCTTCATGTACCTGCATGCAACTGAGGTCTATAAAAAAAAGACACAATTAAACACACTATAGTATGATACCTGTGTATGTGGTGTTCAATCAGATCCCCATTGCGTAGAACATAGTCCAGTCCTACCACCTTGCCGTTTACCCTCATGTTTCCCTTGTTCACTGATGTCCTCTGTAATGTCACATTATACACATTAACAATAACATGGAATGACATAATGACCACCACACTGCCGTTCATCTTGGTTTCCCAGCTCACTGATGTCCCCTGTAACATCACTATACAATACAAAATGACACACCAAGAAGAATTTTCTCATTCACCCTTATCTTTCCCTGCTCACTGATGTTCCCTGTAACATCACTATACACAGCAAAATGACACACCAAGAAGAATTTTCCCATTCACCCTTATCTTTCCCTGCTCACTAATGTCCCCTGTAACATCACTATACAATACAAAATGACACACCAAGAAGAATTTTCCCATTCACCCTTATCTTTCCCTGCTCACTGATGTCCCCTGTAACATCACTATACAATACAAAATGACACACCAAGAAGAATTTTCCCATTCACCCTTATCTTTCCCTGCTCACTGATGTCCCCTGTAACATCACTATACAATACAAAATGACACACCAAGAAGAATTTTCCCATTCACCCTTATCTTTCCCTGCTCAGAGATGTTCCCTGTAACATCACTATACACAGCAAAATGACACACCAAGAAGAATTTTCCCATTCACCCTAAAAAAACAAAAACAAAAAGAAAAGAAAAGAAACATTTATAAAAAAAAAAAAAAAAAAGGCATCATCAACTGTTACTGATATAGTGATAGTGACACATCAATAATCACTGCTGTATTAACAAAGTCCAGTTCCATCCCCACTACTAAACTTTTATAGATTATAAAGCTTGCGCTCGAAGCAAATGATTCAAAAAACAAACCTGAATACAGCTGCATAACTAAGTACACAAAAACATACACAAAAACTAACCTACAGTACCTAAAAATGGCCACTAAGCAGTTCACATTTCTTTAGAGTTAAAACTGCAGTTACTATAAACATCTAATTAACAATCCAAAGAGACAGAAAGTGTGCGAGGCTTTACAGAACACATAAAGGTGAATGAACCAGCGAGAGAGACCATGAGAAAGCAAGAGACAATGGTGAGCAAAGGAGTAAAGCAGAAACAAAGGATGCTACAGAAAAGAGGAAATTTTAAGAACAGACTTTCCAGGTGGGGATACTAGTCATACTGAGAGAGCCACCAGCAGTCCCACTGGAGTTCTAACTCCATAATTCAATGATTACTGTCATAAGTAGAGGGCTCTGTAGAAGGGTTCAGCATAAGTTGGGTTTGATGGTGTGTTGAGTAACCAGAATGAGCAGTATGGGGCAAGATCACTGAGGCAGAATGGAAGGGGCAGCACAACCACAAAGTTAAGAACACACCAACAAACAATCAAACACAAAGAATTTAAGGAAAATCAACGACTGTCACTTACACACACACTCTCAATCAACAACTTACAAAATTATCAGGGGAATCCACTCTAAATTCATGTTCAAAGATGTCCTGGATTGTGCGTCCATACCAGCGTTCTTTGGCATACGTAGAGAATGTGTAGGGGTAAGGGTACACTTTACGTAAACCTGAAAGTGAACAACACAGTTGACAAACAAAACAAAACAAACAAATAAAGAAACAAAAAGCACAAAGAAACAAAAACAAACAAAAAAAAAGCCTAAAGGAAAAATCTTTAAAGCTTAGCTCAAGTTCTAATCACTGATTTGTTTTCACAACAAAATGATAATAATTCTGTTTACACAGAGCAAATAGTCCCACATCAAAGCATGATCACTGCACTTTAAATAGCAACCAGAGAAAACAAACAAATAAACAAACAATCAAATCCCCCAAACAACAACAATTAAAAAAAAACCCAAACAAAAAAAACTTAAAGAGAAGTGTGGCCATATCAATACATCAATCCAGTATAAATATAAATACAATCACACACACCAATGCATCAGCATCTGACAAAAACAAAACACAACTCTTTCATATTATAAACACACACACAAGCAGACATACCAAAGGACCTGCAAAATTCAAAACAAAATACACCACGAACATAGTGTGTCTGTGTGGAAAAAAGATAACACATAGTCATATTCTTTCTTGCGTTAGTGTAAAATGACATATTCCTACACTATCTATGAAGACAATTTCTGACATATTTGCCTCATCATCATTAACATATGAATTTTTTGTTAGCCTGTCAAAAAGTCCTACAGTGAAGTACCTTTAAAATGTTATTTCACTTGTTCACTGTTATAGTTAGTCAGTTCTTAGTTTTATTTTTATTCGTGCCTTCTAGATATTTATTAATTTTGTTTGTTAGTTTAAATCGTTAATTATAGTTATGGTATTTGTAAGTTTAACCTTCCCCTCCTTGAAACAGTTGTTTTCTGGATCATCTTTTCTCAAGATCAACACTGACAATTTTCAAATATCCTCTTCACTCCTTCTCTATCACCCCCCCCCCCCCCCCCTTATTCTTTTATTTATTTATTTATTTATTTATTTGTGTGTGTGTGTGTGTGTCTAAAATCACTTTAGTGAATAGACATTAAATCAAAGACCACCACCACCAGAGGACCTTGAAAAGCCGTAATTCGGCACAATCATCAACATATGCCACTCTTGTAGGTACTTCTGAAAGAGATTTGTTTTGATGTGTTTTGTTGAAAATAAGCAGACAACTGCTTTGTCTTGTAAACACTGGGAGGAACTTCCACGCTGTTGGGCATAAAAGTCACTACTATCCATAAGCAGAATAGCAGCCAGGCAAACAGGACCACAGCACCAGTAACCAGGTCAGGTATGACAATATTTCATAGACTAGTTAAGTATTAGGTTACACTTTACTCGGTATTTAGTCACTTAGCATGTAAGCCCAACTGCTTTTTAAGCAGTGAGAAGTTGGGAAGAGACTGATTTGTTCAGAAATTAGTCTGCTGCTCTCAATCTCAATTTTTGAGCAGTGAGAAACTGGGAAAACTAGAGGTTGAAAAACATCCTTGGAATTCTTACTGAGAGCACATTCAGCAGCTGGAATGTATCCACCAAAGATGTCTGTGCATGATTTGCAGCATCCTGTCACAAGACTTGATGTCCAACTTTCAAGTTTGAATAAGAGTGGCTTGCCAAGTACTCATATGGGAGACGACCACATCCCAATGATATTCCTGTACAGAGAGCTGATACAAGGAACTGCAACTCGAAAAGACAACAAGCAATACAAAGACATTTGAAAGGATAACCTCATCAACTGTGGCATCAACATCACCAACTGGGAAGACACAGCTTGCAATAGAGGAAGCTGGCAACAATAGAGCATGCAGGGCACAATAACATTTGAACAGTACACAACTGCTACTCAACAGATGAAGGACCGGCATAAGCAGAACCCAAGGCCACAAGACCCCTTCCCATGCAGTGGCTCAGAACATGTGACTCCAAGATTAATCTTGTATTCCTCATGGAGACCCACACCACTGAGTAAAAGGGGCCAGTATATATATCTACTCATCAACTGGATAAATGGGAGAATCTACACTAGTAATATAGCATATGTTACCATTTTCAAAATAGTAGTCAGTTTCTGCAAAGATGTCACTGCTGAAGCCAGGGCTGGAGTTTTTGGTGAAGCTTGCAGCTCGCTTAGCTTTCCTCAGCTCCTTCAGCTTTTCCTTCTGTCTCAACTGTCAATAACAATAACAACACAGGTTCAATATGACTGTCATTAGTGTCAATGTCAAAGCACAACACACACACACCTATACACACATACCTTTAAAAATACACAACCATGAACACTTTAAACACACACACACACACACACACACATGAATGCATTTTCTTATGACCACACAAATGCCAGGCATCTGATTCAAAGGACCCTGGGTCTGGCCACAGATATAAATATAGGTTCCAGGTCTTGCCACGGATATAGCTTATAAGTCTCTGGTCTGGTCAGATATAGGCCCCTGGTCTGGCCACAGATATAAATATATGTATATCTGTTCTGAATATAGATATAAATATAGGCATCTCTTCTTGCCGTAGATCTATATAAAAATAGGTCTCCGGTCTGGCTAGATACACAGGTCACTGGTCCAGCTGCAGATACCAATATACTAGGTTTCTATTCTGGCCATAGTTATAAATATAGTTCCCTGGTCTGAAAACAGTTATGAATATAGGCCCTTATCTGGCCACATATCTTATAAACATATCATATAGGTCCCTGGTCTGACTACAGACATAAATACAGTGCAGTCAACCTACAACGAAAAATAAGGGAGATGGGTATGTGTTTGTTATAATAGTAGTTCATAGCAATATACCTTACACAGCGCTGATTGTTTGTTGCCTTGACAGTGGAGTTCAGATGTTATTCACATTTTTTATTTTGTGTCATCATCATGATGTTTATCAGATCAATCAATTAGTATCTAAAAAGACACACACACACACATACACACACACAGAGTACACACACATCACTGCTGGTGTTATGTCACCTGCGTGGAAAGTGGCCGACAGTCAGATCTCATTGACGCTTGAATAGATCTATTACAGTATGCTGATCATTGTGATGTGCATAAGCAGTCCTATCTTGAACATTTGTTCGCTGTGGGGCAAGATTATACAGCAAGCTCGGCCTCTGGTAAACACCACCTCGTTCACGCGGAAAGGATTTTATAAAGCACAATATATTTTGTTTTTTATAGACAATATTTTACAGGTGGGAAAGAGAAAGAAGTGGACAGGAAAAATAAAAAGTACTGTATTACTGGAAACTGGCTGTAGACAGGTTTGTTACAATTGGGACTCCACTATAGGTCCCTGGTCTGGCAACAGCTAACTAAATACAGCAGCCTGTTCTTATACACTAGCGTTCTTAAGCACAAGTGGTTGAACAGTGGGTGGCAAGGGCTAGAAAAAGTGTGCTGTGCTATGAAACAGTCATGAGGCAAAAGTAGATTTCAGCTAATGTACAGTTTTACCTTACACTAGTTACAGACAAATCCTTTCAATGTTACCTAGCTTTACCTAATGAATACTTAGCCACACTTGCTGCTAGGCAGAACCAAGAAATGCTCATGAATGCCTAGCATATCTTATAAGAACCTAGCCTCCTTACACCTAAGAAATGGGCCTCAGGTCCCTGATTTTAATGCACGTTCCTGCTCTGGCAACTGATCAGATATAAATCACAGGTGCCTTGTCTGGCCTTGGAGCAGTGAAAAAGAGAGCCATAGACTGTTCCCTTTCTTGCTTGAGTTGTGAAACAAACTGGACAGGCCTAAGCGCTCAGTGGTAATAATACAAACCTTCTTTTGAGCTCTTTTTGACATCTGTGACACATCAGCTGATTTGTCAGATTTGCCGTGACTGGAAACACGAGCTTGCTGTCCATCAATCTCCTTATCTATGTCACTCTGCACATCTGATTGTGACTGTAAGTCTGCTCGAGGGGCCAGTTGTTCTGGCTGTTCATCTGCGCCGTCTTGATGAACTTGGTGATCTACCAGCTCCCTATCACCGGTCTGACAAGAACCTGCACAAGCGGAGCTTGTAGCCATTGTTAACATCAACGATCGTTTGTTTGAACAGGAACGCAAGACTGGATAATATGTAAGGAGTGGCCAAGGTCTGTGAGCAAAGAGTTGACCTGTTGACAAGCAGCGACTGGATGGTACTTGAAGATCGAAAGTAACCAACGTTTTCGGTCTCACTATTTTCGACCAAAAAGGCCCGTCCCAAGCAGAGATTACAGAAGAAACAGTTTTCTGGCAGACGGCAGATCGCAAGGAAAAGGCAAGCGAAGCGCGAGCCCTTGAAGAAAGTATTTGACCCAAAGACAGTGTCAATCTCATAACCGAAACACCGAGATGAAAGTTTGGCTACACAACACCACGAGTCAAGGTGGCCGCCATGTTCATCAAGGTATGTAACTCTACAAGAATGGTTCCTGATTGCTAAGCCGTTCTAAAAATCTTCCATTTTCGACTGCACTGTACACATTAAAATTTTTGTTTGATACTTTGACCTTCAATATGAGTTCAGTCGTTTTGACACATGTGCTTGGAAAGCAAAGGAATGGGAATCAATGTGAAAATAAAAGGTAAAGGTTGCCCCACAACCTAGGGAATTGAGGATAGAGATCTGGCGGTCAGCAGGATACATGATGACATGTCCTCTAATTTGCTGCTGTACCGTCCCCAAACAGGAACAGGTTCAGGAACCTGTTCATAGATGGATGTAGGCCTACCAGACGCCTAAGCAAGACTAAACCAATACTGTTTGATTCGATGGGTGTGGTAGTCAAGGTGGTAAAATGTCAAACTTCCAAATGACAGGTCTGGGGTCAATCCCGAGTACCCTATGTCTTTTTTCCCCTAATAGTAATTTTTATTGTTAATATTATGATTTTGAAAAAAAATTGCTACTACCACCATTTTTTTTATTTTGTTGTTACTGCTAGGGATTTACATGCATTTGCTTTATAAATATGTGTCTGCCTTTTTTTCTCGTTCTGTTGTAAAATGTTTGACTGACATTTGGAAGTCAATATTTCACTGTAATTTTTTTTGACAGTGTATGCATCATGGTTCGTCTGTTTTCATCATGATGTTAGAGTTGCAATGTTCCCCTCCTCACTCCTTGATTTTAATTTTTTTTTTTATATCAAATATTACATTGTGATCTAGTTTTATAACTTCTTTGACATTATATGCAATGGTTTATCTGTTTTCATCATAGCGTTAGAGCTGGCATAGCTTCTCCCACCTTGTTTTTAATGCTTTTTTTACATTCTTCTTTTCCTTTGGTTCTATGTTTGCAATTGCACATGCGCACACGTGTGTGTGTATGTATGTGCGTGCGTGTGCATGAGTATACAATTCACTTTTGTTTTAGTTGTTTGGTTTTGATCAATGTACTACAATTTCATGTTTTTGTTATTGTTGTTTTTAATATGCTTATATGTGCAGAATAATGATGACTATCTATAAGACAGATCCAATGGGACCTAAAGCTACTTGAGTAATGAAATGTTTTGAAACTGCTTCCACATTAAAGATCCTCTAAGTCATATCAGTGTTTGGCGGCTTTAGGAAACATGCAAGCAACCAGCATACATGCTCCCCATAGAGGAAGCATGCAGACTGTGCAGAAATGTACAGCCTGCATATTGTGGGCCAAACAACATCCATACATGCACTCAAAACACCACCACCAACAACAACAATGACAAAAAATGCCTTAAAAATGGAAGATTGGAGTTTAATCTTCACAAAATGTTGTGGTTATGACTTTGGAACTATATGTAAATTATCCAAACATCAGCATTCACTAGTCTGAGTCAAAGTATTGCTAAAGCTATGAAAGTGACTACATTCACTTTGATCTGTAATGGTGATATTGCTACTAACACAAAAGTCACAATAACACTTACGATCAAAGGTTTATTCAAAGTTTATTTCTGTAATGATGATTGCGATTGCCTATGAGAGTTGGCCAACAATGAGTCTGCCAAAAATTAAAATAATAAAATCATAAACAGCCACGAAAACTTAAACTAAAGTTTTGGCTGCTCAGCATACAATCTAGATTTTGCATTTCTTGAATTAATGTCACTGTGACCTTGAAGAAGCATCAGATGAAATAAACTTGGCATGAAGTGAAGACAATGGAAGACAATCACAAAACTGAAAATAGACAAATATTCTCAGAAGTTCCTGAGAAAGTGCTGTTCACAAGCATTCTTAAAAAAATGCTGATTATATGCACTTTTTGCTTCTGCGTGACCTCCACCTTGGTGCAAGGACTTCAAAACTTATGCTGCTGTGACTTCTCAATGGTCAACACTTTGATCCAGATCTGGTAAAGATCCATTCATACACAGCTGAGAAAGTTTGCTGATGTGTCCATTCTCTCTCTCTCTCTCTCTCTCTCTCTCTCTCTCTCACACACAGTGATGGACACCATCTCTCTTTATGGTCGATATGAAACAATCTTTTTTTAATAACAACAACATCAGCAACAACAAAAACCCAACCACCACCCAACCTAACAACCAAACAAAAATAAACATTCAAGAACACACACACACACACACACACACACACACACACACACACACACACACACACACACACACACACACACACACACACACACGAAAAAAGAAGAAGAAGAAAAAGAAGAGACAATGTGAGTATGGAAACCATAAAAAGGACAAGAATATTGATTCAAATAGAATAAGAGAAAAGAGAAAAGTAAAAAACAAATAAAACAAACCAAACAAAAAAAAAGAACCACAGAAAATTATAATTATCAAGAATACCTTTCATCCCAATGCTGAAGAATCCAAGTTCAGCTAAGCCCACAAACGTAATACATTTCAATCTCAGAGAAGCATAAGAACAAGAACAAGAACAAAAACAAGAACAAGAACAACAACAGTAATAATGATAATAATAAAGTAATAAACAAAGTTCATCAAAAATAAGAACAGATCACAGCATGAAATTACAAACAGGTGATATAAAAAAGAAAGATATAAACTGCCTGCTAACCACAATCTTTAGATATAAACTGCCTGCTAACCACAATCTTTCAGACACACAATGCACACAAGAAAGTAAACACAAACACACATAAATATACTAACAGATACATGTGCACACATACACATATTGGAAGGGGGTGGGGTGGTTATTGGATCAGTACAGTAATACAGCAACAACAGATAATAAACTGCTACATGATGGGTATATATAAGGAAGAAAAACATACTGAATTAAATTTAAGATTTTTATTTACATATGTGTTTCTAAGCGCTAAAGTATTATTTCCATTTTACATATGTTCTTGTGAAAACACTCAAATGATGTCGGCATTTAGAATGCTTCTGAATCATGTTGTACATCTGGGTCCAAGCACGCAGCATGTGTTTGTGTCAGTGACAATAGATTCTGATTCTTTGTTCCCTGTGTTTGTTTCAGTGAAAAAAACATTCTGATTTCTTGTCCCCTGTATGTGTGTCAGTGACAAGAGAATCTGATTTCTTGTCCACTGCATGTGTTTGTGTCAGTCAAAATGTATTCTGATTTCTTGTCCCCTGTATGTGCGTCATGATAATAGATTCTGATTCCTCATCCTCTGTATGTATTTATGTCAATGTCAGTGACAGTAGATTTCTGAATCTTTGTCCAGTGTATAACCTTGTGTCAGTGAGAATAGAATCTGATTCCTTGTCCTCTGTATAAGTTTGTGTTAGTGACAATAGATTCTGACTCCTTATCTTCTGTATGTCTTTGTGTCAGTGTCAGTGACAATAGATTCTGATTCCTTGTCCTTTGCGTAAGTTTGTCAGTGACAATAGATTCTGATTCCTTGTCATTGATAATAGATTCTGATTCCTTGCGTCTGTATAACTTTGTGTTAGTGACAATCCCGCCCCCCCCCCCCCCCTTCTTTTTTTTGTGGTCTCTGTGCGTGTTTGTGACAGTAACAATAGATTCTGACTCCTTATCTTAGAATCTGATTTCTTGTCTCCTGCATGTGTTTGTGTCAGTCAAAATATATTCTGATTTCTTGTCCCCTGTATGTGTGTCAATGATAATATATTCTGATTCCTCATCCTCTGTATATATTTGTGTCAGTGACAATAGGTTTCTGATTCCTTGTCCTCTGTATAAGTTTGTGTCAGTGACAGTAGAATCTGGTTCCTTGTCCTCTGTATAAGTTTGTGTCAGTGACAATAGTATCTGGTTCCTTGTCCTCTGTATAAGTTTTGTGTCAGTGACAATAGATTCTGACTCCTTATCTTCTGTATGTCTTTGTGTCAGTGTCAGTGACAATAGATTCTGATTCCTTGTCAGTGATAATAGATTCTGATTCCTTGCATCTGTATAACTTTGTGTTAGTGACAATAGATTTTGATTCCTTGTCCTCTTTTAAGTTTGTGTCAGTGATAATAAATCCCACCCACCATTTTTTTTGTCTCTGTGCATGTTTGTGACAGTGACAATAGATTCTGACTCTTTATCTTCTGTATGTCTTTGTGTCAGTGTCAGTGACAATAGATTCTGATTCTTTGTCCTTTGTATGTATTTGTGTCAGTGACAATAAATTCTGATTTCTTGTACTATGCGTATTTGTGTCAGTGAATATAGATTTTGATTCCTTTGTCCTTTGTATGTATTTGTGTCAGTGACAATAAATTCTGATTTTTTGTCCTATGTCTATGGTCATGATACAGATTTTGATTCCTCTGTGCTCTGTATGTGTTTATGTCAGTGGCAATAAATTCTGAGTCCTTGTCCTCTGTATTTTTTTGTCTGTGGCAATAAACTCCCGAGTCCTTGTCTTTCACATGTGTCTGTGTCAGTGACTCTAAATTTTGATTCCTTGTTCTGTTTAGTGTCAATTTCAGTTTCAGTGACAATGAATTCTGATTTCTTGTCTCTGTACGTGTTTGTGTCAGTGGCAGTAATAAGAGATTCTGATTGCTTGTCTCTGTATGTGTCAGTGTCAGTACCCATGACAAGAGATTCTTCTGATGCTTTGTTCCTTGTAATGTTTGCACACGTGTTTGTGGTTTGTCTCCATGCGCTTATGAGTGTACATATGCATGCCTGTGTGTGTGTGTGTGTGTGTGTGTGTGTGTGTGTGTGTGTGTGTGTGTGTGTGTGTGTGTGTGTGTGTGTGTGTGTGTGTGTGTGTGTGTGTGCGCGCGCGGCGTGCATGTGTGCTTGAATCTTGTATGCTGATGCACCCATGCAAGTGTGTGTGTAAATATGTATACATGCAAGTGTGTGTAAATATGTATACATGCATGTGTAATCAAAGCATTGAATACAGGACTGAAATAGTTTAAACTAAGTCAACAATGAAGCAAACGTAGATTGTGGGAACAAAAAAAGAAAAAAATGCCATGAATACAAATAGTATGTGAAAAAATCATTTTAATCAGCCCAAAAGCTACACATTGAAAAACTGTTGGATAGATAAAGAAATTACAGTGGAAAATTTGCTGGAAAATAAAAACGCAAACTGAAAACAAAATGTTCAAGCCATCTTAACATCTCCGTTTTTATGCACACACTACAGAAAACCCAGATTTTAAAATACTGTTAGAATTTTTTTTTGAAGTGACCCTTTAGTTCAGTTGTGAAAGCACCATATTCATAATGCAAGGGATGTTGTTCAATCCTGGAGCTAGCCACGGTTTAACAAACAAAAAACAGTGGTCCATTAGTTGAGTGGTTAGCACGCCATACTCATAACACAGGGATTGTGGGTTCAACCCTTGGGTGGGCCACAGAGATGTGGTCTATAGATCTGATATCTCGAGTTCAATCCCAGCTCACAACTTTGCTGCCCATCTTGTTTCCATCATTCTGGTGAGTTAGCTTACTGTTTTATAGGTCCCTCTCCCAATTCCACGTTTCAAGACCTTGCCAGCACATAGGATTTTGTGCAGGTTCATCGAGTCTGCCAGATAACTGCTGGCATTTTTTGGGTGGAATGCACACAGAATTATCCAAATGTGATGAATCCCTCTTCAACAAACTCCAAACTCAGAAATCAACAAGAAAGTGCTGTTTACACACCTTCCTAAAAAGGTTGATTCTAGGCAGTATTTTTGGTCATTGTGCCCTCGACCTCCAAACTTATGCATTTGTGACTTCCTTAACAGTCCACATCTTTGACCGTAACTTGATAAAGACCCATCCAGGAACAGCAGGGAAATTCTTGCCAACATCTTTTGGTCAAAGACAGACAGGCAGATAGACAGAAACATAAAGAGATGTACATACATACCCTTTCCAGGTACATCAAATAATCCCCCCTTTTTTCCTTTTCAAAAGGAAGAGTTAAAAAACAACAACAAATAAATAAACAAGAAAACCAAACCAAATTCATACATGTCATACTATTATGGGTGGCAACATGCCCACCTGGACACACACTACATGAATAAAAATCTATCACGTTATCATCTATTGTGTTATCATACGTGCCACAGAGAATTGTGTTATGTTTATATACAGAACAAGCACAAATCTCTTGTATTTATAAATAGAACATGGCAAATCCACTGTGTTTATAAACAGAACAATGTAGAGCACAAAAACACCATGACATGATGCAATAAGATTTTCCCAAGATACAGCAAAGAACTGCACACACAGTACAAGTAATGCACATTGTTAAAAAAACAACAACAAACAAACAAAAAAAAACCAAACAAACAACACACACACACAACAAAGGTAAAAGTAGTCCAATAACACCACACTTGTTCATATCGGAAGTGAAGGGTAAAGACCTCACTATATGTAGGACAGCTTTTTGAGGGCGAGTCCCATTCCACTCCTTCACTGCTTGACCTTACCTAACCCTTCCCCTATATACAGGTAGTGTAAGAGATCACACAGCACAAACTGTCCCTGGTGTCTTCATCCACTTCAAGCCAAACAGCCACCTACTGTCACTGACACAATGACAGGTGTGGTAGTCAACTAAGTAAACGTCACACTTCCAATCAGAAGGTCTCGCGTTTGATACCTGTCACTGGTAGGTAAAGAGTGGAGATTTTTCTGACATTCCAAGTCAACAAATGTGCAGATCTGCCAGTGCCTAGACCCCCTTTGTTGTATATATGCAAGCAGAACACCAAATGTGAAAGTTGAAGATCCTGTAAGTATACCAGTAACTGGCTTATGGAAACATGAAACACCAAAATGCATGCCAACTGAAGAAAGTATGCAGACTGCGCGGCAACATACCACCTGCACTGCACAGTGTGGGCAAAAACAAATATGCATTTATGTAGCTGAGACAAATTAAATACATGCACGTGCATGCAAGCACGCACGCACACACACACACACACACACACACGCACGCACCCACGCACGCGCACACAACACACAAACAACAACAAAAACAGCTGACACAGCCCCTTCATCCAGATCTCATCCCAGGACCTCTCCCATCCTCACAAGGTCATCTGACCACCAAGCCAAGTGTTTTCTTAATGTTTGATTCTTTTCTACGATATTTTGCATCACTTTATGTATTAAAAGCTGCATCAGCTTAGACCATTCTTCCAAGTGACGATCGACACACCCGTGGAACTATGAGTGTCAGAAGGCAAGAGAGTAAGAACAGGGCTGCCCACCCCCTCTACACTTTGAAAATTCCTTGTGCTAGTCAAACACAGTTTTACCTCAGGAAAACTGGCCTGGAAATTGTGGCAACACTACAGAGTGGGACTATGGAGTGGGATCCATCATCGAAAAGCTATATCAGATTTGCCATAAAGAATGCTGGTTTCAGTTTCACAAAATAAAACCACTGTGCTAAGAATGAATTCCACATGCATTGATGTCACTAGGGCCATGAGACGGAGAAGATCCAAAATGATCATGGCACAATCCTTGAGCCTGCACATACACCTAAGAGCTGGCCTAAGTTGGGAAGTCATGATACCAAATTCAAGGTCACACAAAGAAAAATACTTAAAATGAGCATTTCTCGAGAAAGGTGTGTAAACAGCACTTTTTCCAGAATTTCTGGCAATGTTTATAAAATATTTTTTCACTGTAGTGACAGTCTACTACTGTTTTTGATTCACATAAAATTTTACTTTATGTGATGCTTGTACTTCTTAAATTCACAATTACCTTGAGCAGAAGAAAACCTGGATTTTCTGGTGGGAAGCAAAAAATTTCATGCACAAAAAGTGAGACTGTTTGAATACCATTCCTGTATCACTACTCACAAGCTACTCATTTTGTCTCTCCAGTATCTCTAACGACATGAAGGGCCATAAAATCAGGGCCAATTTTTTTTACTACGCTATCATGATGAGAATGGCGGTGTGATGCTAAGGAGTTCCATTTGACTGGGCTGTACTCTATGCTTCCAATCAAAATACATCCTGGTGTCAACTAGATCCAAGAGATACAGACACCTGCATTGTTGGTCAGGAAATGCGAGCAATGCCCTCAATGAAGCATTCACAAAGTGGATGAGAATCTGCTGTGTAAATCCCACTCTAAGAAGGAGCCAGTCAGGGTGAAAAAAAAAACTATGATAATTTTTATGCACTGATAGGGCAGTTTAAATCCATGACCTCTCTGTCAGTAGTCCAACACGTTACAGGTGAGTAGCTTTCATTCTATGGATTAAGACAGAGTCAGGTGCCCATGTATATTCCCATGAACAGTTTTGTTTCACAGAATTAAAATATGCGATGATACATCCATGCCTCCTATTTTAGTTTTCTCAAGTAGCATCTCTGCACTTGGAATAAATTCCATACACACTGATGTCACTGATGTACATGATGGAGAAGATCCAAAATGATCATGGCATTAGGCAAAAAACCTGTATGTAAGCCCCAAAAGCTGGGAAGTTCATGGAGGTCCTAGCTAGTGCATAGGTTTTATGTCTATCTTTATATCAGTCCATCACTGGGACTATCAAGACTACTTTACAGTGAAACATACATCTATATCTAAAATGCTAGAAAACAATACACACATAAAACATATCATCATCATCATCCATATCCAGCCCCCAACATGAACAAATGTGTCA
This sequence comes from Monoplex corrugatus, assembly GCA_030674185.1. NCBI lineage: Eukaryota > Metazoa > Mollusca > Gastropoda > Littorinimorpha > Ranellidae > Monoplex > Monoplex corrugatus. The sequence goes on along the minus strand of JAPXFY010000014.1, from coordinate 17,495,945 downwards.
ACATCCTACACAATTGCATCACACAAACTCACCCTTCAAACAACCGGACACACCCCCACCATCCACCCACCAAAACAATTTACTGTCTCCATCATTCAACTCCCACCCCTGTCATGTCATCCAACCCTGATAACAACAACAACATTAACAACAACAACAACAAATCCATTAATAAAACACCACCACCACAGCAACAACAACAAATAATGTTCTGTCCATCACATGCATCTTCACCATCCCGCAGATTCCTATGAAATTTAAAAATATAATATTATGCTAATCCTTGTCAGGATTAATGTCCAACTGAAGTGACATACTGCCACACATACGACCTATGGCAGACATGTGACCTACAGCAAACATATGACCTACGGCAAACGTGACCAACTGATTTCCAACCGATTGAACAAAGCACTCTAAATCGTCCAATGTTTGTTTTAATTACACAATGACACATTGCTGACTATGCAGTACTTGGCAACACCATTGTTCAAGATGAAATCTTCTGCTTGGCAACTTTCACTGAGCACTGCAACAACATTCATTCAGCCAATGTTTGGGGTTCCTCACAAATTCTCAATTGCCACCATTCTCCAAAAAGTCAAAAAGGGAAACATAGCTTTACAACACTTGCAAGGCTTTTAGAGGTGGCGCTAACCATAAACTGGACATGTTGCCCAAAAGAACATAGACGCAAACAACTTCATTGTCTCTGCCTTCATTTCAGTGAAACTGACCATGTCTTCTCACAGATCTTCACACTAGTTTCTGAATGCAAAAAGCACTTATGCAAAAAATTCTAAAGAGAATTAATGCATTCTGCATCAATTGCCTGACAAACAACATTCTGCCTGATAGTTGGTACTGATAATAATTAAAGGACTGGCTCTTTGTCTCTCACTCAGTTTCTATCATGTTCATGTGTTTGGGTCTGATCTTTTTTCATCAAAACTTTTGAAGTTTAAAGAGTCACACTGAAATTGACTAATCCTGATTTATTTTAAGCAAGAAGACATTTTTATCATCATTTTCTAAAGAGCAACAGTTATAGCTGAATTTTATTATTTCTAGCCAGGTCTCTCTCTCTCTCTCTCACACACACACACACACACACACACACACACACACACACTCACTCACTCACTCACACATGTTCAAATGGAATATAGTTTGTTCATGTTTTATTCTTTATGCTTTTGAACTCATGTTTTATGTTTTGGTCATTAGTTATCGCATGACAAATTTGTCCTAACATTTTTCCTAGGTCAAGACATACTGTGATAATGTACATGTGATAAACCGTCTCCTGTTTTCATGGGTTAGAACATAATGCCCTTGTGACAAACTGTCCAACTGTTTGTTTTTTTTTGCATCAGGACATAATATCCTTGTGACAATTGTCCCATAGTCTTAGGTCAGGACAATTTGTTCTATCATTTCTTAGGTCAGGACATAATTTCTATGGGACAGATTGTCCTATCATTTTTCTTTTTCATGTCAGTACATAATTATGTCCATGTGATAAATTGTCCAATCATCTTCTGTCAGGACATATGTTCATGTGACAAACTGCCTTATCATCTTAGGTCAGGATACAAGATCCATGTGACAAATTGTCCTATTGTCTTATGGCAAAACACACATTACATCCATGTGATTAATTATCCTATCATTTTCTTAAGTCAGGACAAATGTCCATGTAACAAACTGTCCTATTCTTTTAGGTCAGGGCAAATGTCCATGTAACAAACAGTCCTATTCTCTCAGGTCAGGACACATGTCCATTTGACAATTGTCCCATCATCTTAGATCAGGGGCATAAGTCTGTGAGATAACTGTCCCATAATTTTTCTTAGGGTAAGGCTATGTCCATGTGACAACTGATCCTATAATTTTTCTTAAGTCAGGAAATAATGTCTACATGACAAATAGTCCCACCATCTTAGGTCAGGACATATCTTCATGTGACATAATGTCCTATCGTCTTATGTCAGGACATATGTCCACATGACAAACTGTCCTGTCCTATTTTTGTGTGTGTCTTAGATCAGAACATAATGTCCCACAGGTTCTCATTATCCTGGAAATTATGTCCAATAATCTTCCATCTTGGCTGCAACACTAATGATGTAATAAAAAAACAACAACAACAAATATTGTGTCACTGATACTTCATACTCATTGTAAGTTGTGGTAAATGAGACTGTCTTGTTAAACAGAATTAGAATTTGATGTATCATCTGAATGGTATACCATACTAATCGCTATTTGTGGCAAAAATGAGTCTTGCTAAACAGAATTAGAATTTGATATATCATCTGAATGATAAACCAGACATTGCTATTTGTGGTAAAAATGACAGTCTTGTTAAACAGAATTAGAATCTGATGTATCATCTGAATGATAAACCAGACATTGCTATTTGTGGCCAAAATGAGTCTTGTTACAAAGAATTAGAATTTGATGTATCATCTGAATGATATACCAGACTCCATGTTACTTGCGATGATGGTGATGGTATTAATGGTGATGTGTACATTCAAGATAGGTGAGAGGGTTATTTACTATGTACACATTTGTCTACCTACATATCTGGCTATCCTGTTGACATGTGAGACAGGTTCTTACTATCTAAACATATCTGATTACACTGTTGATAGGTGGTTATTTACTATCTATATGTTATATCTGATTATGCTGTTGACAGGAGATAGGGTTATCTACTCTCCTATATATATCAGATTATGTTGCTGACAGGTAAGAGGATTATTTAGTATCTATATATTATCTAATTACATTATTGACAGGTGAGAGAGTGAGAGAGTTATTTGTTGTCTACGTATATCTATCTATATCTGATTACATTGTTGACAGGTAAGAATTATTTAACACACACACACACACACACACACACACACATATATATATATATATATATATATATAATATATATATATATATATATATATATATATATATATATATATATATATGGGTCATTCTACAGTGCTGGTCACTCTGAGGGGTCACTCATTTTGATGAATAAATTAACATGAAAAACACGATTTTCTGCTGTTGTGTTTGGGTGTGTGTGTGGAGGATAGTTTAAAAAACATAAATATTATGAAAAATTGTAAAAAAAAAAATGTATAAAAACTTTGCAGACTAAAATGGTGTGTGTCACGCAAAAATGGCGCCAAAAACGGGAAAATCAACCCTGTTACTGTTGAGCCCCTACAAATTTATAAAAGATTTCATTAAAGTTGCTTTATGGGTCTGAACACATTGATAAAACATAATACTTCACCTTGTCATGCATAAAACACACTGACAACGATTTATTTTGTTGCACAAGACAAACAGTTAAACCCTAAATTTTCAACAACCTTGGCATCACGCCTGTCACGAGCGTTCAATACGGCTCGACTCACGCACAAATCCATTTTGACTTGGTAGTTGTTCATAGTCTGATTCAATTCATTGTTGCAATTAACGTTTGCCATAAAAAGTTATAGAATTACCAATAAAACAAACGCAATGCTTGCTTAAATTCCATGTGTCACATGTGTCACGAGCATAACAAACAATGTTTTCCTCTCAAGTTCATTCAATCAAACCATCCAGGAGACCGAAACACCTCGAATATTTTGGCTTCATTGTTATAAAAATATACCTGAGCCTGAAAGAACCCGGATGTTCCTGTGTGTTACTTCCCCTAGGCTTCATTTTGTAAACATTGAAGAGATCAGACACAGGTCACGAGCGTTCATAGTACACCAAATCAAGAAAATTCCTTGCCTTTGAGGGGCCACCGGATGTTGAGGTGAGTAAATGTCATTAAACATTCATCTCTTTATCATAAAATATCATTTAATCAATCGATTTCTGCTGTTTTGTTAGTAAATTTATCGTTTAAACAGACTTGGTGGTTCTGTGACTTCTGACGAGCATGCCAATATTTCGTTTATCTTTGAATATTATCGATTAATTAAACTGTTTAAGCCTACTACATTTCATAGACGATGTTTGTTTCGTGTGCCTTTCTGTTCAAATCATTAGCACTTTATGTTTAACAATGTTAAAAGCTGTTTTTTTGGTGATCATAACCTACGTGATGTGTGACTTGCTTTCTGCCGGAAATCGTTCAAATTCTTTGCGTCACTCATCACGAGCGTAATAGTTTTGAAATGTTTTGATGTTTTCTTGATCAATGTTGGTCTATTTCACTGTTTTTTTATAGTTTCATCTTCACACATTGTTTCATCGATATGTAATTATATTTAAAAGAAAACTTAAGCAATAGTGATTTGTCTCTTATTTTTTTCCCAACACTAACATGCAAAATTTGAGAAAATGGACTTTTCATGTTTATAGCCCAACCATATAGCGGCTGATTTCAAAATATTTGGTGGTAAAATTTTCACGTCTCATCCATCTCTCTTCAACGTTACAGAGCAGTCAGTCACCATCCAGAGGTACATGTCTATAAGCCAACTCCATACATATCATGACTCAAGGCCTGCTCTGACCAAGAGTAAAATAAGCTAACAGGACACATGCTTTTGACAGAGCTAGAACAATGAAACCTGGATTAATGGAAAGTTAAGTCATGATATGACATGATCAGCATTGTCTGAAGGAATACAACACAAATAGTCAATTCATAAATTAATATAGAATAAGTAATTCAAACAACAAAATTATATTACAGACATGCTTTAAACAGTCACAAAACTTACACAGAAAAGTAAACTGAACATTCACTGATTCAGTCATTCCAGGCAAAATAAAGCACACAGTAAGGACTTGTGCGCTTTGTTTCAGGTCTACCAGCAGGATGGTGAAACAGAAGTGGAAGTGGATTTCCTCAGGTTCAAAGGCAGCAGCTAAACTTGGCCACAAGTTCGGGACGTGGCCTGGATCCTGAAATCTCAGATCACCAGACTGATGGACAATCCTGAAATATCGGACCGTGGCCACTATAGATTCTAATGACTGTCCATGAAAACATCAGCTGTGATCAGCAGAGTGTGACTTTAAAAAGATCTGACCTGATATTGGTTGTTCAGTCTGTAATTTAACCATTCCTTTTCACGCGTGTCACGTCACAAGCATTACCCATTTGAAAACTTTGTTCATTAATTAACTTTGAAAATCTGAGTTCATTTTACTTATTAATTATCACTGTGTTTCTTTCCCTTTAAGTGATGTATAAAACACAATTGTTCTACATTATCAAATATTTGTTGAAATGTAACAAACAAATTTACTCAAGGTGTAACCTTGTGACATGTGTCACATTTTATTAGCCATACATTAATAAAGTGCCTGCATGAAATTGTGTCACAGCCATATATTATTAATTCCCAAGTGCAGTAGATGCTACACAAAAAAATCAACTGCTATTGTCATTTTTTTTTACTCCGTATAAAGCACTTGAGTCACAGTGTCACAAGCATAACAAACAAGCACATCCCTTCATTATCCCTACACACCATGGACACGACTAGTTTGTGTATGTTTTTTCCAAGTATGTGTGAAAATATAAATGTTTTGCATTGTTAAGCAACCATTTTAAATGGTATATGACCATTTTTTTTGTTGTTGCATGACCAGCACTGAAGAATGACCCATATATATATATATATATATATAATATATATATATTTATATATATATATATATATATATATATATATAAAAATTTACATACACATATCTGATTACGTTGTTGATAGGTGAGAGAGGGGGAGAGAGTTATTCACTATGTACATCTGATTATGTTGTTGACAGGCAAGAGAGTTATTTACCATTTAAACATATATGATTATGTTGCTGACAGGTGAGAGAGTTATTTACTATCTATCTATACATATATCTACATCTGATTACATTGTTAACTGGTGAGGAGGTTATTTCTTATCTATCAATTTTCATCTCTGTCTGATTATGTTGTTGACAGTGCTGATTATGTTGCTGACAGCGCACAGTTCTATATGAGTGCCACAGCAATAGCCTGTTACATGTTATTATGGTGGATGCTTAACCTTTTCTTTCCTGCACCCTATCCACTAGCTTCCTGAAAGAGTTAATGCAAGCCATCTTGAATGAAGTCAGAAATGCAGTTTGCTGGGCGCATGAGCCAGTCAGGGAAGGAGGGGTGGGGTGGGGGATACACAGTGGGGGGGGGGGGGGTGTTACTGTTGTAGCAATGAAGCTGCCACAGCCGCCCTGAACATGTCATCATCATCTTGTCCGTAATCCTGCACACACACACACACACACAACACACAACACACACACACACACACACACACACACACACACACACACACACACACACACACACACACAACACAATCATAATCAGCAGCAAAATCATCATTATCACCAATTATATCGTCAACCTAGTTTAATCAATGTATGAATATCATGGTATCAGCATATTTTGTCTGTTTATAAGTAGCTGCATGAATGCTAACTGTTGCTCTTTTTCAAAAGGTTTAGTCACAAAAAAATCAAATTTAGATGGGAAAAAAACACAAAAGCAGATGGGGAAAAAATCAGAGCCATATCATGGCTATGCAATGTGTAGAAAGTCTAAATCAGTTTGGAAAGTTGTGTTACACAAGAACAATTAATTATCTATATGGTTTCAACATAGACTTTGTACCCTCAATGACTGATACAATTAATTATCTACATGGTTTCAACATAGACTTTGTACCCTCAATGACTGATACAATTAATTATCTACATGGTTTCAACATAGACTTTGTACCCTCAATGACTAATACAATTAATTATCTACATGGTTTCAACATAGACTTTGTACCCTCAATGACTGATACAATTAATTATCTACATGGTTTCAACATAGACTTTGTACCCTCAATGACTGATGTCAGACATTTTACACTAATCTCTCATATGATTTGAATATGCCGAGTTCCGTATTTAAGATGGGGACATGACGAGCTATGCCCTGGAGTTTGTCATCTCCCCATGATGCCATTCGGTTTGTAAACAAGGTAACATATGACTGGGTCCAAGTGAGTCATGCAGCACATGGATGGCCCCCTTTGCTTGGGGAGGTGGCTGTTGTGTGGCATCAGGAGCTGAGAAGTGATAGTCCAGTCAATGTGAGGCATTGTTGCTCTGGGTCCCATCCAGCATTTTCAGATGTTTCTTGTTAATTTAAATCTTATCCCAGATATTGCTCTCTTTTATCACATACAGCAAATTGTACCTTTTCCAACATACTAGAAAAGTTTCCCATGGGAACCTGTGTGTCTCATGTTTATCATAAAAGATCCCCACACTACACATACCATGCAATTTTGTATTCAAAACATGTCAGAATGGATAACAAACACACACATACAAAAACGTACACATATACTGTACATAACTCACCACCACAAAACCCAGCCAAAGCACATACCATGTAAGTTTTATACTCAATCCAGCACTGTATGTTGAGTTGCTAGATAAGCTGATGAAAGTTCTAGTCTGCATCAGAACTGCAAATGCACATACACAAATATTCACAAATGCACATGCACTACACACGCATATAAACACGTATTTATACACACCCTAACTATGGCACATACCACATAAGTTTCGTATTCAAACTTGTGCCGTCCATTGAGGTGCTGGATGAAATTAATGGAAACCTGGTTGGCGTTGCCCCAAGGCATGGAGGCACACACAGGACACACCACCTGGCGACGGTCATGGCGATGCTGACTGTTGCAGTGCTCGACCAAAGCCGGGCAGTCCAGGTTGGCCGATAAGCAGTAGGGGCATTTGAACGTTGACCTGTTGGGGCCTGGCCTGAAACACCGTAATTTGCAGTTTGTTAAAAGGGAATTGTTTATTTAGGCAGTTCCATGTAAACTTACCAGTCGCCGTGGTGTAGTGGTTAATGCAACGGACTATTGACTGGAAGGTTGTGGGTTTGAATCCCCATCAGTCCCTTCAAAAATCATTGTGGGATTTTTCAGCTCAAACTGGCTCCTACCTAGAGTTGGGCATGCTATGGGCTCATTGCTGGGACCACACAGTCGAGTCTCATCCACTTCACGGATGCGTCATTGAGGGTGTTGCTCAAATCTTCTGACCAGCACCGCAGGTATCTGTGTCTCTCGGGCCTGGATGACGCCAGGATATAATATGAAAGTAAGTGTAGAGTACAGCATTGTCACACACTCTCAATTCTAGATGGAACTCAATAGCATCATGATTATCATCCTCATCAACATCATCATCATTGCATTGTAAAAAAAAAAAAAAAAAAAAAATGTGCCAGCTTCTGTGGCCAATAACGTGGCGCAGAAAAAGGGATGGAAAAAAAAAAGGTGAGTCCAATGGTAACCTCCCTGAGTACAATGATCCTGAAATAAGAAAAAAATTGTTTGAAAGTTCTATGCAAACTTTCCTGAATCTGCCAGTGATACCACTGTTTGTACTTTGTTCAAAAGGGAATCCTTGCACTCAGATAATTCTGTATGCACTCTACCCAAATCTGCCAGTAACTATCTGGCAAACTCCTTGAAACTGCACTTAATTCTATGTGCGGGCAAAGCATTAAAACAGGGAGAGACTGGGTACGGAGAGGGGGTGGAAAGAGGTATAATGTGACCTATGAAATGTGGGGGTATGCATGATGCCTGCCTGGAATTCTGGTGTCTCCATAAGCCATCAAACATAAACATGGCTTAAATCAGTGAAATGACTTAAAAGACATACATGACTTATCTTAACTCACTCACTACGTACGATTATGCCTCTTCCCGTTCCCCTATTACGCATCATTTGTATAGGTCATGAGAAAAATTCTCATAAAAATAAATGAAAACAAGAGTTTTGAAATTGGCGGGTCATATAATAAAAGATTGGTGTACAACATGCTGAAATTTCAACTGTCTAACCTTCATGGTTGCTGAGTAACGGTACAAGTAAAATTAGAGACATTTTCATGTGAAAAATGCCTTACAAAATACACAGTCAGGTAGATAAATCAGTTCCTACAGTCACATTTTCAATGAAATTTGATACACTCCAATGTGCGCACACACCACATGCACTGAAAGAAGAGATTGTGTTGAACAGCGCCGAGTTGTTGAGTAATTGTTCAGCCAGTCGCTTTTCCATCGTCTGCTTCGCTGCGGAGATAGTGAGTCGTGAACTTTGTACTGACCACTCACCAACTGCGTAGTACAGTGACCTCGTGGCCTGAAACACGGCTAGGGATGACCGGACAATCTATTTCTGGCTATTACTTTCGGTTGACGGAACTACTGAAAGCCCCGCAAATTTTCAAAACTCACGTCGGATTTCTCCAACGCTCATAGACAAGCATTGTTGAGACATGATCGGGAAATCCTGACGCTTGTAGCGAGAGAGTTAAAAAGCTAACATGGCTTATATCAGTGACATGACTTAAAAGCCATACATGACTTAACTTGAAACACTAACATGGTTTAAGTTAATGACATGGCTTAATTAAACGACATATATGACCTAAGTTAAAACAATGACATGGTTTAAAATGGCCTCCTGCTGGTGGACAGGGTGAGGAAGTGAAAGAGTTTGAAAAGAAAAAGTGATCTCTTGGCTAGATCCCCTTTTACCTCCTAGATCCTCTTTCATTTCCTATCTTGGAACCTTAGTCAGACAGTGTAGTGAAGTGGCCTAGATCCCCCTTGATCTCCTATTATGGGACTTTTGTCATGCTGTTTTGTAAAGTGGCTTGGTTGGAATCTTGGGTAGATCCAACTTGGTCTCCTATCTTGTGACCTTTTTCAGGCTGTGTTGTGAAGAGGTCTCAACTCTTGTTGCTCTGGCCTGTGTCGACAATGGTTGAGTACTTGTCCAAGTTTTCATGTATGAGAGACAACTCAGATCCATCCAACATTTCTGTTGCATGATGGCCTCTTTTCTATGATTTTCTGGTCCCTTTTCATAAATTGGCTGGCTCTTTGGATTAAGTAGTGGGCTAATGACTTCATGTCTTGAGTTCAATCCCACCCTGCAACATAAATGTTTGTTTGCTACCCCTCTTAATACTCCATTCATCTGGTGGCATCAGCCTTGCTTTTAACAGGTCCTGTTCCGCTACCTCACTTCAAGACATTGATGGTACATAGGGATTTATGCAGGATGAAGGAGTTTGCCAGGTGATTTGATGATGAATTTGGCTGGAACACGTATGGAATGGTCCAAGTGCAATGAATTCTTTCTGAAAAAAAAACCAACAACAGCAAACTCTGCCCTCTTACTTGTTTTTGTAGGAGAGGGGAGTATCACAAAACTGGTAATCGTCTGACAAACAAAGTGTTCAATGGATGTCAAACAGAACAGTATGCAGTAGGACTCACTGTGGAACAGGTTGAGATGTCTCGCGGATGGGTCTGAACTGGTAGTCAGCAGAGGCAGTCATAGTGCTGCCACAGGTTTCCATGTGTTGGCGCAGTTTTGGTACAGTCATCTGCACACATCACATAATACAACCAGCTACGGGTCAACATAATCCTTGTTTTAAGAAAATAGAGGAGTTAAGTGTAAGAACATTCCATTTCAATTTTTCCTTAGCAACCACTACAAATGCTCTCTTTTGTATTCTGAAAAGGCAAAGTGAAAATTGAAAATTTCAGGTAATTTCAATGAAACATTGCCAGCAAGTGGTATCACCCTAAATACTTAACCTTATTGCTTTTTTAACAGTGCATTTGACGGTGCAGTTTATCATACATCTGCAGAAAAGCCCTATGAACAAATTACAACTAAACTCTCAATTTCACCCAAACAGACCCTCATCAACCTTCTGGAGCTGTACTCAGTTCACTTATAATATGTGACTTATCTTGATATCATTTACTACAAATAGTTCTTGTACAGTGTTATTCTCAAAACTCACTTGGACTCACTATGGTTGTAATAAAATAACACTGGGATCTTTTGACTGTTAAGTGTCGAACTATAGTAAGGGGGAGAAGCCTCTGACTGCTATGTCAAGATCCAGAACTGGATGACACAGAATAAACTACACCTGAACGGAGACAAGACTGATTCAATGCTCACAGGCACAAAGCACAAGCTTTCCACAGTAAATGTTTGTTCTATCCAACTAGGTGGCAACACTGTCTTTCTGTCTGAATCAGTCAAAAACCTTGGTGCTGTTCTTGATCCTCAACTCTCTGTACAGAAATTCATCACCAAAACCTGTCAATCTTGTTACTGTCAACTGTTTGCCATTATCTTTCAACTTCAGCAGCACCTAAACATGCAACTTCTCTGATCTTGTCTCACACTGATCATTGTAACTCTCTGCTCTCTGGCTTGCCTGCTTCTTCTGTGGCATGCCTCCAACGCATTCAGAAATCTGCAGCCGATCTTGTCTTTCATAAAAAGAGGCATAGCCATGTCACTCCCTTGCTTCACTCTTTCTACTGGCTGCCTGTTTCCCAAAGGATTTCATACAAAATCAATACTTTATGCTACAACTATATTAATGGTACTGCACCTGTTTATCTTCATGACTACTTTCAAGTATACTCTCCTGCCGGAGCTCTCTGTTCTACTTCTGATACCAGTTGTCTGCAAATTCCTCAATACAAATGTACCACAGTCGGTTGCCGCTCCTTTTCTGTGTCTGGTCAACACAACTGGAACATTCTTCCCTCATCTATTCAACATCTTTCTTCCTTCAAGTCTAAGACATACCTTTTTACCCAGCAGTAATTTCCCTCCTCTACATGTACAGTCTTTTGCCCCACTGCCCTCCCCCTTGGATATGTGTGTACTTTGTGCCCTGGTATTTTGGTTGTTGTTGGGTGACTGCTTTGATTAATGGTGAGAGTGCGTGCCTTGGTTTGATTCTTGTATCAAGATTTGCACCTTATAAATGTCATAATCATCATTATTATTATCATTATCATTGAGGACTGGTGAAATAGCTACCATATAGCATCAGAAGCTGGAAGGTGACTGTTTGGCCAATGATGGTACAATACAGTATCTTGTTAATTTATCCTACACCCGGAGAAAAGCCCAAAGAACAAGTCGCCACTAAAATCTCAATTTCACCGTGACAGACCCTCACTATCTTTCTGAGGCTCTATCTTGCTTCATTTATACGTGATTTATCTCTGAATCTGTACAAAAAGATTACATGTCATGTTTACTATGAATCAGTCTTGTAAAGTGCCATTCTCCAAACTCATTTGGACTCACTGTGCATAACACATAATCATACTTTTTAACAGAATATACAAAACTCAAGCTGTTAGGCAAATTCACCACACTTCACAATGCTGCTGCACAGTCTACATCTTTGCTGGGAGTGTATGTCAGAAAATGTTTTCATAAGCCACCAGATGTTGTTACGAATTAATGAATCTTTAAATGTACCAATAGTAAATCTGTTTTAATCAATGGAACACAGCACTTGCTAACTACAGTAGTTCATTTCAAACTGGTTGACGGTGGGCCTACTGTGAAACTCTGAGTCAACACAATCATTGTCAGATGACCACCAAGTTCAATGGTCAATTGGAGCACAAAGTTCACTGATCAAACCAAGTGTGACAGACCAGTCCAATTTTGGAAGTACATGCTTTGAAAGTTTGATATATGCATGTCAGTAAGACCATTATAGTTATGCGTGGAAGCTATCAAATTTTTTTTCAAAAACCTGAAGAATAGGGCTCCAGAGGCTGTTCAGGTGGTTCTTCATTTGTGGAGGAGGGGTGATATCAATGGGCAATGCCCATCTAATGCTGAAAGAAAAATGCAGTTTTAAAAACAAATTGAAAGTCTTTCATTGAACATGCAGCAGAAAATTTAGGTATGAAATTAATGCCAAATGTGCTTAGTTAAATGAACACACAAAAACACAACTAAAAACAGAAAAATTCACTGAGAAAATCAATGATAAGATCACTTTTTTAAATAATTTTTGTTACAAACTAATCAAAGAACATTCAGTACTTAAAGGGACAGCAGGACTATATAAGGCGGGAAGTAGATCGGAAGTCACTTGAATTCAAACGTTTGCCGAAGCAACACCTGCTGTCTGCTCTGAGTTAATTGCAGATTTCGGATGCTGTCGGAGAGCTACCTGGCTCATATTTGTCACACAGTACAATCTCAATCCCTGCTTTTAAACTTTTGTTATACTTTTATCGAAAAATGTGCATATATGCATTTATTAGGAAATTAAAATCTGAATTGGACGAACTTAGAGGCGGGGCTACAAAACATGACGAGACATCTGACAGGCACGCCATCCAAAAATAGAAAAGCACGTGGAAAGAAAACAACGAAGGCATGTTGTCGCAATACACACACACACACACACACACACACACACACACACACACACCCGAAAGGCCTACAATACAGACGTCTAGAGAATTAAACGATCAGCTTAATTAAAATTGTGTAGTGTATGAAAGGAAATCAAGCACATGCAATATATGCACACACAAGCTGTGCGCACATACACTGTACTCATACACACACACACATCGGAGCACAATACTGACCTGTAGTCACCACCACTTATGTCCCATGTACGGCTTACCAGATGGGTTAGGGTACAAGTCTCTTACAAGCGACAGCACACAGTCTGGCATTATCTCAGTAAGGACTGTCACCACACATTCATCTACACCATCACGCCCCACAGTCACCGATTTCTTTCGTAAATATTGTGGATGTCTCCACGCATTCCTAGAATTTAGCATGTTCCAAACTTTTCTATATATATCCGTTTCCTAAGTCCAGAATTCCTAACATGTGCAGACTGTCCATTACCAGCCACCTCTGATGGTTTGCAGTAACACACGGCTCACAAAAACAAAACTGGCATCTGCCCTGACTAACTGCATGCTGTAAACTAACACTAGATCTATCACCTACACTGACACTAGCACCAGATGAGGAAAACACTGCATCTGTCGCTGGGGAAATCTATAACTTGCTGAGGACAGTGTAGCCACTGAAGTAGGTGTACAAGATGCTGTGGCATCTACACAGGAGATGTTGGTAACACACACAGAACTACTCTCACTGACACTGTCAGCTTCACTGATTGTAACTTGTGATAGCACTTCACATTTCCACTCCCAACCACAGCTTTCAAACAGTTGTCTTACAGCTTCCTTCTTTTCTTCGTTAATTTATATCCAGCAATAATAAAATAAAATTCATTATTTCGTCAAAGACAAACTCTCTCAAACTAGACGTGTGCATTTTCAGTCGAACCCAGAAAGAATGAGCGCGCAAATTTGCTTACAGACAATGATAGGTTTGACCACAGATTTCTGGCGCTATTTCTTTCACACCCTGAGAGAGGCCAAGCATGGGATAGCAGTCATGCAGTTTCCATTAGCACCATCCTTTCCTTCTCATCTTTTGTTCTCATTCTCAGCAAGGTTCAAGTAACTTACATAGATCTACCGGATCTCCTAGTCAAGGCCTCAGTTACCACGTGGCAGCAGACGAAAAACTCAGCAGGGTGTCTGTGTTAGTGACCAGAGTGTAATCAACTGTTTAGGGGTGAAGGAATGAGGTTATCAATCTGTAATTTAGATCTGTGCATGAAATCAGGGGCTCTCAACAGTAATAATGCAGCGTGTGTGTATGACAAACTGTCGAGAAATACAAAGACTTCTGATCAAGTGTTCATACTATTTGATAAATAGTCTTGAACACAAACTGATATCCCCTTGTCCAAACTTTGGTTATGCCCCAGGCAGGAGACAACCAGGATTGTGGAGATAGTGTGGGGTGTACTGATTCCCACTGAAGGGGGACCAAGCTATAATTTCTCTAAAACTACATCATGCTTTTCCAGTAAGAAAAGTCCATGGAAAGCATTAGTTGACTACCTTCACCCCCTAAAATGAACTTACAAAACCCATTTCCTCATATACGTCATGTGCTACGTAGGAAAATGTTCGAGTTCTGGGGAGCTGTGGGGACAGAATTTGCTTCAATTTCTTTTCAGTAATGAAGAAGTACGCGTCTGTTTTGTTTGTCACTGTTGGCGTGTTTGTTTACTGCCCTCAGCCATGTGCTTTTCTTTATTTAGTTTAGCCCTGCCCATGCTTACTGCGCATGCGTCCCGATCCATTGGATCGGATGTTACCCCTTTAAGGGTAGTCTACAGTGCTTTTCTAAAATCTAGAGTGAATTAAATGCAGTGACACACTTAACAATAATTTTGACAGATGGTGTACTTACTGCAATTACATTGTAAATGTGAAATAAAAATGTGAGGCAGCTGATACAATCTAGACAGATTAATTTATGCATGAAAACACCATACATGTAACATACTTTCAACAATTAGAACAAACCCATAATAATCATATTGCCTTCAGCTCATCCAACTTGGATTCCAAAACAATTCAGTCCTAGGTGCAGGGAAAAAATTAATGCTGTCAATACGTTTTTCTTTTAGCCGATACCACTGTCACTTGCTCCTCACTCTCTCCTCCACCTTTACTAACCACAAAGAACCGATGTCATTATTTATCAAGAACACCATTTAACATCACATGCTTGTGCGGTTATAACTGCTAACACTTCTGACAAACAGGTACCACCTGTTTTTTTTAGTCTAAAAAACAACAACAACAAAAAAAGGCTGCCTCTGCCTATCTGGTAGAGTTGTACCCATGATCATGGCATTGTCATTGCCTTATAAATCATCAAAATAAAAATATTTGCACTTCAGCACATTCTCACCTGAGCACTACAAAGGCTGCAGGAAGCAATGGCAGACGTCATGAGGATGCTGACGTCATTGGCGTGGATGGAGTGTTGGTGTTGGAAAGGGTTACGGCATTGTGGACACAGCAGTTGACCGTCTACAGGCCGCAGTTCTGACACACATTCCTCACAAAACCTGTCACATTCAGTCCATGAGACAGATCACTGCCAGCACAAATATACATAATACAGTGCACAATAAGGACAGTGTCAGTCCAGGTGACAGGTCACTGCCAGCACAATAATACAACAATACAGTGTACAATAAGGTCAGCATCAGTCCAGGTGACAGGTCATTATAACAGCACAATCATGCAACAATACTGCAGCGAGAACAGTTTTAAGGCATATAATGGGATTCAAGGATACATTTCCACACATGATGGGCCAGTAGTTAAATGGGTAAACATAAAACTTCCAAATGAAAGGTCCTGAGTGTGATCCTGCCTGTATTACCTTCACCCGGTCGGTAAAGGGTGAAGATTTTTGCAATCTTTCAAGTCAACATGAGTTTTATATATATATACAGACCTGCCAATGCCTAAACCCTCTTCATGTGTATGTATACAAATATCAAATATGCATGTTAAAGATCTTGTAGGTCAAGTCAGTGTCCAGTAGTTTATGGAAAAATGAAAACACCTACTATGCATGCCCACCAAGGATGCAGACTGTGCAACAACTCAGTAGACAGTGGTCAGCTTGCCCAACAGCCACACTTCTACATATATATGCTCCACTAAAATGTCTGGTTATGCATAATATGCATAGAGTCTAAATGAGTCTGGACAGAAGCACTATACAGGAAGAATTTATGATACCTGTTGTGTTACTATTACTGTGTTAATATGGAAAATCTGAAAACTGAAATCCAGCCTATTTGAAATAAAAGTAGATCTTCTATTTTCTAATACGACTGTACAAGTTCAAGTCTGGCTCTAGAAGAACTATGTGCATGTGGTCTCCTGTTCACTCAGCTGTGAAATTCTACAGAAATGATTGAAGTCCTAGCTCTATGTGAATTTGACACTGAAAAAGTAATAGTCCTAAATGAAATTAATGACTTTAGAAAAAATCCCTAAAGATTTGTCAAAGTCAATTTTCATTGCACTTCCAAAGAAAACAGGGGCTATGGAATGCAAACTCCACCATACAATCAGCTTGATGAATCATGTGACAAAGAATCTATTCAGAATAATCATGAGGGCAAGGAGCAGAATCAAAACAGAAATAACAGACGGACAGTGTGGATTTGTTGAAGGGAAAAACTATTTATGTCATCTAAATCCTAGTAAAGAACTCTCATACAGAAAGATCCATTAACACTTTGACTCCTGCACTTTATCCGCCAACCACAAATTTATACTAAAACCTTTTGACTCCCTCACCCTACCCACCAGTTTCTTGCAGGAAGCTGATGGACCGAGTAAGGAAATCAAAGGGTTAAGTTTTTGCTTTGCTTGCATGGTTGACACTGCAGGATGCTGGTGGACAGGGTGCAGGAGCCAAAGGGTTAAGCTGAATAAGTATTTATATTTAACTTAAGTTTTGTTGATTACACCAATGTTTTTGATCAGATGGGATACAAACAATCAACCAACAGGAAAAGCTCAATACTGATGGAAAAGAAAAAGCTCAATGCTGATGGAAAAGATCTAACAATAATAAGGAATATGTATTAGGAACAAACAGCAGCAATGATAGAAAATGAGATAAGCTCTTTCTAAAATATCAAAAGAAAAATTAGGCAGAAGATATATTCTGTTACCAGATTTGTTTTCACTTTACAGCAAAACTATCATAAGAAACCTAGAAAAATGCTCTGGGATAAAGGATGGAGGAAAAATGTTAAACAATCTTTGTGATGCAGATGACACTGTTCTAACTGAAGAAAATGGGGAAAAAAGAAACGAAAAAAAAAAAAAGGAAAAAAAAAAAGAAAAAGAAAAACAAACAAACAAACAAAAAAGCCAAACCTACAAAATGTTGCGAACATAACAGAGATAGAAAGCAGAACTAAAGAGCTAGGGTTATTGGGCTAAATGGTAACAAGACTGAAATCACGGTAATCAGATAAAAAAAAAAACAACAAGAAGAAAATACCCTTGTGTAAAACAACTTTCTTTGAATAACAGCAAATGACACAACATTGAGACAAGTCGTTAAGTTAAAATATATCTGGAAACAGTCAGCTGCACATTAGAAATATCCAGCAAAATTGGCCGAGCTAAAACAGCATTAAAAAAATGAAAAGAAATATCCTGCCAAATTGGCCAAAAAATGAAAAGAGTTATTACCAACAAATGCCTATAGATTAACATCAGGAAGAGAGTTCTTCCATGTTATATAGAACCAATACTGATACTATGTATGGTTGGGAAGCTTGGACAATCAACAAGCAAAGTCAGAGCAAGACGGAGGCAGCTGAAATGTGGTTTCTATGAAGAATGTTAGGAGTTCCATGGACATCAAAGAAAACAAACAGAACAGCCTTGAAAGAAGCAAACACAAAAAGAACATTTAATGAAGACTAAGAAAAGACAAGCAAACTTTACAGGACATTTCATGTGGCAAGAGAAATTTGAGCATGCAATCACAACATGCTCCTGGACGGAAAAAGAGCACCAGATAAACCCAGGGAGAAAATATTAGTTCTGCTGTGTGATGAGGGCAGGTAGGGTTGAGATATCTTTGCAGCATCAACACATAGATGACCATGATCACCAATGCTATACATGTAGCAAGGCACATGATGATGTTGATGATGGTCAGTTGTATCTGCTGGCAATGGATGCTGACAAAAAACTGCATGAAACTGGCTGACAATGACTCAAACAACATTCTATCTTTGTCAGCAAATGAACAGGGAAGTTGACAAGAAAGATAATCCTTCTATAATAATTTATGTGTAGTATGAAGGTTAGAAAAACCACTTTAAATATCAAGATTTGGCAACTAACAACTGCTTGAGCACAGGTGTGTTGAACAATTCTCTGACATCCAAGCTATGCCTGAATGCAATGTTTAAAAATGCATAAGATAATGCATGCTGAAAAGAAAAACCTAATGCATCATTGCACACATACAAAACTTGGAAACTGAAAATGAACAAGCAATGATATTAGCATATGGGGACTGTAGTGTAGGACTCTGTTATTAGTGTTAATGTTTTGTGTACATGTATGTTTGTTTTGCTATATTTTATTTTTTCTTACTTCTTTTCATTGTTGGTGATTATATTTGATAAACTCATCTCAAACAGCTTAGTCAGTAATAATTATTTTGCACAGATATGTGTATCTGACTTGAATGTTTGAATGCTTGAATGTTTTACGCATTACACAGTGCAGCTCAGAAAAATCAGTACATCTCAGAAAAGTACTTTACCTGATATACACTAACTTCTAAATGACATACTGACTGGTTACTTTGTGTGTCTTTATTCTTAATTATTACAACTTTGGATCTAGCATTCCTTTCCAAACTTACAAAGTTGAATAGTATGCCATCTGTACATGTGTTTCCTGTGTTGGTTTGTCTTTTCGTGCTGAAAACTTCAAACTTGTATTTTACTTTTTAGCATCCGAGTTTAACAAACATATTAGTAACTTAAGTAAGTGTGTAACTTACACACTTACACTGTAAGAAAAAATCTTAACATGCATTCCTTTCTAAAATCATAGTGTGATTTTCCTTCTATCACATGTGTATGAAATATGGTGTTGGTGAGATACTATAGTGGACCTGCAAATATTATCATCACAGTTCAAATTAAGCGTAATTCAATTAGTGGGATCCCTTTGAAAATCTCCTGGGTCACCTTGGTATTTACTGTGATCCACTCACAATGACTATAAAAGGAACACAGCTTACATAATAGATTGTATTAACTTAGACCCCTAAAACAGACAAAGTCCATCTTAGTGGTATTCATTTGGTATCGTTAATCTAGAGTATAATCTTAAATATTTCAAGACAGTCTCCCCTCAGTCTTTTACTTTTTGAAGACATTAAATTGAGGTATCTCATCTGGCAAATGTAAACTTTACTGCACCATTTTTACCTTATGCATCTTTCTTTGATAAATCTGGTACATAAAGCCCTTAAAAGAGTGAAGGTTAGGGATAGGATAAGTGCTGTAACCACACTCTGCATGTAGTGTTGAAGGAGGTAGGCAGAATTACCCGATTTCCAATGTGCAGGAAAATGAGGTGGTAAAGTTCACATTTGGCTTTTATTCTTTCTTGATGTCATTTGTTTGCATTCTTTGACGGCGACATTTTTAGTAGCTCTCTTATGTTGTAAGTAGGCCTACTTTTTCCAGAGCAATTGACAAATCATCATGATAGTGAACTGGATTTTTCAAAATTTGGGTGCCATACCCGTGGGGCAAAAATCAGTTCAAACTTCAATGTCATGAAATTGAATGATGAATCAATTGCTGGGACATTGTATGGTCACCCAAATTAAAAAGAAAAGTTCAATGACATGATGATGAATCAACTGTCTGGAAAAAGTTGGCCGACCTGTAAAATAAGAGAGGTATTAGAAATAAATGGTGAAACCTTCTCGAACATTTGTTTAAGACTTCCGTTTTGACAAAAGAAAAAAGCGAAAACAAACAAAACAAAACAATACAAACCAAAATCAATGAATACAAAGTAAATTACAACTAAAACTAAACGACAGAATCCAGACCAGATGCTGAGGCGTTCGGTTGAACGCCAATGATGTCGGCTATGACTGGAATAAAGTATAAAGTAAACCGTTCATGGATCGGATGGAACCGAAAGTTGTGCACGAGCAAGTTAAAAACACCCGTTTCTTCTAAATTTTGACTCTGACTTACACGTGCTGATGGCCACAGGATATTCTCACTGGATTCTGGAATATATCCATACATACAGCGCAGGTAAATTGGCCGAGTTCATTGGAAGTTGAACCACAATGTGCAGACACGAACGCCATTGTTGTTATTCCTCTCTAGCCAACCAGATGAGGAAATTAGAAGAGTGGTTTCCCTTCCCAAGACGGCGCTATACGCAAGAAGAAAGGAAGATCAAAAGAAACTTAGTGAAGTCAGTTCCGAAGTTATCTTTGCTGATAAAAGCGACAGTTTCGGGTCTAGAAACCAGGTAAGATTCAGGTCAATTTTCAGCCCAAACTGATACTTCCAAGTTAAGAAGTATCCATCATGTTTTGATTATCTACGAAACGTCAGATCTGCCACCGACCCCCTCCCATCCCCTTCATTCCCGATTCCGTAAAGTTGTTTTCACACACCACTTAAAAAAATGCACTTTCCAAAATAGGCGTTGCTTTCTCTTTATCCAATAGGATCAGATCTAGATTAAGTTATCTGCGTCGTGCTTGAAAAAACAACAACAGCAACAACAGAAAATGATAATAGCTAATCAAGTAAACTAGACTAGATCTAGTAGGCTATTACAGTGAGTAGTAGAAAGCCAAAATTCAAAATTGATCTTGCAGAAAAATAAGAAAAAGATCAGACCATGCCAAGAACCTCCCTTTCCCGAGAAAATCCACCTAATAAAAACGTTTTGTTACAAGTTTTTTTTAGGATAAAGAAGTATGGAAAGAATGTGTTTGTGCATGTGCATGTTGCTGTGCTTTATGATGTGTGTGTATCACTATGTCACTGTGTATGTGCATTATCTATCACTCTGTTAATCTCTTCCACCCCCCACCCCCCTCTCACCATCTCTTCCTTTTTCTTGTCTTAGCTAATAACTTCAACAGTGTAATACCATGGCAACACAAAGACTGACCTGTTCACTGCCTGTCTTAATGCTTCAATCATTCTGGTAGTGTCATCTTAATCATTTAGTGTTTCCTAGGTCACATTTCCCCCACCAACCTCCATTTCAAGAACTTGCCAGTGGAATGGATTTTGCATTGGCAGATTGATAGAGCACATACAATATTAATCCAAGTGCAATGAACCCATTTGGAACAATATCAGATTCTAACACGTCCCTCACTGTTTTACTTACCTCATCTCTTATCATATCCATTCTGCCTTCCCATCCTTACAGTTGCTATCATTGAAGGACAGAAGACTTGAATGTTTACACCTGAAAATGTGATTGTGAGACATAATGAGGGCAAAACTTGCCATTAGCTTTTTGACACTAACAATAACACTCATCAGAATGCATTACTGAATCATTCACCTGAGGAATCCATGTGCAAGTTTTATCAAATTTGTCCCAAACCTTACATAGTAACTTAAAAAAATTTATGCGAAAAAATTGTTTTAAAAGGCAGTGAGGGAGAGTTAAACTGTACCGAGACTATAGCTGTAAAGGCTTGAAAGTGTGGCCAGTTCTTCTCTCTTGCTGTTTTACTTTTTGCAGTCATGAGCAAACTTCAAACTTCAAAACACAAAATTACAGTTGGGTGGATTGGAGATGGCATGCGCAATATTTTCTCAAGTAGGGTTTATAAGGGCAGTCATATTGGAATGCAGAGTTTGGAGTGTGGAGCTTGTTCAAGAGGGATTCATCACACTTGGATAATTCCTTATGCAGTTAATTGGCAGTTCCCTGAGCCTGCAAGAAACCCTATGTTCTGCCAAGGTCTTGAAATGGAGAGGGGGTGAGGGCCCTATAAAACACTAAGATGACAGCACTAGAATGAAGGAAACACTAAATTGGGCAGAGAACAGGCCAGTTCTTAATGCTGTGGGCTGGGACTACCGAGCTCAGGATATCAGATCTTAAGTCTTTGGTTCCACTAAAGGAATCAACCAGCCAGTCAGATTGAGAGTTAATTAGACTGAAGCCACATGCACAAAGTTTTGTTTTTGCTTTTCGTTTTTGGTTTGGTTTTGATTTTTTTTTTTTTCATCTAAGACTTAAACATGCACATGCAGTCACTGAGCTAGGTTTACTCAGACTGGAAAATGGGAGTTCTATCCATCTGCCTACCAGGTTGGTTAGGTAGGCGTTTGACAAGTGTATTTGGGTACATTGAAGTTTAGATGGCATAGACTGACAGAACTAGTGCTCACGCCTTCCTGTCTGACTGCTCAAGTTAACCTTACTGGAGAAAAACAGTTCATGCAGTTCATCCAGTTTATCTAGCTGTGAATGGGTATCTGCCTGTTCAGAGATTGGGAAGGTAAAACAAAATGCTGGCCCAGAGAAGCTTGCTGTGAGGTTTCTGCTTCCTCACTTCCCAGTGACTTCAGGATTATGGGACAGTGTTTATCTGTTTTCATGTCAGCCAGATGGAGATACATGTCCCTGTCTTTGTGTGTGTGTGTGTATGTGCCGAAAATGTGTGAGCAAGATTTTGTGATTAGTTTCTACTATAGATCTTAAGCAGAGTTGTGTCAGAGGTGGAGATCATTCAGAAGACATGAATGCACAAATCATTGGAGAGTCATGAACGCAGATGGTTAGAAGCCATGGCTCCAGTTTGGTCACATAGACAGAAGTAGTACCTAAAATCATCACTTTTTGAGGAAGGTGTGTGAACAGCACTTTTTGAGGAACTTCTGACAAGATTTTATTCTGTTTTCAGTGTTATGAGAATTTACCATTGTCATTGCTTAGCATCAAGTTTCCCTCTACCTGTGATATTTCTTCAGAGTCTCATTGACCTTGAGAAATACAGAATGCAGATTTTCTGTGATCATTTTTTTTTAATGGAAAAGGACATTGCTAGAATGGCTCGATCATTTTGGTTTTCGGTGTGTGTGTGTGTGTGTGTGTGTGTGTGTGTGTGTGTGTGTGTGTGTGTGTGTGTGTGTGTGTGTGTGTTCATATTTGCAGGATGCGATGTGACCTGTGGATAGTGAGTGTTGTGGTGGGTGTGCTAGCCAGTCTGTATGTGGCAGAGGCATGCAACAAAGCAGTGTGTGCCCCCTTGGTCAGCAAGTGCATGCTGATCAAGTGCTGTGAGTGTGACATGAGTGACAAAAAAAACTGTTCCTGCTGCCGTGCCTGCCAGGTGTGCCTGGCCTCTCTCTACACCCAGTGCTGCTCCTGCGTTGGTCAGTATCTGCCTTACACGCATGATTGTCACCTTTCTCTTAGTTACTGTTTTTTTGATGGGCGCTGTAATTAAGTGGGTAAAAACTAAATGTCGGATTTCCAATCAGAAGGGCTGGGTTATGATCCTGCCTGGAAGGTAAAGGGTGAAGATTTTTCCGTTCTACTAGGTCGACCTGTGCAAATCAGTTAGTGACAAAACCCCCTTTATGTATGCACACATGAAAGATCAAAATCATGTCAGTGTCTAGTGGCTTATGGAAACTCGAAGACACCCAGCATGCAGGCTCACCAAAGACAGGGTATGCAGACAGTGCGGCAACATACCGTCTGCACAGTGTGAGCAAAAACAATGCACACACGCATCCAAGAAAAATCGGAATGTTTAAAAATATTTTTAAAAACTTTACTTGCACACAGTGCTGTGTCAGTCAGTGTCTGCCTTTACATACTTCTCTTTGTCACTTCTGTGCCTGTCACTCTTCACTTCTTTCCCTCTCTTTGTATTTCCACATTTTACACTCAGTGCTGAAGGGCTGGGCAGTTGGAAAATCTTGGTTCAGTCCTGCCTGAATATCTTCTGCTCGATGGATAAAATATTGTCCACTCTCCCAGGTTGATGTATGTTCTGAACTGCATGATCCTGAATCCATTTTATAAGTACAGACATGCAGAACATTATAAATGTATGTTAAAGATTCTGAAAGCCATGTCAAGTGTCTAGTGGCTTGTGGAAATATTATATGTTGTTTGTGGATGTTGATCAAGATAGAAGTAAAATGTATGGAAATAAAATGTAAACCGCCAGTGTCTTATAGATGTTGACACAGATGTGTATGTATTTATAAATGTTGACTGGCATAATGTCTGGATCCCCAGGCTTGTGTCCAGATCCTGACCCTAATGAAAGTGTCCATGGGAGCAGTTCTGTTGAAAACCTGCCAGACCCCATCCCTGACCTGTTTGCAGTGTTGACGGAGGAGGAGGACCCCCTTGAGCGCTGGACCAGTTTCACTTATTCTTACAACCTGGATTCCTTGCTCTTCAAACCCGGCACTGGCTACACCTCTCATCTGGAGTCTGCCGTTTCTGGAGCTGGTTAGTGGCTCGTTTTGTCTGTTCTTGTTATTTGTGTACTGACCCTGTTACTTCAGTTGTTTTAGGATGTGATCCCAATAACACAGGGGTTGTGGGTTTCAATATAAAATGGGCCACAGGTTTCATCTCCTGTCTCATTTCAAGATCTCGCCAGCGCTTTGGGTTTGCCAGATAAGTGCTGGCACATTAAATATGGATTTGCCTGAATGCGCTGTATCTTGAATAAACTCCTGAACTTTCTTGTGTATTTTTGGTATTTTATTTCATTTTGTCACGGCAGATTTTTGCATGAAATTCTAGTTGTTCTTAACAGTGAATGTGCATCACAATAGTGCAGACCACTGTTTGGTTTCTCTTTTTAAATATATTTTTGATTGCCTGTGAATGCACAGACTCTTTTTTAACTGAACTTTGCCAAAGACAACTCCTTTGCTGCAATATATTCTTTTCCATGCGCAAATTATGTGCTAGACACAGGACCTTGGTACACGGTGTATGGTCTCATCCGAAAGATTAGCATCAGACCTCCGCCTTAGGTTTTAAGAAGGGGGAGAAAAATCCCCATATGATGAGAAATCAAGCCCAAGTTCCTTGCATCCTGCGTGGGTACTTTATCCACTTTTTTTGGCCAAGCATGTATGTAGTCCATTTGCAGCATCACATTTCTGCTGTCTTATCAACATTTAACCTTTTCAGGGTTTCATTTTCTCACCCAGTCCATCAGCTTCCTGCTGTCTTTTTGGATTAGAGGATAAAGCGATGGCTCATGTCAGCATGCACTTACTCACATAAAAGATCCCACAGCAAGAAACAAATTGTCCATGGTGAAATTCTGTAAAAAAGAAATTTGCTTTAGAAGGTGAACAAAAATGTGAGCATACAGGAAATAAAAACCCCAAACCCCAAAATAAAATAGAGGATGGTGCCGTCATTCAGCGACATGTTTTTTCTGGGAAAGGAAACTTGAATTTTACTTGGAACACACACAACAAACACAACACAACACAACACAACACAACACAACACAACACACACACAACCACACACACACACACACACACACACATACACAGTAATCAAATACAATCAATGCTGCCACTGTTTGTTTTTAGTGTTTGTTTGATAAAATCTATTCAGCAGTCGGCTTCTGGTCACTGGGTACTGTCTTATATCAGGCTGACAAGTCAGGGTGGACAGTATTGTTTCAAAGTGTGGCTTACAAGTAACTAGTGTGAGTTTTCCTTCATAAAACATTGTGGCCAATTTAATGAATGCATTGTGTTTTCAAACATATTTGGTTAGTAAGTTGTGTATGTCAGTTTTCTCATTGTGAATAGTGCTTTGTTTACTACTGTATGGTGTTGTGTTGTTAAAGTATCAAGAGTGCAGAGAACAATGGTCTATTTTACTGCTGTATGGTGTTGTGTTGTTAAAGTATCAAGAATGCAGAGAACAGTGGTCTGTTTTAATGCTGTATGGTGGTGTGTTGTTAAAATATCAAGAGTGCAGAGAACATTGGTCTGTTTTACTGCTGTAAGGTGGTGTGTTGTTAAAGTATCAAGAGTGCAGAGAACAATGGTCTATTTTACTGCTGTATGGTGGTGTGTTGTTAAAGTATCAAGAGTGCAGAGAACAGTGGTCTGTTTTAATGCTGTATGGTAGTGTGTTGTTAAAGTATCAAGAGTGCAGAGAACATTGGTCTGTTTTACTGCTGTATGGTGGTGTGTTGTAAAAGTATCAAGAGTGCAGAGAACATTGGTCTGTTTTAATGCTGTATGGTGGTGTGTTGTAAAGTATCAAGAGTGCAGAGAACATTGGTCTGTTTTAATGCTGTATGGTGGTGTGTTGTTAAAGTATCAAGAGTGCAGAGAACATTGGTCTGTTTTACTGCTGTATGGTGGTGTGTTGTTAAAGTATCAAGGGTGCAGAGAACATTGGTCTGTTTTACTGCTGTAAGTGGTGTGTTGTTAAAGTATCAAGGTGCAGAGAACATTGGTCTGTTTTACTGCTGTATGGTGGTGTGTTGTTAAAGTATCAAGAGTGCAGAGAACATTGGTCTGTTTTACTGCTGTTATGGTGGTGTGTTGTTAAATTATCAAGAGTGCAGAGAACATTGGTCTGTTTTAATGCTGTATGGTGGTGTGTTGTTAAAGTATCAAGAGTGCAGAGAACATTGGTCTGTTTTACTGCTGTATGGTGGTGTGTTGTTAAAGTATCAAGGGTGCAGAGAACATTGGTCTATTTTACTGCTGTATGGTGGTGTGTTGTTAAAGTATCAAGGGTGCAGAGAACAGTGGTCTGTTTTACTGCTGTATGGTGGTGTGTTGTTAAAGTATCAAGGGTGCAGAGAACAGTGGTCTATTTTACTGCTGTATGGTGGTGTGTTGTTAAAGTATCAAGGATGCAGAGAACATTGGTCTGTTTTACTGCTGTATGGTGGTGTGTTGTTAAAGTATCAAGAGTGCAGAGAACATTGGTCTATTTTACTGTTGTATGGTGGTGTGTTGTTAAAGTATCAAGGATGCAGAGAACATTGGTCTGTTTTACTGCTGTATGGTGGTGTGTTGTTAAAGTATCAAGGGTGCAGAGAACAATGGTCTGTTTAATGCTGTAAGGTGGTGTGTTGTTAAAGTATCAAGGGTGCAGAGAACAGTGGTCTGTTTTACTGCTGTAAGGTGGTGTGTTGTTAAAGTATCAAGGGTGCAGAGAACAGTGGTCTGTTTAATGCTGTATGGTGGTGTGTTGTTAAAGTATCAAGAGTGCAGAGAATAATGGTTTGTTTTCATGCTGTATAGTATTGTGTTATTGAGATACCAAGAGTGCAGAGAGCAAAGGTCTGTTTTCATGTTGTATAATGTGAAGGTATGAAGGTTGCAGAAAGCAATGGTCTGTTTTCATGTTGTATAATGTTATGAAGGTATGAAGGTTGCAGAAAACAACAGTCTGTTTTCATGTTGTGTAATGTTGTGAAGGTATCAAGTGTGCAGAAAACGATAGTCTGTTTTCGTGTTGTATAATGTTGTAAAGGTATCAGTAGTGCAGAAAACAATAGTCTGTTTTCATGCTGTATAAGGTGTGAAGGTATCAGTAGTGCAGAAAACTGATCTGTTTTCATGTTGTATGTTTGTTGTGAAGGTGTCGAGGGTGCAGAGAACAACGTGGACATGGCGGGGGTGATGGGACTTCACAACTGTACAACAGCTTTCTCTGCCGACTGCATGTCTATCGCCAAATGTAAGACGTTTTGCAAGTCCATGGGTGCTGCCAAGTACAGATGGTTCCACAACTACGGCTGTTGTCAGTGCGTGGACTCTTCCTGCCTTGATTACGGCCTGAACGAGCCACATTGTCTGAGGTGTCCTCTGGTCAGTGGGCAAGGGGTTGGAGGGCATGGGTCACTGGAAGATGATGACTTCATTGTGGACAGGGAAAGGCATGGTGAGGATGGGAGGAAGGAGAGTGAGGATTCAGTGAAACTGGTGCCTGGTGTCGTTCCAGATTCGTTGTGAAGAGCAGATCTAGTCGTTTCTTCTCATGTGTGTCTTTCTTCTTCTGCTGTCCTGGCTTTCTGGAAGAATAGCCATACCTGCTGATGCCAAGGACAAACTATACTGCTGACACTTGGGTCTTACATCCAGTGACTATTCATAAGGGGTGCCAGGCCTAGGGGCCACTTATCATAGATTTACCCCAGTAATGACTGACTCATGGACACGTACTGGGCCAGATGTCGATGTTCATACTGTGAAAAGGCCATATAAAGTCAGTCCTTATAGCACTTGGCTGGATGGTATCTATCCATTTAGTAAGTTGGCCAGATGAAGTTGTCCATATAGTGATAAACTTCATGGCATCAGTCCATAGATTTGGCCAGATTATATCAGACCATGTGTAGATTTGCAGATAATGGTGGTCCATTTTGAGGCCTGGCCAGATGATGTTGAGATATGGCCATATGGCAGAAGAAGAATAATGACCTTTGAATCTGATGAAGTCGATGTTTGTGACTTCTCTAACAAAGGCCAATAAGTGAAATTTTGTTTGGAGGTTTTGACATCATTTCTTAACTTTCGTATGCAATGAATTGACAACTGTAGCTTCTTGGAAACATGATCTTTCACCATTTTAACTTGGGTACTGTTAGGGTAACATTTTTGGAAAAAAAAGGCTTTCAGAGGTGGAAGATCAGAAGTAAACAAATCTTCTAGCAATGGGCTTTAGGATTTATTTTAACAAATGTATGTTCTGAAAATTTGTAATTGGTACTCCTCATTCCCTGCTGCTCCCAATCAGATACAGATCTTGTTTTCTCTGTTGTGCCTCGAGAAAGTGGCAAAAAGAAGGCATTTCCAACAGTACTTTTCAGTACCTTAATGCAGTAGAGAAAGTTAATAATACGTTATCATCCATGGCAGAAAATTGGTTTTAGGTGCTGACTAAAAACACAAAAAGCTCAAAATTATGTTGTAGGTGCTAGGTGATATTTTGAGCTCATATGAAAGTCTGGCAGTAGCAGCTTTTTGACATGTCATTATAATGTCACATTTGATGACTGGACTAGATGAGGTGAGTCAGACTACTGACAGAGCCATACAAAGTCAGTTTATAAATTGCTGTACAAATGAAGTGTCTCTTGACATTGTGTATACAGTCTGTGGGTGTGCGTTTTTACAGATGGTGTATAAAAAGTAATGTACTTAGTTGTCTTACAAAGATGATGTGCTGTTTAATTTAATCTAAAAAATGAAGGAGAGGGGCAGGCATATTTTCAAAAGATCTTGGCATGCATGGGTGTGAATATCAGTTTATCACTAATTCACATGAAAATCTTTTTGTTTTTTTTGTTTTGTTTTTTGTTTAGCTGGAAAATTCAAAATTCAATGTTTTTACAACGTGAAATGAGCAGCAGTCTGTTCTTTTAACCAGCAATATGGTGCTATTCAATACATTTCAACCATATTCAGTGTTTACATTTTACAGCAAATTTCATTGTTTTGTATGTGTACTGAAAAAGTGTACTCTTCTACGAGTCTCTATACTTTTAAGACATGTACGCTTATGAATACAACTTTGTGTGTGTACAGAGGGACAAGATATGTAAATGAAGTTATATGGTGAAGTGTTAAGAGTGAAGCAGGAAGAGAGGTATGAGCCTGTATACTGTGGGTTGCCTGGCTTGGACGATAGAGCCATGGATTGAAGATATGATGTCTTGCATTCAGGCCCAGCCTGTGTGACTTGTTTGCTGCCCATGTAAATGCTTTAATCGTTCTTGTGATTCATCTGAGTGTTTCATAAGTATACCTCCCCCGTACCTCCCCACTTCCATTTCAAGACTTTGC
This sequence comes from Monoplex corrugatus, assembly GCA_030674185.1. Classification (NCBI taxonomy): domain Eukaryota; kingdom Metazoa; phylum Mollusca; class Gastropoda; order Littorinimorpha; family Ranellidae; genus Monoplex; species Monoplex corrugatus. Next base: position 17,465,701 of record JAPXFY010000014.1, on the reverse strand, counting down.
CAGTGCATCACAGAGCTGAGATATCCCATGAGGTAGCCAGCTGGGCTACCAGACAGATGAAATCGCCTGACTGATTTACACACAGCCTAACTCTGATCGATTATGTTGGAGTCAGTTACTCCCCCTTGTTCTGGTCTGAAAATTTTAGGTTACCATCCAGGCTGCCTAAACCATATCTGTATGTTTAGCAAACCTGACACTATTCTAGATAACTTATGGCTACTGGGAAATCTCAGCACTGCCACAGAGACCCAAGGAGTCTGCCATTACGTATATGGAGCTGTTGATAACCTGTTTTGAACAAATCTTAAAACTCAGATGCAAAGTTCAGTTAATATTCAGAATTCAGCTCTGGCTTGGTATTGGTTTTGTGGGGTCTGTTGTAATGTGCTGAAAGTCATTAAGTCAGACAGTTGGGATGTTTATTTCTCATCAGTCAGTTGGACAGACTTTGTGTCTTCACCACTCTATAGCTGCCAGGTTCCCTGTATTGGAATCGTGTTTTTATATCATGCATTTACTGCAATAATGTCTGTTGAATACCTTCGTCCATTTAACTAGTTGACCACTTCACTCTTGTACTTAACCCATTCACTCCCTCACTGTCTAGCAGATCCTGTAGTATCATCGGTGATAGCAAAGCAAACCTTGAAGGCAGTTGTGTGTGTGTGTGTGTGTGTGTGTGTGTGTGTGTGTGTGTGTGTGTGTGTGTGTGTGTGTGTGTGTGTGTGTGTGTACATACAGTCTTTTACCTTGTTGGGTTGGTTGGTTGAGACAGTTAAGCTGAAAATAGAATAATATGAACTTAAGGCAAGTTTTATATGGTTTCAGGAATGTTCATATTATACGTTTTGTGTACTTGATAATGTAGTTTTTGCACATGCTTCATGTGGTTAATATATTATTGATATTATATACCTGTTTCGTGTTTGCTAATAGAATGTAATCTAGTAATACACAAGTTTTGTATGATTGTATTAATGTTTACACATTTTGTGAGGTTTTATGAATTTTACAGGCATTTTGAATAAAGTCAAATGTTTAATAAACTAAATGATCATCATAGATGAAAGATGGCAGCATTTCCTGAAGACGGAGGTCAGTACGAGTTTTTTCTCAAAATGGCACAATCATGGCGTAATACTTTGGATGCAATGTGAAGAAAAAAGGATCAAAATACAACAGATGTTGTAAATTATGTGCAAAAATCTTATGCACTGGTGGGATCTTAAGGATCTACCTCACCTATGGCTTCTGTATCCCTTTCATTCCCTCACACTTTCCACCAGCTTCCTGCAAGAAGCTTCTTAAAAGTGCGAGGGAATGAAAGTTAAAGCAGTTGCCTGTCCTTACAGGCATCTCTGGCGGCAGTGCATGTGGAAGTTATTCCAAGCGCAGAGGTGCTATCTTGAGAAATTGAAACTGCAACTGTCCTTGCACTTGAAAGTCAGAGATTGGGCAATAGTAACATTGTGTTTGAAATGGCAGCAGTGGACATGGTAGCCAAGTGATAGGACACCTGATTTCCAATAGATAGAGCTGAGGTTTAATCATCTTGGGTCACTCATGGTGCATAAAGGGTGGAAATGTTTTTAATCACTTGGTCAACACGTCTGCAGACCTCCTAGTGCTTGAACCCTCATGGCTGATAAAAGGGTGGAAATTGTCTGATCTCCCAAGTGCACATATGTGCAGACCCGCTAGTCTCTTAATCCCTTTTGAGTTGTACACATGCAGGACATGTTTGTATACACGCAAGACTTCAGATGCACATGTTAAAGATCCTGCATACCTTGTAAGTGTTCAATGACTTACTGGTTTCAGTTTCAGTTTCTCAGTATGGCATCTCAGGGTTTGGAATAAATTTCTTGTAGGCCTATGCACTGAAGCCATTGATACAAATAGAGAAGATCCAAAATCATGAAAATGATCATGACATAAGCCATTTGTCTGTGCATAAATATGTATTGACAAGGTCTTTAAATACTACCTGACATACAGATTTTGTGTCTGATTTTGTATCAATCTGTTACATGTACAACCTTAGCTACAGTGTTGTGAAATATAGCTCCTGCAATGCTAAAACACACACACACACACACCAGAACAACACATGTAAATGGACGAAAACATCCAGTCCCCTGCATTATGAGTATGTACTAGATAACCAATTGAGATAATGGGACCAGGAAAGTGGCTTGTGGAAACAGGAAAAGTACCAGCATAACTAACCACTCAAGATGGGCTAGACAGTGTGCTGCAGTATAACACTCCCACACATGCAGGCCAAACAGATACATGCATCCAAGAAAGCATTGCTCAGAAAGAGGAGAAAAAAAAATATAAAAAGACAGAAAGAAACAAAACAGGAGCAGCAGTCTTCTTTGTGTAAGTCAGGCTGTCTGAAATGTTCACCTGGGGATTTGGTTTCAGTCAAATTAATGTAAAAATAGAACTGATAAGTATTACTTTGAGTGTACAATGTTTTACATATTGAGTTAGTGACAAATTCAAGACAGCATGTTATTTCAAATGTACAATAATTCATTTACTAACATAAATTGAAAACATGCTTAAGAGAATGTTATTTTAAACATACAATAATTTACTTGCTGATTTGAAACAAAAGCCAGTTCATGAGAGAAAAGATGGAGGCAGGGAAGGTTCAGTGACATGATGTATTTAGAGGACCAGATCATATTGTGGATGGTAATCACAGTTAACCCTCTCAAGGATGAGGGAGTGAAAGGGTTAACTCAAAATTGTAGTGCAGTCAAGAAGCTGAAAGATTGCAGAATTATACATGCTTGCAATGATTTAAAGTTTTTCTGTTGTGATATTTTACATTGTTGTTATTATTCTGACATATACTGAATAATCTATTTGATAACATTTCATTTCACACTCTGAATATTGTATTTTATAACATTTTATACATCTTTTCCAAGAATAGCATCTCATACAGTCTATTTTATACCAGTTCTTAATCTTTTCTGTAAATTTTATCTCATGTATGTTATTGTATGACATTTTAACATCTTTCTTTTTTGAAAAAGGTTGTGACTTTCTTATACTATGAAGATTACCTGAAGAGCTAGATTTACTCTTATATAAAATTGTTGGATACATGATTAATGTATTTTTGTGCATAGGCTAATGATGGACAATAAAGTATGATCAACTGTTTATTGCTGTGGTATTCTTGTTTGTTTATTTGTTTGTTTGTCAGTATGTTTTAAATTTGATTGGAATTATATGTTTTATTGTGATTCTTTTCTTCCTTTAATCTTTGTCTTTCTTTATGTCAATCTCCCTTTTCAGAAAAAGGGTGATTATTTCATATTGACTGGAGAGAAGTAGGTGTGGTGTGTGTATGTGTGTGCGTGCATGAGAGAGAGAGAGAGAAATGTGGGGAACAGTTTCTCAACTGTCTATAGATAGATCTTTCCTAAATTTAAGTCAAAGATGTGAAACAGGAGGAATCATGAAACGGTCAGCTTGAAAGGTAAGGCACTAACATGAATGAGTTCGTTTGAAAAGAAAGGTACTGAGGTCGAGGTCACACGGGCTGTAATAGTGCTTACAATTAGCAGTTTTCGAGGAAGTGTTTAAACAGCACTTTGTCAGGAACTTCTGGTAATATTTAAAATCTGCTTTCGCAGTTGTGACAGTCAACAAAAAAAAGGGGGTGGGGTGGGGGATGGGAGGGGGGGGGGGGGATCAACAGCAGTGGCTGTACCAACTTGACACAATACATGTTTGAAAAACAAACCAATCATGCAGATTTATTTACTAGTTTATAGTATTGCTACAGACTATATCACTTTCTTTGAGATTTGATCTAGATTGAGATCTACCCTCCTGATGAATATTTTGAGATGTTTCCACATTTAATAGTGACATTAAAATAAAATAATTACAGTAATGATAATGACTATTGTACAGCACCTCATCTGACAGGAGCCTTAAGCGCTTCACAAAAGCTTGAGAGACAAAAGCAGACACGCAAAAAGCAAATCCATGTCAACATCTGAAATAATGAAAACAGATGAACTGTAATAATACAATGGTAAAGAAAAAAAAGTAAACATCAATTTTAATCAAGTATTCTTTTCATAGTCAATTAAACAAAATGCAACCAAGCAACTGAAGACAGAAAAATGAAAACAAACTAAACGCACGCGCGCAACACACATACATGACGACCAACTCACTTGTTTAAACATACACAAACTCACACACAATCATGTTCACACAGACAATGCACATTTCTACTGTCATGCACATGAATACACACGTGTACAACACACAAACACACACACATACACAGAGTAAAGTTAATCAATTGACAGATCATGAAGTGTAGGAATAGGGATAGCACCTTTGTTCCTCTGGCAGCCCCATCCTACTTGTTGGATGGGTGGAAACACTGGTCCCCATCTATCTCCTAAATCTCAGGCTGGCTCCAGGTGCCACATCCCCGTATACCACCATAGCTGGCAGGCTAAATGACATGAGGGGTAATGTTAACATGGCATCAATGGACAGACAAACTTCCTGAAAGAAATCAACAGCCAGAGCAAAGGGGCGCCAAGTAGTTCAATGGCCTTGTACTGATGATCCAGACGTCACCTAGCTAGAAAGAGGATGACATCTTGGGTCAAGGGTCACACGCCTAACGGGCTGAATGTACCATAGCTCATCCAGTTTGTGTATGTGTGTGTGTGTGTGTACGCGCGCATGCCTGTGTAAGCCTAGTAAAAATGGTACGATTATTATGGAAAAGGACAAAATATCAGATAGATGGGGAGAGTACATTAAAGATCTTTGCGATGACAGAAAAGAACACATCGTAAGAAAAAACATTGAAGGACCACCAATAATGAAAGATAAAGTTAGATCAGCATTGAAAAGGATGAAACTGGAAAAAGCCCTAGGGCCAGACAATATTACTATAGAAATAATTGAGTGTCTGGATGAATTTGGTATTGAAAAAATAAGTTATTATGACACTGGAAAAATCACTAAAGATAGGTCAAAATCAATTTTCATTGTACTTTCAAAGAAAGCAGGGGCTATAAAATGCAAAACTTTCAACGAAAGCAGGGGCTATAAAATGCAAACTCCATCGTACAATCAGCTTGACGAATCATGTAACAAAGATTCTATTATCATGATGAGGACAAGAAACAGAATCAAAGTAGGAATAACAGAACAACAATGTGGATTTGTCAAAGCAAAAGGAACTGTTAGTGCCATATACATCCTAAGAACTCTCATTATTTATTTATATTTTGTTGATTAGACCAAGGCTTTTGACAAAAAGAATTGATCAACCGACTAGAAAGTTTCAATGTTGGTGGAAAGGATCTAAGAATAATAAGGAATATGTATTTGGGAAGAAACAGTAGCAATGAGAATTAAAAATGATACAAGCTCTTTCCAAAATATCAAAAGAGGGATTAGGCAGGGATGTGTTCTATCACCAAATTTGTTTTCACTTTACAACGAAACCATCATGAGAAACCTAGAAGAATGTCCTGAAAAAGAAAAAGCATATTCACTGCCAGCAAATGAAATATCAAGAATTTCTGAGGAAATGGCAACCATATGATCCTCTGTTATAAAGGTAATATTTTGTGAGACTAATAGTAATACGAAACTGTTTTGGTTTAATCATGCGTACGCGTTATGATGCTAACCGATGCATGCGTATTAGCCTACCTCATTTGTGGCAACTGCTTTTAGTTATATCGTTGAATAGCCTACATATATTACCCTCGATGTGGTGTTGCCTTATTACTGCATGGCAGCAGCGGTAAACAAAACAAAACAAACAAAACTCCCTCCAAGTGACTTATGAGTGACTATGCATTAACAATGTCATAGAATGTGTCCAGTTTACGGGTGTAGGAGTTCGACGTTCCTCTTGTGGAATCGTCTAGATCTAGATCTAAATGTACTGCGTTGTCAGTGTCAAGCACTGAAGCAGTCAAGGCTTTGAAGTAAGTATACTGTGTATTAGCCTCATTATAAGCTTTCTCTGGTGGATATTACAAATTTCTTCTTGTGAATAAACTGTTTAATTTCTATTCATAGATATGTCTTTCAAACCACCAGACCCTTTGATTTTTCCAGTTCTGAAGGTTGGCTAACATGGCTACAGAGAGATTTTTTCGAGATTGCATTAAAACTTTCGTCGAGAACTTTGATGTACAAGTTAGTGCTCTCATTTATTCAATGGGCGAAGAAGCAGAAAACATTTGTGACACTTGCAATAGCGTTACTGAGCCTCCCTGCAATGCTGATGATCCAACTCAGGACCACATTAATGATGATGTTACTAGGTATAATCAGCACTTTACACCCAGTGTGAACATCATTCATGAAAGGCCCAGTTTCACCTGAGATCACAGGCACCAGGTGAAAATGTTGAAACCTTTGTTCGTGCATTGCAGAACATGCTGACTTTCATGACAAAGACAGTGCTATAAGAGAGAGGCTAATTGTTGCGTTGCACGATCGTGAACTTTTAAAAAAAAAAATGCAGTTTCAACCTGAACTTTCACATTGCTCAAGCAATCACTCAAGCACGACAACATGAACAGGTTAAAAATATAAAAAAAAATCAGTTATCAGAGCAACGATCCACTGTTGACTCTATAAGACGTGGTGGACGTGTTAGTCATCTTGGTCATGGTGGTGCAGGTTTCCATGGCAACAGAGGAAGTCAACATTTTCAGTCCTACCATCTCAGTCTGGCACGAGAGGTGGTAATTTCAGCAGTCATGTCGGTCATCATTGAGATCATCATGGTGGTCAGCATGGCTGTAGAGGTGCTGGTGATCACAAAAAAAAAAAAGAAAGAAAAAAAGTGGAAATTGTGGTTGTCAACTATAGTTTTAGTTTAGTAATAGGGACATAATACATTAGCCGTTTGGCTATTTCAAGTCCCATCATTTTCTTTTTCTTTTCTTACACTCGTAGTCAAGGTCTGTCGCACGCCCAGTTTTTTGATGATTCATTCATCATATTCGTATTTAAGTTCAATGTAATGTTTCCAATGGTCAAGCTGGTTTTTAAACGAGTTTGTGTTTTGTGCTCTTTTAATTTCGTTTGGTAATTTATTCCATACATGTGCAATTCTATTTGTAAAATAAAACTTTCTAATGTTAGTCTTGCAATATTCTATAAATATTTTATCAGTACTATTTCATGTTTTGTCATAATTTGTCAGTTTGAAAAATTCTGTTCTATCTACGTCATCTGTATTGTTAAAAATCTTGAAACTTTGGATCAGATCTCCCCTCATTCTTCTTGCTTTTAAACTGGGTAAATTGAGTAATTCTAATCTTTCTCTATATGAATAATTTTGAAAACCATGAATTAATTTAGTAGCTCTTCTTTGTATCTTCTCTATCAATGCTGACTGTCAATTTTAAGACGTGGAAACCAAATAATGTTACCATATTCCAAATGAGACCTCACTAAGCCTTTGTACAAATATAAAAATGTCTCCCTGTTTATATATGAGAATGTTTTTTTATGATTCCAAGCAACTTGTTTGATTTATTAACAACATTTTGAATGTGATTATCAAATTTGAGACTTTTATCAAATATTACTCCTAAATCTTTTTCTTCTAAACATTCTATTATTTCACAGGTAATACCATCATTTATCATAGAATATTTGTTACATGGGTTACTTTTTCCTAAATACAAGACTTTACATTTTGAAACATTAAAGAAAAGATTCCAAGTTTCTGACCAATGGACCAATGTATCTAAATCCTTCTGCAATATACTAGATTAGAAGATGTATTGTATATTTTAGTGTCATCTGCAAAGATCTTACAAAAACTATTAATTTTCTGAGGTAAACATTTATGAAAATAGTAAAAAGAACAGGACCAAGTTATACTTTCCTTGAGGTATACCACTCAGTACATCTGTATATTTAGAGTAATCATTTCCAACTCTAACTAACTGTTTTCTGTCTTTTAAAAAGTCTCTAATCCAAGCTAGTAACTTACCCGTAATTCCATAATACTGCAGTTTGATAAGCAATCTTTCATGCGGAACAGAATCAAACGCTTTTCTAAAATCCAAGTAATAATATCTATATTCTCTCCTTTATCCAGTAGATTAGTAAAATAATTCATTACTTGTAATAACTGGTAATGCACGATCTATGTTGTCGGAAACCATCCTGACATTCTGTGTAAAGTTTACTTAAAGTCATGTGATCAACTATAACATCCATTATTATAGATTCCAATACTTTGCATGGTACTGAAGTTAGGCTAACTGGTCTATAATTACCAGGATCACTTTTTTGTACCCTTTTTGAACAAAGCTGTGACGTATGCATTCTTCCACTCTGTAGGTACTATTTCCCTTTCCAGGATTTATTAAACAATATGCTGAATGGAACAGATAGTTCTTTACTCAGTTCTTTTAAAATCCTCGAATGAATATTATCAGGTCCTTGAGCCTTATTTACATTTAACATCTTTAACTTATTTTCAACTGCCTCAGGTGTAACTACCAAATCTGTTATTGTTTTGCCATCTGACCAATTTGCTATATTTATAGATGGTAGATTTTCCAAGTTCTCTTTTGTAAATACACTAGCAAAAGATTTATTTAAGGTATTTGCTTTATCAATGTCGGATAATGCAGTGTCACCATCAGCCTTAGTCAATGGGCTAATACCTACTTTTACTTTGCACTTTGATTGCACATATTTCCAAAATCTTTTAGGGTTAAACTGACAGTCTTTTGCTATGTTTTTTTCATATTCTTTCTTTGCACGTTTAATTTCTTTGGTACAACTGCTTTCTTATCGCTATATAATGAAGATAGTCTTTCCCCACTTTAGTTTCTAAAAACCTCTTAAAAAGATAATCTTCTTTTTTTTTCTTTTTTTTTATTAATCTCCAAACTTTTTTGTTAATCCACAGTGGTTTAGTTTTTACATTATCACTGGTTTTTATTTTTGGTATATTTTGTTCCATGGAAAGTAGGATTCTATTTTTTATTGTGTCCCAAGTCTTATCAACATCCATGGAATTTAAAACTGTCCAATCTTCCTGACTCAGTTCTTGTTTCATCTTTGCATAATTTCCTCTTTTGAAATTAAACTTATATAAATATAATTTGTGGTATTTTGAATTTTGGGTGTTTGAACATACAGCTCGAAAATCAGTACCTCATAGTCACTTTTGCCTATGGGACAATGATGTTTAATTTCAGATATAAATTCTTCATCATTTGTTATCACCAAGTCAAGAATATTTGATTTTTGTCCCTCCCTTCTTCTAGTTGGAGATTTTACCATTTGTATTAAATATGCATCATTCAAGCATTCAATGAATGTGTTATCCCTAACACCTGTCCATTTTCCCTTCCAGTCGATGTTAGGAAAATTAAAATCTCCCATTATACAAACTTTATCAAATGAGGATATATATTTATCGTTTAACAGTTTACATAAATTTTCTTCATTTTCTGAAGTGGTATTAGGACTTTTATATATGCATCCCAGTAGGACTTTTAATCCATCTTTAGTGACAAAATGTGCCCATACACATTCTTCAAAATGTGTCGTGTTAAGTTTAATACATTCCTGAGCATTCAGGTTTGTCTTGAACATACATCAAAACGCTCCTCTTAGGTTTGGCATTGGTAAATACAGTATAGCCAGGAATAGTGTATTCTGCTAAAAAATAATCTGACTGACTTTTGCTTAAAAACTCAGTGATGGCAACAATACTTGGTTCCTCTTCTTCTATCAAAAACAATAATTCTTCTCTTTTGTTTATTAATCCATCAATATTTGTATAAAAAACTTTACACTCATTGCTTACAAACTTCCCTTTATTTACAATATTTACATTTTCTGCATTTTTTTTTACTGTTCTGGCTGATTTAATTGTCAATGTTTCACGTCATGTGCCCCAGTAGCACCTACTGATTGCACTGTCACAATCCTGTTACCTCGAATTTTCAAGTTTTTCTCTCCATTTTCAATTCTTTTTTTCCAGTTCTGCTCTTAATTCTTTTTGTTTTAATCTTTCTGCGGGGGTATAGTCAGGATTGATAAAATCCTGTCTTTTTTGTCCTTGGCAATGACATCCTTGTTTATTTTGTATGCATTTTTTAAGATCTCCCTCTTTGTGTTCCATGAACGGACCTTTATCCTTAAAAGTCTCGGCCTGGACCCTCCCATTCTGCCTAGTCTCACTGGTTCTTCTATCTTTTTGTCTTGTAAATCGGGACATATTTTGTTAACAATGTCCTGTACTTTTTTTCATGTCTTCCTGCTGTCTTTCTGTGGAATCTGGCTTACTGCTCTCTGTCAGTCCAACAACAACAAGTTCAACTCCCTTTTCTCTTTCTCTTCTCTTTCCTTCATTTTCATTAAGTTTTTTGTTTGCTATTTCTTCAATTTTCTGGTCCAGGCAGACCCAGTAGCACTTTCTACTTTCTTCAGTCTGTTCTCAACAGACTGGAACATGGATAGCAGTAAATCTATCTTTGCTTCCAGTGGCCCCTTTTTTCTTCCCACCAGAAAGACAATCTGGACATACCCATTGAATATTTATTTCCCTCTGAGAGAAACTGAACTCTCTCTCTGTCAGATTGGTGCACTCTTTGTGACACCATTGTTTGCAACTATGGCATTCAATGCTGCCTATGTTGCTCCCTTCATCGTCAACTGCATTCGAGCATTTCAAGCACAAAAAGTACTTACAGGTGCTGTTCTCACTCGTAGTTGTCCCACCTTCCTTTTCTTTGATCCCTTTTTTCCTTTCATCACTGTCCTTTCTGGAGTTTCTTCTGTGTTTTGGCTGACCTCCTTTGGTCGACATACTATACAGTCTATAGACCCTAGTATGTGTCGGCAAAACAAAATCAAAAATATGAAAATCAAAACATTACTACCTGTACACACTGCAACAAATATTTTAACCTAAGTATTTATCGCTATGAAATGAAATGAAAATAACTCAACACAAACGAAATCAGTCTGTAGCCTGCAAAACAGAAGAATAACTCCTGCGCTAGGAAAAACATTTTAACTGTGGAAAATTAATGACTACCGTACTAAAAATGTCTCAGTAAAATAGCTACTCACTTGCGTAGCTTTCATCGGCGATCTTGCCGACTTCTTCAGCGCAACTGCTGGGTTGAGAACTGGCTTCAGTGCGCACCGCCGTGAGCGAACTCATGACAGCGCGACTGAATGAGTGAGGAGTACACCAATGGCAGATTGTGTCGGCCCCGGTCACGGTTGAGGGTGGGGTTCCTTGCGGCGATGTAGACTCCCCTCTGGAACCATCCTGCTTCTTTGTCAAGAACTTGCACACTGTCCTTTTCAAAATGATGTTGGGTATGGGTCAGATGTTCCCCACTGGAAAATTTATCATTTTGCTTTGTGCTGTCGTCAGGTTGTTGTGTATGTCGTTCAGGAAGAATATTTTTGGTTGCATCACCACTCCAGCTTGTGAGCCCCTGTGGAGAGAGTGACTTTGACTTTTGATGATGATCCTGTAGACTTGCTTTGACTTTTGATGATGATCCTGTAGACTTGCTTTGACTTTTGATGATGATCCTGTAGACTTGCTTTGACTTTTGATGATGATCCTGTAGACTTGCTTTGACTTTTGATGATGATCCTGTAGACTTGCTTTGACTTTTGATGATGATCCTGTAGACTTGCTTTGACTTTTGATGATGATCCTGTAGACTTGCTTTGATTTTTGATGATGATCCTGTAGACTTGCTTTGACTTTTGATGATGATCCTGTAGACTTGCTTTGACTTTTGATGATGATCCTGTAGACTTGCTTTGACTTTTGATGATGATCCTGTAGACTTGCTTTGACTTTTGATGATGATCCTGTAGACTTGCTTTGACTTTTGATGATGATCATGTAGACTTGCTTTGACTTTGATGAGATCCTGTAGACTTCAAGACTGACAAGGTGCAGATGTGTCAGTCATCTCTAAGAAGACATGACCATCTACACACCTGTCCTGAGCTCTCACCTATAAAAGTTAAGCTACAAAGTCCAGGTGGTCTGCTCAAGTGTGGAGGTGAATTTCAGGCTGTCGGTTACTACAAGGACTGTCCTTGTTCTCTGTGATTATTTCTCATTGACACCAACACAGACAACCTTTTCAGTCGTTCAGTTGCTTCCCACATTGGAGTCGTGAAGAAGAATATTGATGAAATAGACCAGTCTGACCAGCCTTCTCTTAAACCAAGAAAAATGTGAATTCAAGAAGAAGGAGATCAACTTTCTTGGTCACACCATCAGTGAGCATGGAATTTCTGCTGATCCAGCAAAGATTGCAGCAATCATCAACATGCCTGATCCTACGAATCTCGAGCTTCGTTGAATGCTGAGTTTGGTAAACTATCTTGGCAGATACATCCCAAATTTGTCAAAAATCCTTCATCCTGTGACTCAGTTACTTGAACAAAAGGAAGAATGGTGTTGGAATCCAGTACAGAAAAAAGGTAATGGAGAAGGTGTAGAAACTTCGGACTTCAGCACCGACACTCGCTTTCTACGACTTGTCAAAATCGACCATTGTCAGTGCCAATGCCAGTTTATACGGAATTGGTGGGGTTAATCGGCAACGGCATGACAGTCTTGAAACTGTGGCTTTTTGTTCTGAAACTTTGACCCCTACTGAAAGAAAATATGCTCAGACAGAAAAAGAATGCCCGGCAGCCATTTGGACTTGCCAGAAATTTGAACGCTATCTTTTGGGATTGCCGAATTTGTCATTGCAAATTGACCACAAACCTCTTGTGTCAAGATCTGCAAGATACCCTCTTTGTTGCCAGCGGATATTTAAAGCAGTTGTAGTTCAACGCAGGGACTGAATACTGTCCTGGTTCAAAACTCTTCCCTGCAGATGCACTCTCACAAAGCCCACAAGTTGAAAAGGCAAAACCTGACAAGAACATTGATCAGTTGATCGAAGATGTTGACGCTCACGTCCGTGTAGTGCAGATGTCTCGGGCAGAATCAGATGGAAAACTACAACAGATTGCAGAAGAAAGTAACAAAGACCCAGTCATCAGAACAGCTATTCAATACATGAGAGAGGGACGGCCTAGATGCATCAAGGACATCGACTCACATTTAAAAGCACTATTTGATGTGTGTGCCGAATTGAGTGTTCATCATGGCCTACTTGTTTGAGATAAGAGAATCATTATACCTGAAACAAGATATCCTGGAAAAGATTCATGCTGGGCACATTGGTATCACAAAGAGCCAGCAACGAGCAAAGAAATCAGCTTGGTGACCTGGCATCAGCAGTGACATCAAGAAGCTTGTGTCAGCATGCCAGCACTGTGAAGAAAAGCAGCCTTCCCAGCGGAAGGAACCACTCAAAACAACTCCTCTGCCAGAGTGAACATTCCAGAAAGTTGCTGCTGACATCTATGAATACCGTGGCAAATAGTGCTTGCTACTTATCAATTATTACTCAGTGTATCTTGAAATTGCTCACTTTCCACAGTTCACAACTGCATCTGTTGTCAGACAGATGAACATTTTCACGCATCGTGGAATTCCAGAGACTGTTGTCACTGACGATGGTCGTCAGGTTACCTCAGTAGAATTTCAGCATGTCATCAGTTCTCCTTATTGTCCGCAGGAAAATGGCATGGCTGAGAGAGAAGCGTGTGAAGCAAAGAAGATCATGTCACAGACAGATCCATTTCTCGCCTAGCTCTCCCACAGATCTACTCCCACTATGCCTACAGGGTTCAGCCCTGCCGAGTTAGACATGGGCCATCGTCTCTGAACTACCATTCCTTCCGTCTAAAAGATCTGGATCCCAAGAATGCTAAGAAAAGTCTTGTCTCACAGAGGGATGAGAAGAAGAAGGCCAGGAGCAAGTCTTACTTCGACCAGCAAAACAGCCCAAGAAATTTACCTGCGCTACATCCTGGAACTCCAGAAACTTGATCACCAGTGCAACTGGTCAGTGTCATTAAATGTTGTGGACTGCGCTCGTACCTTGTCCAAACTTCAGGTGGTGTTATTTGTCGCAGTCACAGACATCTGAGGCTGACTGAAACATTCAAGTACATCTCTGACAATGTTTCCATGGTCCCACCTGTTGACCCCATTGCTCACAACAAACCCCAGAACCTGCAATGAACATCCCAACTGTTCCACCACCTGTTCCAGTCATTTTGCCTTCTGTTCCGGCTTCTCCTTGGCCAACCTGTACACCTGTTACTGTGGTCCTGATGCAATCACCAGCTTCAGGTGCAGCTTCTCTAGTAACTCCAGATTCTGCATCTGGATAACAAGAGTCCTTTGCGTTAAACATGTAATGTTTGCACCTTTTTGTGGTGTTATATTGTCCTTCTAAAAGGGGGATATGTTGTGAGACTAATATGAAACTATGTCTTTGATGTATCCATGCATACGCATTGCCATGCTAACAGACACATGCACATTACCTCTTTTGTTTCAACTGTCTGCTTTTAGTTTTCGCTGAGTACAGTACTTTGTTACTGTTAGGCTCACTAAGGCCTGAACTATAGAATGATAGAGAGACAGACCGACTTACAGTCATACAACAACACAACACCTAAAGCTGAAACTTCCACACAAATTTCTTTATTAATACACACGCACTTGTTCTCGCTCATACAACGTTACAATATTTCCCCATTATGAGTGCATGTCCACAACAATGGTAGCCACTACTTCACATCAGCCGATTCACACTGTCTGTAGTTAAGAAACGTCTTATGGGATCAGCACAGCCGATGCTGAACACCACAAGTCGAGGGATGCATGCTGCAGATGTCAGAAGATGTTTCACAAAATATACTGAATCTGCCTAATCACAAGACAAAGGATGGGTGGCCTTCAGGATTCCTGCCAATGAATGGCAGGTCCGCAGGAGTTCCACCGAAGAACGGTTGGTCCACAGAGGTTCTGCCAACGAATGGCAGGCCAGCAGGGATTTTGCTGGCAAATGGGTGACGTTTCACAGCAACATAGAGGAAATGGAAGAAGGGAGGCAATCTGGAACACAATATTGTTCTTAAGCCACTAACCCAAGACTTGTAGTCCATAACCAGACCCTGACAATCTTCGTCCTGCCCTTATGTAAACATTGTAGCGTTTATACATATATATGCGACCTTAACTGGTCATAAGCGCAATGTAAATATATGCGTATCTATGAATTTATGAGCACATCCAATTTTCACACCAGGTACATAGGTACACGTGAACATGCAGCACATGCACATGTATATGTAGTGGATTATCTGTGACCACAAGTATCAGCTTGTGTGTGCGTGTATGCCTGTATATACACATAAAGTACAGGTACAAGAGCACTCGTGCGTGCAAGTGCACGTGCGTACGTGCATGTTCATGATGCACACATTTCTTTTAACAATGCACACAGAATTTTGCCAAGATGTCTGAATCAAATCAAATCAAACCACATCACTTTGTTCTGGATCTGGATAGTTACGTCGCCTGGCCTATTCAGCATATATGCGACGGAAGAGGGGCACGAGAAGGTCTTTTGTCTCGCTGCCAGATGGCCGATCGAAAGGCCCCGACACTCTTGGCATGCACGACTGATTCTTCAAGTAGATTCCACTCCGTGATGGTCTTTGGAAAATACGAATTTTTATACTGATCCATATCTTCTTCTTCTTCTTGTCTAACGCCGTCAAACGTGGAGACCAGATCTCATGACGAAATCGGCAGTCTTCAGCAACGCCTCCACACAGCCATGCAGCTTCTCCAGGAGTCCGGCAGGCTCTGGCCAGATCTCGTCCCTCAGCTTCCGTAGACCAGGGCAGTCCTGCAATATGTGCTCGGCTGTCTGCTCTGCCAGTCCACAGGAGCAGAGTGGAGAGGGTACAAGGCGGAGCTTTCTGGACATGTGGTGATTTAACCGGTTATGTCCAGTTCGTAGACGGAATATGGTGACTTGCTGTTGCCTGGACAGCTGGTGGTAACTGTCCTCCGCCTGTGGCTGGTTGTGCAGGGACCTGATGATGGTGGTCATCTCTGCAAGGGTCACAGGGTTGTCTTCCTGCTCTTGGCTGGCACCCTCCTTTGCTGCTCTATCTGCTGCATCATTGCCAGCAATGCCGCAGTGTGCTGGCACCCACTGCAGTACTGTTCTTGGGCTCTTGATGTCTTGTAGAGCTTCCTGCAGACGGGGCTGTTTGTTGTTCTGCAGGGCCTCAAGAACAGATCTGGCATCAGTCAGAAAGACGACAGGTGTTAGTTCGTCTGTGATCTGCTTGATGGTATCGGCAGCAAGAGTCAGGGCCTCCACTTCCGCTCGGTAGTTGCTGCAGTGCATTCCCGTAGGTGCTGCCTTCGTCAACTGCCGTCCATCGGGGAGTTGGATGTTCACGCCAGCTCCGCCTCTTTTGGTAGCGTCCGTGGCAGACCCGTCTGTGAAGGCATGTATCCACGCTGCTTTGGGGTACCTTTCCTCCATCATGGCTAGTGTCAAGGACCTCTTGCTGACATCACTGTGTTCATCCTTGTGGCCGAGGTAGGGGACTGAGGTGCAGATGGTAATGCGCTCCTGTCTTCTCTCCCAAGGTGGTGGTTCACTGGTGGTGTCGAGTGGTTCCACCTTGGTTGGTAGGGAGTCTTTGTGTTTTCTTTGCACAGCTTTTGATTCTCTGACGAAACTGGATCTCTTCAGTCTCCCAGATGTCGCTTCTTGGATTCTTTTGTTCATAGGATGTTCTTTTGAGGCCTGGACTTTGGTGAGGTGGGTCAGGGTTTTCTTCTCTCTTCTTTTGCTCAGTGGAGGGATGCCCGTAGTCACCTCCATCTTTTGAATGGGTGTTGATCTCATTGCACCAGTGATGATGCGCAGTGCTTGGTTCTGGACCCTGTCAAGCTTTTGGTGGTGGGTCTGTGCTGCCGTCATCCAGGAGCTGGAGCCGTACTCGAGGTGTGGACGTACGGTGCCTTGGTACACAGTCTTCAAGATGTTTTCGTTTGCCCCCCATTGTGTTCCAGCCAGCTTCCGCATGATGTTGAGCTTTCTCCGGGCTTTTGCTTCTGCTGTCTGAATATGTGCATTCCATGTGAGCCTTTTGTCGAAAGTTACTCCCAGGTATGTTTGTTGGTCTTCAAACCGCAGTGGAGCGCCTCCGAGAGTCAGTCTATGCATCTTGGCTTTGGTGGAGAGGGAGAACAGGGTGGCCGCAGACTTGTCTTTGTTGATGGTGATACACCAGGTGTTGGCCCAATCTGCGAGTCCGTCCAGGGCGAGCTGCATTCGGTAGGTAGCGGTCGTAACATGCTCTTCAGTGCTCCAAAGTACCAGATCATCGGCGTACAGGGCGGCATGGACACCCTTTGGGAGCTCTGCAGTCAGGTCGTTGATGAAGAGGATGAAGAGCGTCGGAGATAAGACTCCTCCCTGTGGTACTCCGTGTCTCAGTAGCACTCTTCGGCCTTTGTACCCGTCCACAACAACTCTTGCTCGTCGGTTGTGGAGATAGGACTTCGTCCATTGGTACATGTTCCCGTGTATGCCACTTCGGAGCAGTTTGACCAGGAGGCCATCCTTCCAAACTTTGTCGAAGGCCCTCTGTAGATCAATGAAGGCTGACAGGACAACCCTTTGACCTTGGAAGGCATCTTCGATCACCTGGGCAAGATGGGTAGTCTGATCCTCGGTGCTCCTGTACCTCCGGAATCCTGCTTGTTCTGGGACAATGATGCTGTTTGTCTCAAGGTACCACTGCAGGCGCTGATTGATGATGCGCTCAATGGTCTTACAGATGCAGCTAGTGAGACTGATAGGGCGGTAGCTTCGGACTTTGTTTTTGTTTGCTGCCCTTCTTCAGGATGGGGATCATTTGTGTGTCTCTCCAGCATTGTGGTACCTCTCCTGTGCGCCAGCTGAGGTTGAAAATGTCCAGGAGTTTCTTCATGGCAGTGTTCCCCAGGTGTTGAAGCATTTCATTTGTAATGCCGTCGGGGCCCGGCGATGTTTTCTTCTTCAACTTTTGGATGGCTGTTCTCAGTTCCTCCAGCGTGAGTTCTTTTGTCATAGCAGGATGGGTGGTATTGCTTTCTGCTCTGTCTTTCTGTTCTTGTCTTGACTCTTTTTGGGCTTGTGGTTGTATCTCAAGATCACTTTCTTTAGCATATGAGCTTACAAATGCGTTGGCTGCTCTTTTGCCTGTGAGAATTTCCCCATCTTCTTCTAGAGTGATCTTCTGCCCTCTGCTATCTTCTTCATTTAGAGCCCTGGTCAGTCTCCACAGCTTTGTGGTGTCCTTCTCCATATTCAGGCTTGCTGTCTTTTGCCTCCAGCTCTTTCTCTTGTTTTCAAGTTTGGTTCTGAGGTACTTGGCCTTGGTTTCTTGTAGCCTCAGGTGGTTTTCTTGGGATGGAGTTTGCTCTGCTTTTTCCCTCGCCCAGTTGAGCTTTTCTTCCGCTGTCTGAAGTTCTTCGTTCCAGAACGGGGTGTAGTTTTTTTGGACTCCTTTTGGGATGGTTTCCTTGGCAGCTTTGATGATACATGCATTGAAGTCCTTGACAACATTGTTGATGTTTCTGTTATTTGTCTCTATTTCTCCAGCACGTTCGTTGGTGCGAATGCTGAATGTGCTCCACTTGGCTTTTTTGTAGTTCCATCTTGGATGTTGTGGAGAGGCGGATGGCGGGTCTTGATCTAGGGAGAGCAGGACAGGGCGATGGTCACTTCCTCCGAGTTGAGGTCCCACTGTTCTGGTGATGTTCTTGTGTACATCATCTGTGCACAGTGCCAGGTCCGGTGTTGTTGTGGAATGCCAGCGGCGAGAGTAGAAGGTGGGATGGTCGTTTGGGTCGTTTACAAGGATGAGGTGGTTTTCATCCTGCCATGCCTCTATTTCCTCTCCCCTCTTGTCTATGGTGTTATAACCCCAACTCTGGGACTGGCTGTTAAAATCTCCAGTGATGAGGAAGCCGCTGCCAGGTACTGCGATGGTGTCCAAGGAAAGTGCCTTGTTGTTCGGGCAGTAATAGTTGACCACCTCTAGTGTGGTGTCTTTCAGGGTGATCTTCACCTGGATGTATTCAGCTTCATCCATGTACCTCTTGGTTTCACTAGCGGTGAGGTTGTTTCGCACTAGTGTCATGACTCCTCCTTTCGTCTTGCCACTGCGGCCACTTTGGAGGATTTGGTAGCCCCTGACCTTGAAATCTCTTGTTTTTGTTCTGTCGTTCTCTTCCCTTTCCTGCAGATGGGTCTCCTGTAAGCAACAGATGTGGATGTTGTTTTCATGCAGGAAGTGTTCAAGCTCGGTCTTCTTAGTGTTAATGCCTTCTGCATTCCAGTGCATGATGTTAAGACTGGTCTCTTCTTTTCGTCTTGTGCTGGTGTTGTGGTGGCCAGTCGCATTTCTCCGCCGTCCCCTGGCTCCACAGGACGGACTGGGAGGACCGCCAGTCGCTGGGGGTGGACTCCGTTGAGGCTCGAAGTCCGGTGCTGCTCCTGCCTGGCGGGACCTCACAGGGCGAGCACCATTTCGTTGATATCTATCTCCACGTCTCATATGGCTGTGTGTGCGTGATGTCATGGTCCGTTGAAGTGCGCCGTCTGGCCTGGCATCTCCGTCTTCAGCACTTGAGGTTTTTCGTCGGGGTTACCCCGCCCTTAGCTCCTGGTCCGTACGCCCTGCCCTGGGAGCACAGGGGGGTTTGATGACGGGGATCCCACCCCGGGCTAGGGGTTATGATGCGCCCCTTACTCGCATGATGTTCCCGTCCTTGGGCACATGAGGCATTTTATAAGGACAACAGTGCCGCCTGTTGACCCACCCCGCCCTGGTAGGAACACCGCTAGTTGGTCCGGGGCTGCTTTCGCAGCTAACCTCCATATCTGGAGGCCGTCCCATTATCCGCCACCTGTGGACCCGCTGGGTTGGGGATGGTCGCCCCACTACCGAATTGGTGGTAGCCTGTCCCAGACTGATCCATATTACACTGGATGTTTTTAAAGCATTTAAATGACACACAGAATGTTGCTGAACTACATGCAACGATGAGGTTTGGAAGTCATCAAAACGTTTAGGTCTTATGCGACGTTTATTTACAATCGGTGAAACGAACTGGTCAGGAGGTATAGCTGACACCAGGCCCCCGACCACTTTGAAAAAGAACACAAGACGACTCTGTTTCCCCCGTCCTTCAGGGGAGGTAATTCCAAGGATTGGAGCATCTGGCTAACACAGCCCGGGTCTCGTGATGTATTGTTCCGTTATGAAGCGGGCGGCCTGACGTTGGACCTTTTCCAGGCGGTGTATGTTTTTCTGCATGTAGGGGTCCCACACTATAGAACTATATTCGAGAATCGAACGGACTAGCGCTAAATATGCTGTTTTACGACACTGTAGAGGACAGTGCTTCAAATTACGTTTCAAGAATCCGAATGTAGAAGCTGCTTTCTTGCAAATATTCGTAATATGAGTATCAAACTGAAGGTTTTCAGATAGAAGAACGCCAAGATAGGGGTTTTCTTTTACTTGCTGAAGAATGTGGTTATCCAGCTGGTAGAAGTGGGATGATTTGCAGTTCATGCTCATATTCATAACATTGCATTTTTTCGCATTAAGGCACATGCCCCAAGTTAAGGCCCATGTTTCTATACTACGAAGATCTTCCTGAAGTTGCAGGTTGTCCCGCTGGTTAGTGATCGGATGATATAACAATCGTCAGCAAACAATCTAACGGTAGATTTTACGAAGTCCGATAGGTCATTTATAAATGACAAGAACAAAATGGGTCCAAGGACCGTTCCTTGGGGTACTCCCGACTCGACGTAAACGGAGTCCGATGATTCGCAGTCATATTACCATTTCTTTCAATGAAATAAACATACATGTGAAAACCACGTGATTACATGTGCACATATAAATGAACACACACACACTCGCACACACACCTTAAGCAACCACTTTCAGCATTTAAGAACTCTCTTCACAGGGCAAGCAAAACCCTCTTCAGCTGCTTCAACAAACTAATCAAGACAGCCTCCACGGATGGGCACCTCTAGTCCTGGCAGCCAATCTTTCTCACCCATCAGCAGTTGGACCATATCTCTAAAGACCCCCAGCCACCTCCAGACTCACCTTCATCTCTAACTTCCTGAAACCACCGCCTATCTTAGACATGGAAACTATAAGACATCATTCTCCTTCCTTAATTATATGACACGGTTCATCCTCAAGACAGTCCCTAATCGTTATCACGCTGGGACGTTAATACCACCGAAGAAGAAGAAGACTTGCACACATACACACACACAGAGCTTTCACGTAGGCCTTCACCTTGCAACAGTCTAGAAAAGTTTAACCCTTTGACTCCCGCACCCTATCCACCAACTGCAAAAAAACAACCCTTTGGCCCCCTCACCTTTTCCACCAACTCTTTGCAGGAAGCTGGTGGAAAGGGTGAAGGGTTCAAAGGGTTGTTTTTGCTTTGGTAGCAAGGTTGACAATGCAAAATGCTGGTGGACAGGATGCGGGAGTCAAAGGGTTTAAAAACTGTTTTTGGCGTTGTTTTCAATGAAAAAGGGGAATTGGTGGAATGGCTTGATCATCTTGTTTTTGTTTTTTCCCCGGGATAGAGTCTGTGGGTGTGTCCGTGCGTGTGCAAGTGTGTATGTGTATGAACACACGCGCGACTGGAGTGTGAGGGTCAGGTGTATTTTTGACTTGGTTAGAGTTCGAAGGGACACTTTTGGAGAGATACCGGTACGTTGATTGTAGATTGGGTGACTATGCGACTGAAAGTGGAGAGATACCGGTACGTTGATTGTAGATTGGGTGACGATGCGACTGAAAGTGATTGACCTTTGATCCATCCAATGACGCAAATTCCCGGCATGCATTAGGTCTAAGTCATGCAAATCACTTCCTGTGGTGTGTCTTTCGATGTCAGACGAGAAACATGGCAAGCGAACTCAAGGTCTACCGATCAGAGGAAGTCAAAACCCACAAAGATTCCAAATCTGCATGGCTTATCATTCATAACAAGGTTTACGACGTGACCAAATTTCTGGATGAGGTAAACGTCTGTTTTGATGTAGCTGTCTTGTTTTGTTTTCGCTGATTCATTGGCACATTGACCCTTGCATGCGGCAACCGGTGCAGCGGTTGTCTGCTCGAAGTTTTAAGCAGACGATGTAAAGTCACCGTGCATTGTTGCATCAGTAGAGTCATTCTGTTCAGCAACAACTGAAAGGACGAAAATGTTAGTTATTCCTTTTATTCTGATCGAAACATTGTTGAATTATGACTGTATAGTGTATGGGCCAATTGATAATAGTTTAATTTGGTCCCCTATACTGGCTATAGGCCTAGAGTCTATGACTCTAGTTCAGTAGTTCACTAGTTGTAATCCTTTATTTTAAATAATGAATATTAGGCTATTCTTTTATTTAGGCTATTTTTTGCTTGATCATGCACGCTGGAGCGCATAATCATAATGATGTTGCAGGTCTGTCTATGTCATTGAAATCTCAGATCGAAAGAAAACTCCAGTTACAGAGGTAGATGAATTGTGAAATATATCCTTAAGTTAATCATTAGTGTCATTTTGCAGACATTACACTAGCTTACAGTTACAGCTTTGCTCACAGAGTAACAAACTCCGCATATATTTCATATGAAACAAAGGTATGCTTGCTTCACTTTATAATGCTGTTTGAAGTTTCTTTTGGATATCAGAAGTAGAGATCAGTCTTTGCAGAACAAAGACTGATGCTTACGTTGTGACTTTTTAAAATCAGCTCATGTTGGATTATCATTATTGTTTCATAGGCCTAATCTGTGTGTGTGTTGTGTGTGTGTGTGTGTGTGTGTGTGTGTGTGTGTGTGGTGTGTGTGTGTTGGTGTGTGGTGAGTGAGTGTGTGTGTGTGTATGTGTGTGTGTGTGTGTGTGTGTGTGTGTGTGTGTGTGTGCACTGTGTGTGTGTGTGAGAGAGAGAGAGAGAGAGAGAGAGAGAGAGAGAGAGAGAGAAAGAGAGAGAGAGAGAATTATTAGACTAGCATGTATGCCAGCTTAAGATGCAGGATTGTAGGGTACTTTTCCTTTGTCCTAACATGCAGCATCCTTTATGATTTGTGCTGTGGAAATCACAATGTGTGAGCCTGTACACGTACATGTGTGTGTATGTATACATATTATATGTATACATGTACATGTATGTAGGTATGTATGTATACTGCCTATATGTATATATATTTAATGTATAGGCCTATATATATATATATGGCCTTGAGTCAGTTGAGAAGATTAAAATTTTCTAGTTTTTCTAGCCAGCCAGGCTAATGGATTTTAAGATCATCTAGCCTGCAGATATTTTCACTAGTCCAATATGTTGATTGGTTAATGTGTGTCTTAATGTGTGTCTGTGTTTTGTTTTGTTTTCTAGTTTTTTTCATAGTTTATTTGTTGTTGTTTTTTTTCAAAATTTTCTGTTTGTTGTTATTATGTAAACTTGTATCATGTCTAGTTGTCTGTGTGTGCGTGTGTGCGTGTGTCGTGTGTGTGTCTTTTCTATAGCCTCCTTTTCCCGTGAACGTTGGCAGGCTTGATCATTGCAGACAAAATCTGTCGGCAGATCAGAAAATGTGAAAACTTTAAATAAATTTAAACTTCAGGGGTCAGAATTGTCACTCACCCAACGGACTAGTAGTTTTTTAATTGACTCACCTGACGGGTTTTTTACTCGCCTTGGGCAACCGGAATTTGCCAGCCCTGTATATGTATTATATATGACATGTATATATATGGTATACATTGTGTGTGTGTGTGTGTGTGTGTGTGTGGTGTGTGTGTGTGTGTGTGTGTGTGTGTGTAAGTAAGAGAGAGAGATGGAGAGAGAAGGGGGAGAGAGAGGAGAGAGAGAGAGAGAGCACATAGTTTGGCAAGCTTCGTCAGATGGCCTCTGTAAACGTACATTCATATTCTTCATACAGAGAATAAAATGTGCGTGTGTGCTGAGCTGACAGTTGAATTCGTGAGCTTCCAAAATATAAAATAAAAGAGAAATTGTTGATGGTTTTTCAGCATCCAGGAGGAGAAGAGGTGCTTCTGGAACAAGCAGGTCAGTTGCATTTTCTGTTCTGAAATAATAATAGTATTTGTTACCTTTTACTTTTAGTAAAAATATTTTAGGATGTGGGCGATAGACTACCCATTGATTGAGTGAATGAATCTGCTAACTGGGAAGTAGTAGGTGAGTGCATTTAAAAAGTGTGACCCAGTATGGGTTAAAGGGGCTACCAACACTGCCAGCCAGTCATAGATAAGGCTGAAAATTGCTGGAATTAGTCGAAATTGGTTCAATGGGATCTTCGTGTATTTTGAGTCTTTAACATCTAGTCTTCGGTTTCCGAAAATTTTGTATCTAATAACTGAAAGCACCGTAAACGGCAAGTCTTTATTAACAATAATTTTTTTGGTCAAAATTTATGAGCATATTATTATTACTTTCTCAGGTCAAAAATACATTTACAAATTTCATGTGCATGTAAAAAGAAAACTGTAATAGATGAGTTAATTCTATTTTTGTTTTGTTTTTTGCAATGTTAGTTTATAATCTTTGAAGTTTGGAGATCTATAGGAAAAAAATCTAAAGTAAAACAAGAAGTGTTGCACTTAGCCTTTTTTTCCCATGGTGGGTTACAAATGTTCTGAAACTTGGCTCTGAAATGTGTTCAAAAGGGATTCATCACACTCAGACAATTCCAAATGCACTCCATCCAAATCTGTTCACAAATTATGAAATACCTGTCACTAGCGTCAGACATACCCAAACCATATGTGCTGGCAGGGTTTTGAAATGGGTAGGGAAACAAGGTCTGTGATAAGCTTACAGCACGAGAACGTTTGGGCAATTAAGATGGGCAGTGAACAAGTCAACTTTGATGTTGTGGGCTGGGATGAGGACTTTGAGTTCATCGCTATATCAGAAGAGCAAGCCATATGGCTGAAAAATGTGTGACCCTGTTAGTTTGGTTGAAAAGCTGAAAATGGACTCGGTGACCCAGAATGCATTAGGAACAGGTGTACATGTTATATGATGATGATCATCATCATTATTAGGTGCCCTGCCGCATGGCGTTGGCGATCATGGACTTCCATCTGTCTCTATCTCGTTGCCCCTACCATCTCCCCCACCCTCCTCGTCCCCAGCCACTCTGCAAGTCCGTCCATCATTTTCTCCCTGGGTCTACCTGGTGCTCTCTTTCCCTTCAGCTTTCCTGTTGTGACCAGGTGCTCCAAATCCCCCTTCCTCATAAAATGGCCTATAAATGTTGCCTGTCTTTTCCTAATCTTCCTTATGAGTGATCTACTTGTGTCTGCGTCCATCAAGACTGTCTTGTTTGTTTTCTTTGCTGTCCATGGAACTCTCAACATTCTTGTTAGAAACCACATCTCGGCTGCCTCAATCTTGCTCTGGCTTTGCTTGCTGACTGTCCACGCCTCACATCCGTATAACAGTGTTGGTTCTATATAACATTCAAGGACTCTCTGTATGATGTTAATTGATAGGCATTTGTTGGTAAGAATGCTTGTCATCTTCTTGAATACTGTTTTGGCTTGGCTGATTCTGCCGGCTATTTCCGATGTGCATCTGCCGTCTGATGAAATGACCGTTCCCAGGTATTTGAACTTATTAACCTGTGTCAAGGTTGTGCCATTTGCTGTTATTTTGCATGAGGGGATTTCATGTTTTTTACTGATCACCATGACTTCAGTCTTCCTGCTGTTTAGTTCCAACCCCTTACCTTTGCTTTCTATTTCTAGTATATTCGCAAGGTGAAGGTTTTGTAGCAAAACAAAAATAGCAAAACAAAAATTGCTACTTGTAGCCTAGTGTATTAGCTTACTTAATTAAAGCCAACATTGTCAAGTAATACTAATAGTTAACAAGTTACATTAGAATGGAATTTTTGTTTAGACATTAATAGTAGTATTGACATTAGTAATATTTTTTTTTGTAAAAAAAACAACACTGTTCCATAACACTGACGTTGTAAAGTACCAGTAGTGATGTTGTAGAGACTTCATCTTCTCTGTGGGCCAACATCATTGGGGTGGTGCTCTTTTTTTCTCCCTTGCTACTGTAGCTCTCTCAATTCTGAACAGAGTCACATTATCCATTCGCATGTTGATGGATTGGAGGCTGCACACACAAGGTTTTTGCTCAAGCAAGACAGTTTTGTACCCAGCAGATCCCTGCTGTCAGATTGGAAGGCAGGAGGACTGCCTCTACATCAGTCAAGCCTTCTGTTACAGTTGGTGCGGTGGTAGTAACTGTGCACAAATCAGATGGAATTAACAGGCGACCAGAGAGCAAGTCATTTACGTTTGTCATAAGTTTATTAACTGATGGCTGATAGCACGAGAATCAGCAGCTGTTGCAGTCAAGTTATGATGAGTTGGCAAACAAAACTTGAATGTTGCAAACATGAAATCCCGCTCAGACAGAAAGAGGGGAATAGAGACAAAAAAACTTTATAAGCACATTTTTACTCAGAGGTAAATAACTTTGGGTCCCACAGGACCTGTTTTACACCTAGTCCTTTCTATTCTACACCAATACCTTAAGCATATTATTTAAAGAGAGGGGGAAAAAAAAAAAAAAAAAAGATTGTTATTGTTGTTTAAGGCCCAGCTGACTGCATAGAGCCATATCAGGGCTATAACCGTTTCAAAACATACACAATACTTCAACAGGAATAAAAAAGGAAAAGAAAAATTAAGTTCACATATCAGTGCAATCACACACATAATCTAAGATGCCCTGGCCTTGACCACTCCATCCAATTTATTGTGCAGGGGATTTGAAAAACATACCTGAATACAAATTTTAAGTATAGCTAAGGACACTAAAACATAAAAACGAGGGCATAAATTACGTAAAATTGCTTCTGCATATCTCATTTCCCTAGAGCCAGTGTACCCAATTATCAATCCTAAGGAAAAGTACTTAAGACTTATCAGACACATGCAGGTGAATGGATCAGCAAGGCAGAAAATGAAAGGAAGAAGTGACAGAAAGCAAAGAAACAAGGCAGAAACAAAGAGTGTGACAGAAAAGAGGAAATTTCCAGCACAGAATTTCCAGGTGGGGACACTATTTGTACTGAAAGAGCCCCTGGCATCCCCATGGAGGGATAAGTAAAAGAAAAGAAAAGACAAAAAAGAAACTTTGTAACCAAATACAAGTAAGGGATGAAACATGTCAACTCTAATGCCGTGATGGTAGTAGATGTGGTGATGGTACATCTGTTTTCATCATGGCATTCATGTGTTTCACACAAGCCTGAAGATTAAAAGTGAAGTACATCTTTTAAAAGTAAACACATAAATAGGAATGAGTTGTAAAAACATAAATTACAAATATACAAACAAAGGAAAGGAAGAAAATGAAGGAAAAAAACAAAAAAAGGAGGGGAAGGGAGAGAAGTGGTTGTAAGTGACAAAATGGTTACTTGTACAAATGTCTCACACAAATATATGCATGGAGATAGGATTGTATATCATGCTACAGATAAAACATATATTTAGAAGTCTTTGTCATATGAGTTGAAAAGTATGAAGACAATAATGAGAGGTCATATGACAGGGATGCCTCAGTTTCTAACATACAAGTTATTAGGTGAAAACTATTTTTCAGACTTACCATAACTAATTTACCCACTTGCTTTGAACTATATCACAACTGATTTACCTACCTGCCTTGAACTAAAAATGCTGAAGATGAAATACATAAAAAAATCAATACTATAGTATAACTGTAAGGCATAATACACAACCAAATCAAAGAGAAGCAGCATTTGTTGTTGTTTGAGAGAGAGAATAAGAGACATATGTAGGAGACAGTTGGTGTGTGTGTGTGCGTGTGTGTGCATCATAGCATGGTTGAGAGGGAGAGATGGGAAGTAAATATGCGGTGTGACAAGAGGGAGAGAGAGAGAGAGCTATCTCATTACCATTATTATAAATTGTTAACATGGTAAGCAAGTTAGTAAATCATAAATGAATGTCAGATTAAATAGTAAGATCAAAAGAAAGCTTGGAGAGAGAGAGAGAGAGAGAGAGAGAGTCTAATTTGTGTGTTTGCAAATAAACAGGTCAGTCTGTGAATAAATGTTCAGATGAAAGTTTCGATGTAGTAAATGTCCTGTGAGTATGACCATTTATAACTGTTACTTATATAACCACCTCAAACATCCAATAAACAAAAAATGAAGCAAAACAGAAATTTGATATGTTGTTGTCAGGGGCTGATGCAACAGAGGCATTTGAAGATGTAGGCCATTCCACGGACGCCAGAGATCTCATGAAGGACTATTTGGTAGGAGAGTTGCATAAGGTGAGTTTAACCCTTTTTGCCGATACCTTATCCAATACTTACTTTGGTGTGTTTATAAACTTTATTGCTAGGAGGATAGACTATTGCTTTGGCAGTGAAGGAGGACTGCAATATTGTGTTTCATGTGAACATTTATTGGTTCTGATA
Organism: Monoplex corrugatus; assembly: GCA_030674185.1. Lineage (NCBI taxonomy): Eukaryota > Metazoa > Mollusca > Gastropoda > Littorinimorpha > Ranellidae > Monoplex > Monoplex corrugatus. Next base: position 17,437,121 of record JAPXFY010000014.1, on the reverse strand, counting down.
CAAACCATTGTTGCAGTTGAGTTAAACACTTACAATTTCTGAGGAGGCCAGGTTTCAATAATGCATTATTAAAGGATATCAACTTTGCCTCAGAAATGAATGATATGTTGGAAATGAATGATATGTTGGACAGTTCAAACTGAGAGAATGTGGATGGAACTCTCAACAGTAGCATAGATTAGTGGAAATAACAAAATAGATACGTACAAGAATTATTCATAGACTACAGAAAATGTAAAGCCTTTAATAGAAAAAAAAAGTCTGCTGTCATTGCAGTCATGTTTTAACAAACTTGAAAAAAGAAGCTGTTAATGATTCTGAAAATAGAAATATAGGAACAGAAATGCTGAAAGTAAAACAACTAGAAATACTTTTCCCTTGAAAAGCCTTAGTTAGGTCAAGAACCAATTTGATTGAAGAAGAAGAAATTATGTAATATATTTTTTGAACCTACAGAAATCAAAGGGCAAAAGTAAGACTATTGGTATTACATGACTGCCAAAAGGAAACGTGGAAAAATCCTCATAACTTACAATGACATTAAGAGTGCAGAATCTGAAAATACGAAAGAAAACATGGAAATATTTGGTGCAGGAGCAACATTACTTTACACTTCATTTTTTGAGTGTTTTTCTATTCAAATGATTTCTCTGCCATATGAATTTGTACAGAGTTTTGTTGATTTTGGTGAGAATTTGTTTAGATAACCCAATCGACTGTATTACAATTATGACTTAGAAGAATGCTATTATGTATAATGGGCTGGCAAAGTATAAAATCCTACAGTGAAAACTGAAGCTGTTTTACAAGGCATTTTCAGAGAAAATCAATAAGGGGTTCAATGTTTTTGAAACAGACTGTTTTCCAGACAACCTAAAATTGAATTTTAATTACACATACTATACCGTGGCTCACAAATGCAATAAGCGGCAGCGGTTTGCCAATTCTGCCTCGTAACAATAAAGTCCGAAGGGACAGTAACTCTGAGAGTGTCTACGTCTTGCGCATGCGCAGGTGCTCTTCCTCTTTTCTCGGCAGCCATCTTCCAGCTCGCCTCGTACGCTCTGAGCAGCTAAGTATTTTTCGATTTCGCTACGCGATCGATCGATTGTCGTTGTTGTTTTTGTGTCTTGCCTATGTTTTCGTTTAAGGGAGAAACTTATGTGAAGCGATTGGGTGGCAAAGCGAGGGTTAAGAAGATTTCGTCCGCCGAATTCTCAAACCCACAAAGGGGTGGTTCCACCGGTGCACAAACCGCTCTCCCTTCAACTTCGTCTCTCCCTTTTACGTCTTCTCTATTTCACACTATCGACAAGTCATCGCAACCCAGCTACGGTTCGGTTGCGGTGACCACGAGCCCTCAACTCAGCTCCGGCTCAGTTGAATTTTCGGCATTTTACGGCCCTCACACTGCCCGGCACGGTGATCGACTCAACTCCGGTTCTGTCGATTCTGTGCTCGCCCCCTTCGTACAGCTTAACTCCGGTTCTGCTGGTACTGTTTCAGCCTCCATGGCTGATGGGCGCATTGGGCATGGGTCTCCTTCGGGAGGCAAGATGGACCGTAATGTGAGCGGAACCGGCTCACCCCCTGGTTCGCCAGGCGGGACACCCCCTGGTTCGCCAGGTGGGCCAAGGGAGACAACCCCACCCTTACGGGCGTCAGATCGTCGATCCGCCCCGGTTGTCTCCCTTCCTCCCCCACAGCCTGCTGCTGCACCCGCCACAACCTCTCTGTCCCATTCCGGACAGAGCACTTGGGCGCCTTGGCAACTACCAAGCGACCCATGGCGGGCTGCCACATCTCTGTCCCATTCCGGACAGAGCACTTGGGCGCCTTGGCACATGCCTAGCCGCCCCCAGCAGGCTGGCCCTTTGGGCACTGGGGACCGGGCCAGGCCCTACCCTTCATGGGGTCAGGGTCCTGATGCCCCTTGGGCTCAGCCCATGCCGCATCCCATGGCACCGCACATGGTACCGTGGCACCCATCCTTGGGATTTCCCCCGGCCTCGGCCACGGGATGCACGTGGTGGCCCGGCTTTATGCCCGGCGCCCCACCAGCGCAGGACTCACCCTGCCCAGCCCCCCCGGCACCACCCGTGTTGGACACAACACCGGGGCTGCCTCCTGGGGGCTCTGACCCGGGTCCCACAACCGTGGCACCCCGGTCAGACTCTCCGCAGACTCTCGCCCCCTCCATAGGCGGGCCAGAGGACTCGGACTCGGCCTCAGAGGATGAGGCCCCTGCCCACATGGCATTCTGCTTCCAGGATGCCATGGACCGGCTGGCACAACTCACACCGGAGGCGGTGTCCACTGTGCCAGAGCCCAAGGCTCCCAAGCTTGGCTCGGCCGAGCGCCTTTTCAGCGCTCACCCTACCTCAGCCCCACGGGCCTCCTTGCTAAAACAGTCCGACATGGTGGCTGACTGCCTCAGGCAAGCCCAGGACACCGCCAGGGGGAAAGAGGCACAAGATTTCGTTCCAGGATCTGTGCCTGACTTCCCGGGAGCCTTGCCCTTCAGGAAATTCCTGAAGCCGGCACCGCTCCCCTTCCAGCGGAAGCCCTTCATGGCCCATGGGCCTATCCCTGACGCTCCCCTCTCGCTCACACAGGAGAACCTCCTCCTTGTGAACGATCGCTCTCGGGCCCAGCCGCAGCATATCTCCATCACGGAGAAATGCTTGACGGAATGGGAGGAGAACGCGAGACGGGGGCTGGCGGCAACCTCCGCCCTGGACTCATTCTTGGGCGGCCTAGGGGAAGCCCTGAAGGACCCCAACCAGCAGTCCTTCACGCTCCGCCAGGCGCCTGACCAGGCAACCATCGTGGCCTTTATCCAGGCCATGGCGCAGGGGCTCAGATCCGTGGCCGAATCGCAAGCACGCACGTATCTGAACGCCGTCATGGCGAGGCGGGATGCCATTCTCGCGGCATCCTCGGTTGCCACCTCACCGTCGGCAAGGGCCTCCTTGCGCGCGGTGCCCATCCAGCCGGGCTCCCTCTTCGGGAACCATGTTCAGGCCGTCCTGAAGCACCAGGCGGACATAAAAAGGGACCTCGCCCTCCATTCGAGGCCCTCTCGCCCTGCCGTGAAGCGCCCGGCTCCAGCGGCCTACCCGCCAAACAGGCCCACCCACACCAAGTTTCGGGCCGATCCCAGGCCCCAAGGGCACAGGAGACCGCAACAGCATTCGGGCAGGCCGGTGGCCCGGCCTAAGGCCCGCAGGCCGGCTCCCTCTCAGCCGGCCAACCCCCAATGACTCACCCCCGGCCTGAGGCCATCACCCCCCACGGGCGATCCTGTGGGCAGTCTCTCCAGACACATCGACGCGTGGGAGAGGCTGCCCGCCAGCCCGTGGGCCCTGCGGGTGATCAGGTCGGGGTTCCGCCTTCCTTGGGGCCCAAGGAAGGCTCCTCTCACGCTCTCTCCCCCTGCTTTCGCACTTCCTCAAGATCGCTCGGCCTCGCAGGCCCTGGATCAGGAGGTTCTTTCGATGTTAGCCAAGGGGGCTACGGAGGAAGTTTCCTTCGCTGCGTCCCCGGGATTCTATGGACGCATCTTTGTGGTCCCCAAAACTTCGGGGGGCTGGAGGCCCGTCCTGGACCTCTCCTCCCTAAACCGGTTCCTCCGCGTCCTCCATTTCCGTATGGAGACCCCTATGTCCATCCGCGAGGCCTTGCACCCGGGCGACTGGGGGATATCCATCGACCTCAAGGATGCATACTTCCATCTCCTCATTCACCCCAGGGACAGGAAGTACCTCAGATTCGTCTGGAGGAACCGGATCTTCCAATTCAGGGCACTGCCCTTCGGTCTGGCACCCGCCCCTTGGCTCTTCACGAAGGTGGCGAGGGAACTCTGCATGCATGTTCGGGAGAAGGGCATCCGCCTCAAGGCCTATCTAGACGATTGGCTTCTACTCGCCTCCTCCAAAGAACAGTGTGCGCAACAAGCATCCCAGGTCCTGCAACTCTGTCACAACCTGGGCTTTGTCTGCAACGAGGAGAAGTCGGACCTAACCTCCTCCAAACAATTCCAGTTCCTGGGCATGTCCTTCGACACCTCCAAGTGGAGGGTCACCCCGTCTCCCCAGCGCTTACTGCGCCTTCAGGGCCTCTTAGCCCAACTGCTCCCCCAACTCCAAGCGCCAGCAAGGAAGCTGGCCTCCCTACTGGGCCTTATGGAGTCGCTGGCACCCCTAGTGCCACTGGGTCGTCTTCTCAAGCGGCAATTCCAACGCGGCTTCAGGAAGCGTTGGTCACAGTCGCTTCAGCCATGGGACCTCCCGGTCCACCTGGGCCCTTGGTTCATATCAGCAGTGACCAAATGGCGCTCCCAGTCACGCCTGGCCCAGGGAGTCCCCATCACACTGCCCCCTCCTCAGGAGCACTTGTTCACGGACGCGTCCACCTCCGGGTGGGGAGCCCATGTCGGCACGCTGACAGCCGCAGGTCGGTGGTCGACCGACCTCATGCCCTGCCACATAAACATGTTGGAACTGGAGGCAGTTTGCCTGGCACTCGGGGAGTTTCTCCCCTTTCTGAAGGGAAAACATGTCCGCATCAACACGGACAACACCACAGTAGCTTGTTACATCAACAAGCAAGGGGGCGCCCGCTCCCACTCCTTGTCTCGGAGAGCGGAACAGCTCCTCATCTGGTGCGAGGAACACTCGATTCAGCTCTCAGCAAAGCATGTCCCGGGGAAGATCAACATACTTGCGGACTCTCTCAGCAGATCCCACATGATTCTTCCATCGGAATGGACACTGGTCCATGCAGTCCTGGAGCCAGTATGGGCAGCATGGTTCAAACCACACGTGGACCTCTTTGCCACCAGGTTCAATCACCGCCTCCCTTTGTACGTCTCTCCAGTTCCGGACCCAGCGGCCTGGGCTGTAGATGCCCTATCCATTCCATGGTCGAACCTCATCGGCTATGCCTTTCCCCCGTTCCCCATTATGGGGAAAGTGCTGAGGAAAGCCAGGGAGGACGCAGCGACATTAATCCTTGTCGCACCCAAATGGCCAGCACAGGCATGGTACCCAGAACTTCTGCACCTGTCCCATGTGCCGCCGCTAAAACTCGCGGTATCGAGCCGCTCCATCCTCCAACCCAGGTCAGGCATTCCGCACGGCAATCCAGACGTTCTAAACCTTCACGCCTGGATGCTGTGCGGGACTCGATGTCTTCATTAGGCCTGTCCCCGGCCGTAATCGGCCTTGTGCAGCAAGCTCACAGGCCGGGCACACAGGGGGTGTACAATGCCCACTGGAATGGCTGGGTCTCTTGGTGCACCTCAAATGAGGTGTCACCCCATTCACCCTCTCGCTTGCAGTTGGCCAACTACCTCGGCTTTCTGTCCACAGAGAAAAAGCTTTCCGCATCCTCAGTGAAGGTCCACAGGGCGGCCATCTGCACCACCATCCGTCAGTTGGGTGGTCCGTCCTTTGAGCACGATCCTCTATTGCGGAATCTCGTCAGAGGGGCTTCTCTCCAGGAAGCCAGGAACCCCCGCCGAACCCCGGCGTGGGATCTCTTTCTCGTCCTCTCATCCCTTAGACTCCCCCCTTACGAACCCATCAGGGAGTGTTCCCTGAAGTTCCTCTCTTTCAAGACGGCCTTTCTCGTCTCTCTCGCATCGGGGAGGCGCTGCAGCGAAGTGCACGCCCTTAGTGGTCTCCCCGGAGATGTTGCTCTCGAACCTGATGGCTCGATGTCTCTCCGCCTACTCCCGGAATTCTTGGCCAAGAACCAGTCTCCAGGTTCTCCTTCGCCGGCCATCCACATCCATCCCCTCACGTCTATCCTCGCTCCGGACGACGAGGATCGCACTCTCTGCCCGGTTCGCGCACTGCGAGCGTACAGAAAGCGGACGAAATCTTCTCGCCAGCAGCGGCGCCACCTTTTTCTCTCTTACAACGAAAACTATAGAAAGGACATTAGACGCACGTCCATCTCTCGATGGCTGAGGGAAGTCATCAAGGCTGCGTATGCCAGGTCGAGCGCCGAGCTAGCTGTCTTCTCCCCAAGGCCCCATGAGATCAGAGCATGGGCTTCTTCGCTGGCAGTCATCCACAATGCCAGCATCCAAAACGTCCTAGACGCCGCGTACTGGCGTTCCCCGGGCACTTTCATCCAGTTCTACCTGCGCGACGTCTCCCGTCTGCGCGAAGATGGGTCCAGGGGTATCGCTTCCGCTGTGGTGGCCCAACACCCCATCTCAGCCACACGCCCTGACTCCTGCCATTCCTCCAGGCGTTAACCAGGTAAGCCCTCCATCCGGGTAGTGCTATTCTGCATTTGTGAGCCACGGTATAGTATGTGTAATTAAAAGGAAATTTTCCTTCTAAAATTACGTTTAATCTAACATACTTACCGTGGCTCACGCAGAGTCCCTCCCGACCTCCCCGCCTTCCTGGTTCCTTCTAGCCACAGTCAGGGTCAAGGTCAAGGTCTCCTCGAAAAGAGGAAGAGCACCTGCGCATGCGCAAGACGTAGACACTCTCAGAGTTACTGTCCCTTCGGACTTTATTGTTACGAGGCAGAATTGGCAAACCGCTGCCGCTTATTGCATTTGTGAGCCACGGTAAGTATGTTAGATTAAACGTAATTTTAGAAGGAAAATTTCCTAATGATGTAGTGAATGATCTTTTGTGAACCATCCTGGTTACATGCTTAGAATGCAAAATACTGATAAAAGGAAATGAACTGAAAATAGATTTTCTAAATCAATTATTATGGAATAATTGTTCAATTCAATACAAAGAGAAGAAGCCTTATTTTTTCAGCATTGGAAAGAAAATGAAATCAAGCCAGTGAAAGGCATAATGCTTGATAATCAACATAGAATTAACTTTACAAGAACTGAAGAATAAAATGCATTTCAACCATCCAACTGTCATCTTTAAGAGTTTAAGTATGTTGCTTTGATGAAGATCATGCAATAACAGGTACATGGAAAACATGGATTACGACTTATGAAACCCAAATTATTGCAGATTCAGAAAGATCAGGTAAAGCAAGTATTCTCTGTGCAAAGCCAGTAACAGTATTAAAGATGCTGAAAAGCACAATAACGTAAACAAAGTGCTTGCTCATGGCTTGTGATTAAAATTTAATGTACCTCTTGATAACAAATCCAAAACAAATGTGCCCACCTGCATTCAAACAAATAGGATAATTTGTGCATGTCTTATCTAATAAGTAATATAAATATGTGTTCTGATTTTATTTCTGTGTTGCTTTTTCATTCAGCTTCTGTATTTTGATATTGTTTTCAAATCTTATTTTTCCTGCCCACAGTATTGCTATCTGTTACTCGAAAATATGAATTATAAGATCAGTTTTGCAAGGAATATTCATTTCTTTATATATATTTAACATTTGGTCTTTCCCATTGGGCATGATGCCTTTTGTTTTTGTGAGTTAATAGTTTCACTGTTTGTGTTTGTACTTTTTGTTGCGAGTATGAATTATTTTGTTTGCTCATTGTACTGTCTCAGTGTCTGTATTATGCTATTGTTATATTTACTAACATATCTTATATAATGATTAATTAATGAATGTGTGTGTGTGTGTGTGTGTGTGTGTGTGTGTGTGTGTGTGTGTGTGTGTGTGTGTTGTGCTACTGTGTTTGTCATGTATGCTAATATGTTTTATATAATTGTGAAGTGTGTGTGTGTGTGTGTGTGTGTGTGTGTGTGTGTGTGTGTGTGTGTGTGTGTGTGTGTGTGTGTGTGTGTGTGTGTGTGTGTGTGTGTATGTGTGTGTATTGTATTGTGCTACTGTGTTTGTCATGTATAGTAATGATATGTTTTATATAATTGTGAAGTGTGTGTGTGTATGTGTGTATACTATGTGTGTGTGTTTATGTGTGTGTGTGTGTGTGTGTGTGTGTGTGTGTGTGTGTGTGTCGTGCGTGCGTGCGTGTGTGTGTGTGTGTGTGTGTGTGTGTGTGTGTGTGTGTGTGTGTGTGTGTGTGTGTGTGTGTGTGTGTGTTGTATTGTGCTAAGTAGACTGTGTTTGTCATGTATACTAATGATATGTTTTATATAATTGTGAAGTGTGTGTGTGTGTGTGTGTGTGTGTGTGTGTGTGTGTGTGTGTGTGTGTGTGTGTGTGTGTGTGTGTTGCATTGTGCTACTGTGTTTGCCATGTATACTAATGATATGTTTTATATAATTGTGATGTGTGTGTGTGTGTGTGTGTGTGTGTGTGTGTGTGTATGTGTGTGTGTGTGTGTGTGTGTGTGTGTGTATGTGTGTGTGTGTTGTATTGTGCTACTGTGTTTGTCATGTATACTAATGATATGTTTTATATAATTGTGATGTGTGTGTGTGTGTATGTGTGTGTGTGTGTGTGTGTGTGTGTGTTGTATTGTGCTACTGTGTTTGTCATGTTATATAATGTATGTTTTTAATTGTGAAGTGTGTGTGTGTGTGTGTGTGTGTGTGTGTGTGTGTGTGTGTGTGTGTGTTGCATTGTGCTACTGTGTTTGTCATGTATACTAATGAAATGTTTTATATAATTGTGATGTGTGTGTGTGTGTGTGTGTGTGTGTGTGTGTGTGTGTGTGTGTGTGTGTGTATGTATGTGTGTGTGTGTGTGTGTGTGTGTGTGTTGTATTGTGCTACTATGTTTGTCATGTACACTAATGATATGTTTTATATAATTGTGAAGTGTGTGTGTGTGTGTGTGTGTGTGTGTGTGTGTGTGTGTGTTGTATTGTGCTACTGTGTTTGCCATGTATACTAATGATATGTTTTATATAATTTATTAATTGTGAAGTGTGTGTGTGTGTGTGTGTGTGTGTGTGTGTGTGTGTGTGTGTGTGTGTGTGTGTGTGTGTGTGTGTGTGTGTGTGTGTGTGTGTGTGTGTGTGTGTGTGTGTGTGTGTGTGTGTGTGTGTGTGTGTGAGTGCGTGAGTGAGTGAGAGAGAGAATGTGGTATATAAATGATTTTTTAAGATGTCATGTAATTGTTGTGTTTGTGTCACCAGGATGACCAGTCAGGCCAATCTTACCAGGTAGGCTGCTGTGTGTCCTAAAGGTATGCTCTGTCTTTATGTTGTTGTCTGCTTGTGGTCACTGGCTGTCTCTCATTTCATCTGTCACCACTGCACATGTGTTGATACCTTGATATGGTGTTCGCATTTGTGCTGATGAGTCTGTGTGGTGAACGCACTTAACTCTTTGAAAATGAAATTGATGGATAGAGAGGTAGAGAAAGGATTATGATGGTGTGTGTATGTGGTGTTTGGCACTGGTAGCGATGAATGTATACATTATTTCTAATTATAATGATGGGAGCATCTGGTGTTTCGTACTTATGGTGGTACATGTGTCCAGTGTTTTGTACTTACAATGGTACATGTCTCCTGTGTTTTGTACAATTACAGTGGTACATTTTGCTGTGTTTTGTACTTACAGTGGTACATGTATCTGGTGTTTTGTATTTAACAGTGGTGCATGTGTCTTGTATTTTGTACTTACAGTGGCTTGTTTATCTGGTGTTTTGTACTTACAGTGGTACATGTATCTGGTGTTTTGTACTTACAGTGATACATGTATCTGGTGTTTGTGCAAGTTACAGTGGTACATATATCTGGTGTTTGTGCAAGTTATATCATCTGGTACAGTGGTATATGTATCTGGTGTTTTGTACTTACAGTGGTATATGTATCTGGTGTTCTGTACTTACAGTGATACATGTATCTGGTATTTTGTACTTACAGTGGTACATGTATCTGGTGTTTTGTACTTGCAGTGGTACATGTGTCTGGTGTTTTGAACTTACAGTGATACATGTGTCTGGTGTTTTGTACTCACAGTGGTACATGTATCTGGTTTTTTGTACTTATAGTAGTACATGCATCTGGTATTTTGTACTTACAGTGGTACATGTGTCTGGTGTTTTGTACTTAGTGGTACATGTATCTGGTGTTTTGTACTTACAGTGGTACATGTATCTGGTGTTTTGTACTTACAGTGGTACATGTATCTGGTGTTTTGTACTTACAGTGGTACATGTATCTGGTGTTTTGTACTTACAGTGGTACATGTGTCTGGTGTTTTTACTTACAGTGATACATGTATATGGTGTTTTGTACTTACATGGTACATGTATCTGGTGTTTTGTACTTACACTTACAGTGGTACATCACTACATGTGTCTGGTGTTTTGTACTTACAGTGGTACATGTATCTGGTGTTTTGTACTTACAGTGGTACATGTATCTGGTGTTTTGTACTTACACTTACAGTGGTACATGTGTCTGGTGTTTTGTACTTATAGTGGTACATGTATCTGGTGTTTTGTACTTACATGGTACATGTATCTGGTGTTTTGTACTTACACTTACAGTGGTACATGTGTCTGGTGTTTTGTACTTACAGTGGTACATGTATCTGGTGTTTTGTACTTACAGTGGTACATGTATCTGGTGTTTGTGCAAGTTGCAGTGGTACATCATATGTGTCTGGTATTTTGTACTTATGGTGATACATGTATCTGGTGTTTTGTACTCACAGTGGTATATGTATCTGGTGTTCTGTACGTACAGTGGTACATGTATCTGGTATTTTGTACTTACAGTGGTACGTGTGTCTGGTGTTTTGAACTTAACAGTGGTACATGTGTCTGGTGTTTTGTACTCACAGTGGTACATATACCTGGTGTTTTGTACTCACAGTGGTACATGTGTCTGGTGTTTTGTACTCACAGTGGTACATATACCTGATGTTTTGTACTCACAGTGGTACATATACCTGATGTTTTGTACTCACAGTGGTACATGTATCTGGTATTTTGTACTTACAGTGGTACGTGTGTCTGGTGTTTTGTACTTACAGTGGTACATGTGTCTGGTGTTTTGTACTTACAGTGGTACATATACCTGGTGTTTTGTACTCACAGTGGTACATGTGTCTGGTGTTTTGTACTCACAGTGGTACATGTATCTGGTGTTTTGTACTCACAGTGGTACATATACCTGGTGTTTTGTACTCACAGTGGTACATGTATCTGGTGTTTTGTACTTACAGTGGTACATATACCTGGTGTTTTGTACTCACAGTGGTACATGTGTCTGGTGTTTTGTACTCACAGTGGTACATGTATCTGGTGTTTTGTACTTACAGTGGTGCATGTATCTGGTGTTTTGTACTTACAGTGGTACATATATCTGGTGTTTTGTACTTACATGGGCACATGTATCTGGTGTTTTGTACTTACAGTGGTAATGTATCTGGTGTTTTGTACTTACAGTGGTACATATATCTGGTGTTTTGTACTTACATGGGCACATGTGTCTGGTGTTTTGTACTTACAGTGGTACCTGTGTGTCTGGATTTTTGTACTTACACTGATACATGCAACTGGTGTTTTATACTTACAGTGATACGTGTGTATCTGGTGTTATGTATTTAATGATATATGTATTTAGTGTTTTGTACTTACAGTGGTATATGTATCCAGTATTTTGTACTTACAATGGTACATGTACCCAGTATTTTGTACTTACAGTGGTACGTGTGTCTGGTGTTTTGTACTTACAGTGGTACATGTGTCTGGTGTTTTGTACTCACAGTGGTACATATACCTGATGTTTTGTACTCACAGTGGTACATGTATCTGGTATTTTGTACTTACAGTGGTACGTGTGTCTGGTGTTTTGTACTTACAGTGGTACATGTGTCTGGTGTTTTGTACTTACAGTGGTACATATACCTGGTGTTTTGTACTCACAGTGGTACATGTGTCTGGTGTTTTGTACTCACAGTGGTACATGTATCTGGTGTTTTGTACTCACAGTGGTACATATACCTGGTGTTTTGTACTCACAGTGGTACATGTATCTGGTGTTTTGTACTTACAGTGGTACATATACCTGGTGTTTTGTACTCACAGTGGTACATGTGTCTGGTGTTTTGTACTCACAGTGGTACATGTATCTGGTGTTTTGTACTTACAGTGGTGCATGTATCTGGTGTTTTGTACTTACAGTGGTACATATATCTGGTGTTTTGTACTTACATGGGCACATGTATCTGGTGTTTTGTACTTACAGTGGTAATGTATCTGGTGTTTTGTACTTACAGTGGTACATATATCTGGTGTTTTGTACTTACATGGGCACATGTGTCTGGTGTTTTGTACTTACAGTGGTACCTGTGTGTCTGGATTTTTGTACTTACACTGATACATGCAACTGGTGTTTTATACTTACAGTGATACGTGTGTATCTGGTGTTATGTATTTAATGATATATGTATTTAGTGTTTTGTACTTACAGTGGTATATGTATCCAGTATTTTGTACTTACAATGGTACATGTACCCAGTATTTTGTACTTACAACGGTGCAGGTGTCCAGTGTTTTGAACATACACATATAGTAAGATGATGTTCTGCATAAACATTTACATTATGTGTGCCCCTGTTGTTTTGTACAACTGAACAGTCATGTGTTCATGTCATGTTTAATACTTGGTGCAAGTGCATACATTATGTAAAACACTCACCACACATGACAAGATATAATGAGGGGCTGAAAGGGTTAAGTTTCTGCTTTGATATATTGATTGATGACGGAAGAAGCTGGTTAATGGGGTGAGAGAGGGAAAGGGTTAAGTTTTTATTTTACTGTTGAAGGTGATAGGTACAGTACCTACTGGATGCTGTGAGGGAGTGAAAGGGTTCCTGTTCTGTTTATGGTTGTAATATTTGTATTACTGTTGTAGTCTTTAGAATTTAGTGCCCCCCACCCCTATCCTTTTGGGAAGTGGAACATAATAGTAACTTTGAATATCAGTGCTGATGTGGAATATAGGACATCTGACCACAGCTTGTCTTGTAATAGTGTGATATTTAAAGCTTGGAGTTTATTCAGAAGGGATTCATCATGCTTGGACATTAATTCTGCTTCCAATCTGCTGTTGCTAAGTGGCAGATCCCTTGAGCTTGCACAAAATCTTATGTGCTGACAAGGTCTTGAAATGGAAGGGGGAGTGGTGTGTGAGTGTGTGTGGTGTGTGTGTGGTGTGTGTGTGTGTGTGTGTGTGTGTGTGTGTGTGTGTGTGGTGTGTGTGTGTGTGTGTGTGTGTGTGTGTGTGTGTGTGTGTGTGTGTGTGTGTGTGTGTGTGTGTGTGTAACAGGACCTAACAACACTGGAATGATGGAAACATTAAGATAGTGTATATTTTCCGTCTTTTTTCCTGTTGGGAGTAGTATGTATGTTTTGAAATGGTCATAGCCTTGATTTGGCTCTACATGGTTGTCGGCGCTTTAAACAAAAAAAACCCCAATAACAATGTTGTGAGCTGGAAGTGAACTCAGGATGCCAGATCTTGAGTCCATTGTTCTTGTAAAAATGACAGCTAGTCCACTAAGAAATTTCAGTGGTCCACATGGGAGTCGAACCCATGACCTTCGTGTTATCAGCACGGCATTCTGACCAAGTGAATTAGATGGGCTTGACAGTTTTGTCATGTGTTGTGCGTAAGAATGATTTTGTTGGTTTGTTAATTGTGTTGCTGATAGGACCAGCCAGCTGTTTGATGCGTTACATGTTAATGTGATTTTGTTAGTTTGTTAGAATGTTACATTGTGCTTTCCTATGTCATCTATTTCTTATTTGATTTCTTTTGTCATTTTTTAACCCTTTGACTACCGCACACTATCCATCGACTGCAAAAACTTAATGCTTTGATTCCCTCACGCTGTCCACCAGCTTCCTCTAGGAGGCTGGTAGATAGGGTGAGGGAGTCAAAGGGTTACGTTTTTGTTGTGCTAGCATGGTTGGTAATGCAGGATGCTGGTGTGCAGGATGCGGGAGTCAAAGGGTTAAATCTAGAATAGAATTAAACCAATTTCTAACTAACTACATGGCTATGTACACACCACCGGTGGATTTAACACCAATTCCGTTACTCCATTTTATCTTTCAATTTATGGCTACTCGCATTTGAACTTCAACTGTACATGTACAATACAGTACTGACCTTCACAATACCCAAAGGGTATACAATGACAAAGGCGACAGAACTGGGACTACACAACGAAACAGGACACTAAAGCACCTCCATCCCACATCATCTGGGGAGGTTGAGAGATCTCTCTGAGGTACAAGTTGACATGGATACACAGACAGTAGTGTTCTAAGGCATTAAACCTACTGATGACGCTACTCTTCTTCTGTCTGAGACAGAAATGACTTCCTCTACACTTCCCTGACTCCTGCTAGGAGAGTTGAAACTGAAGTGACATATAAACTTGAACATATGGACATTACCACAGTTTTTTTGTTTTCCTCCCAAACACTGTTCACATATAAAATGAGCGAAACACAAGCTCTGTGCCTCCAACTTGAAGTCCGCACTCCACATGAAAACTGCCTTTTACATGAAAACTGCCTCCCTATACTAACACAAAATGCTCCACACGTGAAAGAAAATAATTCTTCCTTCCCCGTCTTGCCAGTCTGCAACGTTGCCTTACCACACTGAATCTTATTCATTCCTTTGTTATCTTATTACACCAGTTGATCTGGTCGTGACAATAGCAGTACGCAGTGTCTGAATCTGCTATGAAGAACACTAATGATTACACACAAGGGACCATTGAGAGACATAGAAACGTGTGATAACCCTTTAAAAGTTGAGAACAAAATAATGTGCAGTCGTACCAAGCTGTTTGGCTGTTGTACACTATGTAAGCAGTAAAGTAACAGGAACTGAATGGACAGTATTTGAATGAACAGCTATTAATCAGTCATGATGATCAATGCTTAATGGTGATGACAGATAGGATTGTATTTGTCTATTTGAACACAAACAATACCTATCAAGTAACATTCAGTAGTGTTGAGAAGATGACACATTGTGTCATCTATGTAGTTATGTGCATGTCGCTGTCCAGAATTAGCAGTGTGATGAAATAGCTTAGCATTTTATTGTTTTAAAGTATGTCATCAAAAGCAATAGTCAGCACAGGATGGTGTTGAGCAGACAAAATGAAACATTAATAGTTAGGTGATTACATTGACTTTACAATTATGTGCACAGCATTGTCAAAAATAAACCAGAGTTAATTGCACAGCAATTGCTTGCTTTAGCAGAATATGGTAGTAGTTCTACAATTGTAATAGCCACACTAGAATATCATAAATCTTGTGATACATCAGTAGTGGTAACAGTAGTAGAAACAAGGTATGATATTTATTACCAGCACAGTTTAAGCTATAGCACAGTAGTATCAAGATAAAATCTCTGTAGATAGTATCAGTAAATTAAACTGTATGGATATAGATAAGCACATAAGCTAAATGGGAATTAGTTGGCATATTGAACTGTCTTTGCCTTTTGAATCTTCTTTCAATTCACAACCGGCTTGGCTTGGATGCGGCAGTGTGACATCATGGCTATCATCTTGTCATTAGTTGGGGAGACTCTTTGTTTGATAGAGTTGCAGTTATTTCGCAAGGAAATCTAGATTAAATTAGTGCAAATATCTCAAATACAAAGCTGTTGTTAAGAAATGTGAATGACAAGCATTGATTAGACTCTAGAGTGATGACTGGTTTCTTTGTAGTATTAATACACATTCAGACATGAGGTTTAGATCATTGTACCCGCTCGATTAGATAGCACTTTTAGTTGCAACAGATCAGAATAAAACTAATTAAAACAAAATTCCATAAGCTTTGAAAGAGCTCTGGGGATGTGTGACATTTTAAATAATCTGCAATGAACACCGGTAGGTTATGGACAGATTTACTATAGCCCAGTAAATATCAAGCTGCACATGGCTCATACAGTGATGTGTCATTTTGATAAAAACAAATGAATTTTCATGCAGTGTGAATACAGTGTGTGTGTGGACTTCACAAATTTAGTGCGATACTCATAGACACAAAGTTACAATTTTAAACAATAAAATACTAAGACTTTGGACTTCAGAACTTACCTCAGACAAAAGGTAGCGGTCAGGTTTGTTATCGTCTGTTGCAACATGGGATCTTCATCTGAGCAGAGTGAGCAAGTCTCATTGTTTTTGCATATTTATTCTGCTTTTCAAATGATTGAATCTGATTGTCCCTTACCAAATACACAATTGATACTTGGTACAAATTGCTGATTAATTTTAACTGAAGAAGAAATAAATATTCATAGCCCTTCTCCATGTATATTAATGTGTTAGATATTAACTATAGTACATTTCTTAGGCATTTAAATATGTTAAAATTGTAGGTTAGTTTGTATTCATATGTGATTTCAGATCGGAACATTCTCAATGATCATGTGGTCTTTGTTATTCCTAATTGTAGCCCAGCCTTTGATTGGACAGTTGGGTAGTCTCACATCATCGTTGTAACTAGCGCAGTACCTCAGTGCATGCCATGGGTGTGTGCGCCATTGTCTGGGAGGTTCTGTCCCTACATATTGGCAATCATTGTATCTGCTATTGTAGTCATTGTAGATCTGCTGAGATATAACAATGTAGCACAGTGTATTATTTAACTTAGGCCTATTGGAATGCTGGATGCATAGCTATGGATGGCAGAGGCTGTAAACTTAAGCAGTAACTTGATTGTGACACAAAGTGTTTTGATCCAGACAAAACACACTACATTGTGTTTGCAATTGAATGCCTTTGTAGGTAAATGGGCAACAGTTGGTAATAGAGCAGAGCATTGTGTCACATATATGTATGTACATTTGTTTGCACTATTCCCATGTGATTACACCCACAGTCATTTTATGGCTCAACACACCTCCAAGCCCACTGAAACTGAGGTCACCATGAGAGCAGGCCATGAAGATCTCAGAATCTAGGACAAGTTTTCACAGTACTATGACATTGCAGATGGGATGATATGATAGTGAGGATGCTGTGGAGTTACATTAGGAATTAAGACTGCATGACACAGCTGTACTGCACACTTGTTTTCCTTAACCCTTTGACTCCTGCAGCCAGTCCACAGCATCCTTCTTTGTCAACCATGCTGGAAGAGCAAAACTTAACCCATTTGACTCCCTCACCCTATCCACCAGCTTCCTGCAGAAGCTGGTGGATAGGGTGAGGGAGTCAATGGGTTAAGTTTTTGCAGTTGGTAGATAGGTGCAAGGTGGCAAAGGTTAATATCCTGGCGTCAACCAGGTCTGAAAGATAAAGACACCTGCAGCATTATTCAGGAAATTTGCGCAACACCCTCAGTGATGCATCCGTGATGTGGATGAGCCTTAATCGTGTGGTATTGCTTATATAGTTGATACATAATGTCATAATATTCATTATTGTAGGCTTCTGGATGTGATATTTATAACTGTAGTTGGTTGGTTGTTTTTGTGATTGCAGACGAACACTGGACCCTTGGGGAGGGAAGCAAGTTCAAGGTATTGATTGATTCTGTATTCATGTTAATGTTGATTATTATTAATGACGTTCTATGTATTACTGTTGTCATATATTTATGAAAGAAGAATGTTTCATGAAATATTTGTGGGTCATATATGGGCTACTCAGTATCAAGTAATCCCGTTCTTATTTTCAATCTTGAAGTAATCCTGTTCTCATTTCCAATTTGTCAAGATAATGTTTCCGTACTTGTAATGAACTCCATTTGCACTGTCGCCTCTGGTGCCCTGTGAAGGAGAAGATCCAAAATGTGATCGATCATGGCCTAAGCTTTAAGTCTACTCATAAGTCCCATGCGCTAACCAGGTCCTGAGGTCCTACCTAGCGTATGTGTTTGTATCTTGTATGTGTATCAGTTGTCATTGGAACACTTCTGGTTACACTGTAATGACATACATGTGTATCTGTGTATCTCAGCTGTATGTTTAAAAAACCCACTAAGTACACTGTAATGACATGTGTATCTGTTTATCTCATCTGTCCATTAAATAAACCCCACTAAGTATAAATTAAATATGAACTTATTTTACCAATGTTTTATATATTATCACAGGAAGTACCCTAGTCAGTACAATATATATGCTCATTTGCTATCAACATGATCAAAATAACATCTCCCTTATCATTGCTACTCCAGTCTATCGTCCACCAGTCTATTGTCCACCAGTCTATCATCCGCCAAGATATTATTAGTTGTTAGTATTTTCGTCATCTGTTATTATCATTTATTTTATTAGTAGTTTATCAGTGTGAATTGTTTTTATAATACACATAATACGTATCTATACACTTCATTTATTATACCTAATTCATTGCTATATTGTAGGCTGGAGTACAATATAAAATCATATTTTGATAAGTGTTCAGCAAATGAAGCGGGATTGGGTGCCCATATCTGCAAAAACGTGTCAGTTGATTGCTGCTGAAAAGAAGAGCTAAACAACAGGAACATTATAAAAAACGAAAACAAAACAAAACAAAGAAAAATCAACCACACAAAAAATTATGAATTGTTGTATAGTTTTTTTCTTTAAATTCATTTTCGACTTGATGGGTAGAATACGGAGAATTTGAGCTGATAGGCAAGCTGACCACACTCCGCAAAGTGTAGCAGTTGTAGCCATGTTGCTAGGCACCAGAGTGAAAAAGTGCCAAAACACCACAAAGGCCTCATTAATGGCAGTGGGAGAACATTGCTAGTTTCAGTTTCAGTTTCTCAAGATAGCATTTCGGTGATTGGATTGAATTCCACACACACTGACACCTCAGATGCCATGTGATGGATAAAATGCAAAATGATCATGGCATAAGCGATACACCTGTGCGTAAGCCCTATATGCTGGTAAGGTCTTTGGGTTCTAGTAATACACTGCAAAAGAATGGATGCCAAGTCGTCATTAAAAATTTTGAATTCATGCATCTGAAAATCACATGTAAAGACAGAAAACTTGAGAAGCACTGGAAATCATGGAGGGCAAGCCAACTGGATTTGAGTTGTCAGTGTATTATACAGATGGCACTTACAAGAGTGTCCAGCCATAGGCTGTTTGTAAATAGACAGCCACAGGCGGTCTGTAAATACAGATGTTGGGTTTGTGTTGTGAGAGTATTATACAGACAGTGCTCACAAGAGCCACAGTCTGTAAATTGACAGCTACAGGCCGTCTATAAATCACACAGCCACAGGCTGTCTGTAAATAGGCAGCCACAGGTCGTAGGCCATCTGTAAATAGAGACGATGGGTTTGAGTTGTAGATACAGACAGTGCTCACAAACGTATCCAGCCGCATGCCATTAGTAAATTGATTGCTACAGGCTGTCTGTAAATGGACAGCCACAGGTCATCTTTAAACAGATAGAGGCCATCTGTAAATAGACAGCCACAGGCTATCCTTACATGTAAATAGACTGCCATGAGCGTTTGTAGATAGACAGCCACGGCCATGTGTGAATAGAAATGTTGGGTTTGTGTTGTGAACATTATTTTACAAACAGTGTTCACAAGAGTGTCCATCCACAGGTTGTCTGTAAATAGTCATAGGCCATATGTAAATAGTTGAGAGCAGATTTGTAAATAGACAGCCTCAGGCGGTTTGTAAATAGAGATAATGGGTCTGAGGTCTGAGCATGTTATACAGACACCGCTGACAAGAGTGTACAGCCAGAGACTGTAAATAGCCACGGGTCATTTGTAAATAGAAACAATGGATTTGTGGACCAGAGTGTATAATACAGACAGTGCTCACATGTGTGTCCAGTCTACAAAGATAGGGCCAGCCACACAGCCAGCCACAAGGCTTGACTAAAGCCTCCAGAATGACCCAAAAAACGATTTACTTACTGTGCTGAGAAGATTATGTAGTACAAAGCATGGTGGAACTGAGTATCAGTTTGATTCTGAAATCAAGTATGTGTGTGTGTGTGTGTGTGTGTGTGTGTGTGTGTGTGTGTGTGTGTTGTGTGTGTGTGTGTGTGTGTGTGTGTGTGTGTGTGTGTGTGTGTTTTCAAACAGCTCCAACTGGACAGGCTGGTTGATTCCACTGGGTATAGCGGTGCTGGCGGCTGTAGCGTATCGTTTCCTGGTGGCCCCCAAGTACTGACAGCCCCATTTTTCTTCAGTAATCCAGGTTCCATCCCCACAGTCACTTGAGATTGAGGATACACATGGTGTTGTAGCATTACAGGCAGGCTCAATGCTTGGGTTGTTATTTATTTTATCCCCTTTTTCACACAGTGTATTCGGAGTGTACTTTTGGGGCTGTACATTTTTCATCATCATTGCGGTAATGGAGGGAAAGACTTGACACATTGCTGTTGGACATTTAGTCTAGACTTTTTGTAAGTTGTTAAAGGGGGTGGGGTGGATTATATGTAGGAGGATAATGTTTGATGATGTCTGTACAAGGGATGATCTAAAAGTCTTGTCACTTCACAAAACAAAAATGGGAAGTCCAGTGTAAATGATATTGTCAGAGGTCTTTAGTGTACTTTTCTCCCTTTTCCAGGTAGAGTTTCAGCTTATCCAGCCACAAGAGTCAATTGGTTTTTGATTGTCTTATTGAGATAAGTTGGAAAGCTGTGATTTCACTGCTTTTTCCTAGTCCTGGATTATTTAAAACTTATTGCCAATGAGGTTTAGCTTCAGAAAAGGAATCAACCAGAAATCGTATGTGGCCAGGTTAGGACTGTAAGGTTGGTGAGGGAGAACTTGACTGGATTGCTCTAGTAGATAGGTCACAGTGACCTTGGCTTTATTGGCACTTGTTTTGAGATATAGAAGAAACGTTTTGCTGGTACCTACATTAGGATATTGCTCATGGATGTGTGCACAACTTTGGGAAAAACAACTTCTACATAATATTTACCGGTAAGAGAACACTTTTCAGGTAAAATATAGACAGTAACAGAACCTTGGGAGTTGAAGAAAATGGAGAAAAGTGTCTTCCATTTTGAAAACTGGGGTTCAGTACAACCGGTCTTCTTCATCATTACACCCACCCACATCCATATTTATTTGGACTATTTGTTGAGGATGACATAGAAGGTGTGAATGTTTGGCCATCTGTGATCATTTCACATAGCCAGTTGGGGCTTTCTGGCTCAAGCATTTCAAGCTTTTGTTCAGAACTTTGAGTCCTCTGTTTATTTTTCTGCTTCAGTCAGAAGATGAGGTATTCACCTGGCAGCCATTTTCCTTATCTCAAAATCTTACCACAGGATCCATTTGATGTGCCATAAGGAACACCAAAAGTTCCATTATTCCACAGACCTGAATCATAGGGATCCTTTTCAACTGTTTACTTTGCAGGCACACTTGGATGTCCACATTAGTACTTGGTTTTCAGGTTGGTTTTTACTCTTTTTACACTGTCGATTCAGTGGCAAACTTCCCATTATGATACGTTTGCCTCTATACACAACTGTTAAATTGGCAAGAATTTTTATTGGACCATCGTCAAGTTTGAGCCATATGAAGACATAGCATTTGAGCTCTTTGCTAGGATCCATTTTTTGGATGCACAGTTAATTGCCTGTCATACAATTGAACTGGACACGGCATCATTATGGTTTTGTGCATATTAATAGAGCAAAGGCTTTATTTTATCTCGGTGCAGGTTTTAGATATTTACTGTGTAAATGGTTCGGAAATGGCAGTGCAACTGACAAGACTTTTGGATCAACCATCATGCTTTTGTAATTTAATCTCTAATGGTATTCATCCTTTTTATTTTGTAAACATAGTTTGTCTTTAAAAGATTGTGAAAATATTATAAATCAGAGAGGTCATTGTAAGTATCCGTCTGATTTTTACTTTTGTTTCTTTGGAAGCGCTAGAATTCCGGCAAACTATCCATATAAAATTTATTCGGTGCCAGAATCATGGTAATTAGAAGACAGACTTGATTTGTTTTAATTGAGAGAGAGTGTGTATCAGTCATTGTGAGTGTGTCATTCTGACAAATAAAGTGGTGATTGGTGAAGGCCCCTGTGTGAGGTTTGATTGTGTGTTAGAGAAAATCAACACAAGATGCATGTGAGAGAAAAGTGAGAAAATAATCTCTTTAAGCACATGGTGAATATGAGAGAAAACCATCTTTTTGGTTTTTTTTGGTACTTTATTCTTGGTCTTTGGGTGAATCATGCGGCGATTGTCCCTGACCCAATGGGTCCCCAGGTGGCGGATAGGGGAATGACCCTTAGAATAACTGTCAGGCGAGCAGGAGCACCATAGCTCCAATCACCGAAGTGCTGGAAGCAGGGGATGGATGAACCAACCAACCACACAAGCAAACAAACAAATACAAAAACAAATGAACAAACAAAATAACAGACACCCCTGATGATATAACATGCCATTAAAGACAAACAAGCGAAAAACGAACATGCCCTCTGATTACTTCGCATGCCAACAAACAAAACCAACCAACCAAACAACAGGTACCCCGTGATTACATTACATAAGGCGCCAAGAAAGAAAGAAAGACGTGCAGAAAGTGCGTGCTACACACGGGAGCTCGGCTTAAATGTCTCGTCTCTTTAAGATTAGCACCTGTTTTGGTGGTGCACATAAGCGACGGCCATACCAGTGGTTAGGTCTCGCCACAGATATCTCTCTGTCCACCTCCTTGACCATGGACTCAGGTTTTATATGAGTTATGGATCTATACACAGTAGGCCTACTGGTATAACATGGACCAGTTTTCTGTGGCACTGTGAAAAATAATGCACTCATACACTAACGGTACAATAACGAGTACAATCTTCACACACACATACACAAAATACAAACACGCGCGCGTGCACACACGTACACACAATACAAACGCGCGCGTGCACACACACACACACACACACACACACACACAACACACACATATATATATGGCGGAGACTCCAGACTGGTAGAAAAACGCTAGAATTCAGTCAGACAGGACTCAGACCATAATCTCTGTACATTTGAAGGCGTGTATATTATTGTTTTATTTATTTGTAATTTGTTTCTGTTTTAGGTCTAACTCTTATCTTGATTAGTAGGACTTCTTTTCTCCATAGTTTTACAACATTTTTTTTTCTAGCTGTACTTTGTAGTAGGCCTATATAGGCCTACAATAAGAAATCTTTTTTTTTTCTTTCCCAGTTTCCTCGCACACAGAAAACCAAAGCAGTTCGTGATTATCAAACAAATCACCATTAATTGAAAATAAGAGATTTGCCAACAATGAAAATCAATTTTTTACAGTGGAATTGTAGATCTATTTCCACCAATTCAGCATACCTGGAACATTTCCTCGCCTCAAATCAATGTGAAATCTTGATTCTGCAGTCGCTTAATGTTATACCAACCAAACTTACCAATTTCCAAAATTATTGTTATCCACCAGTGTGTGACAATGGGAATCCTGGGAAGAAGGTAGCCACTGTGATATATATACTTAAAAGAGTTACAGTATTACACATTTACTTCCCCAGTTTTAACATCAACTGATGACTTACACGCTTGTGCTGCCACAGTACAATTCATTAATTCTTTTATCCTGAACGTTATGTCGGTCTACCTGCCAACAGGTCCAAATGACCACAACACAGAATGGCTGCGCATGATTCCGGATCTGCAGCACGGTAAATGGCTAATAGGCGGAGACTTTAATTCCCACTCCCCGTTTTGGGAAAAAAGATTGGTGTACTGTGACAAGCAATCGTTTGGTAGAAAACATAGTTGACAGTTCGCTTTACCTTTTGAATGATGGGGAGTGTCACTAGAATTCCTGATGTTTCCAAACATCGGGCAACAGCCATCGATCTGTCTTTAATCTCACCAGAATTGGTACCCTGCTGTACCTGGGACACTCACAGAGATACTTTAGGAAGTGATCACTTAACTATCCCCATAACACTAACTAACGAAAACATCAGGATGAAAGACTGCACTCCTGATATTATACCAAAATATAATTACACACGTGCTGATTGGTCCTTGTTTCAGACTGCTCTTGCTAATCAAGATTACACACCTTATGAACGTAAAAATGTAGTTGTTTTCTAAATTCCAGGAGTCAGTTCTAGCTGCTGCAGACCTTTCCATTCCGAAACTCAAAACTTTTAAGTCCAATAACCATTTGGGTAATGTTTGGTGGACGGAGGCATGTGAGCGAGCAGTTCAGTATGAAAAAAGAGAAATACAAAATCTACATCAAAAGCAGGAAACCTGAAGATCATATGGAAATGAAAAAAGCTAACACCCAATGTAATAAAATCATCGCTGAAGCAAAGAAAACTTATTGGGCTTCATACTGCACAAAAGAAGTTTCAGATTACAAGGATTTCCATAAAGTCTAGACAAAAATGAATCAATGAAAAATGGAGACAACTTACCTAGGTGTCCAATAACGATTGACACATGTCACAAATTTCCTTCCGAAATGGACAAAGCTGAAACTTTTGTGGAACTTTTTGCCGAAAATAGTAAAGTAGATGGTTTGTCTCCTACCTGCAAACACTACAGAGAAATGGCAGCTAACAGCCCTATCTCCACTGATCCCATACCTCAGAATGATCGCTGGTTTAATTCTCCAATCACCTTAGAAGAGCTAAAAAAACAGTATCTTGTCTCTACACAACAAAAGGAGTTTGGTTGGTGTCGATGCAGTTTCAACTGAAATGATTAAACATCTTCCAGAAAACTATATTATTTTCTTACACAAATTTTTTCAGAAATGCTGGGTTAGTGGAACTATATCACAATTATGGCAAAAGCCTATTGTTATACCAGTATTAAAAGCAGGAAAGCCTAAAAACAATAAAACCAGTTACAGACCTATTGCGTTGACGTCCCATACAAGCAAACTAATGGAAAAATTGGTATTAAACGGACTTGTACATTACTGTGATAAAAATAACGTTATTCCAGTAAATCAGGCAGGTTTTAGAAAAGGGAGATCCACATTTGAACACATGGTTAAACTTACAATTCACATCAAGAAACAGTTTAACCGCAGAAAAAAGTCTTTTAGCTACTTTTTTTTATGTGGAAAAAGCTTACGATCAAGTTTGGCCTACGCGTTTATTGTACAAGCTGAAATCTATTGGTTTATCTGGCAATATGTATGATATTGATTACATTAAGTCTTTTTTTTTAGCCAATAGAACTATTCAGGCAAGAGTGGGAACTAGTTATTCTACTTCACGACATCTTGATATGGGAATTCCACAAGGTTCAGTGATAGCACCGGTTTTATTTAATATCCTTATACAGGATCTTCCTAAAGCACTCTCAAATCGTGTTATTTTGGCACAGTACGCTGATGATATATGTATTTGGATGAATATTACTTTAAAAAAGACAACTCCACAGAGAGCGCAGAATTACATTAGGAAGTTGTATCAATCTGATCTTGATAATCTTGGAAACTACATGTTAGAAAATGGTATGTCGTTGTCAGCGGAAAAAACTAACATGATGTTATTTAATCCTGGTGGTACTTAAGTAGTTTGCCTACTTTCAGACTGTTTGGTGAAGTGTTACATTACAAACAGGTTGTAAAATTTCTTGGAGTCTTCATGACATCGAAATTAAACTGGAATGTCCATTTTGATTATATTTCAACAAAAGTAAGAAAAGCCTTAAATTTTCTAAAGATTATAAGCAGATTACCTTGGGGAATGGATACAAATATACTAATTCATCTATCAACAGCACTTGTACAATCTAAATTATCCTATGCGCAAGAAGTGTTCTTCAGTGCACCAAAATATTTATTAAAAAAGATACAAAAGCTTAGAGTGCAAAAGAATTAAAATTGCTCTAGGTGTCCCTACTCATGCTTCTAATCTGGAAACGTACAAAGTTGCTGGACTTCTGCCTCTGAACAACTATCGTGAGCTAGCGACAGCAAAATTTGCAGTTAGAACTACTTCACAAATGGACAATTTTGTGAGTAAGGAAATTAAAATCAGGTCTGATGTTGACTTTCCAAAGCGAGCAAAAAGCATTTCATCACAAATGACTGTTGCAACTTACATATCTGACTTGGTCAAACAGTCTTACATAAATATGGATGAAATAGCTGAGACACCATCAACAACGCCTATCCCTACATGGGAAATGCTAAAAGCCTCTTGATATTGATTATACAGACGCTAAGAAATCTGAAAACGTCAACATTTCGATATCCACAGCAAGAGAACACATCGATGAAAAATGCCGTACCCACTTTCATATTTTTCCGATGGATCAGTCTTATAAAATAAATGTGCTGGAGCAGCATATCATGTTCCAAAATTTAAAATAAAAAAAGTCATTTTTCGTTGGGGCAAATATATCTATCTTTACAGCGGAATTAGTTGCTTTATACAAGCATTGCATTGTCTAGTAAATCTTAAACCCATGTCTTTCAAAATAGTTATCTTTGACTCAAAATCTGTATTATATGCCTTACGGTCTTTTGATGCCGACACAAGACCTGATTTAATTACTGAGGCAAATCATCTATACATCGTTTAAGGATCAAAGGTACAGATATCACTTTATGCTGGGTGCCTTCTCACGTTGGTCTTCACAGCAACGAAGTAGTTGACAAGGCAGCTAAGCAAGTCACGCAGAATTCTGATAATTCTATAGAATAACATGTTCACACTTCTGTAAAAGAAGCTTGCAACTTACTCGAATCGGTCTCATGGACTCGATTTCATGAACATTTCAATGAACAATTTGTGTCACAACAAATGATAAAACTTACCGTTCAAAATGTATTTAACAAATTGCAGTATTCTTCCATGTATCATTTGAGATCGATTGTTGCTGTTCGTTTTCGTATTCAGCTAAACGCATTGAAAACAAAATATTGTAAAAATATCAAATGTATTTGCGGCGAACAGTTCACACTGTTTCACTGTTTATTTTACTGCAAAATGCTACGTTCTTTTTTACCGAAAATGTTTACTCAAGAAAAGTATTCTGAAACTCGTTTCCAAAAAGTTACATCAGATCAATCTTTGTTAGTTAAAATTTCAGAATCATTAGTTCACAGTCCTGTTAATGCATTACTTTAACTTTATGCGGTTTGTGTTTTGGTATTACAATTTTCCTTCACATTGTTGAAGTTAATTGTTAGTGTTAAGTTTTCGTTCCATTTTTCTGTTCCTCGCCTACTTATATCTTTTTATTCTCTCTCCCCTCAGCCCCAACCCAACCCATCTAAATATCGTTCTACATTTTATTTTATTTATTCATTTTTATTCCCCCCTCCCCCGTCTAATATCACTTATAGTGAAAAGACGTTAAAGAACGAACGAACGAACACATACAGACACACGCACACACAGACACGTACACACATACACACGCCTCAGAGAACTGAAATCGGAGGTACCTGGCCTGCAGTCGCCTTCTAACAAATATATATGGGCAAACACTCTTACATTCACACACATATACATGGGCACACACACACTTACATACATGCACACATACATGCACATACATACACACATGCACGCACACACATACACATACATACATACCTTCACATGCACACACACATACAACACACATACACAGACATATAGGCCTACATGGGCACACACAAACACACACATACATACACACCACCATCATCATCAATAACCGTTTATTAGTAATTTCAGGCTGATATAAAAGTAGTACTGGCATATGAAGAATGTGTATAACTCAGTGTGGAAATAACTAAAACAAACAGATCATAAATGACACTCGAGAAAAATGTTTAAAATCGTTAAACTGCAAGGATTGATAAGAAAAATGTGAAATGAATCGAGGTCTGAGCAACAACTGATAAATAAAACTTGAGCAGAAACTTGATACAACAGATACACAAACCACACACACACACACACACACACACACACACACACACACACACACACACACACACACACACACGTATATGCATACACACACATATTTATCAAGTAATACTACAGCAAGCCGAAAGATATAGATACTGATATTGATATTGATATTGTATATATAATATTATAGATACATAGATTACGAGGGTGAGTCAAAAAGTAATGCCTTTTTCTTTCGTACAGGAACAATTACCGACACAGGAACATGTATCATACATCAAAATGAAGCTGGTCCTCTGGGGATCACATCCCTACTTCTCAACATAGTCACCGTTTCTCTCAGTAGCAATGTTCCACCTTCGAATGAGGGAATGTATCCCTACCTCGTGAAATTCTGTTGACTGTGCTTGGAGCCACGTCTTCACTGCAGTATTCACTTCCTCGTCACTGGTATAATGTTTGCCTCTCAAACCCTCTTTCATGGGGCTGAAGAGATGATAGTCTGAAGGCGCTAAGTCTGGTGAGTATGGAGGATGCAGTAAAGTTGTCCACCCGAATGAGGCGATTGTCTCCCTTGTCCTGATGCTTGTGTGTGATCGAGCATTGTCATGCAGAAGGAGGACATTATCGATCTGCAAGTTGGGTCTCACTTGTCCGATTCTTGCTTTGAGCCTCGTCAGGGTCATAATGTTTGCCTCAGAGTTTATTGTTTCTCCTCTTAGCAAGAAATCAACCAGAATGACACCTTGAGCATCCCAAAAGACAGTCACCATGATTTTTCCAGCTGACTTTTCTGTCTTGAACTTTGCTGTGTGGTTATGTGATGTATGATTATGTGGTTACATGGTATGGTCATGTAGCCATGAGGTATAAGGTTGTATGATATGGTTATGTGGCTGTGTAGTATGTGTTTATGTGTGGTGTGGTTATGTGGTTGTGTGTTGCGTCTGTACGGTTGTGAGGTGAGGCTGCATGGCAATGTGGCATGTTTGTGTGTTTATGTGGTCATTTAGTTGTGCAGTTGTGTGGTGGTTGTGTGGCTTAATGTTTTTTTTTGGTGTTGGTTATGTGGTTGCATAATTTTGTTGTGTGGCTGCGCGGGGGCTGTGTGGTGGCTGTGTGGTGGCTGAGTGTTGTAGCTGTGTTGCTGTGTGATGTGGTTGCATGTTTTATTGTTGTGTAAGTTAGTTGTGTGAAGGCTGTGTGGTGGCTGAGTGTTGTAGTTGTGTGATGTGGATGCATGTAGGTTAGTTGTGTAGTTGTCTGGAGGCTATGTGGTGGCTAAGTGTTGTAGCTGTGTTGCTGTGTGATGTGGTTGCGTGTTGTTGTTGTGTATGTTAGTTGTGTGGTTGTGCGGAGGCTGTGCAGTGGCTGAGTGCTGTTGCTGTGTGATGTGGTTGCGTGTTGTTGTTGTGTAGGTTAGTTGTGTGGTTGTGTGGAGGCTGTGTGGTGGCTGAGTGCTGTTGCTGTGTGATGTGGTTGCGTGTTGTTCTTGTTGTGTAGGTTAGTTGTGTGGTTGTGCGGAGGCTGTGCGGTGGCTGAGTGCTGTTGCTGTGTGAAGTGGTTGCGTGTTGTTCTTGTTGTGTGGTTGTTGCAGAGGCTGTGTGGTGGCTGAGTGCTGTTGCTGTGTGATGTGGTTGCGTGTTGTTCTTGTTGTGTATGTTAGTTGTGTGGTTGTGCAGAGGCTGTGTGGTGGCTGAGTGCTGTTGCTGTGTGAAGTGGTTGCGTGTTGCTGTTGTGTAGAGTAGTGGTATGGTTCTGTGGAAGCTGGATGGTGGCTCAGTGGTGTGGTTGTGTTATTGTGTGATGTGGCTGCGTGGTGTTGTTGTGTCGTTTAGTGGTGTGGTGGCTGCGTGGTGTGGTTGTGGGGTTGTACGGCTGTTTGGAGGAGGTTGTAGTTGTGGCGTGGTGGCACAGGGAAGGCAGCAGGTGCAAACACTTGAAGCCGATGTCATGCCAGCTGCCTCGCTCTGCTTGAAGCTCCACTGTGGGATGGACTATGGCACGTCCCTCCTTTGTGTACATAGCGTAGATAATGTGCTGCTCTACCTGATACAGACACACACACACACACATACACACACACACACACGTACACACACACACACACACACACACACACACGCACACACACACACATACAATAATATATATATATATATATATATATATATATATACACACATTCATGGCATACACTCACACACATATACATGGGCATACACTCACACTTACATACATGCACACATACACACACATATATGTACACTCATGCACACACACATACACATACACAGACATACACACCTTCACATGCACACACACACATACAACGCATGCACACACACATAGATATATACATGGGCACACACATACATACACACATACATACACACACGCATGCACGCACACAATATGCATACACATATACACACACAAACACACACATACATACACACCACCATCATCATCAATAACCGTTTATTAGTAATTTCAGGCTGATATAAAAGTAGTACTGGCATATCAAGAATGTGTACAACTCGGTGTGGAAATAACTAAAACAAACAGATCATAAATGATACTCGAGAAAAATGTTTAAAATCGTTAAACTGCAAGGATTGATAAGAAAAATGTGAAACTAATCGAGGTCTGAGCAACAACTGATAAATAAAACTTGAGCAGAAACTTGATACAACACACACACACACACACACACACACACACACACACACACACACACACACACACACACACACACATATATATATATATATACATGTATACACACACACACACACACACATTTATCAAATAATACTTCAGCAAGCCCAAAGATGTAGATACTGATATTGAAATCAATAGTGTATATACATGTATGTATATATGTATATATAATATCATAGATACATAGATATTTACATATACATATATTATATAGGCCTACATACATGGACGGGACGGGAATGATTGGAGCAAATTCCAGTCTGGAGCCGACAACAGTGATACATTTACCTGGCTTTCGTGTTGGTGCAAGAAGGCAGTGACGGCTCTACGGTACTGCGTCACAAAGGTGTTGATGACGTGTCGAGTGGCCAGAAAGAAGCCGCCAGCCACCCAGTTGACGTTGTTACGCAGAATGGACTTCCAGGACCTGCTGAAGTCAGGGCTGTACACCTCCCCACACAGCACGCGCTCTGGGTCGAACTCGGGGGAGGCTGCACGAGGAAGCCCTGGGTGGAGTTCTCACCTATACAGATTGATACAGGCATAAACAAGATGGTCAAACCATTCTATGTCACTTTTTATTCCAAACTTATACCAGAAAGTCCATATTTTGTACTTTTCGAGGTCACTGTGATCTTGAAGAAGCGTCAATTCAAATAAAACTTGACAAGCATCGAGGACAATGGTAGACTATTACAACAATGAAAACAGATGTTAGATATTCATATCATTCATATTCATAATAATTTTTTCTGTCTCATGGATTTTGCCAAATGAAACTCGGGCTGCTCCTCTCGTTGAGAGTATGTCGCCGCGGCGCAGCGCCACCCATTTTTTGGACTAAGACTTCAGAAAAGCAAAAGGATAATTAGCCTTTAAGGGGAGGGACCTGGAAAATGAATCCATTCTCCGATATTTTTATGCCAGGGCAACTGGGAGAATTCCCTACTGTTCACGATTTTCAACTGCCGTGGGATCTTTTAGCGTGAGCAGGCCAGATGGCATACGGGTTCGACTCCTTTTTCGTCTCCTTCTGAAGGACGAGACGTTCTCTTTGATTTTCCAGTCAAACTGGAGAAAAGTAGGGGCCTCAACCTGAAATGAACTCTGGAACCTGAGTTTAGTTACTGGCAGGGGAACGTCTGAACCATTCTGCCGTCTTTGTTCCATAAAACGTGGTCTTCACATGCCCTCCTCAGAAAATGTTGAATTTGGACACATTTTGTTTTGTTAGTGTGAACTTGAACTGGAAACCTTGCCTCCATATTCATGCATTAGCCATTCCCGAGCGGTTCACAACTAGTCCTTTGCAAGGGGACGAAAAATGTGTCGTACCCGTGTGCCTTCTGGCTGCACACGCTAGAGATCCCACGGCAATTGAAAATTGTAAAGAGCGGGGCATTGCCCGGCTGTCTTGGTATAAAACATTGGAAAGATAGGTTGATTTCCCAGGTCCCACCCCTTGAAGGCCAATTAGCCTTCTTGCTTTCTGAAATCGTGGTTAAAAAATAAAGTGAATATGAATATGAATTTGAAGCAAAGGAGAGGGAATGGGCACTGCCCTCGTGGTGTTGGCCACAGGAAAAGTTGAGGTCACCGCCACCTCACTCCCCTATACATATGACCCCAGAATTATGGAACTATCTAAGCAGGACCTCAGGACCTGGCCAGCTCATGGGTTTATGTGCAGGCTTAAGGCTTGTGCCGTGATCATTTTGAATCTTTTCCATCACATGGTACCTGTGACGTTAGTGCATAATTATGGCATTCATTCCGAGGGCGAAGATGTCATCTTGAGAAACTGAAACTGTCATCGTCAAAAACGTCTTTAATATGCTCTCCCCATCTATCTATTATTTTGTCTTTTTGCGTAACAATTGCACCATCCTTTGATTTCAAGCAAGCAGTTAATGTGCATGTGTTTTTCCTGCAAGCAATTTCATTAGTATTTCTGTACATAAACTTAGGGTCTGTTTTGTGTCTGTCTTCTATTTCTTTGCACTTTGTTTCTAGCTAAGCTTCGTAGCTTCATCGCACTTATGCTTAATTTTTTTATCTAATTTTTTTTGGTATTCTTCCTGTTTTTCTTTTACCTTCCTCTGTTCATCCATCAAGGTTAAAAGTTCTATTGTCATCCAATTCTTCTTTGCTCTTATTTCAGCTCTAGGGATTTCTTGATACGCTTGATTTATTGAGTTTTTCAAATTTTCCATTATTCTTCATTGTCCCCAACATTTTCCAGAGCATTGCATTTTATGTTGAACATATACACTAAATTTTGCGCGAGTTGATTCATCTGTCTTTAAGAGCTCAAGATTTAGTTTGATTTATTTTTAATTTGTTATCTCCTTAGTTTTAGCCTACATTTTCCCATTACAGGATTGTGGTCACTGTTGCAGTCTGCGCTTGGTAATGGTTTTGCTATCAGTAAAGATTTCTCAATCTCTCATTTATCAGGATGTAATCAGTTTGATTTATGTGCTGTCTCTTGGATTCATCAATGTCCAGTTTCTTCTTTTAGGTTGCTCCAGCATTATTATGAATTCATTTACTTGTGCCCACTCAACAAGTTTCTCTTCTCATCATCTCGCATACCAAGGCCATGGGATCCAACTATGCCATTTCCATTTTTCTATCCCACTTTAGCATTAAAAATTCCGATTGTTATCATAAGTCCTGTGATTTATATTGAGTCTTGGGTGGCTCCAATTCTACAAAGAAGTTGTCAATTTCTCCCTCAGTACTTGCAGATGTTGGTGCATATACTTAGACTATGTTGGTACCACAACACGGTCTGATATGGCCCAGTATCCTTCAACACGACTTTGACTTGTCTCTAGTCATTATGATGCCTACGCCTCTTTCATGTGTGTCCCCATCAGAATATATATTTTTATGCTTGCCGATGTTATTATACCAGCTGCCTTCTATCTCACCTCTCTAATTCCTCAAGTATTGATGTTCATTCTTTCCATTTCTGTCTTGACATTTTCTAGTTTCCCCTTCTGGAGCATTGTTTTAACATTCCATGTTGCAAGTTCTCATATCTTTTAATCTAAGAGCAGTAGCTTGATTACAGTGTGGTGTCACCTGCTTAACTTGACTTCCCCTAGGGAAGAAGGTGCTCAGTGGAATCCCTATTCACCTCGTTCACTTTACTTTTTATCCAATTTCCGGTCATGATGTTCTTGGGAGAATACTATGGTGGTTTCCCATTGCTTTCCGTTGGTTTTTGTGTGGACTATCTGCTAACGTTATCGTTCCCTCGACTACCCACAAGGCACTGGGGGCTGATTTATGATCAGGATTTACCTGCCTTGGCCTTAGCCTCTCCCGAGACAACCACAAGGCAGTGGTGAGTTTTTTTGTCAGGATTTACTACCTTAGACATGGTTTCTCCCAAGACAACCACAAGGCAGTGGCGCTATTCACCCATAACTGGGGGTCTGGTTCGTAGACACCAGTGTGTGTGTGGGCCTGTGTGACGCCCGTCTGGGGGGCAAGACCTCCTCCAAGTCCATCGAGGGTTCAGTCTAAATTCGTGAGGTGCTCAGTGATCGTGTGTCGCCAAGTGAAGGCACTACGTAGGGCTTGCTGATGGAAAGACCATGAACTGAGAGGTAAAGACTTACGCACTCTGCTCTCTTTTTTGCACAGCTGCAAGCAGCAATGTTAGCCAGCAGTGCAGGTTGAAAGCAGGAGGTGACAAGCACACAGTCACTTGCCAACATACTAGAAGCGTCACATCAGCCATTGAGACACACATAGGTGCAAAATATCACAATAAAAACACAATACCATCTACCAGACAGCCATCTTTCATTTTGTCAACGTCATTTCGAGGCATAAAGTACATCTGACAATACAAGAAATCGATGATAAGGTGCCAGTCTAGGGTACTTTAAATATCTATGTTCCTTTAATCACTGATGTTCTCATAAATACATGTCTATGTCCCTATGAATCTCTATGTTCCTGTACAGATGTGTTCATATAAATGTATATGTTCCCATAAATATCTAAGTTACTATAGATATCTAGGTTCGTATAAATATATATTTAAGTTCCTATAATGATACAAATCTATGTTCCTATGAATATCTGTGTTCTTATAAATATGTATATTCCTATGAATAACTGCCTTCCTATGAATATATACATACATCTTCCTATAAACATCTGTTCCTATGATTATGTAACATCTATTTTCCTCTAGATGTCTAAGTCACCTGTGATGTTCTTGAGATAGCCCACGTCCATCCAGGCCAGATGCTGACTGGGGAAGTAGTTGTTGTCCAACACGTGGCGCAGACAGTCAAACTTGGCGTGCGTCACGCACGTGTAGTCCGGGTAGACAGTGTTGGGCCAGTGTTTGGGGTACCCCCCGCTATAGATGGCCGCTATCTCCTTCTTGAGGCGGAAAGACCACAGGGAAGGCAACTCCACCTTGACTACCTTGGTCAGGGCCAACAACTCTCTCCGGACG
Organism: Monoplex corrugatus; assembly: GCA_030674185.1. NCBI lineage: Eukaryota > Metazoa > Mollusca > Gastropoda > Littorinimorpha > Ranellidae > Monoplex > Monoplex corrugatus. The sequence continues at coordinate 17,402,165 of JAPXFY010000014.1, read as the reverse complement.
TTCAGAAAATGCCGGGAGAAAGACTTGGAGTTTGTGAAGAACACCACAGGGGCCATCACTCTGGAGTAGGCTGCGGCCCATTTCTCGTAGATGCGGTGATCTCTCTTGTTTTTGGGCGAGTCCTTGCCGAACTCACCAATGTCCAGAAAGGCTGTCACTATCGTCACGTTATGCAGCACTGGGGTACCGTGCTAGTGGTGGTTCTGGTGATGGTGGTGGTGGTGGTGGTGGTGGTGGAATTGATGACGTCAGCTGTGGGTTGTAACGTTAGGTATTGCCCGATTTTTAAAAAGTCAGTCTGAAAACAGGGAAGAAAAGTTCAAACAGTAAGTCTCTTCTCTCTCTCTCTCTTTCTTTTTCTCTCTCTTTTCTGTCTGTCTGTCTGTCTTTCTCTCTCTTTCTTTCTTTCTGTCTCTCTCTCTCTTTGTCTCTCTCCCCCTCTCTCTCTTTCTGTCTGTGTGTCTGTCTGACTGTTTCTCTCTCTCTCCCCATCTCTCTCTGTATGCCTGCGTGGTTGTCTATTTATAACTGTTAAAACAATAAAACACTGTACTTTTTATGATTCGTTCCTTTCATCAAGTCGGTATGGACTGCCATGTATTTGCTGTGCCTGTGTCCGCCCAGCACTTAGGGCTCTTGTGAGAGCTGAAGCACAGTACAAGTAGTCATTATATTGTAGCCGTGCACACCCAACGGCGTGTAGCAGACGTCTTTTCTTCTCAAACGATTTTGAGTACAGTTAACTCCCTTGGTTCAGCGATTCTCAAAAATATTAGGAAATTCTATTACATGTATTTAAACCCTTAAAAGTTAAGAAATGAATAACTTGTGCACTCTAATTCAGCAGAAAAGTATGTATTTCTTTTAGGAAATGTCCTCGAGGCGAAGTTTCCCCTCGTTTGCCTGAAATCAATAATTTTGTTGTCCGATCGTTCGGTACTATTCAAATTTCCGACCAGTGAGCCGTGATGATGATCGGAAATTTGTATAATAATGAAATAAATTGTGGAAATTTTAAGATCGCGATTAGAATGTTGGTATTCTAATCTTTCATTTGGACCACATCACACCTTTAATCATTAGATATTAAGCTTGCATTAAAGAAAGTTCAGGCCAAGTCAAAGTGCGACAAACCGCCAAAATGACCGCCATCTTGCCGGGATGTAGAATCGAATTCTTAATATTTAAAATCTGACTTAGAATACATAATTACATTTACCTTTTTGCTCCTTTTATAAACAGAAATGATATTGCAATGAAATATTGCTAAGCAGTAAAGTATTAGAAGAGATCTTGGCATTCTGTATTGTGGTCGAACTATGCGTGTCCAAATTAGGATCATTTGTGTTTTCTCTTGTCTGTTCACCGATCTATTTCTGCACCAAGAGATTGATTTACCTATTCAAAGTATGTCCACATAAACTTATCGATCATCGTGTATTCACTCATTTGTTTGATATTTTTCATGGACTAATATTGATTGATTAAATACGTAAAAATACGGCTAAAATCCCTTTCAGCAGAGTGTAAACATTGACTTAAATCACTTATAGTTTCGATCTGTGTGAATGTTGTGCAAAATGATGTAGAATACAACAATCTGTATGCTGTGTAGAATTTTCTGATATATGATATGTTGGTATTTGTTATGTGGACCGCAAGATAAGCACCGCTGAGCTTGCTCGAAGAAACACAAATCTGGCCCCTAAGGGGTTCCAGAGAGTCGTTTTGCCTGCGGGCTCGCGGTGCGGTCAATGCGGTTCACATACGGAGTATATAAGCGGATGAGTGCGAGTGCCATGTAGGCTATGCCTTTCTCCTCTGGTCTGGTCTTGAACGGTTGGGTCAGAATAAAGAGAGAAACATCATCTCTGTCTTCCCTGGGTCTTCTTCGTCAGGCTGCATTACCATCTGCGCTCTTCTGCCTCCTGTCTTCATCTTCACCCTTACCACCACACCATCACAATATGTTATTACTTCTATTGCTTTTATGGAACCTGCTCTAAAGTCATCAAAACAAGAATTGGAATGGCAAAGCAAAAAATGGTTCGACTCAACAATATCTGGAAAGACATGGGCATACCAAACGGCCTGAAAATTAAACTTTTACAATGTTTGATCTGGCCAATCATGATTTATGGATGCGAAGCCTGGACTCTCAGAAAAGCCGATTGCAAAAGAATTGAGGCAGCACAGATGTGATTTTATTGGAGACTACTATATGTCAAATGCACAGATAGAAGAACTAATGAAAATGTCTTGGAAGAACTTGATACCACCAGCAAATTACTAGCAGACATCAACAAGAGAAGACTAAAGTACATTGGCCATGTGTCACGTACGAAGAACACAGACTTCATGGCAACCATTTTTCAGATATTTGAGAAAGCAGAAAAATGCAACTGATAACTTCATATCGTCCACACATAGAAGCACCAATTTATCATACATACATATGAACGCATCAAAATACACACAATAGTATACATGCACAAATGACGTACACTAACAAGGTATACCATACATACACATATTCGTATGGTTATAAACGTAATTACACATGAATGATTATTTGACGCCACATGACGGTAGTTAGAAATGAAAATACATATTGATGACGAGTAACTAAGACATCAACAAACCAGTCACGGTGGTAGAGTGGTTAACGCAACGAACTACCGATTGGAATGTTGTGGGTTCGAATCCCCATCAGTCCCTTCAAAAATATATCATTGTGGGATTTTTCGGCTCTAACCGGCTCCTACACAAAGTTGGGCGTGCTATGGGCTCACTGGGAAGACTGGGACTGCACAGTCGAGTCTCATCCACTGCATGGATGCGTCTTCTGACAAGCACCACATGTGTCTGTATCTCTCAGGCCTGCTTGACGTCAGGATATATTACGATAGTAAGCATAGAGTACAGCTCTGTCACGCAGTCTCAATCCTAGATGGAACTCCATAGCATCATGATTATCATCCTCATCCACATCATAATCATCGCATTGTGGAAAAAAACACACAAAAAAAAACAGTGCCAGCTTCTGTGGCCATCAAGGTGGCGTAGAAAATGGGAAGAAAAAAAAGGTGAGCACAAAGGTAACCTCCCTGAGTGCGATGATCCTTAAAAAACACGTGATATGAACGACAGGCCAGGGTGAACAGGTAAGTCTTTGACTGTGACGTGAAGTTCAAAAAGATGGCAGAGAACTCAGATCAGCCAGCAGTGAGTTCCACACAGATGGTGTGATGAAACTGAAAACACACTCACCAGCTGACTTTATTGAGTTTTAGCATCATCAGAAGCTTCTTCTTTGAGAACCGCAGGCTGCCTGATGTTTTTTTTAAGCCAAGTAACAGGCTGTATCTGCCGTTTCTGTCTATCTGTCTTGTCTGTCTGTCTGACTCAATAAGAATTTACATAATTTGACACATTATGGTTTGACTGTTTTGAATGATCAAAGAGAACAGTTACACAATAGTAACATTCGGAACAAATACCCAGTCACACAGTGGCTGTAATGATGGAAAGATCTAAGGTTCTTAATAAAATGATCAATCCCACAAAAATTACGTCTTTTCAATTCCCCATAAAAATGTTTCATGTCGACTAGAGACAAGTATTGTTGTCTGTCAGCACGTCCGTAACAAGAAAGTGTCGGCAGACTTTTGTCAGCTGTTTCTGAATTTGTTTTCTTTTTTTTACCAAACTGGATCAAAATATGGACCATTCAGGAGTTTCTCTTACCCAGTAATCTTTTTTGTGTAGTATGTCTATGTTATTGGTGTTTAGAGTTCGTTTTTTTTGTGCTTCCTACTTGTCCTTCATTGGCTCTTTTTAATAATTTTGTTTAGGTGTCAGTGCGTAACATGCTCCCATATCTGTTTGCCATCTATCAAATAGACAACTGAACTGGAAACTTATGAAATTATATTAAAAAAACCTGATTTTCTGAGTAATCTTCAGAAACTGGTTTTTTTGTTTGTTTGTCTGGACAGGCAATGTAATAGAATCAACAGAAAGACTACTAAAAAGACCAAGACAAAAGAAAAGAAAAGAAAAGAAACAACAACAACAACAAAAACCAAACAAAAACGGAGGTTTTATCATACCTGATATTGAGAAATTCTCTACAGCCTTAAAACTGTCCTGGTTTGTGCATTGTATGTGTGTGTTTGTTTATATATCATCATCATCAGGTGCCCTCCCGCATGGCGTTGGCGATCATGAACTTCCATTTGTCCCTATCGCTCGTTGCCTCTAGCATCTCCCCCACCCTCCTCGTCCCCAGCCACTCTGCAAGTCCGTCCAGCATTTTCTCCCTGGGTCTACCTGGTGCTCTCTTTTCCTCCAGCTTTCCCGTTGTCATCAGGTGCTCCAAATCCCCCTTCCTCATAAAATGGCCTATAAATTTGCCTGTCTTTTCCTAATCTTCCTATATGAGTGATCTACTTATGTCTGCCTCCATCAAGACTGTCTCGTTTGTTTTCTTTGCTGTCCATGGAACTCTCAACATTCTTCTTAGAAACCACGTCTCGGCTGCCTCAATCTATATATGTAACAAACACACGCATACGATGCCACACACACAACACACACACACACACACCCCAACACACACAACACACGCATATGTATATGTATAATATATATATCTATATACATATGTAGATAGATAGGCTCTTTCATGTATGTATGTATTATATATGTATGTATGTATGTATATGTAGGCCTATACATATATAAATATATGTATATATATGTATACATATAGAATATATATATATATATAATTCATGTATATATATATATATACATACATATACACATATATACTTATAATAGCATGAAAAACAAAAGAAAACACAAGACAACAAAATACATGTTTTTCTTTCAGCATTTCGGCCTGTGTGGCCTTTCTTGGAGAACTGTTTACATGTATTTAAGAATGAAAACACAAGTCGCAAACTTTTTGGAATGAAAAATGCTCGTCACACAGCTACATACTATTTCTCGAAATCCATGAACTCGCCACGTTTCCCTGGTCTCTCCTTTCCTTTCCTCATGTCCACTACATTGCACCAGCCAGCCAGCCAGCCAGCCAGCATACAGACAGTTAGACAGACAGACAGACAGCCAGCCGGCCAGACGACCGGACAGCACCCAGCCAGCCAGCCAGATGGACAGACAGGCAGGCAGGCAGGAAGGAAGCAGGCAGGCAGACCGACCGACCGACCGACGGACAGATACTTAGGTACGGGCGGACAGACATACACAGAGACATATAGACAGGCAGTCAGAAAGACATAAACAGACATATAGACAGGCAGTCAGAAAGACAGACAGACGGACAGACAGACAGACAAGCAGGTAGGAAGGCAGGAAGGCGGGCAGGCAGGCAGGCAGACCGACGGACAGATACTTAGATACGGACGGACAGACATACACGGAGATATATAGACAGGCACTCAGGTAGACAGACATGTAAGACAGACGGGTAGACAGACAGGTAAACAGACAGACAGACAGACAGACGATGCATCACTAAACAGAGAGGAAGATGACAACTAACACCACAGAACAAACACCCGAGGGTATTGGATGGGACCAGAGCTACAATGTCTGGAAAGCGCCTGCCTGGGAACTGTGAGGACCCGCTTTCAAATACCAGTCCAACTTTCACTAGACCTCCACTGGTGGTCTGGGTGCTGGTCTTTCATATGAGATGATAAACAGCAGTGCTGTGTGTTGCAGCATTCCACTTTCTGTATGGCAACAAAGGTACTGTCCCTGCAAAAAACAACAACAACAACAAAACAAAAAAAAAAACAACAAAAAAACCCACCAGACAAAACGAAAACAAAACCAACCAACCAACCAATCAACCAAACCAACAACCAACCAACCAAATACATGTATACAAACACTGTTAAAATGTTTTCCTTTTACCTGTAGCCCAGAACGTAGAGCCTAATTCGTTTATGGGTCAGGACGCTTACCCCACATTTCTGTGTTCATTTCCTTTTGCTGTTAAGCCCATGTTTCCATAAGTAAGAGACTTTGTTTTTTTTCTCAGAATAAATATCATGATACGTGAATCGTGAATCTCTGTGTTTGTCCGTGTGTGTGTATGTGTGTACGTGTGTGTGTGCGTGTGTGTGTGCACGCGCCCATGAGAGTGGTGTGTGTGAATGAAGAAGAGAGAGCCAAACTTTACAACACACACACACACACACACGCACGCACGCACGCAGGCACACACACCAATCAATATGGCGGAGACTCCTGACGGATAAAAATTTCGGCAGTCAGAGATAACAGGAAATAGTCTCAAATGACCAGAACAAGACGGGGGCGCCTTGCTGAACAGAGGCAAGAAGCTGCGTCTGTGGAAAAGACCGATTACGAGAGGCCGTCGACCAGCGACAAGCGCAGGATCAAGGAGATTCCCTTCAAATGGCGCTTCGACGTACCACGGGCACGCAGAGCGGGACAACTTCCATCACATCTATACCCAGCTCTGCGGAACTCGTGAGTACGATCGTTGAACTAAAAAACATCGTACTGGATCTGCGCAACCAGGTCAGTACCTTAGAAAGGACTGTGCTTGCGCAGATCGAGGCCCGGTTGACAGCAACCGCCACCATCAAACCGACCAGGAACAGTCATACACAGACAGATAATTCCACAACAACTCCCACGTACGCAGACGTTCTAAAACAAAAGCACACACGCAGGCAGGACGTCCAACAGGCACAACGATCAAACACAACAAAAACTAGCAGCAATACACGAGCGAAAACAGAGCCTGAAAAGAAAACCAAAGACGGGAAAGAACACCATGACATCAAAAAAGCTAAAGACGTCACATCAAGCTCAAGGACGCAACGTCACACACCAAAAAGATTTCAGAACAACGTAAAACAAACCACGACCTTCCCTATGTTCTGACTATCCATGATTCGGTGTTGAAAGGTGTCAACTCGAGACGACTGGGACGATCTTATGGTTTTGAAGGAGACTCAAGTACTGTGAATAACATTCATGACATACAAAAATCTTTAGACAAGACACCTTCCATCTTTGACAATCCTGCAGACTGTATTGTTTTACACTGTGGTGTCCACGAACTGAATAGCAAAGATCTCAAAGCAACAACACAAAACTTAGCTTCTTGCATCAAACATATAACACAAAAATATCCAAACTCAAAGATAGTCATCAGCAAGGTCGCCCCTGTACGACATTCACGTATGGAAGTTCGGCGGAATTTGTTTAACGCCTTTTTATCTGCTGAGCTTGTTAACATAAAAAACCTATCATTTGTCTCCCATGACAACCTTCGAACTAACCAGCAGTTTCTACACGACAATATTCACCCCACCGCCAGAGGAAGCAGCGTGATAGCGGGAACCTGGGAAGACACATTCGGGATCTATTTTGGGAGACGCCTAGGAGACCAGGAGGATCACGATCTTCACGGCCACACGCCTCTAGATTCTCCCGAGGACCGTTCCCCTATTTGACAGCTATGAACCGTGGTGGCTATCATACACATGTTTTGAATGAATCGTAGTAGATCTACAGTGACCAAAGTTTCATTCACAGACTTTTTCCTCGTCATCTCTGACAATTCTCTTGTGAAAGTGTATAACGCTAGGAATTATCAGTCAGACCAGACTATATCTCTGTACATTTGAAGCGTGTATACATTATTTAATTTATAAATTTATTTCTGTTCTAGATCAAAGTCTTATCTGATTAGTGGGACTTCTTTTCTCCATAGTTTTACTCATTTTTTCTTCTTCTACCTTTCCTTTGTAGTAAAAGTAATCATTCTCCCCCTCCCCATTTTCCTCGAACACAGAAAACCAAAGCATACGTGTTTTTCAAACAAATCACCGTTAATTGAAAATAAGGGATTAGCCAACAATGAAAATCAATTTTTTACAGTGGAATTGTAGGTCTATTTCCATCAATTCAGCATACCTGGAACATTTCCTCGCCTCAAATCAGTGTGAAGTCTTGATTCTGCAGTCGCTTAACCAACCAAACTTCCCAATTTCCAAAATTACTATTATCCACCAGTGTATGCCTATGGGAATCCCGGGAAGAAAGTAGCCACTGCGATATACATACTTAAAGAGTTACAATATCACATATTTACTTCCCTAGTTTTAACGTCAACTGAAGACTTACACGCTTGTGCCGCTACAGTACAGTTCAGTAATTCTTTTATCCTGAACGTTTTGTCAGTCTACCTGCCAACAGGTCCAAATGACCACAACACAGAATGGCTGCGCACGATTCCGGATCTGCAGCACGGTAAATGGCTAATAGGTGGAGACTTTAATTCCCACTCCCCGTTTTGGAAAAAGATTGCTGTACTGTGACAAGCAATCGTTTAGTAGAAAATATAGTTGACAGTTCGCTTTACCTTTTGAATGATGGAGTGTCACTAGAATTCCTGATATTTCCAAACATCGGGCAACAGCCATCGATCTGTCTTTAATCTCACCAGAATTGGTACCCTGCTGTACCTGGGACACTCACAGAGATACTTTAGGAAGTGATCACTTACCTATCCTCATAACACTAACTAACGAAAACATCAGGATGAAAGACAGCATTCCTGATATTATACCAAAATATAATTATACACGCGCTGATTGGGCCTTGTTTCAGACTGTTCTTTCTAATCGAGATTTCACACATTATGAAAGTGAAAAAAGTAGACGTATGTTTTCTAAATTCCAGGAGTCAGTTCTAGCTGCTGCAGACCTTTCCATCCGAAACTCAAAACTTTTAAGTCTAATAACCGTTTGGGTAATGTTTGATGGACGGAGGCATGTGAGCAAGCAGTTCAGTATAAAAAAAGAAATATAAAATCTACATCAAAAGCAGGAAACCTGAAGATCATATGGAAATGGAAAAAGCTAACACCCAGTGTAATAAAATCATCGCTGAAGCAAAGAAAAATTATTGGGCATCATACTGCACAAAAGAAATTTCAGATTCAAGGATTTCCATAAAGTCTGGACAAAAATGAATCAATGAAAAATGGAGCCAACTTACCTAGGTGTCCAATAAGATTGATACAAGTCACAAATTTCTTTCCGACATGGACAAAGCTGAAACTTTTGTGGAACTTTTTGCTGAAAATAGTAAAGTAGATGGTTTGACTCCTACCTGCAAACACTACAGGGAAATGGCAGCTAACAACCCTATCTACACTGATCCAATACCTCAGAATGATCGCTGGTTTAATTCTCCAATCACCTTAGAAGAGTTAAAAAAACACTATCTTGTCTCTACGCAACAAAAGGAGTTTGGTAGGTGTCGATGCAGTTTCAACTGAAATGATTAAACATCTTCCAGAAAACTATATTATTTTTTTACACAAAATTTTTCAGAAATGCTGGGTTGGTGGAACTATACCACAATTATGGCAAACGTCTGTTGTTATACCAGTATTAAAAGCAGGAAAGCCTAAAAACAATAAAAACAGTTACAGACCTATTGCTTTAACGCCATACGAGCAAACTATTGGAAAAATTGGTATTAAACAGACTTGTACATTACTGTGATAAAAATAACGTTATTCCAGTAAATCAGGCTGGTTTTAGAAAAGGGAGATCTACAGTTAGCACCTGGTTAAACTTACCACTCACATCAAGAAACAGTTTGCCCGCAGAAAAAGTCTTTTAGTTACATTTTTTGATGTGAAAAAAGCTTACGATCAAGTTTGGCATACGCGTTTATTGTACAAGCTGAAATCTATTGGTTTATCTGGCAATATGTATGATTATATTAAGTCTTTTTTAGCCAATAGAACTATTCAGGCAAGAGTGGGAACTAGTTATTCTACTTCACGACATCTTGATATGGGAATTCCACAAGGTTCAGTGATAGCACCGCTTTTATTTAATATCCTTATACAGGATCTTCCTAAAGCACTCTCAAATCGTGTTGTTTTGGCACGGTATGCTGATGATATATGTATTTGGATGAATATTACTTTAAAAAAGACAACTTCACAGAGAGCACAGAATTACATTAGGAAATTGTATCAATCTGATCTTGATAATCTTGGAAACTATATGTTAGAAAATGGTCTGTCATTGTCAGCAGAAAAAACTAACATGATGTTATTTAATTCTGGTGGTACTTTAAGTAACTTGCCTACTTTCAGATTGCTTGGTGAAGTGTTACATTACAAACAGGTTGTACAATTTCTGGGAGTCTTTATGACATCGAAATTAAACTGGAATGTCCATTTTGATTATATTTCAACAAAAGCAAGAAAAGCCCTAAATTTTCTAAAGATAATAAGCTGATTACCTTGGGGAATGGATATGAACATACCAATTCATCTATCAACAGCAATTGTATGATCTAAATTATCCTATGCGCAAGAAGTGTTCTTCAGTGCACCAAAATATTTATTAAAGAAGATACAAAGCTTAGACTGCAAAAGTATTGAAATTGCTCTAGGTGTCCCTACTCATGCCTCTAATCTGGAAACGTACAAAGTTGCTGGAATTCTGCCTCTGAACAACTATCGTCAGCTAGCGACAGCAAAATTTGCAGTTAGAACTACTTCACAAATGGACAATTTTGTGAGTAAGGAAATTAAAATCAGGTCTGATGTTGACTTTCCAAAGCGAGCAAAAAGCATTTCATCACAAATGACTGTTACAACTTACATATCTGACTTGGTCAAACAGTCTAACATAAATATGGATGAAATAGCTGAGACACCATCAACAACGCCTATCCCTACATGGGAAATGCAAAAAGCCTCTTTTGATATTGATTATACAGACGCTAAGAAATCTGAAAACGTCAACATTTCGATATCCACAGCAAGAGAACACATCGATGAAAAATACCGTACCCACCTTCACATTTTTACCGATGGATCAGTCTTATAAAATAAATGTGCTGGAGCAGCATTTTATGTTCCAAAATTTAAGATAAAAAAGTCATTTTTCGTTGGGGCAAACTTATCGATCTTTACAGCGGAATTAGTCGCTATTATTAATCAAGCATTGCATTATCTAGTAAATCTTAAACCCATGTCTTTCAAAGTAGTTCTCTTTGTTGACTCAAAATCTGTATTATATGCCTTACGGTCTTTTAATGCCGACACAAGACCTGATTTAATTACTGAGGCAAATCATCTTATACATCGTTTAAGGGTCAAAGGTACAGATATCAGTTTATGCTGGGCGCCTTCTCATGTTGGTCTTCACGGCAACGAAGTAGTTGACAGAGCAGCTAAGCAAGGCGCCCAGAATGCTGATAATGCTATAGAATTACATGTTCATACCTCCGTAAAAGAAGCTTGCAACTTGCTCGAATCAGCCTCATGGACTCGATTTCATGAACATTCAGATGAACAGTTTGTGTCACAACAAATGATAAAACTTACCGTTCAAAATGTATGTAAAAAATTGCATTATTCTTCCATGTATCATTTGAGATCGATTGTTGCTGTTTGTTTTCGTATTCAGCTAAACGCATTGAAAACAAAATATTGTAAAAATGTCAAGTGTATTTGCGGCGAACAGTTCACACTGTTTCACTGTTTATTCTACTGCAAAATGCTACGTTCTTTTTTACCGAAAATGTTTACTCAAGAAAAGTATTTTGAAAATCATTTCCAGAAAATTACATCAGATCAAACGTTGTTAGTTAGAATTTCAGAATCATTAGTTCACAGTCCTGTTAATGCATTACTTTAACTTTATTCGGTTTGTATTTTAGTGTTACAATTTCCCTTCACGTTGTTGAAGTTAATTGTTAGTGTTAAGTTCTTGTTCCATTTTACTGTTCCCCCACCTGCTAATGTCTTTTTCCTCTGTCTTCCCTCTGCCCAAATCCAACCTGTCCAACTATCGTTCTACATTTTATTTTGTTCACTTTTTAAAAAAAAGATTTCCCCTTCCCCCCCTCCCCCGTCTAATATCACTTATAGTGAAAAGACGTTAAATTAAAGAACGAACGAACACACACACACACACACACACACACACACACACACACACACACACACACACACACACAACACACACACACACACACACACACACACACACTCACCACATGCACACTAATAATGGGTCAACGGAGATTTCTTTATGAAAAAATATTTTATCGGTACAGCCTGGCTTTCTCCTCTGTCCTACACTCATTTTCACAGGGTAAACAACAGGCAGCTGAGCGCTGGTAGGTCTCAACATGGCGGCCACTTGGAGGTCGCGGTGGGGCCGTTTCGCCTCAATGCTCGCAGACTGATTGATTGATTCGGTTCAGTTTTTAAGTCGACACCCACCTCAGGTGATATGGTCGACGGGGATAACCATCCCAGGGAAGTGGGGGAAGGGGGACCTATCTAATCCTATACTGACACCACCAGAACAACAATGATGTTATTAAGATGGGACAGTGAGATAGCCAGTTTTAATATAGCGCACCCCAGGATTCGAGCGAACAACAATTAGCAGTTAGGCGTGCGAAGTCTATGTATAGGATGTATGTGGCCGTGCAGCGCAGTGGCAGGGAAGGAAAACACGCCTCTCGCGCTGTGGCCTTCACGACATAATGGCCTGACACCCCACCGTGTGACGTCACAGCACTGGACCATTGCCTTGGAGACGCGCCGTTGTTGTCTGAGATGAGACATGTCACTATTGTAGCGTTGTGGATTTGCTTGATATTGTGAGTGTATGGATGCTTAACTATCGCACACAAAAACACGTCAACTCAGTCAGTTCAGATTGGAGGGAAGACTATTATTGACTAGAATAAGACAGGACGAGAATACAACCAAATGCGAATAAGCCGAATGCCACAACTATATATACAATCTTATGGAGCATTTCCAGAACTTTCACTACTATGTTGTGCAACATTCCGGCATTGATGTTTTTGCCATGTACAATGGCCACAGCATCCTTGCATTTAGATAACAGTGAGGGTATCATAAACACTTGAGCTGTGCTGGCTTCACTCACATCTACCGAACAATTGTAAACTGTACCTTCCAGTTTGCCTACTTTGTATGACATGAGTTGGGCAAGATGGATTTCATCTAACATGAGAATTACATGTCTTTCTCCTTCAGTCATACGCTGGCATTTTACATGTTTGTCGCAAAGGCCACAGTTTAACTCTTAAGTGCCGTCAACGTAAACGGAGCCTTCTGTGGTGCCTACACACGTAAAATTTACGAAGGTAGTTTGACACACATTTCAGCCTAATGTAAATGGGAGAGAAGCACTGACTGATGTTGTCAGTCTCAGAGAGGGTTCATAAAAGTAACTAGCTTCCCTTACATGACTTTCTGACCTATGCAGCCCTCACTAGATTGGTTTTATTTATCTGAAAAGAGAAACAGTTGTTTTCATATACATGGTAGCGATGCAACGTTTTTCCCTGGCACATGGAAAACACTGGATGTCAAAATCCGTCGCACTCAAGGGGTATTAAATTAAACAGCCGTGGATAAGATATCTGCGTACAGCCATGCCCATCTTTATTTTTGTGATATGTCCTGCCCCTCCCCCCTCCTCTTTAAATAAGCAGTGATAAAACAGCCTGTCCTTTTTCTATAGAAGAATCATGAAGACAACAAACGTATCATGTTGTACACAAACTGACATACGGATGTATGGATTTATCAAAATCATGCTGATTGTGTGGATATCATTCAGATAAATATGTGTTTCGTCAATATATCAACAAAGGATGAATGAACAGGATTGATATGTGTTTTGTCAATGTATTAACAAAGAATGAATAAACAGAATTACTGTTTTTTTGTCAATTTATTAGCAAAGAATGAATAAACAGGAAGAATGTGTATTTTGTCAATTAATTAACAAAGATGGAATAAATAAGATTGATAAGATATGTTTTGTCAATGTACTAACAAAAGATATGTATTTTGTCATTGATTAACAAATATGTGGAGTATGTGACCATGTGGAGTATATGACCTACCAGTGACTTGGTCTAGAGATGGCGTGTGTTGCAATAACAGTAGCATTGGTATCATAAGTCGTGTGAGGATCTGTCTTCAAAGAACATGTCCTACCTGGGTCGCCCAAGCGTCATATGGCATTGTTGCAAGTGCAACAGTATTAATGTGGACAGCTTCACATATAATAGTTTTGAACTCTAGACATCAAATATCTACCACCCATTGACGGGCATGGACAATAGCCCCCTGCATACTAGCAGCCCCAAGTCACGTCATGAATCAGCAGGCTCCCGTGTGTCGATAAACGTCACTGAGAAAAAGGACCATAGACTCGATAGTACAAGCATAAGTCACCCTGCTTCAAAGTCGTCAAACATTCGATTATTGTCTGAACTGTTGTGGTATTTGCACAAACCGATCAGAGTTTTTGGCTGCCATTGACCATATCAAGCCCGATCTTATTTGTGGTACGGAATCGTGGCTTAAAGGTATCAAGCCAGGTAGAGACCCTGAAAAAACCGCCGTAAAAAACTGAGATTTTTCCAGACCATCTACAGGTCCATCGCAATGATCGTACTACAGGGATAGGTGGAGGAGTGTTTAATGCTGTTAAAGACAATCTTATAGCTGACGCTCAGCCGCAGTTGTGTAATGACCGTATGGTCTAAAGTGAGACCACATAATAACAAACATCTCTACCTTTGCTTGTTTTATATGCCACTCAGGAACATGTTCGACATCCGAAAGCTGGATGAATCGTTATCGGCCCTATCAAACCCTGTAAAAGACAAACATATCGTTGTTGCTGGGGATTTTAACTGTCCAGAAATAAATTGGGACACGCTAACTGTAAATAGTGGAGCAGCGGATAGAGAAGTTCAACAGGCATTAATTGACATCAATTAACCATGGTCTTACACAGGTCCACGAACAGCCTACTAGGATTAATAACATGCTTGATCTCGTGTTTACGAACAGTCACACACTTGTCAAATCTTCGAACATGATTCCTGGAATTAGTGACCAATGTATGGTAGTAATGGACATAGGATTGGTATCGCAGTTCATGCGTCAGAAACGTCGTAAGTACTATGTATTCGGTAGAGCTGATTGGGATGCGATGCACCGTGACACTTCCCAACCTGCGTCTGACATGTAGATTCGGCCCCAACCAGTGATGTTGAGGACCTGTGGAATACTTTTAAAACTGGTATTCATTCGCTTATGGACAAGCACATCCCTACAAAGATGTCCAGCAGCTGTAAGTCATTACCCTGGTTTAATAATAAACTCAATTGTATGGTCCAACAGAAGAAGTGCCTATACTCGCGCGCCAAGAAGTCGGGTAAGTGGGATGCATATAGATACTTCCAAAAACAGTGTAAAAAGGCTTTCAAGTCTGCAAATATCAGTTATATTAACTGCTCAATACAAAAGGGACTTGAGGAAAATAACACGAAGCCCTTTCGGCGTTACGTAAAATCTTGCTTCCCTTAAGCGTAGTGGAAGTCTCATAAATCGTCCAAAGCCCAAGGCCCGGACAACATTTCTAACACTATACTCAAGTCTTGTGCGAGTCTGCTAGCTCCAGCCTTAGCTACTATATTTCGGTATTCTATTGAATCGGGGAAGTTACTATCCGATTGGCTGAGTGCTAACGTGTCACCTGTGTTTAAGAAAGGAGATTCACACTTTGCCGAAAATTATAGACCTGTATCGCTCACGTGTGTATCGTGTAAGCTATTAGAACGTACAGTTTGTAAACACCTACTCGACGATCGCGAAAGGCATAATGTTCTTACATCTGTGAACCATGGTTTCCGATCTAGATTCTTGTGTGAAACTCAGCTCCTTACTACAATGCATGATTTGCCACAGCATTACGATATCGGCTCCCATATAGACATGGTAATTCTAGACTTTTCTAAGGCGTTCAACACCGTCCCCCACGCCCGTTTACTTCACAAACTCACATGCTATGGTGTCGTGGGAAGCATAATACTTAGCTGGGTGATTTCTTGACAAACCGCAACATGCAAGTAGTTGTTGACGGCGAATCATCGGACTCTGTTTACATCGAGTTGTGAGTACCCCAAGGGATGGTCCTTGGACCCATTTTGTTCTTGTGTCATATAAATGACCTAACAGACTCCGTAAAATCTACCATTAGATTGTTTGCTGATGATTGTTTGCTATATCATCTGATCACTAACCAGTGGGACCACCTGCAACTTCAGGAAGACCTTCGTAGTCTAGAAACATGGGCTTGAACTTGGGGCATGCGCTTTAATGCGAAAAAGTGCTATGTTATGAGCATGGACTGCAAATAATCCCACTTCTACCAACTGGATAACCACATTCTTCAGCAAGTAAAGGAAAACCCCTATCTTGGCGTTCTTCTATCTGAAAACCTTCAGTTTGATACTCATATTACGAATATTTGCAAGAAAGCAGCTTCTATATTAGGATTCTTGAAACGTAATTTGAAGCACAGTCCTCCATAGTGTCGTAAAACAGCTTATTTAGTGTTAGTCCGTACGACTCTCGAATATAGTTCTACAGTGTGGGACCCCTACATGCAGAAAAACAGACCGCTTGGAAAAGGTCCAACGTCAGGCCGCCCGCTTCATAACGGGGAATTATACATCATGAGACCCGGGCTGTGTTAGCCAGATGCTCCAATCCTTGGAATTACCTCCCCTGAAGGACAGGAGGAAGCAGAATCGTCTTGTGTTCTTTTTCAAAGTGGTCGGAGGCCTGGTGCCAGCTATACCTCCTGACCAGTTCGTTTCACCGATTGTAAATAAACGTCGCATAAGACCTAAACGTTTTGATGACTTCCAAACCTCATCGTTGCATGTAGTTCAGCAACATTCTGTGTGTCATTCAAATGCTTTAAAAACATCCAGTGTAATATGGATCAGTATAAAAAGTCGTATTTTTCAAAGACCATCATGGAGTGGAATCTACCAGAAGAATCAATCGTGCATGCCAAGAGACTCAGGACCTGTCGATCGGCCATCCGGCAGCGAGACTAAAGACCTTCTCGTGCTCTCTCTTCCGTCGCATATATGCTGAATAGGCCAGGCGACGTTACTATCCAGATGCAGACGAAATAAACAGTTAATCAAACAGTTCTGCTTTAGCTTCACAGACATCTAGGATATAGACTGCGCGTGCCTGCCTGCGAGTGGCCCCATAGCGCCACCATTTACCGAGGACCGGTCTGCTCGCTCTCGGCAGCTGGGCGTAGTACAATTTAGTAATGATCGGCGTGTTAATTTGACTGAAAAACGTGTTTCACTGTTAAAAAAAATATCGGGAACAACTACCAGTACTGTTTAGCAGAAGGTCATAGCTAAGGGACAGAGTCTGTTTAGTTGGTGTAGCTCTACACTTGATGCTTTGACTGATAACGGAATAAAGTGACCCCCCTGACCAAGAAATTACAATGCCATGTGTTAGGTCTGCACTATCTTATTGATAAACTGTCTACTAGGTAGGCCCCTAACAGGCGTGGGAATTCACGAGTTATTATAAACTTTAAAATCTAAATAGACTGCTCTCTCTCTCTCTCTCTCTCTCTCTCTCTCTCACACACACTCACACACCCACTCACTCACTCACTCTCTCTCTCTCTCTTTCTTCCTCTGTGTGTGTGTGTGTGTGTGTGTGTGTGTGTGTGATGTGCGCAGGGTGGTGCGTGCTCTTGATTTTTGTGTCGTGTGCGTGGAGTGATGTATGCATGAGTTTCTATGTTGCGTGCGGAAGGAAATTTTGTGTGTGCATGTGTGGTAGGATTGAGTTTTCGGAAAACAGTTCACCCAAGTTGAAAACTAAAGGCGGAATAGGTTTTGCTAGTCAGTCTCCAAAACAACCGCCTATAGAAAGGAGAAGGAGAAGAAAAAGAACACGAAGAACGCGAAAAAGTTATGAAGAAAAGAAGGTGAAACAAAGAAAAAGAGAGGAAAGAAAGAATTAGATAAAGGAGAAGAAGAAGAAGAAGAGGAAGGAGAAGAAAACGGTGAGGAAGAAAAAGGAGAAAAAGAAGAAGAAAAAAAAGAAGAAAAATATAAAAAAAAGGCGAAAAATAAGGATAAGGAGGAAAAGGAGACGAGTAAAAAAGGAGACGAGTAAAAAAGGAGACGAGGAAAAAGGAGACGAGGAAGGAGACGAGGAGGGAGACGAGGAAAAGGAGATGAGGGAAAGGAGATGAGGAAGAAAGACGAGGAAAAGGAGATGAGGAAGAAGGAGACGAAGAAGAAGGAGACGAAGAGGAAGAAAGACGAGGAAGAAGGAGATGAGGAAGAAGAAAGAAAAGAATGAGAATAAGAAGGAAACGAGGAATAGGAGACGAAGAGGGAGGAGAAAACGGAGGAGAGAAAGAGTATAAAGGTGCGTGGTTGTGTATGTTGTATGAGTGATGGGTGAAAGTTAGTAATAATAAATGTAAAAAAAAAGAATATATCGCAGTTTGTTTAGTGCCATTGGTTGGAATGAGTGCGTGCTGTTGCGTGACGGATGAATGCCTTTTTGCATGTGTTTGAGTGCTTGAACATGTGTAACAAAAGCATGACAGTGGTGATCCCGACATGAGAATAGGTTAGAGTTTGATTTAACCCCCTGACTTAAGGATAGGCTAGATTGGGATTTCACCTCCTGATTAAACTTTCTTTGGATACTGATTTGTATACGTTGGTGAAACACTGGGATTTGTACCCCCTCTGACAAGTTTCATTTGTATAATTTATGCCGTTTTTTTTTTTTTTTGATTGAATGCTGATTTCTTTTGAAGAATAGTGGTTGTTACAAGCTGTTTGCTTTATTCATGGCGCTTTGTCTTTCGTCATAAATACGCTTAGAATTCGTGTTTATTTGTGTGCTGCTTAATTTTCTTGACTTTGACATTTTTCTTTTGACAATTTTATTTACCCCAAATTGTAAAAATGGATAATTTTGATAAATATTTTGAACAAGCTCAGCGCTTGCAATTTTCTGGGGAGCAAATACATAATTATATACAACAATGTGTTGAGCGTGATGAGCGCCACAAACAGAGGAAAACGAAAAACAGAGAACATGAAAAAGAAATGAAGGAAATAGAAAGACAAAAAGAGAGAGGAAAGTGAAAGACAAAGAGAACATGAGGAAAAACAAAGAACATGAAAAAGAAATGAAGGAACATAGTTTTAAGTTGCGTCAATTGGAATTGGAGGCAGAGGTAGAGTTAGTGAGGCTAAAATTTCAAAAAGAAATCAAAGATTCGCCCTCTAAAACTTCTTCCAGTAGCTTTCAGCCCAAGTCCTCCTATATCCCAAAACTTCCTCCATTCGATGAGCATAGGGACGACATCGATTCGTTTCTTTTTCGGTTCGAAAGTCATGCAAATTCTTGCGGTTGGGCCCGTGAAAAATGGACTTTATACGTCGCGTCACTTTTTAAGGGAAGCGCATTAGTGCTATATCATACCCTTGCGGCAAAAGACGGACTGACATGGGACCAATTGCGAGAACTTTTTAAAAAATTTCAGTGCACCGCAGATGGTTTCCGTGACAAATTTCGCGCAGTCCGTCCTGAAAAAGGCGAATCTTTTCCATCGTTCCTTATCAGAATGTCCCATTATCTGGATCGATGGATTGAACTTTCGCAAACTAAGATTTTGATAGTCTTCGGGATCTCCTTTTGAAAGAACAGCTTTTACAAAGTGTCAGTAAGGATCTCGCTGTCTTTCTGCGCGAAAGAGAAATTCACACTACAGAAGAAATGTGCCGGGTCGCTGATCAGTACCGAGTTGCTCATCCAGAAAAAAAACACTGCCCGAAAAAGTGATTTTTCTGTTTTCGACGCAAATGTCTGTCTATTCGCCAAATAAAAACCCGTTTGTCCGGAACTTTGGTCGCGGTGGGTGTGGCGCTCCACCACCTCGTTATCAAAAACCATCGCCTCGTTTTGGCAATCCATCTCATTTTGGTAACGCAACACCTCAACAGAGGACGTAGGCCTATGGCCCTCATACAAACCATTTCGGTCATGGCGAATACAAAGGACAATCCTTTTCCAGACCTAACCCCGGTGAGAGACAAAACTTTTCCCCCACCCCACGTTCTCCCGTTGCTACAGGTAAATCCCATACCAGTAGACAAAAACAACAGAACTGGTCCAATGCAGACGCTACTTGCTGGCACTGTGGATGTATGTTTCACAAACGAAACAGTTGTCCTTACTTTGGCTCAAATCAAAATATAGCCTCACAAGTTGATGAAAATGTAGGGGCAGTGAATGTAACTTCACATGGAGTGAGTGACAATATTACACAGTTGGAGGGGCATCAGACCTTAGTTTCACAGGCGTCTACTGCTGGATTGTGCGGGAGAAATGCTATGTGAACAGGCATGATGCTACTCTTCTGAGATACAGGCTGTACTACAGCAGGGGTCAAGAAGTCTCTGGTGCGACCAGAGCAGTACACAGGTCAAATACAGACATGCCGTTCTTTCGGGGGCAAAACTGAAAAATTTCTTGTAGCAGACATTGAAGTCTCAACCCCCTATTTCACAGGTACACTTCTGGCCTGTGTCATTAAAGACCCTGTCACTGATTTAATTCTAGGTAACTTACCTGGGGTGGCAACTATGCACAGAGGTCACAGAGGATCATTTGTTCCATGTAATGTATCCACTAGACGACAGGTACGTACTTACCATTGTGGATGTAGCCACTTGCAATCCCAAAGCCATACCACTCAAAAATATGGACACAATCTTGGTCGCAGAAGACTTGGTAACCGTTATCAATTGCATGGGTTTGCTAAGGAAAGTCCTCTCAGACTGTGGGACACAGTTCACTCCAGATATAATGAAAGAAATATGCACATTTCCCCTCGAGGGAATGGGTAGCTGACATACATGTATGACGTAGCATCATAGTCCACTGGTGTTGATTTTGTCTTACGAATGTAGTTACGTCAGACTTCTGTTCATAGGCCTACCTAAGAATGTGAGAAATAATTTTTTGTTTTCTTAAAGGGTGTGAACGTGTTGGTTACTGGTTCGTGTTGTATCCTAATGATAAATATAGAATTCTCATGTAGACAAAGAGTGATGCTTTTTGTATTAAAGTTATGAGAGTTAAGAAATTTTGATCCGTGTGACTTGAGGAGGCACAGGTTTTGTGCCCATGGTTTGTTGGGATGTAACCTGATCACTTTATTGTCCATTATGATTGCGATTGTATGGCATTCAAGATTTTGGAGTTGTGAATGCAACTGGCACTTTGATGATATTGTCCATTTTGCTCTTTTTTGAGAGTATGTCAGTGATTCTGATATTATTTTTCTTTGGATTTTGTACAAACCTAGTGAGGTTTGTTTGGTGCTTAATGTGTGAATGGATCATTGCAGAAAATACATGTTTCATTCTGTTGTGAAAAAACGCATCTTAAGATTTGACGATTTTTGGAGTGCAATTATGAATGGATTTTTGAAATATCATTTCTGGAAGAGAATTATGAATTTTTGATAAACTGTTTGATATTTTCTTCATGGTGCATACTACATAGGTTTTATCTATTTACCAGAGGCAAATATTTCGTAATCAATCGTATTGTGTTTGGTTATTTGGTGCTGGTTAAGTACTTATTATCTTGGCTGTCGTAATTATAAAAGTCTTTTTATCTTTTGCTAATTCTGAATTTTTTTTCCTGGGATGGGGGGTGTCATATGCGCAGGGTGGTGCGTGCTCTTGATTTTTGTGTCGTGTGCGTGGAGTGATGTATGCATGAGTTTCTATGTTGCGTGTGGAAGGAAATTTTGTGTGTGCATGTGTGGTAGGATTGAGTTTTTGGAAAACAGTTCACCCAAGTTGAAAACTAAAGGCGGAATAGGTTTTGCTAGTCAGTCTCCAAAACAACCGCCTATAGAAAGGAGAAGAAAAAGAACAAGAAGAACACGAAAAAGTTATTAAGAAAAGAAGGTGAAACAAAGAAAGAGGAAAGAAAGAATTAGATAAAGGAGAAGAAGAAGAGGAAGAAGAAAACTGTGAGAAAGAAAAAGGAGAAAAAGAAGAAAAAAAAAGAAGAAAAATAAAAAAAAGGCGAAAAATAAGGATGAGGGGAAGGAGACGAGGAAGGAGACGAGGAAGATGAGGAAGGAGACGAAGAAGGAGACGAGGAAAGAGACGAGGAAAAGGAGACGAGGAAGGAGACGAAGAGGGAGACGAGGAAGAAAGACGAGGAAGAAAGACGAGGAAGGAGACGAGGAAGAAGAAAGAAAAGAATGAGAATAAGAAGGAAACGAGGAATAGGAGACGAAGAGGGAGGAGAAAACGAAGGAGGAGAGAAAAGAGTATGAAGGTGCGTGGTTGTGTATGTTGTATGTTGTATGAGTGGTGGGTGAAAGTTAGTAATAATAAATGTAAAAAAAAGAATATATCGCAGTTTGTTTAGTGCCATTGGTTGGAAGGAGTGCGTGCTGTTGCGTGACGGACGAATGTTTTTTTGCATGTTTGAGTGCGTGAACATGTGTAACAAAAGCATGACAGTGTGTGTGTGTGAAAGAGAGAGCGAGCGAGAGAGAGGTGTCAAAGGTTACTTTAGACTTCAGTGCAGCACAGTACCGTTACCACTGGGACGTGAGCATGAGTCTGGCATTGTTCTTGTCGCAAATTGATCACTGGAAAGTACGTACGTAAAACGATGAGCAAACTGATTCTTTTTATGCATCAGTAAGCCCTGCGTTCAGAGCGTTAGCTAGGTCTGTTTTCAGCATGTGTAACAAACACAATTTGCATTTATGTTAGATTTTCTTAAAGGCCCCTACTGCACACACATTGAAACATTCTTCAGCTTGTTTGGTAGTGGGGTGGAGGTTTCCTGTTATAAGCAATGGTTTACTGTGATCTTTTCTGTATGTATTTCACATCATGAGCAAGACGGGGTGAGAGAGAGAGAGAGAGAGAGAGAGAGAGAGAGAGAGAGAGAGAGAGAGAGAGAGAGAGAGATTTGCAGAAGCATTATGACTTTATGAAGACTGAACATGGGTTTGATGATAGACTAAAAAAGCTGTGTTGTTCCACCACATAAAATGATGACAAACCAGTAAACTAAATATGCCAATGTACATATCTCTCTCTCTCTCTCTCTCATGTGAATATTTATGTCGTTTATGAAAAACATCACAGAAAGACAAAGTGCAATTCTTGTTGTGTTGTCCAGCTTTAAGAAATTTCAGAATAAACTACTGCAGAGAAAAACATCTTCAGCCAAAATATTACATTAATCCATACAGTTTTTACTGTGTCAGACTGAATTTACTCATGTCGTAGAGTATGGCGTCTATTGTTTGTAATTTGGCCATATACACCTAAATAGGACTGATCAGAATGCATATCATAAATGTGTTACATGTTTAATGTTGATGCTTGCTGCGGTCAATTTCTTTGATCTGATTTATGATTGTCAGAGTATTTCGTTTATGGATCTGGACACTTACCCCATTTTTCTTTGTTCATTTACTTTTGCTGTTAAGCCCATGTTCCCCCTTAAGAGACTTTGAACTTTTTCAGATTAAATATCATACTATGTGAATCGTGAATCTGTGTTTGTCCGTGTCCGTGTGTGTGTGTGTCCGTGTGTGTGTGTGTGTGTGTGTGTGTGTTTTTGCGCGCGTGTGTGTGTGTGTGTTTTGCGCGTGTGTGTGTGTGTGTATTTTGCGCGTGTGTGTGTGTGTATTTTGCGTGTGAGTGTGTGTGTGCGCGTGTGTGTGTGCGCGTGCCTGTGCGTGTGGTGTGTGTGTGTATGCGGAAGAGAGCCAAACTTTACACACACACACACACGCACACATACACACACGCACACATACACACACGCACACGCACACACACACATATGCATGCACACACACACTCACCACACGCACCCTAAAAATGGGTCATCGGAGATTTCTTTAAAAAAAATATTTAAACGATACAGCCTGGCTTTCTCCTCTGTCCGTCATTCATTTACACAGAGTAAGCAACAAACTGCTGAGGGGTGGTAGGTCCCCACAATGGCGGCCACTCGCAGCCAGGGGTGGGGCCATTTCGCCTCAACGCTCGCAGACAGGCGTGCGCAGTCTATATCTCTGATGTCTGTGTTTAGCTTTCATGGGTAAACAAAAGTACACGTTGACGCAGGAAAAATGTAGGTGGCCTATGTCATGGCATTGTTCTTTCTCTGGGGAGGATGGCCCACATTTTCCGCAGATAGTTTCCATTTTGAAAAGAAAAGAAAAGAAAAGAAAAGAAAAAACAAACAAAACAAAACAAGAACCAGAAGAACAAGAAAACCAATATAAGCGCGCATCCAACAAAACAAAACAAAACAAGCGCAAATTTTCGGCCAACTAGCCTTTGTCAAGCGAGAACGCATGGTCACAAACAGATCACAAACACCAAACAATGGATAATAAAAATGGGACTAAAAACGTCCAGTGGGTAAGAAATCCAACAACAACAATATTGATGACTCACGTTGGTGAGGCTGACGACAGAAAAGAGGAGAACGACGATGAAGCAGAAGATATACACAGCTTTCACCATCCCCTTCTGCCTATGCACACATAGGCCTGCCTCACGCCCTTTCATGGCCAACAAATCACTTAGACAATTGTGTCAAGGGCCTCCAAACTCTCTAAATAGGCTTTTTTTTCCCCCCACATGCTTCCGACCTCCTCCAAAGTGACAGAATCCAATTCCATTTCTTACCCACTGGACGAGGCGGCAGGGAAGTTTTTAGTCCCGTTTTTATTATCCATTGTTTGGTGTTTGTAATCTGTTTGTGACCGTGCGTTCGTGCTTGGCAAAGGCTAGTTGGCCGAAAATTTGCGCTCGTTTTGTTTTGTTTTGTTGGATGCGCGCTTATATTGGTTTTCTTGTTCTTCTGTTTCCTGTTTGCTTGGGCGCGGGCAGTCACACTTGTTTTGGATCTTAAAACAAAACAAAACAAAACAAAAAAGAACACCAACCAAAACAAACAAAAAATCAGCAAACACACGAGCAAAACCACCAGAGCAAATCAAATAAAACCAAGCCAAACAAGCCACCACCATCACCACCACCACCACCAACAACATCAACAACAACAATATTGATGACTCACGTTGGTGAGGCTGACGACAGAAAAGAGGAGAAAGACGATGAAGCAGAAGATACACACAGCTTTCACCATCCCCTTCTGCCTATGCACACATAGACCTGCCTCATGCCCTTTCATGGCCAACAAATCACTTAGACAATTTGCCACTAATCGCCCACAGTAGCCACTAATCACTCACAGAATGGTCAACAGATCAGTCATAGAATGGCCATCAAATCACCCAATGAACAACGGATCACGTAAGACCAGTTCACTGCATTGGCGATCGTAACATATATTATGATGGTAAACATGGAAAATCCCCAAGCTGGACATGTAGCGTGCTGATTGCATTCAATCACCTAATTAATCTAACTTGTTTTATAAATGAATAAAAATGTTTGCTAATTCATTTTTGAATAAAAATACGTTAATTTTCCGCTTTCTCGACTTCGGGAATTTTCCGCGAAAATGAAGCGTGACTTCACGAGCGCCGCCATTTTGTCTTGGAAACGACAACACTGCGCAGATTTGAAGGCCCATAGAAATATGAGCGATTCAGACTCACAATCTGAGGAATTATACTCAGAAAATAAATATTACAGCGATTCTGACATTGACAGCGACCCATATCATGGGCATATGACGCATGTGACCAAAACAATACCAACAACAGACTTTTCTACCACGAACAATCCGCGACTGGAAGTGGAACCGCCTGACCCAGAGCGTCGTGGAGGCCACAACCATCGACACCTTTGTGTCAAGGGCCTCCAAACTCTCTAAATAGGCTTTTTTTTTCTCCACCACATGCTTCCGACCTCCTCCAAAGTGACAGAATAATCAACTGGTTGATTGCGGTCACTTCCCTGGAAGAAGAAGAAGAAGAAATCGGCCGACAAGTAGGCAACGACGAATCCATTCCAGGTCAGTTCACCCACTGACCCAGAAGTTCAGTGACATGTTTCATTGTTTGCAGCGTAGTCGCTTCTAACACACTGGAATGGTCTATTGTACCGTAGGGCGTTATAATAATTTTGCTGTCTTTTTTGGATGATGTATCGCGTGTTTTGTATCTTTTAGCGTGCAGTTATTATAATTCGTTCCACTCTCATTTCGTTACTGGCAGGATCATGAGGATGCTTGGTTTGTTTACATCATGGTAATCCCAACAGTGCTCCTCAGCAGACTGCTTTCTGACGTGTACTGGTTTGTGTATGAAAAAACCCATTGATCTTTTCAGGGCTAGATTCTTCAAACGTGTTTTGTCTATTACACTTTTCAAGCACAATTATCATTCATCACTCAGAACAATAACAATAGTCATAGTACTATTGGTATAAAAGAATTATCATGACAACTATATATGACATTCTAGAATAACATGTCACCAAAAAAAGAAAAAAAAGTGTGTGTGTGTGTTGTGTAAATTGAAATTGTGTGTGTAAATGTGTGTGTGTGTGTGTGTGTGTGTGAATCTAAATGTGTGTATGTGTGTTGTGTGTAAATTAATTGAATTGTGTATTTTTCAGCTCTGGGAGTTACGTCAACACTGACTGCAGACCTGTGACTGACCACCCAGTATTCAAGCCAAAGCTACCCCCTGGTGCTCAGCTGCCAGGTCTGCAAAGACGGAAGAACCTGAGAAAATATCTCACACCTTTCATTTTTTTCCAACTGTTTTTTACTTTGGATCTTGTGAAGCACCTGTGCAATTACACCAACAAGTATGCCCGGCTGCACGGACCTGAGAAACCCAGTCTGTACAAAGGATGGACTGATGTGACACTTCAGGAACTGTGCGTATACATGGCTGTGCTGATGTACATGGCCATTGTGGAGGCACCCAATATAGAAAGCTACTGGTCTACATCAACACAGTTTCCTGGGTTGTGGGCTAGGCATTTTATGTCCAAGCAACGCTTCAAGGCATTGCAATCATTTCTCAAAGTTTGTAACCCCGAGACAGAAAATAATATAGCTAATGAATTGTCCAAGGTCAGGTTTTTACATGATTATATCTGCCAGAAGTGTATGAAACTCTTACCAGCCCTACCAGAATGTTTCTGTTGAAGAGAAAATGGTGAGAAACAGAGGCTGTCTCACTTTCGGTCAGTTTGGGAAGGATAAGCCAACCAGATGGGAAATGAAACTGGGTTTTGGCAGATTCTAAAAACGGTATTAATTATTATATATGTATGATTTTGAGTATACACCGGCAAGGGGGCCCCAGTTTCAAAGAATGGCCTTGCATATGATGTTGTGATGAGACTATGGAAGAGACTAGCAAAGCAGGGATATCACATTTATTTTGACAATTTCTATACTAGTGTTCAGTTGCTCAAAGATCTTCCTATGCAGTTAGTTTGTTGCGGAACACTTCTTACCAATAGGAAAGGAGTGCCCCTGGAATTCAAGGACACTAAAAGCTTTTCTAAATCCCCAAGGGGATATTGAGATAGAGGAGAGAGGACAATTTGTTTTTTTTACAGTGGCTAGACAACAAACCTGTGACCTTCCTGTCTTCCATTCACAAGGACGCGACAAAATACAAGTTTGTCAAGAGGCGAAACAAGGTGAATGGTGTTTATCGTCCACTTCGTGTCAGACAGCCTACTATTGTAAACGATTACAACATGAACATGTCTGGTGTGGACAAAAGTGATCAGTACATTGGAAAGTATGAGACTCTAAGAAAAACCATCATGGTGGAAAACTTTTTTTCATTTTTTGGATGTTGCCCGTGTCAACAGTTTCATACTTTTCAATGATTTTCGCTCCAAGAACAGTGATATTCCAGAACTACAGCATCCAGCCTCCTACAATCAACTGGACTTTACACTGGAACTGATCAAGGAGATGGGAGGTGTGACAGAAGATCAGGAGGTGCCACTGTACAAAAAAGGCTCTGAGGCCATCACTGCCACCTCCACCACCACCACCACCACCATCTCCAGTCATCCCAATGTGCCAGGACAATTAGCAACAAAACTGAACTGTGTCTGGTGCTGTGCACAAGAAAAAAAGGAAAGAAAGACATTGTGATGTAATGATAATAATAACAATAATTACAATATTTAATAGCGCAAAATCTTGATAAAATTCAAATCTAATCTAAGCGCTGAATATACACATATGCATGCATACACAACACGCACACACACACACACATACACATACACATAGCCATAAATGGGGAAAAAGAAGAAAAGCAATGGAAAATTATAGAAAACATATGTACAAGTATGTATTACAATGTGATTCCACACCGAGGGGAGACAGGCTGCAGTGGGGGTTGGGTGAGGTCAGGATTTTATGCAGAGGTGAAAAGGTGAGTTTTGAGAGCGGACTTGAAGGGGACAAAAGTAGGTTGCTGACGGACTGAGAGAGGAAGTTTGTTTCAGGAGAGTGGACCAGAAACAGAGAAGGCTCGTGGACCATAGGTATTGTGCTTAGTGCGTGGAAAGCGAAAAGTCAGAGGATTGGAGGCAGAACGGAGGGTACGCAAGGGAACATAGATCTCAAGTAGGCTTGACAGGTAATCGGGGGCTGCGTTATTGAGGCTTTTGTAGCAGATAGTGTCTAATTTGTACTGTATGCGCTTTGATACAGGGAGCCAGTGAAGTTGTGCCAGGAGAGGGGAGATGTGGTCAGCTTTTTTCTTTTTGAGTACAAGACGTGCAGTATTGTTTTGAATGCGCTGTAGGATGTGAATTGTGGAAGCAGAGGACCAGACAGGAGTGAATTGCAATAGTCAGTGTGAGACATGATGAAGGAGAGAACGAGTTTTGCAGTTGTTTCGACAGAAAGATACTTCCTGATCAGACTTATACGATGGAGGTGATAGTAGCAAGATTTGGCAGTTTGAGAAACAAAGTTGTTCATGGAGAGGATAGAGTCAATGTGGACACCAAGGTTCTTAGCTGAGTCAGAAATAGGGATTGATGAGTTACATAATGAAAGAGAAAGAGGAGGCAGCTGAGAAAGTTTTTGACGGTGCCAATGAGGATAGCTTCTGTCTTGTCATCATTAAGCTGAAGTTTATTGTAGGCTATGTGCTTGATCTGTAAGAGGAACTATTGTTTACAGAGTCAGAGGAACTGTTTCTAGCTCATCAGTCTCAGTAGGACACAGTAGACGTGAGGTGCATGCATTATGTTTCCCTGTTACATTGCATGCCACCCTGCTTGAAAAAATCTAACATTTTTTGTATTCTCTGTTCCAAGTTGGAATAGTTTATATATATATAGATCTATGTCTATGAATTTAATATTGTTTTCAGTGAAACACAGGCAAATAACTCCTCAGTTCAGATTCCCACTCCATGACAGTCGGCATTGTGTTGCTGACATTGTCATCTACTGGTGTCAGTGATTGTTATGATTTTTTTTATTTTACTTATTTTGTTTTACAATGATGTTATGAAAATGTTTATTTGAGACAAAATTGATAAAGTAACAAAACAGAATTGATTCAGGCATAAAAACACTCAAGTGAGTACAGTTTTTTTTTCTTTTTGACCTTGAAATGGAATTGAATATTGTAATTTTTAAAACATCTAAAAAGAAGACAAAATAAAATTATGCAAAAATTGTCACATATGAATGTTTGAGCTTTCTGGTGAGAAAGAGCATTTAAAATCCTTAAATTTGATATAAAATGTGTATGGGTTCTGTTACAAATGAGAGAATAAGTGCTGATTATTAAGAACAAGTATGGGTCAAGTCAGTGCATGGTGTCATTTCTACCCATTTTAATAAATAAATTATTAAAATTTTATGGAAAGAGATATTGAAACAAAAACTGCTGTTAATAATGCTAAAATGATTCAGAAATACTACAGAACTGTTCATGTTATTAAAAGTGCTGTTAAAATTTTTTTTCCTTCTTTATGAATTTTGATAACTGATAAATTTTTAATTTTTTTTAAAAATGTGCATAATTGAAATTGAAAATAACAGACATATTTTCAAGTAAAGGAACATATAAGAGCCCTGGTGTGAAAGAGCATTCAAAATCCTTTATTTTTATATAAAATTTGTATAGGTTCTTTTAGAGAGTAAATGCTGGTTATTAAGAACAAGTGTTACTGTAGTCAGCTCGAGCTAGAAATATAACGAAATGGTAAGAGTTCAAACAATGGTCAACAGATCACACATCGAATGGTTAACAAATCAGTCATAGAATGACCAACAGATCACTCATAGAATGGTCAACAAATCACTCATACTAGAAATTAGTAGAATGGTTAACAAATCACTCGTAGAATGAGCAACAGATCACTCATAGAATGGTCACAGATCACTCATAGAATGGCCAACAGATCACTCATAAAATGGTCAACAGATCACTCATAAAATGGTTAACAAATCACTCATAAAATGATCAACAAATCACTCATAGAATGGCCAACAAATCACTGATAGAATGACCAACAGATCACTCCTAGCATGGCCATCAGATCATTCACAGAATGGCCACTAATCACTCTAGAATGGTCATTGATCATTGATGGAATATTTAACAGATAACTCATAGAATGGCCAACAGAAACCAGATGTATGTGATTATTTTTAGCTTTTGATGTAGGCCTACAAAGACTGAATGACTAGCTGATTGCTCCATGGCATCTGGATGGTAAGCAGGTCACATTTAAGTTTTTAACTTAACAGGCGGTGAATAGCCAATAGATCACTTTCAGAAACTTAACATCCAACAGATAATCTATACAAATGAAATGACCAGCGAAAGAAAGCGAACGAAACTGTAAGATACAGGTTAGTTACAGAAATTAGATGACGGACATATCACTGCTGGATAACAAATCCAACAACCACTGGTAAGGCTGTTTTTTTTTTTTTTCTTAATCAATAGGTACTTTCATCCAGGCTCTGCCGACGCAGTGCGTCAGGGCCACACACATCTTACATAATTTTTTTTATGTACTCAGCTGCGTGTTGTTTGCACCATGCACATGAGTGTAGGACACAGGGAATACCACACTGTAGGCCTACCATTAAAAGTTTTTAAAACAAAATATCGTTGATCCATTATTAGCGTGCGTGTGGGTGTGTGTGTGTGTGTCGCGTGTGTGTGTTCAACTATATATGTGTGTTCAACTATAATGTTGATCCATTATTAGCGTGCGTGTGGGGTGTATGTGTGTGTGCGCGTGTGTGTGTTCAACTATATATGTGTGTGTAAAGTTTGGCTCTCTCTTCCTCACACACACACACACCACACACACACACACACAACATACACACACACACACACACACACACACACTCACACACACACACACTGCACTGTGTATGTGACTATGTATGAGTGTAGGACAGAGGGAAAAGTCACACTGTAGGCAAATATTTTTTAAAACAAAATATTGTTGACCCATTATTAGCGTGCGTGTAGTGTGTGTGTGTGTGTGTGTGTGCGTGTGCTTGTGTGTGTGTGTGTGTGTGTGTGTGTCCAACTATGTAGGCCCTATGTATGTGTAACTGTATAAAGTTTGGCTCCCTCTTCCTCACACAACAGACACACACAGACACACACAGACACACACACACACACACACACACACACACACACACACACACACAAGAAGTACCCTACATCAAACAGCCAGCATCCTTCCCTTGGAAAATTGGAGGAAGTAATCAACTGCTAAATATATAGTTAGACTTAGAGCAGATGCAGTAGCTAATTATACCAATACTGAACTTAAAATTCGGTCTGACATCCATTTCCCCAAGAGAGCAAGAACAATAAAGGCACAAGAAACAATATCCACTTACACATATGAGCTCTTCAAAATTTCCCACGTAGTAGGCCTATGTAACAAAGTTTCACATAAAATGATATGTTGTCCTCTACCCCCCTGGGAATTGTCCACTGCTACTTTTGATATCAACTACACTGATACTGACTTGACAAAAGATATTAATCCACACTTGTTAGCAATTGATGTTCTGTCACATCTACATAAAAAATATTCACATTGAAAATATTTACTGATGGCTCTGTTCTAGATGATGGTAAAGCAGGCGCTGGCTTTCTAATTTTTAAATTAAAAGTAGAAAAGGCTTGCTCTTTAGGACGGGGACATTCAATCTTCACTTCTGAATTAGTTGCCATCCTAATGGCACTGAAATACGTAGTAGATCTACCCATAACTTTGTTTAGTATCCTTTTATGTGTGGATTCGAAATCTGCAATACAATCCCTAAAAAGTTGCGAATGTAAAGTAAATAGTATGTTTATATTTGAGATAAAATTTCTAATTCATTGTTTAATAGCAAATAATAGACAAGTTACTTTTTGTTGGATCCCATCACACTGTGGTATCCTATATATATAACGATCGGGTCGACAGAATAGCAAAAAATGCAGCAATGAATGAGGCTGGCAGTACTAAACTTGATTTAGCACTCTCTGAACATGAAATGAATGCTATATTAGAAAACAAAGTAAAAGGACAATGTGATCTTCGCCCCTTCTCGGTAAATTACCAGGGTTTTACAAGACTAGAGATAATTTTAGCTTACAGTTACAGATTATCTCTCAACTCACTTCGATCTAAAGTTAGTAAAACCATCAAATGTATCTGTGGTGATTGTAAAACAGTTAATCACCTTTTGTGTTGTCAGCGAATGCGACATTATTTCCCTGCATATTAACAAACTTAAAACGGAAACATACTGATTTCACTCTGTATTTACACATTGCTAGGCGTTTACTGCACAGGCCCGTAGGTCGTTTCCTTTGACTCAACTGGATTGTTTTATACCTGTAACTCCCACCTTTTTTTGTGGTGGTTTTTTTTGTACCTCATCAGATCATAACAGATGACTTGTCATACGCCAGCACAGGACAGGACCTTACATGCTCGTAGCACTCAGACACAAAGACACAAAGACACACACACACAGACACACACACACAGACACACACGCACGCACATGTACACACAACCCTGAGCTAACCAATGAAGCCTTATCGTTCTAATCTTCTGATTGTTTTTCTCTTGTTCCTTAAATTGTTTGATGTTACCTTAATGGTCACAGAAGCTAGCACATTATTTTTTCACAATGCAGTGATGGTGATGTCGATGAGGAGGATAATGATGATGCTATAAAGTTCCATCTAGGACTGAGACTGCGTGACCGGGCTGTACTCTATGCTTACTATCATAATATATCCTGGCGTCAATCTGGTCTGGGAGACACATAGGCCTACACCTGCGGTGCTGGTCAGAAGATTTGAGCAACACCCTCAATGACACATCCGTGAAGTGGATAAGTCTCGACTGTGTGGTCCCAGTCTTCCAAATGAGCCCATGGCACGCCCAAATCTGGATAGGAGCTGTTTAGAGCCGAAAAATGCCACCATGATGTAGTTTTGAAGGGACTGATGGGGATTCGAACCCACAACCTTCCAGTCGGTAGTCTGTTGCGTTAACCACTACACCACTGCGACTGGTGTTCGACTGAGACTTGATGGACGACAGAGTATTTGATTGTCGAGGAGGCAGGAGAAGCTTATTCAGGCTGTATGGACCAGACTCAGAAAAAGAGTGATGACCAGCTATGGAACATCTCTGTGAATGAATTTGTGAACAAATAGTATCAGAAGCAGTACGAAGAAGTCGGGAAGGCGTGTGCTTGCGGAAAGGGCCACAAATTAAATAGTTGCAGTACCACTGATACACTTGTAGCGTAATATATTGATTTTGTGTGAAATTCTTTGAGAAACAGGCAACCAAATGGAGAAAGTGAAACAATGGGGTGATATGATCATGGCTATTTTTTTTACGAAGGGCAAGATGGGGCACAGAATTCTGAATACACTGGAGGCATGCGATAGAACAAACAGGCAAGTCAGACAGCAGAGTTACAATTGTGGATACAACGTAAGATAGAAGTCGGGGTCAAAGTTTAGATGTTGCTGAAGGTGAAAGATAATGGCAAAGAGTAATGAAACGTCGCAGTTGACGGTAACACGACTGATAAGTGTGGGTGATGAATTTCTGCATGGACAGTACATGTAGAGGATCAAGAACAATGTCAAGGTTCTTGACTGGATCAAAAACTACAATAGCGTTTCTCACTAGTTGGATAGAACAAATGTTTCACTGTGGAAACTTGTACTTCATGTCAACGAGTTTTGCTTCAGTCTTATCTCCATTCAACTGTAGCTAATTCTGTATCATCCAGTCCTGGTCTCAGCATAACAGTCAAAAACTTTGGAGAAAAGAGTTGACAGGTTTTCAGGAGGTGCATTGTGCAGAGCTGGGAGTCATCAGCATAAAAATGATATTTGATTTGTGTTGACTGAATATATTGAGAAATGATGAGGTGTAGAGTGTGCAAAAGACTGGCCCAGGTACAGAACATAAATGACAATCACCTTCTAAAATGTGCAGTAGGCCTACATTGCTAGTTATGACTAATTTTCAGTTTCGTCTTGAAACTTGGTCATTTAGAATGATCTATTATGAGATACATGGAACGTCATGATGTTGAGAGCTGTAGGAAAACTGGGAGAGTTCACACACGACACATATAGGTGTAGTATTTCTAATATTCACGTGAAAAGCTTAGAGACGTTCGGTCACGTTGGGATAGCTTCGTCAATCTTGGCCGCCAAGACCGTTCTTCCAGAGCGAGGCTCGCGTGAGAGCTATGTCCCTTGAACTTGGCAGACGACGTTCGATGTCGAATGTAAACATACCACACCTCCCTTTTGATTTTATTCCAACTTTTGGGTATGAATTCGTAAATGAATAGAACAACTTTAAACAATATAACTTTTCAAATCTAACAAAAAACAATGTTGTAATGTTACTTTCTCTCCCTTCTCTTTGTCCATTAAATTGGTTCACAAATTTAATTTCACTGGCTTCACAATTCGTTGTCCGAGTTGTTGGAAGATCTTCAACTGGTCTTGATGGAGTTTGTTGATGAGCAGTTGAACGCAAAGTGGACATACTAGGTGATGAACTTGGCGTTTCCAGTTCTATCCTTGGCTGAACTGTGGAAGGAGAACTTCTCTGTGGAGAATTTGGTTCTGTCATTTCGATAGGTGGGTCAGCTGATGACGACGAAGCAGGGATGTGATCTTTCACGACTGGAGTGGCGATGATAGCACGTCTGTTGCGTCTGATGATTCCCTGTGGTATGTTGACGATGAAGGACCGGGGATTATTTGATGCTGAGGTGACCTCCCCATGTCGTTTCATGTCACGAATCCAAACAGGGTCTCCAACTTTCAGTGGTGGAAGATTTCTTGCCACATGTCTGTCATTGTAGTTTTCACGCTGATTTTCTTTCATTAGAGCTTCTTTCTTAGCAACAAAGTCGTAATCCAGTGTTGATGGTTTCAAGAGTTTGGGGATGACTGGAACTTTGGTTTGTAATTTCCTTCCCATGAGGAGTTCAGCAGGTGAGAAGCCATTCCTTATTGGGGATGCTCTGTACATGAGCAGTACCATGTAAGGATCCTTATTCTTTTTCAGGAGTTGTTTGAAGGTCCTGACTGCGCTCTCAGCTTCACCATTCGATTGTGGATATCTGGGTGAACTTGTGACGTGTGTGAACCCGTACTCTGTTGCGAAATCTGAGAATTCATGGCTGGGAAATTGAGGTCCATTGTCAGAGACGATGACATCGGGTATTCCTTGTGCAGCAAAGACAGATTTGACTTGCTGTATGACAGCAGTGCTGGTTAGTTTGCTGAGCAGCTTTACCTCGATCCATCTGGAGTAGTAATCCACAATGAGTAGATAGTCCTGTCCATACAGTTCCAAGAGGTCTATTCCCAACCGTGACCATGGTCGATCAGACAAGGATGATGGGAGAAGAGGTTCTTTTTGTTCTGGCTGGTGAATAGCACAGGTGTGACATTTTTTGGTCATCTCCTCAATGTCTGAAGTGATGTTGGGCCACCAAAGTGTTGAACGGGCTGATGCGCAGCATTTTGTGATGCCTAGATGTCCTTCATGGAGCCGGTTCAGAATGTCAATCCTCATCGATCTAGGAATGACCAGGTGGTCATCGAACAGCAGTAGGTCATCAATGATTGTGAAATGGTCTCTGTTTGTCCAGTATTGTTTAAGCATTGGGTTTTCAGGCATGTATGCTGGCCAACCGTTGACACAGTATTCTCGTACTTGTGGCAGGATGTCGTCAGCTTTTTGTTCTTCACAAATTTCCTGAAGTTTTTTAGTTGAAGCTGGCAAAACATCTATGCTTTGCTTGGCAAATCTGTTCACTTCATTGATCAGGTCCAAGTCAGTAGAGTTGATGTTGCCAACTGGAGCTCTTGACAAGGCATCAGCAGTGATTTGAGTTTTGCCTTGCACGTATATGACTGTTGGGCTGTAGCGCATAAGTCTCAAGCGGAATTGTTGGATTCTTGGTGGCATCTTGCAGAATTCTGTAGTAATCAGTAGTGGCACTAAAGGCTTATGGTCAGTTTCTACAGTGAACTGAAGGCCCAGAACATAGTTGTTGAATCGCTCACATGCCCATGTTGCTACGAGAGCTTCCTTTTCGATCACTGCATATCTTTGTTCAGCATCACTGAGGGATCTTGAAATGTAGGATACAGGTTTTCTTGTTCCATCTTCTTGAACCTGTGAGAGGACTGCTCCAATGCCGTTGCTTGAGGCATCTGCAGCGACGATTGTTGTTTTTTGAGGGTCATAGTGTGCCAGTACAGGTGGGGATGTGAGTAGATCTTTGATCTGCTGAAATGCCGATTCTTGTGGTTAAAACCATGTCCAGGAGTTGTTCTTCCTAAGAAGTTGGCGCAGTGGTGTATTGACATCAGCAAGTTTGGGAATGTATTTTGCCAACTGATTCACCATCCCCATGAACCGTTGCAGCTCTGTGATATTTGTTGGAGTGGGACAATTTTTGATAGCTTTCACTTTATCAGGATCTGGATGAACTCCATTCTCATCGATGATATGTCCCAGGAATTTCACAGATTTTTGGGAGAATTCGCACTTCTCATTAAGTTTTAGTCCTACATCTTGACATCTGTGCAAAACTTCTCTGGCAATTTTGTCATGAGTAGTTTATTCCTTCGCATGGATACGTATGTCATCCATGTGGCAAATGACACCCTCCAAGTCAATCAGGATTTCAGTCATCATTTTTTGGAAGAATTCTGGCGCAGAGCTGATGCCAAATGGGAGACGATTGAAACAAAAACGACCAAATGGCGTTATGAAAGTGGTGAGTAAACTTGATTCCGGGGACAAAGGGATTTGCCAGAATCCGCTCTTGCAATCAAGTTTTGTGAAAATTTTGCTTTGACCTAACTTTGCCAGGCTTTCTTCAACTGAGAACATTGGGTAAATTTCTCGTTGTACTGCTTTGTTGAGTTGTGTTAGGTCAACACAGATTCTGACTTTTTCATTTGGTTTGGGAACCACTACCATGCCTGAACACCAGTCTGTAGGCTCACTAACAGGGGATATGTAGTTTTCACTTTTGGGAGCAGAGGGTGAGCTATTTTGCGTGGAGTGTAGATACAAAACGCTCCAGTGTCAAGTTTGAATGTGGTTGGATGGCCATTGACGTTCTTTGAGTCTGATCTTGTATTCTCTTTGAGTTTTTTCCCAGACCGCTGAAGAGATTTGGAAATTCTTTCTTGATTGAGTTATCCGGTGAAGACGAGCTGGCAGAATCTGTGGTCGAAGGTTTCAATGAGTCAACTCTCTTTACCATACCCAAGTCAAAACATGCTTTCCTACTCAAAAGGGAACATGGCTGATTTTTGAGCACATAGACTGTCTCCTTGATTTGTCTTCCATGGTAAGAGACTGAGGCCTTGAAGGCACCCACTGGTGACAATGTCGATCCCCCTGGTCCACGTAAAACCTTGTCTGCAGTCTGGAGGTGTAGCCCTTGAAGCCATGGTTCATTGTTGCTGATGACTGAGACAAACGCTCCAGTGTCAAGTTTGAATGTGGTTGGATGGCCATTGACGTTCTGTGTTGCACTCCACATTTCATCAAGATCTCGATCAAGAGATCCAATGAAAAATTCTGAGTCTTCATGACTTTCTGTTTGAAAATTGCATTCCGAAAAGTAATCTGTCATACCGTCAATTTCATCAGAGAGTTCATGGATGGATTTCTTTCCTCTGCTGCGGCAAACTGTTTTGAAATGTCCTCTTTTCTGGCACGATGTACAAATAGCATTTCTGGCAGGACATTCATTTTTTGAGTGGGGTTCTCGTCCACAGTAGTAGCATTTCTTTTGCAAGTATTGACCGCTTGCTGAGAAAGGTTTTGCTGTGTGATAGAAGGTTGAAGCGTCTTTGTGATTTTGGAGTTTTTGTTTCACATAGTCTCGCTGGTTTATTGAATTTACTGTTGGTCTGTCTCTGAGTAGAGGTTGTGTTCCCATCTGGCTTCAGCTTGTCTGCTGAGCTGAATTGTCATAGCAAGGGTTAATTTAGGCTTGGCCTGCAACTCTTCTGATAGTGAATCATTCAGCACTCCAACAACGATTCTGTCACGTATGAGTTCTTCTTTGAGTTTACCAAATTCACATTCAGCAGCAAGCTTATGGAGATCTTGGATGAAGTTGTCAATGGGCTCTCCCGGTTTTTGTTTTCTCTGGTTAAACTTTGCTTTTTCAACAATCACATTTTTTCTGTCACCAAAGTGACGATCGAGCTCCTATTTTAACTCTTGGTAAGTTGTTTTTGCTTCATCGATGTTTAGGACAGTCAAAAGATCGTCTGCTTGTTCACCCATAGCGTACAGGTATACTGAGACTTGTTCTTGTCGATCTTTTTGGTGCAGATGCGTAGCGTAACAGTATCGACCGAACCGTTGGGACCAGACTTTCCAGTTTGCTGCCGTTCCATCGAATAGTCTGGGTAGAGGAAGGCTTGTAGCTTGAGAGCGAGCGGTAGGTATGTCATCGCGATCCATCCCGCCGCTGCCACCATGTAGTATTTCTAATAGCTATTCACGTGAAAAGCTTAGAGACGTTGGGATCGCTTCGTCAATCTTGGCCGCCAAGACCGTTCTTCCAGAACGAGGCTCGCGTGAGAGTTATGTCTCTTGAACTTGGCAGACGACGTTCGATGTCGAATGTAAACATACCACAATAGATACAGCTGGAATATCCTGGATCTCTGTGAGGTATGATGGAAACAGCGACTGGTATGTGAATGAACTATGTCAGTAAAAAGATTTCTGTGCAGTCGGTGAATGGGGTTTTACTCAAACTGGACCGTATGACGGACTACCGACTGGAATGTTGTGGGTTCAAATCCCCTTCAGTCCCTTCGAAACTATATCATTGTGGGATTTTTCGGCTCTAACCAGTTCCTACCCAGAGTTGGGCGTGCTATGGGCTCATTTGGAAGACTGGGACCACACAGTCGAGTCTCATTCACTTCGCGGATGCGTCATTGAGGGTGTTACTCAAATCTTCTGACCAGCACCGCAGGTGTCTGTATCTCTCGGGCCTGATTGACGCCAGGATGTATCATGGTAGTAAGCGTAGAGTACAGCCCTGTCACGCAGTCTCAGTGGACCACCAAAGCAGAAAATGATAGTAAGAAATGACAGACAGCAAAGGAACAAGGCAGAAACAAAGAGAGTGAGAGAAAAGGGGAAATTCCCAGCACGGAATTCCCAGAAGGTGGGGGATACTATTTATTCCGAAAGAGCCCCAATAAGATGGGCAGTGCACAGGTCATTTGCTATGCTGTGGGCCTGGATGGCATATCTTAAGTCCGGCCATGGGTCTGTTGACTGAACAAGCAAGCCACTTACTGTTTGTGAAACGAATCATATTTTTACACTACCCACAGCTAGTCCTTATTACTCTACATGAAATGAAATATACTTCATAAATAAAAATAAAAACAAAAACTAATTGTGAAAGCATAACTTACAAATAAAGGAAACGATGAAAGCAAAGGGAGCATTAAAAACAAACAAGAGAGGAGGAAGGAAGGGAGACACAGACAGACAGACAGACAGAGAGAAAGAGAGAGAGATATGTCTATATATATATATATATACATATATATATATATATATATATATATATATGTTGTGTGTGTGTGTGTGTGTGTGTGTGTTGTGTGTGTGTGTGTGTGTGTGTGTATATATATATATGTATATACACACACACATGTATGTATATATATATATATATATATATATATATATATATATATATATATATACATACACACAGATACAGAGACAGACAGACAGAAAGAGAGACAAAGAGAGAGGCTGAGGTAGAGACAGAGAGACAGACAGAGAGACAGAGAGAGTGAGAGACAGACAGACAGAGACAGACAGAGATACAGAGAGAGACAGACTGAAAGAGAGACACAGAGAGAGGCTGAGGTAGAGAGAGTGAGAAACAGACAGAAAGAGACAGACAGAGATACAGAGAGAGAGAGAGAGAGAGAGAGAGAGAGAGAGAGAGAGAGAGAGAGAGAGAGAGAGAGAGAAGAGAGGAGAGAGAGAGCGAGTTGGCAACTCGAGTTCTCCTGTACAAACTGACTAAACAGGACATGGTGTCACTGCGGGCTAATTGACTATGGCCCTGGACAATTGAAACAATGTTAGGTTTGGTCAGAATTGATGAATAATGAAAATGACATTGAATCTGGATGACTGGCATCATAAAGTGACTCAGATAAATGGATAATGAATTATTCCATTAGTATCCGACTTGGATAAGCTGGAAAAGTTTGGACTTGAATAACAGAATTATATATGGAATGTTGATACAGATGGATTGAAAAACGAAATCCGTTATGCTTAGAACAATAACAGGGGTTGAATAACAGATTTGTCATTAGTACAATAAAAGGAATTTATTTACAAAATTATGATTAAAAGAATGACATGACTGGATACTGAAATTATAACGGTAGCAATAACAAGGCTTGAATAAAAGAATTAGAGCAAATATAGAACTTGGATGATGAAATTATACTTGTAACAAAAATAAGACTTAGCTTACGGGGGAATTTCAAGCCTTATGAAGTTCACTTTTATTCCTCCTGGTATAGACCCAGCTGGAGCTATTTTCCGCTGCTTCTGCCATTGCCTTTAGGGCTCTGATCCTCTCTCTCCCCGAAATCGACGGCTGCTTCATAAGACCATAGGCTGATGTGCCTATCAACCCACTTGCTCCAACCTCTATGGCAAGAACTTTGGCTTGAAAGCCAGATGTCCTCGAGTTCCTAGCTAGACTGGCATAATTTTCAGTCTTGTAGATATGGGCTGATACTTGGAACAATAATGAGATCTGAACAAAACAATTATAGTGGGAACGGTATCAAGACTTGAATAACAGATTTATAGTGGGAACATGAGAAGATTTGGATTACAGACTTTTAATGGGAACATTGTATGCTGTATGGAACAGTAGAACAGAGGCATGGACTGAGACACTGCTGTCTTGTTAATGTCTGTACCGACCCACAGACATACATATCTGTACCAAACAGTCATCGTGTTGGTGTCTTTAACGTGCGATGTTGCGTACAGGACCTCGGTTTCTCAACTCATTCGAAAGACAAGCACCCAGATCACCAAGTGGGCTGGCTGGCTCTTTTGATAAAGCCCTGAATTCAGATCTGATGTCTGGAGTTCAATCCTAACCTGCAACATAAAAAGCTGGCCTTTTCCATGACCACCTTAATTGTTTCAATCAATCTGTTGGTGTCAGGTTAGCGTTTCATAGATCTTGCTCTCCCACCACTTCCCCGTTTCAAGAACTTGCCAGTGAACATGGGTTTTGTGCAGGCCCAAGGAGTCTGCTGAGGCTTCGTACATTGACTGGGAGGGAGGGGGAGGGGGAGCTTTCTGTGATGTGAGACGAATTGATACTGAGTGGCTAGTTGTGATGAGATCCAGATCTTTAATTCATTATTTATTCACTTTATATACCTGTTTATTTCCTTGAAGGTAAGTTACACAGATACACATGTCATTTTCATGTAACCAAGATTATTCCAATGGTAGACTGATACAGTACTAGAATAGAAAATGTACACTAGGTAAAACATAAGCTAGGTAGGACCTCAGGACCTGGCCAGCTCATGGGTTTTATGTGCAGGCTTAAGGCTTGTGCCATGATCACCATCACATGGCACCTGTGACTTTGGACAGACTTACAATAAATTCCCTCTCTGAACATCTTGCTGAGGGAGAGAAAAACATTCCTGCCAACTCAGACTTCTCGTGACTTAGATAAATGCTGTAACTTTTTCACTCCCCTGCCCTACCC
Organism: Monoplex corrugatus; assembly: GCA_030674185.1. Classification (NCBI taxonomy): domain Eukaryota; kingdom Metazoa; phylum Mollusca; class Gastropoda; order Littorinimorpha; family Ranellidae; genus Monoplex; species Monoplex corrugatus. Next base: position 17,359,778 of record JAPXFY010000014.1, on the reverse strand, counting down.
ACCAGCTCCCTCCAATAACCTATACTAGCAGTAGTAGTGGTAATGGTAGTAGTAGTAGTAGTAGTAATAGTAGTAATACTTAAAAGAAACACCACGAGGGTACGGATGGGACCCGGAACACCAATGCCTCGCCATTCTCCGGACAATCACATCCCAAGCTCCCGACACCACTCGACTGTCATTTCATCAAGCAGATGTAGGGTGGGGGCTGTCCATGCGTTACATGACCCATTCGGACCCAGTCATCAGTTATCTTGTTTATAAACCGAATGACAAGGTGGGAAGATGACAAACCCCGGGACATACCCAAACAATGCGCACAACCAGGTCCAGCTTAGCCTCCGGACCAAGAGAGAATGGAAGACCCCTCTCTCGCCCCATTCTGGTCTTTGTCTCTCTTTCCGGCAGCTTGCCCTGCTACCATAGCTGCCAGCTCCTTTCTATTTACTATAATCTTGACAGTTAGCAGTCGGAAGCTCCAACGTAAGTCTGGTAAACAGAAGAAATAAAAGAAAGAAAGCTAAGGAATAAAAAAAAAAAAAAAAAAGAGGGGGGGGGGGGGGGGAGAACCAGGAAAAATGATGTCACCTTTTGAATTTTCTTTTTAAGGGAACTACAAAACCTTGTGAATATACTGGAAATAGAAAGCAAGGTAAGGGGTTGGAACTAAACAGCAGGAAGACTGAAGTTATGGTGATCAGTAAAAAACATGAAATCCCCTCATGCAAAATAATAGCAAACGGCAGAACCTTGAGACAGGTTGATAAATTTAAATACCTGGGAACGATCGTTTCACCAGACGGCAGATGCACATCAGAAATAGCAAGCAGAATCGGCCAAGCTAAAACAGCATTCAAGAGGATGGAGAGCATTCTTACCAACAAATGCCTATCAATTAACATCAGGAAGAGACTTCTTGAATGTTCTATAGAACCAATACTGTTGTACGGTTGCGAGGCCTGGACAGTCAACAAGCAAAACCAGAACAAGATTGAGGCAGCCGATATGTGGTTTCTATGAAGAATGTTGAGAGTTCCAAGGACAGCAAAGAAAACAAACGAGAGAGTCTTGATGGAGGCAGACACAAGTAGATCATTCATAAGGAAGATTAGGAAAAGGCAGGCAACATTCATAGGCCATATTATGAGGAAAGGGGAATTGGAGCACCTGGTCACAACAGGAAAGCTGGAGGGAAAGAGAGCACCGGGTAGACCCAGGGAGAAGATTCTAGACGGACTTGCAGAGTGGCTGAAGACAGGGAGGGTGGAAGAGATGCTTGAGGCAACAAGTGATAGAGACAGATGGAAGTCCATGATCGCCAACACCACGCGGCAAGGCACCTGATGATGATGATGGTGATGATGTATTTTGTTGACCTGTGAAAGAGGAATTGTATATAGAATATTGCCTGGGACTGCCCTTTGTTCTTTCGCGATCTTCAACCTCCGTTCATTGTACCATCTGAAATACTTGCCCCCTAAGACTACAACTCCGGTTCTACCAGCGTTGGGACAACAAACTGACCAGTCGCTTTTAACATTCAGACCTCTCACATATTTTAAAGGATTGAGGCTATAACTTCAATGTGCTTTTTGGAAAAACTCAAGATAACACCAGCTGAGAAAATCTCCCTCCTTCCCTCCCTCTTTCACCCCATCTCTCTCTCTCTCTTTCACTCACCACACACACACACACACACACACACACACACACACACACACACACAACACACACACACACACACACACACACACACACACACACACAACACACACCTCTCTCTCTCTCTCTCTCTCTCTCTGTCTCTTTCTCTCTCTCTCTCTGTCTCTCTCTCGCTCGCTCTGGCTGTCTCTCAGTCTCCATATATCTGTCCGTCCGTCTGTCTATCTGTCGTTCTTTCTCTCTCTCTCCCTCTCTCTCTCTCTCCCCATCTCTCTTTCTCTGTCTGTCAGTCTGCCTGTTTCTCTCTGTCTGTCTGTGTGTCTGTCTCTCTGTTTCTCTCTCTTTCTCTCCTGTGTGGTTGTCGTTCCGTCTGTGTGTGTGTGTGTGTGTGTGTGTGTGTGTGTGTGTGTGTGTGTGTGTGTGTGTGTGTGTGTGCGTGCGTGCGTGTGTGTGTGTGTGTGTGTGTGTGTCCCTCCCTCCCTCTCTCTCTCTCTTTCTTTTTCTCTCTCTCGCTCTGGTTGTCGTTCTGTCTCTGTCTGTCGGTCTGTCCATCTGTCCCTCCCTCCCTCCTCCTCCTCCTCTCTCTCTCTGTTGGTGTCTCTCTGTTTCTGTCTACCTCCCTTCTCTCCCCCCCCCCCCCCACCATCTCTCTTTCACGTTCGAGATAATAACATCATATTTATGTTATGTAGCCTACCTCTACCATCTATGTCCTTCTTCTGTAGGATAACAGAGACACAGTCCACATAATGTTTGACAAAGGTCATCAACATGTTTACCTGGAGGATAGGCAGAAACGGCCATGGTGTGCATGTGAAACCTTCCCTAACACAAAACACTTGTCTGGTGTCGTCACAGCTGCGTATAATTATCCCAGGCAGCAGTTGCATAGTTTGTAGGCTTTGGTCTCTTTGTTGCAAATTTAAAACCGACGTTACATGGAAAACCTTGCAGAAAGACAAATAAGGTACATTTGGGAGAGATGATGTCGGTGTGGGCTTGTTTTTTTTTTTTTTTTACATTGCTTGCATTCTGTACAATGATACGTTTTTTTGAAATCGGTTATTATTTAGACGCTAAGAAGTATAACGTCCAAACACTGAGAGAGAGAGAGAGAGAGAGAGAGAGAGAGAGAGAGAGAGAGAGAGAGAGAGAGGACAGACAGACAGACAGACAGAGACAGAGACACAATGAGAGACGGAGACAGAGATTGAGAGACAGAGACAGAGAGAGAGAGAGATTGAGAAGAGAAGAGAGAGAGATGGAGGACAGAGACAGAGTGAGAGAGAGAGAGACAGAGAGAGAGAGTGAAAGAGAGACAGACTGACAGAGGCAGAGAGAAAATGAGAGAGAGAGAGAGAGTGAGAGAGAAAGAGAGAGAACTCAGAACTCAGAACTCAGAACTCAGAAGTGTTTATTGTACATCGACCTTAGGCCACAATACAAACGCATGGATGAAATGGGGGAAGGGATTCGGGTCTTGACAATTCCAGCCAAATCACTTGGTTAAATTAGTAAATAATCAAACAAAGCCTCCTATGTATCGATCGTCCGATCAATTAATCGATGACCAATAAATTCCTTAGTAAAATATAAATCAATGAATTTACTTATCCAAATGATAATCGTCCATCAGTTATCAATGGAGTACTTAGCAAAGTGATAATCACCGGCCAGCTCAATCAACCAAAGACTCATCCACATTGTGAAATCTAATCTTTCAATTGATTAAGCATCTAACCTATCAATTAATTAACCAGTGAGTGTACCAATCAATCATCTAATCAATCAATCAATCAATCAATTAATCCATCAACCAACCAACCAATCAGTCAACCCATCTGTCAGTAATCAATCAATCCATCATTCATCAGTTAGTCGATCATCCAGCAAATCAAAATATCATCCAATTTACTGCCAAAATCCATACAGTTTACAAACCCGACACTCCGCAAGTCAATATCCATTACTCACTGACATAGTTCATTTATCAACAAACCATCAATCAACAATCAAACATTCACCCAATCAGCAAACAACTGGTCAGTTTGGTAATAAGTCACCCGATGAAATAATGGCATTCAATTAAACAATCAATCTGTCATCCAAATGATCATTCACAAGTCGGATTTTCGTCGAAATAATCACAAAAGGAATTGAAAGTTAATCAACCAAATGAACAAATCGTGGACCCTATGTCACCTTTTAATCGTAGGAAGACTCAGAATTTGAGCTCATTCGACATGTACCTTCCTAAAGTCACAATAAATCATACAATATGAGGAGAGAGGGAGGTGGAGTGAGTCGCATTAAATCTATGATTGAACAGTTCTATAATCATGTCTCAGGACTTGAGAGCACTCCTTGAGTATTCAATAACTGGTATGAACATGATGACATATACAATAACACATACGTTAATATCCAAATCCTTGACTCTAATAATACAATATGGGATCCGTTTAGCACAATAATACTGTTGACAGTTGGGAAGACATTTTTTTCAAATACTATGTTTTCTATTAATTTAGATTCATTATTTTCTTTCGTCTATTAATGGCATGAAAAACAAACCTGGACACATTGTATCTGTGGTGTGAACTTATTGCTTGGAGTAATGTACCGAGTGGTATTTTAACTGATTCTTTTAGGAATTTCATTCTCAGGTCTGTGTATACAGGGCATTCATATATAAAATGATGCTCATTTTCAACTTGTGTCTTGCAAAATGGGCATGCTTTCTTGTGAGCACATTCACTGTAACGATGTGTATTGTTATTGAGTGGTAGTACACTGAATCATAACTGAGTAACAGCAACTCTAAAACAATACGTGTCCATGTTGGAAATATATTTTTCTTTTTCAAAAATTGTTTTGAAAGATCTGTAGTTCCCGTATCTCTCGCGATCTCTGATTGCTCCAGTCCATCCTTGGATGAGAAAAGAGAGAGAGAGAGAGAGAGAGAGAGAGGAGAGAGAGAGAGAGAGAGAGAGAGAGAGAGAGAGAGAGAGAGAGAGAGAGAGAGAGAGAGAGAGAGAAGAGAGAGAGAGAGAGAGAGGAGAGAGAGAGAGAGGAGAGAGAGAGAGAGAGAAGAAGAGAGAGAGAGAGAGAGAGTCTGATTTGTGAATTTATTTATTGGTTTATTGATTGGAACTCTGTAAATGAGACTGCACATGCCCGTCTGTGAGCGCTGAGGCGAAACGACCCCACCTCGAGCTCGCAAGTGGCTGCCATGTTGGAGACCTATCTGCACTCAGCTGTGTGTTGTTTAAACTGTAAGTTCCATCCCATTGGTTCTACCTCCCCCCAAATACCCTCCCATTGGCCCCCCTCCCCAAGTACCCTACCATGAGTTCTCCTTCCCCAAGTTCCTCACACTGGTTCTCCCCACCCAAAGTACTCGCCCATTGGATCTCTCCTCATAGTCCCTACATTGTTTCGCCCCCTCCCCCAAATACCCTCCCATAGGTTCTCCCTCCCCAAGTAACCTCCCTTTAGTTTGGTTCTCCACCCAAGTTCCCTCCCACTGGTTTCTCCCATTGATACCCTCCCATTGGTTCCCCCCAGGACCCTCCCATTGATTCTCTCTCCATAAGTTCCCTCTCATTGGTTATCTGCCCCCCCCCCCCCACCAAGTACCCTCCAATTGATTCTCCCTCCCCAAGTTCCATCCCGTCGGTTACCCCTCCAATACCTCCAATGGTCTCCCTACCAGTTCCTCCATTGTCCCCAAATCTGCTTGGTTCTCCCACCCAAGTTCCTCCCATTGGTTCTCCTTCACCAAATTCCCTCCCATTCCTTCTCCATCCCCCAAATACCCTCCCATTGGTTGTCCCTATCCAAGTTCCCCGCCATTGGTTCTTCCCGCCCCACCCCACCCAACAAGTACCCTCCCATTGATTCTCCCTCCCCAAGTTCCCTTCCATTGGTTACCCCCTCCCCTGCCCACCCAAGCACCCTCCCATTGGTTTATCCTGCCCAAGTACTATCCCATTGCTAAAACCTCTCACAACACTACGATGAATGCAGCCAGGCGAGCAGGAGCACCATAACTCCAATCACTGAAGCGCTGGAAGCAGGGGTTGGATGAATTTGGGAGGTGAAGGCAGAAGGTACCAACCAACCAACTAACCAACCAATCAACCAACCGACCATACAAACAAAGAAACAAATGAACAAACAAAATAAGACACCCCTGATTACATAACACACCAACAATGACAAACGAAAAACGAACATCCCCTCTGATTACGTGGCATGCCAACAAACAAACAAAACTAACCAACCAACCAACCAAACAACAGATACCCCGTGATTACATAAAGCGCCAAGAAAGAAAGAAAGACACGCAGATAGTGCGTCTCGTCTCTCAAGATTAGCGCCTGTTTTGTTGGTGCACATAAGTGACGGCCATACCAGTGATTAGGTCTTGCCACAGATATCTCTCTGTCCACCTCCTTGACCATGGACAGTAAGCTGACTGATAGCGAAATAGGCTGGATAATAGGACTGTATCTAACTAACTGTCATAACTCATTTTCTGACTGTGACAAAATGGAAGGAAAAAGATTTGGTAAGGATTGTCCTACAACCATGAAGTCATTAAATATATGGTAGAGACCTAAGCAAACATACATATATAAAGATAAACAAACAGACAAAAAAAAAAAAAATCAACTAACCAACAACTAACTAACCACCCAATCAACCAACCACCAGCCAATCAACCCACCAACAACCAACCAACCAACCCTACAAAACAGCAACAATAAACATCACCACCACTAAACAACCAAACAGAAAAGCAACAACAAAAAACAAAACGAAACAAAACAACAACCCTGAAAACCGAACCAGACCAAACCAAACCACACCAAAATCCCCCCCCCCCCCCCCCCCCACCCTGCAAACCCAAATACAAAGGTGGTCCCATAACCTTACGGACATTTCAGGTTTGGAGTTTCGAAGTTTGATCAAGGCAGACGTTCTACTCACTCTACTAGTGAATTATCTGCCAGTTTGGCGTTTTCCGGGTTTGCTCAAGATGGATTCATCGCACTCGGGCAATTCTGTATGCACTCCATCTAAATCTGCAAACAATCATCAAGAAGGCTTCATTAGCCTGTACAAAATCCTGTACACTGGCCAGGTCTTGTAATGGGGAGAGAGGGGGGAAAGGGACCTACGAAACACTAAGCTGACATCACCAGAATGATGGAAACATTAAGACAGGCAGCAGCACACAGGTCAGTTTTCATGTTGCAGGCTGGAACTGAACCCAAGATACCAGATCTTGAGTCCACGGCTCTATCAACATGTATACGCGTGTGGAATGAAGTGTCAACTATGCATGTTGAAGATCCTGTAAACCATGTCAGTGCTGTGTGGCTCATGGAAAAATGAAAACAGCATGCATGCCCATCAAAGACAGAATATCGGTATGCAGACTGTAGTAACATAACACTTGAACGCTGTGGCCCAATCAACGTGCATACAGACATCTGAGAAATGTGCTCGTAGGAAACACACAAACAAGACTGACAGTAGAGAACACGATTCCTGCCACACATATGTATTATATTGCCACACATATGTATTATGCTGCAAATCACTAAGGCAATCACAGTAAACGATGTGTACATCACCATGACGACCAGGACAGACAACAGTGTATGTATCACTATGAAAACCACACCGAAACCAACAGACAGCCCACGAAAATGATGAACTAGAAAAGTCAAGAACACTCAGAAGGTGGACAGAAAAAGGACCCAACACATCCCATCGCAGAAGCAAAGCTGGACCCAGATTCCAGATGCAGAACCAGATGCCCAGAGCAGCCCATGAAAGAAAAAGAAAAGGAGACAAAAGGAACCAAAGGGAAGAGTCCACTGTAAAGACAGTGCCAAAGACCAGAGAGAGAGAGAGAGAGAGAGAGAGAGAGAGAGAGAGAGAGAGAGAGAGAGAGAGAGAGAGAGAGAGAGAGAGAGAGAGAGAGAGAAGAGAGAGAGAGAGAGAGAGAGAGAGAATGCAATGAATAGTATAATGCATGCACCATCTGTGTCCATCCAAGGTACATTAAAAGAAAGAGCTAAGATTCCCCTCCATTCTACAGAGCAAACACGCACTGTAGATAACACTGGGAAAATCTGATCTCCTAATAAAGGAAAAAAAAAGTATGAAAACCACAACAGTGTTTATATCTGTATCGCAGGAAGGATTATTTGGGTTGGGTCATCTATAACAGGAAGATGAATTGGGGATGTATATGAAGAATTGTTTCTCTTCTTAGAAGTCAGACACACAACAAGGAAGGAGAGTGACGAGAAGAAATGCACTAACAACACTAGACATCATTCTCATAAGCAGTCCACACATAAATTAATAACTACAACGTATTTATCTAATCAATCAACTTCAGCATAAACGTGGTTCACCATTCCTACTGTCCCGGGTCCTAATATTCCTAAAATCCTAAGATGCACTACGAATCATCAGAACTTGCATATCACTAGAATGCTGAACACTTTCTTATGTCCTACTCTATTCCCTCTCACTTTGCTTCATGGAAAATAAAGTACTACCTATTCCTATCCCTACCCTAACGAAAGTATAAAATAAGATGTGGGATTACATACCTCTAAGATAGGTTGGAAACTGAAACGTCTCTCGCTCCCTGACTCAATGGCTGACTCAAGATTCTCTCTCTCTAGGTTCTCTCTCTAGTGATTGAATTACTGGCTTTTATACAGTGCGTTTCTATTGTTTCTGTCACAAATCTTCCCACCTGTCTTTCATTGACATCGAAATTTGAATAACTAAGCAATCTTTGGCACCTGTCTTTCATTGGACACCGAAATTTGAATATCTAAGCAATCTTTGGCTTAGTGGCCCTGGTTGTTATTCAACTTTCTGGACTTTTCGCTTGGACGTTGGTACAAACTAGACACCATGTGCTACAAAAGCCTCAATAACGCAGCCCCCGATTACCTGTCAAGCCTACTTGAGATCTATGTTCCCTCACGTACCCTCCGCTCTGCCTCCGATCCTCTGACTTTTCGCTTTCCGCGCACTAAGCTCAATATCTATGGTCCACGAGCCTTCTCTGTTTCTGGTCCACTTTCCTGGAACAAACTTCCTCTCTCAGTCCGTCAGCAACCTACTTTTGTCTCCTTCAAGTCCGCTCTCAAAACTCACCTTTTCTCCTCTGCATAAAATCCTGACCTCACTCAATCCCCTCTGCAGCCTGTCTCCACTCGGAGGGGAATCACATTGTAATATATAATTGTATATAATATGCTCTCTATAATTTTCCATTGCTTTTATTCTTTCTCCCCATTTTAGCCGTGTGCATGTGCGTGTGCGTGTGTGTGTGTGTGTGGTGTGTGTGTGTGTGTGTGCGTGCGTGCGTGCGTATGTGTGCGTGCGTGCGTGTGTGTGCGTGCGTGCGTGCGTGCGTGTGTGTCTATTTTAGCGCTTAGATTTGATTTTATCAAGATTTTGCGCTATATAAAATATTGTATATTATTATATTATTATATTATTTGCTGAAACCTTTTGTGTACTAGATAACCTACCCTCTATAGTTGGATAAGAACAATGTGAGCGTTAGATCCTGTTCGGTGGAAAATGTTGAGTAACCAGTTTAATCATGGATGGCGTGATCTTCATTACGCAAACCTTACTTACCGTCTAACAATACGGTCTGAGGGCCCCTGTGATAGTATCTTGACGTAAAGTTTCAGTTTCAGATTTTCTCAAGATGGAGTGACCTCACTTAGGAACTATCAAAAGCATTAACATCACAGATGCCATGTGACTAAGTGGTTAAGTGGTGTGGTTTTGTGGTTGTGTGGTGGTTATGTGGTGGTACGTGGTTGTGTGATGTAATTATGTGCTAGTATGGTGTGGTTTTGTGGTTATATGGTGTGACTGTGTGGTTATGTGATGTGTGATTATGTGGTTACATGGTATGGTCATGTGGCTGTGTGGTGTGAGGTTGTATATGGTTATGTGGCTGTGTAGTATGTGGTTAAGTGCATGTGTGGAGTGGTTATGTGGTTGTGTTGCGTCTGTGCGGTTGTGAGGTGAGGCTGCATGGCAGTGTGGCATGTTTGTGCGTTTATGTGGTCATTTAGTTGTGCAGTTGTGTGGTGGTTGTGTGGTGATTGTGTGGCTTAATGGTTATTGTTTTTGTGGTGGTTATGTGGTTGCGTAATTTAGTTGTGTGGCTGTGTGGGGGCTGTGTGGTGGCTGAGTGTTGTTGCTGTGTGATGTGGTTGCGTGTTGTTGTTGTGAGGTTAGTTGTGTGGTTGTGTGGAGGCTGTGCGGTGGCTGAGTGTTGTTGCTGTGTGATGTGGTTGCGTGTTGTTGCTGTGTAGGTTAGTTGTGTGGTTGTGTGGAGGCTGTGCGGTGGCTGAGTGCTGTTGCTGTGTGAAGTGGTTGCGTGTTGCTGTTGTGTAGAGTAGTGGTATAATTCTGTGGATGCTGGGCGGTGGCTGAGTGGTGTGGTTGTGTTATTGTGTTATGTGGCTGCGTGGTGTTGTTGTGTCGTTTAGTGGTGTGGCTGTGTGGTGGCTGTGTGGTGTGGTTGTGGTGTTGTGTGGCTGTGTGGAGGAGGCTGTGTAGCACGGTGCTGTAGTTGTGGCGTGGTGGCGCGGGGGTAGGCAGCAGGTGCAAACACTTGAAGCCGATGTCGAACCAGCCGCCCCGCTCTGCTTGAAGCTCCACTGTGGGATGGGCTATGGCACGTCCCTCCTTTGTGTACATAGCGTAGAGAATGTGCTGCTCTACCTGATACACACACACACACACACACACACACACACACACACACACACACACACACACACACACACACACACACACACACACACGCACACATTTATCAAATGATACTACAGCAAGCCGAAAGATATAGATACTGATATTGATATTAATATATTATAATAATATTAATATTATAGATACATAGATAGATACTCACATATACATATGTTACATATATACATGGACGGGACGGGAATGATTGGAGCAAATTCCAGTCTGGAGCTGACAACAGTTATACATTTACCTGGCTTTCGTGTTGGTGCAAGAAGGCAGTGACGGCTCTACGGTACTGCGTCACAAAGGTGTTGATGACGCGTCGAGTGGCCAGAAAGAAGCCGCCAGCCACCCAGTTGACGTTGTTTCGCAGAATGGACTTCCAGGACCTGCTGAAGTCAGGGCTGTACACCTCCCCACACAGCACGCGCTCTGGGTCGAACTCGGGGGGAGGCCACACGAGGAAGCCCTGGGTGGAGTTCTCACCTATACAGATTGATACAGGCATAAACAAAATGGTCAAACTATTCTGTATCCCTTTTCATTCCATAATTTTACCAGGAAGTCCATATTTTGTACTTTTCGAGGTCACTGTGATCTTGAAGGAGCGTCATTTCAAATAAAACTTAACAAACATCGAGGACAATTGTAGACTGTTACAACAACATATGCATTCATATTCATAATCTTTTTTTTTTTTGTCTCATGGATTTTGCCAAATGAAACTCGGGCTGCTCTTCTCGTCGAGAGTATGTCGCCGCGGCGCAGCGCCACCCATTTTTTGGACTAAGACTTCAGAAAAGCAAGAAGGATAATTAGCCTTTAAGGGGAGGGACCTGAGAAGTGAATTCATTTCTCCGATATTTTTATGCCAGGGCAGCCGGGAGAATGCCCTACTGTTCATGATTTTCAACAGCCGTGGGATCTTTTAGCGCGAGCAGGCCAGAAGGCATACGGGTTCGACTCGTTTTTTGTCTCCTTCCGAAGGACGAGACGTTCTCTTTGATTTTCCAGTCAAACTGAAGAGAAAAGTAGGGACCTCTACCAGAAATGAACGCTGGAACCTCGAGTTTAGTTACTGGCTGGGGAACGTCTGAACCATTCTGCCACCTTCGTTCCCGAAAAAGTAGTGTTCACTACTTCCTCAGAAAATGTTGAATTTGGGCACATTTTGTTTTGTTCGTGTGAACTGGAAACCTTGTCCTCCACACCCATGCATTCGCCACTCCTGAGCGGTTCACAACTTTGACCCATAATTTGGAAAAGATCCATCCTGAAACAGGGAGACAGTCTTGTTAACGTATTTCGGTATCATTTCATTTTTGGCGGTCGTTTGAAGTTTTTTCTGATGATGTGTTCCTCCTTTCTCAGGGAGGAGTGGCAGAATGGTTCAGACGTTTGCCTGCCAGCAACTAAACTCGAGGTTCCAGGGTTCGCTCCCCGTAGAGGCCTTGACTTTTCTCCTCAGTTTGACCGGAAAATCGAACTGAACGTCTAGTCCTTCGCAAGGGGACGAAAAACGTGTCGTACCCGTGTGCCTTCTGGCTGTGCACGCTAAAGATCCAACAGCAGTTAAAAATCGTGAAGAGCAGGGCATTGCTCGGCTGCCTTGGTATAAAACATTGGAAAGATAGGTTGATTTCCCAGGCCCCACCCCTTGAAGACCAATTAGCCTTCTTGCCTTTCTGAAATCATGGTTGAAAAATAAAGTGAATATGAATATGAATTTGAAGCAGAGGAGAGGGGATGGGCGCCGCCCTCGTGGTGATGGCCACAGGAAAAGTTGAGGTCACCACCACCTCACTCCCCTTCGACCCCAGAATTATGGAACTATCTAAGCAGGACCTCAGGACCTGGCCAGCTCATGGGTTTATGTGCAGCTTAAGGCTTGTGCCGTGATCATTTTGAATCTTCTCCATCACATGGCACCTGTGACGTTAGTGCATAAATATATAGTTCATTCCGAGGGCGAAGACGTCATCTTGAGAAACTGAAACTGAAAATTGGAACTGAAACTGTCATCGTCAAAAAGGTCTTTAATATACTCTCCTCATCTATCTATTATTTTATCTTTTTTCATAACAATTGCACCATCCTTTGATTTCAAGCAAGCAGTTAATGTGCATGTGTTTTTCCTGCGAGCAATTTCATCAGTATTTCTGTACATAAAGTTAGGGTCTGTTTTGTGTCTGTCTTCTATTTCTTTGCACTTTGTTTCTAGCTAAGTTTCCTTAGCTTCATTGCACTTATTCTTGATTTTTATAGACATTCTTTTTGCATACTTCCTCTTTTTCCTTTACCTTCCTCCGCTCATCCATCAAGGCTAAAAGTTCTATTGTCATCCGATTCTTCTTTGCTCTTATTTCAGCTCTAGAGATTTCTTGATACGCTTGATTTATTGAGTTTTTCAAATTTTCCATTATTCTTCACTGTCCCCAACATTTTCTAGAGCACTGCATTTTATGTTGAACATATACGCAAAATTTTGCACTAGTTGATTCATCTGTCTTTAGGAGCTCAAGATCCAGTTTGATTTATTTTTAATTTGTGTCATCTCCTTAGTCTTAGCCTACATTTTCCCATTACAGGATTGTGGTCACTGTTGCAGTCTGCGCCTGGTAATGGTTTTGCTATCAGTAAAGATTTCTCAATCTCTCATTTATCACGATGGAATCAGTTTGATTTTTGTGCTGTCTTTTGGATTCATCCATGTCCAGTTTCTTCTTTTTGGTTGCTCCAGCCAAGTGTTTCCTATTATGAATTCATTTACTTGTGCCCACTCAACAAGTTTCTCTTCTCATCATCTGGCATACCAAGGCCATGAGATCCAACTATGCCATTTACTTTTTTCTAATCCACTTTAGCATTAAAAACTGCTATTGTTATCATAAGTCCTGTGAATTATATTGAGTCTTGGTTGGCTCCAGTTCTACAAACAAGTTGTCAATTTCTCCCTCAGTACTTGCGGATGTTGGTGCATATACTCAGACTATGTTGGTACCACAACACGGTCTGATATGGCCCAGTATCCTTCAACAGACTTTGACTTGTCTCTAGTCATTATGATGCCTACCCCTCTTTCATGTGTGTCCCCATCAGAATATATAATTTTATGCTTGCCGATGTTATTATACCAGCTGCCTTCTATCTCACCTCTCTAATTCCTCAAGTATTGATGTTCATTCTTTCCATTTCTGTCTTGACATTTTCTAGTTTTCCCTTCTGGAGCATTGTTTTAACATTCCATGTTGCAGTTCTGATATCTTTTAATCTAAGAGCAGTAGCTTGATTACAGTGTGGTGCCACCTGCTTAACTTGACTTCCCCTAGAGGAAGAAGGTGCTCAGTGGAATCCCTATTCACCTCGTTCACTTGACTTTTTATTCAGATTTCCGGTCATGATGTTCTTGGGAGAATACTATGGTGGTTTCCCACTGCTTTCCGTTGGTTTTTGTGTGGACTATCTGCTAACTTTATCGTTCCCACTACTACCCACAAAGGGGTGGCGCTATTCACCCATAGCTGGGGTTCTGGTTCATAGACACCAGTGCGTGTGGGCCTGTGAGCCACCCATCTGGGGGCGAGATCTCCTCCAAGTCCATCGGGGGTTCAGTCTAAGTTCTTGAGGTGCTCAGTGATCGTGTGTCGCCAAGGGAAGGCACTACGTAGGGCTTGCTGATGGAAAGATCATGTACTGACAGGTAAAGACTTACACACTCCATGGCTGTTTCAGTAACTCCTTTTTTCGCCTTTTAGTTGGTGGCCAACCTAGCACCAGATATCAGACGTCCGCCCTTGCCCCGTAGCTATATGTTTCCGCATTCCTTAGTCTAGTGGCAAGGGAAACAGGATTAATTCTGCGCTGTACATAATAATAATTAATAATTACAATATTTATATAGAGCAAAATCTTGATAAAATCAAATCTAAGCGCTGAAACAGACACACACGCACGCACGCACGCACGCACACACACGCACGCACGCACACACACACACACACACACACACACACACACACACACACGCACGCACACACACACACACACACACACACACACACACACACACACGCATGGCTACAAATGGGGAGAAAGAATAAAAGCAATAAAAGCAAGAATAAAAGCAATGGAAAACCACAGAGAGCACACCTTACACAATTATATATTATAAAAATGTGATTCCCCGAGCGGAGACAGGCTGCAGGGGGGGGGGGGGGGGGGTTGAGTGAGATTAGGATTTTATGCAGAGGAGAAAAGGTGAGTTTTGAGAGCGGACTTGAAGGAGACAAAAGTAGGTTGCTGACGGACTGAGAGAGGAAGTTTGTTCCAGGAGAGTGGACCAGAAACAGAGAAGGCTCGTGGACCATAGGTATTGAGCTTAGTGCGTGGAAAGCGAAAAGTCAGAGGATCGGAGGTAGAGTGGAGGGTACGTGAGGGAACATAGATCTCAAGTAGGCTTGACAGGTAATCGGGGGCTGCGTTATTGAGGCTTTTGTATGCGCTTTGATACAGGGAGCCAGTGAAGTTGTGCCAGGAGAGGAGATATGTGGTCAGCTTTTTTCGTTTTGAGTACAAGGCGTACAGCATTGTTTTGAATGCGCTGTAGGATGTGAATGGTGGAGGCAGGAAGACCAGACAGGAGTGAATTGCAATAGTCAATGCGAGACATTATGAAGGAGTGAACGAGTTTTGCAGTTGTTTCGACAGAGAGATACTTCCTGATCAGGCTTATACGATGGAGATGATAGTAGCAAGATCTGGCAGTTTGAGAAACAAAGTTGTTCATGGAGAGGGTAGAGTCAATGCAGACACCAAGGTTTTTAGCTGAATCAGAAATTGGGACTGATGTGTTCCATAATGGGAGAGAAAGAGGAGGCAGCTGAGAAAGTTTCTGACGGGTGCCAATGAGGATAGCTTCTGTCTTGTCGTCATTAAGCTGAAGTCTATTGTGTGTCATCCAGTTCTTAATGTCCGAGTAACACTCAGTGGTGCGAGTCAACAGGCGCTGTATATTATCAGGTGAGTCACTGTCTTGAAGTTGGGTGTCATCAGCGTAGAAGTGGTGTTTTATAGAGTGGGAGTTGATGATGGTGGACAGGGGGGAGGTGTAAAGAGTGAAAAGAACAGGGCCAAGGACAGATCCTTGTGGAACACCACAGGTCGGGTATGCAGGTTGAGAGTAAGTGCCATTGATGAGAACAGTTTGTTTTCTGTGTGGTAGATATGAAGTGAACCAGGAGAGAGCAATGTCAGAGATGCCAAAAGTATGATGAAGTCTAGAAAGGAGAATACCATGATCAATGGTATCAAAGGCTGCAGACAGATCAAGGAGTGTGAGGAGAGAGACTTTGCCAGTATCAGTTGCAAGGAGGAGATTGTTGAGAATGTGTAGTAGGGCAGTTTCAGTGCTATGGCACTGGCGGTAGGCTGACTGGAAAGGATTGAGGAGATTGTTGGCAGACAGGTGAGAGTTCAGTTGGTTGAGGACAACTTTTTCAAGCAGTTTTGACAAGAAAGAGAGATTAGAGATAGGCCGGTAATTTTTCAGTTCATTTGGGTCTAAATTGTGTTTCTTGAGGAGAGGGTGAACAATAGCAGACTTGAAAGAATCTGGGACAGTTCCAGTTTGAAGAGAAGTGTTGATGATGTCAGTGATGAATGGGAGGAGAGTAGGGAGACAGTCGGAGTAGAGAGAACCTGGAAGAGGATCCAGTTCGCAGGTTTTGAACGACATGGATCTGATTGTGTTGAAAATTTCTTCTTGTGAGACGGGTAAAAGTAGTAAGAGGTGTGCCAGAGAAGGAAGGGTCAGGTGGGCATGGTTGACAGGGTGTCCTGTCAAGCCTGTCACGAAGAGTTTGTATTTTGGTGGTGAAATACTTAGAGAATACAGATGGGAGTTCTTCATTTGTATGTTTGTTGGGAGAGGTAAGTCTTTTCGTGTGCCAAGGAGATGATTCATGGTTGTAAAGAGTTCTT